>JASAUF010000583.1:0-1200000 GCA_030180095.1 Magnolia changhungtana | reverse complement strand
TCGACGCCTGATAATGTCTACCTTCTCTGTAGTCGCCTGAACCAACTCCGGGCCAATAAGGCTACGCTCTCCAACCTCTACCCAACAGTGCGGTGCCCTACAAGGTCGACCATATAGAGCCTCATATGGCGCCATGCCAATAGTCGCCTGGAAGCTATTGTTGTAGGTGAACTCTGCATACGGAAGACAGTCATCCCAGCTGTCCTTGAAGTCCAAAGACACATGCTCGCAACATATCCTCCAGACCGATTCACCCTCTCTGTCCGCCCATCGGTCCCGAGGATGAAACGCCAGATCGAACTTCAACTTCACACCCATCGCCTCCCGGATACGAGTCCGGAAGATGGATGTGAACCGCGTGTCTCTCGTCCGACACGATCTCCAAAGGAACCCCGTGCGGACGGACGATCTCCCGATGTACAATCTAGCAGCCTCGTCTGCAGAGTTCGTAACTCGATAGGGAGGAAATGGGCCGATTTGGTCAACCGGTCCACAATCACCCAAATGGAATCGTGTCCCTTCCTCGTCTTCTAAGACTCGATATGAAGTCCATGGAGATGAAGTCCCACTTCCACTCGCTATGGCATGGGCCGAAGTAGTCCAGAGGTTGGCGATGTTACGCCTTGACTACCGGCACGTCGACATTGAGACACATACTCAGCAATGTGGGCCTTCATATTATCCCACCAATACGTCTGTCTCATATCCTGGTACATCTTCATGCTACCAGGATGCATTGCAAACTTCGAGTTATGGACGGACTCGAGAAGTTCGCGTCTCGGTCTCCCACCACATCAGAACACATAGGCGGCCACTAATCGTAAACCCCCATCGAACCAACTCTCCACTCGAGTCCACGGCGTCGCTAGCCTCGCTCTCGAAGCTCCAGACACCGTATATCGCCCTCTTGGGCCTCAACAATCCTGTTGTCAATAAGTGGCCGCACCCGAACGTGCGCAACACACTCAAAAGGCTCCTCGACAGTGAGTCTCTGCTCGAAGTCCCGCACAAACTCTATCATGTCCCACTCGGCTATCATCAGCGGTGCCGCAAATGCAATCGCCTTCTTGCGGCTCACAGCGTCTGCCACAAGGTTCGCCTTGCCGGATGGTAGGAAACCTCGAACTTGAAGTCCTTCAAGGTCTCCATCCATCGGCTACTGTCTCATATTCAAATCCCATTGCGTGAATATGTATTTAAGGCTCTTGTGGTCGCAGAAAAGCTCGAACTCCTCACCGTAGAGGTAATGTCTCCAGAGCTTCAATGCAAAGATGACAGCTGCCAACTCCAGGTCATGTGTAGGGTAATTCTCCTCGTGCATCCTTAATTGTCTCGAGGCCTATGAAATCACCCTATCCTTCTGCATCAGAACACAACCCAAACCAACGCGAGACGCGTCAGTATATACCGTGTATTTCACCCCTTGCTCTGGCAATACTAGCACAGGGGCGGACGTCAACTTGTCCTTCAGCTCCTTAAAAGCTGCCTCTACCTTCTCATTTCAGGCGAACTTCAGGTCCTTCTGAGTCAACTGAGACAATGGCTTGGCGATCTTCGATAAATCCCGAATGAAGCATCTGTAGTACCCAGCCAGACCAAGGAAACTCCTCACCTCAGTAACCGATTCAGGCTGCTGCCAATCCTGAACCGCAGCTACCTTAGCAAGGTCCACTGCTATCCCATCCTTGGACACTACATGTCCCAGGAACTTGACTTCCTCCTGCCAGAAGTCGCACTTCTTATATTGCGCGAACAACTGGTTCTTCTTCAGTGTATCCAATACCGCTCGCAAGTGCTCCTCGTGCTCCTCACGACTCGTAGAGTATATCAAAATGTCATCAATAAAGACGATGACGAATCGGTAAAGGAAGGGCCGAAATACCCGGTTCATCAGATCCATGAACACGGCTGGTGCGTTCGTCAGACCGAACGACATCACCAAGAACTCATAGTGCCCAAAGCACGTCCTGAAGGCTGTCTTCTACACGTCCTCCTCTCTCACGCGCAATTGGTGGTACCCTGACTGAAGGTCAATCTTCGAGAAATACTTCGCCCCCCTCAATTGATCGAACAGATCATCAATCCTGGGCAAAGGATACTTGTTCTTCACCGTGACCTGGTTCAATCTACGGTAATCAATACACAACCGCAGCGACCCGTCCTTCTTCTTCACGAACAACACAGGTGCTCCCCAAGGAGACACACTAGGTCGAATAAAACCTTTCTCTACAAGTACGTCAATCTGTTTCTGCAGCTCCTCCATCTCACATGGAGGCATACGATAAGTCGGCAACGAGATGGGCGTCGCACCAGGCGTAAGGTCAATCGTAAAATCAATCTCACGCCAAGGAGGTAAACCAGGGATAGTCTCAAACACGCCTACAAATTCTCGAACCACCGGCGTACCATCTACTGTCGGACCATCAATCGGCACAAGTAAAGCAGCATAACAATCAACTCGATAGGGCTAACTGACCTGCACTGGGAACGTGAAAGCTGTGCCGTCAGGTCCATAGGCCGTCACGATCCGAGTATCGTAATCTATCTCCGCCCTCATCTTGGTGAGCCAATCCATACCAAGGATAACATTGTAGTGCCATAGTGGAGCAACAATAAGGTCGACGAGCACTGTGCTGCTACCCAAAACTACCGAGCAACCCTCGCATAACCGTGTGACATCCGAATAGGTCTCGGTAGCCGTAGTGAGTCTCATTCCCTTAGTGGGAATCGTATGCAAAGATAGGCGTTTCACCTCCCCACAAGAAATAATATAAGTGGTGGACCCAGTGTCTACCAATAAAGAAACAGGAGTGCCATGAATAAAAGTCGTACCCTCGAAAGTCGTCGGAGCTGAAACCGACGTCTCAGGTGCCTCAGCCACAAGCGTATGAACGCGAGCCTACTGCTGGCGGTTCGGCTGAGGAGCCAAGGGTCGCTGTGGAGGCCTGAAGGACGGCACGGGAGGTCGGAATGAAGGATGCGCAGGAACGGTCTGTAGCGGCGGAGCTGATATGGCCTGTGGATAAGGGCGACCCAATCTCTGCGGTGGTGCAAATCCGCTAGCCCTCATGCACGAGAAGCAGCTCTCAGCAGGGTGTCCAGGTTTCCCGTAAAACGTGCAGGTCACCAACGGGCGTCTCATAGGAATAACTGGCGCTGCGGCCCTGGGGGGAAAATCAGCCAAAGGCCTCTTGCCTAAGATAGGCCTGCTCTGTAAATCCTGCCGCGGTTTCACAACCATAGTACCACGTGATCTGGCCAAACGGTCCACATCCTGCTCGGCCGTCATAGACATGTGGACCAACGCCGCAAATGTAGGAATACTGTGGCAGCATATCCTCGACCGACCTCTCCGGCCGCAAACCCAAGGAGAAACGACGCATCCGCATCCGCTCATCCACCAAGATAGTCGGGACAAAGCGGCCCAACTCGTGAAGCGGTGCTCGTACTCCGTGATCGCCATGCCTCCCCGCCCGAGGCGCGTAAACTCTTCCTCCCGCTCATGCCGATACGTCCGCAGTAGTACTTCTCGTGGAACCGAGACTCGAAGGCCTCCCAGTGTCCACACGAAATCCATCGCGACAAGGCGCAAAGACACCGTCCCCACCATAAACCGGCCTCCCTCTCAAACATGAAGGAAGCGCCTCGACCTCGCTTCGCTCCGAATGTTGAAGCATCCGTAGCATCTTGGAGATGCGGTCTAACCAGAACTCCGCCTCCTCGGGTCTGTGAGAACCCATAAATGAGGGAGGCCTAAAGCGCTGAAATCGCTCGAGTAGACCGCGTGTACCGACCTCTCCAGTAGGAGGTGAGACGGATGGGGGCAGAGGCATATCCTCAACCTGAGCAGGAGGCCCAGAATGCTCATCAGGATGTGCAGATGTCATAGGTGGAGTCGACTACCACCACAGGACAAGGCCTCAACGATAGTGGCCATAAGTCACCGGTGCCGGTTCTCACATCGCATCCGCCGCCGATGCATCATCATCATCAGCTGCTCAAACCTATCAGTCGACGGAGCGCTCGAGAGTCATGTCAGTGCGTAAGAAGACAATGACATACCGCTCACAGACCGGAGGCGTATAAGGTGGCTGTCCACCGATAGGACCAGCAGGAGGCTGATCAGATCCCAATCCTCGGTCCGTAGGACCGCTACTACTAGAGGGAGTCTGGTCCATAGAGCCGGTCAGAAGAAGATGTGCCGTGCTCCGCGTATACTGTCGCGGCATGCCCTATACAACATAGGGTAGAATCATTTGTGAGATAAGACACAATACACTCCATAAAGCACTTAAGCATTCCACACATCATCAAAACAAAAGAGGCCATATGCTTTTCATTTACCCAAAATTGTCATAATACATGAATCACGACAGAATTCACATCATAGCCATTACATCCACTACATCAAACACCTAAAACATGTTACTATCTACTACTTCATCTACATGAAAACATAAACCGCCTATCGCGGTAACCAAAGCAAACACAACATACAACAACATGGATGACTAAGCATCCGAAGTAGGCGGTGGAGGAGGAGCGTTCTTGTCCTGCACACAGCATAAAATGGCTTCAACGTACGAGACACCTTCTTAAAGCTCCTCTTCATGTAGGCTTCGGTCTCTTCAAGCTTGGCTCGAGTCTCACCAAGATCAACCCGAACTTGTCCAACCTCTTGCTGCAGGGCGGCTTGACCTTCCTCGAGACGGGCCAATCGCGCATCAAAAGCATCTCGATCCACACCCTGCTCCTGAGCCGCAGGGGGTGAACTCTCCTCGGTGTCCTGAGCCTCAGATTCTTCTTCCTGTATGTCATCACCACGCTCCTCATCACTCTCAGCCTGGAGGTCAACACTCTCCTCGCCGGCGCAATCCGACTCATCTCCAGATTCGTCGAGTCGTGCTTGCCGCTGTTGAGGGCCGATCTTCATATTCTTGAGTGTCGCTTCACTTATGACTCGGACTGGTGCAAGATCCTCCATATTCAATCTGTAGCCTACATCACGAGCCATCCTTCGATCAGCACCAAATGGGAGCGAAAGATCGTTCCCCGGCGTAACGAACAACATGAACTATCCGGGATAGGATGAATGTGGGCAGCATATGTTGTCCCCGCGTCCCATCTTATACATAAAGTCCACCATCAACCTAGTACATTCCGTATGTTACCCCACCGTGGGTATACATTGTATGTGAAAATGTGATGGAGTAAATGGAAGTCTTCGGTCATCTTTGTCGCCGCAATACAATTTCCTCGCTTCCAAGTAACCCGGCGACCACAGAGAAATCGCGTGCGACGATTCCTTCCCCCGCGCACTTCTAGAGAAGTCATCACTAGGATGCACTTGACCAAGCGGGATCTTCGTGATTCGAACCACCTCATCCACAAAGGATTGTGCGCCTTATGCCCCTCACAGAGACAAGAACCGAAGAGGCTCTATCGATGAGTCCACGATGTGGGCGTAGAAAGCGCGAACCGTGTTCTCACATGCGGGGGACTCGCCTTCAAAAATAGAATTCCATCCGATATCCACCAAGTGGTCCATCATCGGGTGTAGGCCAAACATCCTTTCATCCACATGAGCTTCAAACACAACCTTGCGGCCCGCTAAGCGCCCATATTCCATGCCTATCGGATAAGCATTTCTGACGGGGTGGTCAGGATCCAGGTCTCGCTTCGACCTAAACTCCCGCACAATGCTTGTGCCGGCCCCAACATCAGATCTTCTTCGGGAATGGGCTGGCCTACTTGGGCCGGCGTCATCGGCCACAGTTTTCCTCTTTCCCATGAAAGATAGGATGGAGGAAATGGAGAAAATGGTAGCCACCACACCAAGGAGGGCCATGAAAAATTGTCAAAATGGAGAAACAAGGGGCTAATCTCTTTGATCCCCACAAACAAGGATCCAATAGGTGTGGAAGGGGCACTAGAGGTAGGAAATGAAGAAGGAACAAAAAGAAAATGGAATGGGTTAGGAGATTACCCGATTTTGAGCTCCAAGGAGGGGTATGAGAGCTCCAACTTGTGAAAATGGGGAAAGGAAGAAGCTAGGGCTGTGGTGGAAGGTAGGGGTGTATGAGTTATGGAAAGAAATGGGAGATTTGAAGGTTTTGTAACGCCCTGAAAATCGGGGGTCGAGTGTAACTCAACTCCCGAGTTCCAACGCATCACTTATGCAACATGTTTAATGATATTTGAATGTTGTCTGTGTTAGAGCAGTAAACATGAATGAGATTATACCAAAGCAGGAATTCATACTCCAAATCACTTGTATAAAAGCAAGCGGAAGACTGAATTGGATATATATGTATGTAAAGAAACAAAATAAACGATTCATTATCCAGAGTATGAATCCTTCTGAGTCACAATATACATGTCTCTGTTTATATAAACAAAATGTCAAAATAAACTAGGTACAATCCTCAGAAATCCCATCGGGCCCCAAGAACTTAGTCGAAGCCGCCACTGAATCGCATATACGAGAACTCCTCCCGGTCCTCGTCATAATCGGCCCGCCCGAGTAGTCGGATCGCCTAAACCCGAGACAGAGTCCGGGTTGGTGTGCACAACACCGTCCCGTAACGTGGGAGTGAGTAGCTAACTCAAGGGAACGATAAGGCATAAGTTATCATGTTCTCAATACGGTCAAGCAAGAATGATAAAGCAAGAAATCAAACACTCCTAGTTACTCGATTAATGCAAGTATGAATGCAGTATGATGGATGCCCTCACCGACATACTCCCTCATGCGACACCATCTCACGTTCACAAGATGTCGACATCCCACAATGCTCCACATCTTCCAGGCACATGCGATGTATGATGAGCATGATTACCGAGTTTTTAATTAGTTCATTTCAAACAGCAGGATTGAGAAACTAAGGTACCTCCCTTATATCATTTCCAAACATGATCCAATCTAGGGTCGTCAGTCCTAGTTAATATCGACGATGGTGAGTTTCTAGGTCACCGCAGAGGTCGCTGTGGTCGTACGCACAAAGGTTGCACCACTCCCCATCATCCCTTAAACGATTCATCACTATACAGCCTATACGTAAAAGCCTAGTTCATACTCTATATATCGCAAATAACCCTAAGGCACGCCGCAACTTCGTAATATGCTCGCGGTCACTACAAAGGGCCGCTGTGGTCAGCATGCGCACAAAGGTTGCACCACTCCCCATCACCTTATCAATGTAGGGCCGACAAATAATATAGTGTCCCATACCACCATAATCGGCTCACGAGTTAAATTGCTCACCGGACACTACGGGGAGGCACGTAGCCCCCAGGCAGAGGCCGACAAATTTCGACCACGGTGTCCCATACCACCATGCCCGGCTCATGAGTCTTAGCGGATCGAGGTACCATGGTTAATGGGATTTTCACTGGTAAGTTTGGTACCCTAGGTTCAGGCATTAGTGACCAAACATGGTGAACATACATAAGGCACACGGTTTACTTGACGTGTTCTGCTGCTTCGAGCGCACAACAAGTTGGGCGATATGAAGCTGTAGAAGTACCTCGTGTGGCCAACCACTATCGCCAACCGAAGTACGACATGGGTTCGCTAACACATCATGCGTGGCGAACGAATCCCAACCACATCTTCAAGTCTGATACCGATGCCTGGACTATGAACATAGTCCCAAGCTCAGTCAAATCCTAACCATAGCATATGAAATACGGCATGATACATGGTAATTCAAGGACACTAGTGATCATGTTACAAAGCATATCATGAAACATGGTAATAAACAAATTACAAAGCATGTTCAAAAGCATGTTATAAAACATTTATGCAAATAGGGATACAAATACTTCGAGTTCATAGGTGAGTGGTTAGAGTGAACAACCACATGGAGAGTGTCATATGTGACTCTAAAGTAACGGAGAATCCCATCTCAACACCTACCTAAGGTTCTAACACTTAAGCACTTACACTCACAAGTGATTTCACCAACACTTGGAATGCACTATTCCAACATACATGACGTATGTTAGAGAAATGTGTACTAGGATTGTCCCTTCACCAAATTAGTATTTTATACATATACATCATATTCATACAGCAATTAAACATGGCAATCACATCAGCAAATTTTATACGTATAGGGTACTTCCTCGTATACCCAATTTCGACATACATAGTGTTTACAAAGGAACATAGATTACGACGATTCCTTTCGCCAAACTAGTATTTTAATCATGTATTGTATAATCATACATTAAATAAATATGTCAAACATTATTCCAAAAGAAATACGTATACGGTATTTCTAAAATACGTAATTTCAACATACGTCGCATTTACAAGTGAACATATATTTTGGCGGTTCCTTTCGCCAAACTAGTATTTTATTCATATATTATATAATCATACATTAAATAAACATGTCAAGCATTTATCCAAAAAAAATACGTATACGGTATTTCTACGTATACCTAGAATATGTGAAATTCCATATTTCACACCGTTAACCAAAACAGGAAACGGAAAGCACTTTGTACATGTGCAATTGCAAGCAGATCATGAATCTACCATTATCTGACATTGAAAGCGTTGAAAACCGTAACATATACACTTAAAGTCCTCACCTTTGCCTTTGGAAACGAAACAAATCAGCAAGGGTAGTAGAACTTCCGTCTACGGGTGATTTCTAGCCTAAAGAGCGGAATTGGTTAGTCGGTACACATCCTACATCGATCCCACCTCAAATCAGACCTAGGGTTAGGGTTTCTTACCTTCAAATGAGACGGAATATGCCGGGAAAGTGCCTAGAATAGGGCGGTGTAGGCCGTGTAAAGGTCCAAAGCAGGAGGAGGGAAATCGGCAACAATCTCCAAGCTCTTCTCTCTCTTTTCTCTCTCTCCCTCTAGGGTTTTCTCCAAAATTCGTATGGCTGTGAGAGGGGCTGTTCTAAGCTCCTTTTATAGCCACAAACATTACGAAATTAGACTTAGGTTCATGGGGTACCGCTTATATAGGATATTCACGCTTTTCCAAATCTCAAAAGGGAGGTTCTCGGTAGCCCTCCTTGAACCAAACGTCGACTTAAGCTCACCATCGATGGATCTACGTGGGATTACGTTTTTGACTCGATCGGATACCCAGATCGCACGTGGCGGACCACTTTCGCCCGACGGACGGTCATGGGCACGATCATCGAAATTCCAAGTACATGTAAATGTTCCTAAATTTTTCTTAATCCGAGGGTGTAATTTGGTCCGATTCGACGGTCGTGTTGCTTAATACCGACGCGTCAAACGAATGATGCCGATCACTATTCCATATATTTATTTTTGGATGGGAATAGTGTTTTTCACACTTCCTCGCTCCGAATCGAAACGAATGACCATGGAACATCGGATGGAGCTGATTTTTGAGATGATTGTTAAGCCCAGTGGGGTAGTCCTAGTTCCTTAGCTTCGGGTTAATCGGACTCCCGATGTGCGATCTAGACCTAATACGATGTTTCGTTTCATTCCCGAGAGCAGACGGGAAAGGAGTTTGATTCTAAACTTTAGGGTAACCTATGGCATCACTTGTTCTGCAAGTTTTGGGTCTTGCAGATCGTATTTAAAGCGATCCTGACGGATTTCATGGCTAATTGAGTTTAGTACTTAGTTAACTTTGTTAAATTTCTAAAGGATTTAATCCTACGTGATTTCTGGTCGAGGTGGTACTCGACCCAATGTACGAAAATTTTCAGGTCGTTACAGGTTTGGAGGGATGGGTTTTGAGGAAAATCGGAAATGGGGGTGGAGGTGCTTGAAAAGAGGGTGAAATGAGAGAAAAGGGTGCTCCAGCCCCTTAAAACCCAAACCTAAGGGAATTTTGCACGTGCCAGGGGGTAGAGGGGGCTGGGCCGACCAACCCCATGTTTGAAATCCCACCGGAAAGCTGACCGGACCACGGTCCGCCGCCGGTGCCGTGGCGCCGCCACGGTCGGACTTGGCAGGAACCGCGCCGCCACGGTGGGGCCTTGGTTCCCACATTCCCAGGGTGCCAAATGCACCCTGGTTTGATCTGAACCCTTGATGGATTAATCGTGGGGGGCCACGGACTCATTTCAGCTCCAAAACGGTCAGTTCCGGTAAATTTCTGATCTAATCTGCTTTTTCCTAATTTTTGACGACTAATTTCTGGTGGATTGTGACCTAGACACGTCATTAGACGATCTAGGAGTGATTTAGGGTATGTATGTGCAGTCAGGATCGAGTACAAACTCGATCAAACTATCCATTTGCAATGAACTTTGCCGAACGGCGAAATCGGGAGACCCTAAGACTGTTGCTAGGTTTTGCGCACCCTCCTAAGTATAATGCGTCAGCGTATGTAGTGGGGACATAACTCAGGTCCGATTTAATCAAAATCAAGCTCTTATACCAACTTGTAACGCCCTGAAATTCGGGGGTCGAGTATGAACTCAACTCCCGAGTTCCAACGCATCACTTATGCAACATACACGATGATGGTTAAATGTTGTCTGAGTTAGCGCAATAAACATGAATGAGATAATACTAAAACAGTAATTCATACTCCAGTTCAATTGTATAAAGGCAAGCGGAAGACTGAAATTTTATATTCAAAATATGTAAAGTATCAAAATTTTGTGAACTCTAGAGTATGAGTACTAACTGAGTACCAATATACATGTATTGTTTCTAAGTCAAAAATCAAAATACAACTCTATAGATAAGCCCTGAATCCCCGTGATGCAATAGGCCTAAGCATAGCCGCGTAGTACTCGCATAAAGGAGAACTCCTCCCGATCCTCCTCGAAGTCGAGCTCCGGCTCCCGAATGCAGGCGCCATCTACACATTATGCGACAGAGTCCGGTGGGTGTTGCAAACACCGTCCCGTAACGTGGGAGTGAGTAGCTAACTCAGTGGAACGATAAAGCATAGGTTAACATGTTATCAAATCAATCAAGCAGTAATGATAACGCAAAGACAAATCAAACATTTCTAATTACTCTTGTTAAATGCAAAAATGATATGACATGATGTCGTATGCCCTTGCCAAACCACCCTCAAAGCGACATCATCTTACGTTCGCAATACTAACTCCCTCAAGCGCCACATCTACAAAGCACATGCGGTGCGATGATGCTCATGATTACCAAGTTTTTATTAATCCATTTCAACCAAAGTATTGGGAAACTAAGGTACCTCCCTCAGTATAATTCCCAAACATGATCCATTCTAGGGTCGCAATCCTAGCTAATCTCATACGATATTATGGTTTGAGAAGCGTAGTAAAGGCATCGCAAAGGGCTCACACCCGTCAACGCGGATACAGATCTCACCGTATGCGGCTCAATTGTCGGCCGTCACCAAGTACATATCTCACCGTATTTGGCTCAATCACTAGTCGTCACCAAGTACGGTCTCACCGTAGATTCTCAACTCATACTCTAGTTATCGCGGAAAGACTCGCCGCTAATCACGTACACTTGGAGTATACTCGAAGATACTACTTGAGGACTCGTCGCCGTCAAAGACGAAAGTACAGTGTCTCACCGTGCTCGGCTCTCGCCAGTAGTATCGACAAATAATATAGTGTCCCATACCACCATAATCGGCCACGAGTTTGGTTGCGCAATGGTCACTACGGGAGGCACATGACCCCGCCAGAGGCCGACAGCTCGACCACGGTGTCCCATACCACCATGCTCGGCTCATGCGTCTTAGCGGATCGAGGTACCATGGTTAACGGGATCGCCACTGGTAAGTTTGGTACCCTAGGTTCAAGCAGTAGCGACCAAACATGGTGAACATACATATACACTCCGGTTTACTTGACGAGCCCGACTAGCTCGAGCGCACCACAAGCTGAGCGATATGGAGCGCAAAAGCACTCCGTGTGGCCAACCACTATTGCCAACCGAAGTACGACTCGGGTTCGCCAGACACGTCTGTTGTGGCGATATGAATCTCAGCCACAATCGCAAGTCTAGTACCGAATGTTTGGACTATAGGCATAGTCCCAAACTTAAACAATTCTCATCAATGGCATGTGGAGTAAAGCATGATAAACAAGCAATACAGCATATTAGCAGGCATGTTATAAAGCATGAAGTAAAGCATAAAGTAAAGCATGTTGTAAAGCATGTTGTAAAGCACTATACACATAGGAATACGATTACATACACATCACAAGTGAGTGGTCATAGCGAACCACCGCGTGGAGGGAGGTCCTACATCTCTTTAAGGGAGTCGGGAATCCCATATCAGCACCTCTCTAAGGCACTAACAATCAAACATTTACACACACAAAGCATGTACGCGAACACTTATAATACACTATTCCAACATACACGACGTATGTTAGCAAATGCGTATTAGGGCGATTATTTCGCCAAGTGGTTATTTTATCCGCGCATGCCATATTCATACGACAAATAATCATGACAATTATATTTCCAAAATTTGTACATAAGCGGTATTTCTAGAATACGCAATTTCAACATACATAGTGTTTTCAAGTGAACATAAATCTCAGGGATTCCTTTCGCCAAGCTAGTATTTTATTCATATATTGTATAATCATATATTAAATAAATATGTCAAACATTATTCCAAAAGAAATACGTATACAGTATTTCTAACATACACCATTTCAACATACGTCGCATTTACAAGTGAACATGTATTTTGGCGATTCCTTTCGCCAAACTAGTATTTTATTCATATATTATATAATCATACATTAAATAAACATGTCAAACATTTATCCAAAAAAAATACGTATACAGTATTTCTACGTATACCTAGAATATGTGAAATTCCATATTTCACAACGTTAATCGAAACAGGAAACGGAAAGCACTTTGTACATGTGTAATTGCAAGCAGATCATGAATCTACCATTATCTGACATTGAAAGCATTGAAAACCGTAACTTATACACTTAAAGTCCTCACCTTTGCCTTTTAAAACGCAACGAATCAGCAAGGGTAGCAAATCTTCCGTATACGGGAGTTTTCTAGCCTAAAGAGCGGAATCGGTTAGTCGTTACACAACCCACATCGATCCCACCTCAAATCAGACCTAGGGTTAGGGTTTCTTACCTTCAAATGGGATGGAAACCGCCGGAAAAACACTGGAATGAAGCGGTGTAGGCCGTGTAACAATCCAAAAGCAAGTAGGAGGAAAGATCTCCCACAAAACCCAAGCTCTTCTCTCTTTTTCTCTCTCCCTCTAGGGTTTTTCTCCAAAATTCGTATGGCTGTGAGAGGGCTATTCTAAGCCCCTTTTATAGCCAAAAACATTCTGAAATTAGACTCAGTTTTAAGGGGTACTGCTTATATAGGCATTTCGCCACTTTTCCAGCTCAAAAGGGAGGTTCTGGTGGCCCTCCTTGAACCAAACGTCAGACTTAAGCTCACCATCTATGGATCTACGTGGGATTACGTTTTAGACTCGATCGGATTCCCACATCGCACGTGGCGGACCACTTTCGCCTGACGGGTCGGTGGGCCACGATCGAAATTCCAAGTACATGTAAATGTTCCTGAAATTTTTCTTAATCCGAGGGTGTAATTTGGTCTGATTCTGACGGTCAGGTTGCTTAATACTGACGCGTCAACGAATGATGCCAAATCACTATTCCAGATATTTATTTTGGAATGGGAATAGTGTTTTTCACACACCCTTGCTCTGGATCGAAGCGAATGGCCATGGAACATCGGATAAAGCTGATTTTTGAGATGATTGTTAAGCCCAGTGGGACGGTCCTAGTTCCTTAGCTTCGGGTTAATCGGACTCCCGATGTGCGATCTAGACCTAATACAAAGTTTCGTTTCATTCCCGAGAGCAGACGGGAAATGAGTTTGGTTCTAAACTTTAGGGTAACCTAGCGTCAATGATTCTGCAACTTTTGGGTCTTGCAGATCGTATTTAAAGCGATCCTAACGGATTTCATGACTAATCGAGTTTAGTACTTAGTTAACTTTGTTAAATTTCTAAAGAATTTAATCCTACGTGATTTCTGGTCGAGGTGGTACTCGACCCAATGTACGAAAATTTACGGGTCGTTACAAAACCTATACCTAATCCTAATCTCAACTCACTAACCTAAACCTAAACCTAAACTTGAAAACCCAAACCTAAACCCGATCCTGAACTCGAACCTGATTTCCTAAACCTAAACCTTAAACTATTCTCAATTCCCTAAATCTATAACCTAAACCTAAAACTTAAACCTAAACCTAAATTTATAACCTAAACCTTAACCTAAATGTATTCTCAAATCCCTAATCCTAAACCTACACCTAATCCTAATCTTAACACCCTAACCTAAACCTAAACCTAAACTTGAAAACCCAAACCTAAATCGATCCCGAACTAATCCGATTTCCTATACTTTAAACCTTAACCTATTCTCAATTCCCTAAACCTTAACCTAAATGTATTCTCAAATCCAAACCTAAACCTACACCTAATCCTAATCTCAACTCTCAAACTGAACCTAAACCTAAACTTGAAAACCCAAACCTAAACCCAATCTTGAACCCAAACCCGATTTCTAAACCTAAACCTTAACCTATTCTCAATTCCATAAACCTTAACCTAAATGTATTCTCAAATCCCTAAACCTAAACCTACACCTAATCCTAATCTCAACTCCTAACCTAAACCTAAACCCGATCCAGAACCCGAACCCGATTTCTAAACCTAAACCTTAACCTATTCTCAATTCCCTAAACCTTAAACTAAATGTATTCTCAAATCCCTAAACCTAAACCTACACCTAATCCTAATCTCAACTCCCTAACCTAAACCTAAACCTAAACTTGAAAACCCAAACCTAAACCCGATCCCAAACCCGAATCCGATTTCTTAAACCTAAACCTTAACCTATTCTCAATTCTCTAAACCTTAACCTAAATGTATTCTCAAATCCCTAAACCTAAACCTACACCTAATCCTAATCTCAACTCCCTAACCTAAACCTAAACCTAAACTTGAAAACCCAAACCTAAACCCGATCCCGAACCCGAACCGAACCCGATTTCCTAAACCTAAACCATAAACTATTCTCACCTAAATCTATAACCTAAACCTAAAACTTAAACCTAAACCAAAACCAAAACCTATAACCTTAACCTAAACCAAAACCTATAACCTAAACCTTAACCTAAATGTATTCTTAAATCCCTAAACCTAAACCTACACCTAATCTTAATCTCAACTCCTAACCTAAACCTAAACCAAAACTTGAAAACCCAAACCTAAACCCGATCCGAACCCGAATCCGATTTCCTAAACCTAAACCTTAACCTATT
The DNA here is from genome assembly GCA_030180095.1 of Magnolia changhungtana. Taxonomy (NCBI): domain Eukaryota; kingdom Viridiplantae; phylum Streptophyta; class Magnoliopsida; order Magnoliales; family Magnoliaceae; genus Magnolia; species Magnolia changhungtana. The sequence goes on along the minus strand of JASAUF010000583.1, from coordinate 1,184,703 downwards.
CTCAATTCCCTAAACCTTAACCTAAATGTATTCTCAAATCCCTAAACCTAAACCTACACCTAATCCTAATCTCAAATCTCTAACCTAAACCTAAACCTAAACTTGAAAACTCAAACCTAAACCCGATCTTGAACCCGAACCCGATTTCTTAAACCTAAACCTTAACCTATTCTCAATTCCCTAAACCTAAACCTAAATGTATTCTCAAATCCCTAAACCTAAACCTACACCTAATCTTAATCTCAACTCCCTAACCTAAACCTAAACCTAAACTTGAAAACCCAAACCTAAACTCGATCCCGAACCCGAACCCGATTTCTTAAACCTAAACCTTAACCTATTCTCAATTCCCTAAACCTTAACCTAAATGTATTCTCAAATCCCTAAACCTATACCTACACCTAATCCTAATCTCAACTCCCTAACATAAACCTAAACCTAAAGTTGAAAACCCAAACCTAAACCCGATCTTGAACCCGAACCCGATTTCCTAAACCTATAAACTAAACCTTAACCTATAACTTATAACCTAAACTTATAACCGATAACCTAACCTATGGATTTTGCTATAGTTTAGAAGATTTGTAGGCACATTTTTTATTTCTTTATATATAATTATATTTTTCCAGCTCTTTTTTTTTTTTTTTTTTTTAGTCTTTTTTCCTTTTGAGATGTGTACAAAGGCATGCTTATTTGATTGTGTCTACAATTGTTGCTTTATACAGGTTGACAAGCTAAAGAAGTCAGTGGATGATGAAATTCATTTTCTCAAGGGAATGGTTTTAAAACTTGAAAGTGATCTTGTGTCGAAGTCTACAGAAGTTACATATGCAGTTTCGAGGAAAGAAGAAGCTCTATCTTCTGTGTTTGCTGAACTTAACCATCTGAAGAAAGAAAATTATGTAAAAGCGCGAGCATTATTTAATGCATGAGGGCACGCCTTAGTTGTAATTCTTTTAATAAGTTGAGCAAAGTGAAGTATTGTTTATTTAGAAATGTGAATGTAGGATGCATTGTAGATTTGATTGCTATTGTAATAAATGCATCATTTTTTTCTCTGATTGCATTAAGCTTAGATGAGTTATCAATCATAGCAGGTTCTTGCAATGGAAATAGGAAAAATAGCTACGAAATATAATCCGTAGCAAAGCTACAGCATTTCACCGTAGCTATTACTATTTATTGCTATGGATTATATCCGTAGCTATTAGTATCTATAGCTACGGATTATATCCGTAGCTCTCCGTATGTAGTGCTGCAAATACTGTAAATATTGGTATCTATTGCTACGGATATAATCCGTAGCTATTGTTGTATATTGCTACGGATATTATCCGTAGCTATTGGTCTTTATTGCTACGGAAAAGATCCGTAGCTAATTGTATCTATTGCTATGGATATTGTCCGTAGCTAGACCTTTAGCTACCCCACCAATTGCGACAGACATGATACGGACTAGATCCGTAGCAAAAGCCCTTTTGCTACGGATCTAGTTCGTAGCCTTTGCCCATTTTTTTTGTAGTGAGATCGTGATGGTTAAGCACGTAGGATAGCAGGGTAGAGTATCAGGAAGAATCTCTCACTCTTCTCACACACTCTCTTTTTTCTTTCTTCTCTCTCCTAAGGTTTTCTCAAATTCGTATGGAGTGAATGAGAGAGGGTTTAAAGTCCTTATATAGGCCTTAACTTGCCTGAAATAGGCCCAGGGCCAAGGTATACTTAGGTTGTGTCCAAAGGGCATCTGTTTCAGCTCAACGGAGCATTTCCGGAGCCCCCCTTGAGCCAAAGGTCGGACTTAAGCCCACTGACCTTGGATCTAGGTCGAGTTAAGTTTTTTTCCAGTTAGGTTCCCAGATCACACGTGGTGGACCAGTTTCAATTCAACGGTCACTGAAACTCGATCAGGGTTACAAGTACACTGCCATGTTTATGAAATTTTCCCTGATCCGAGGGTGTATTTGGGTCAGATTCCGATGGTCTGATTGCTTATATCAGGCCCGCAAGCGACAGGTCTCAGATTACTTAAATTAGGTTTAATTTTTGAAGAAATCTACATTTTCTCACACACTTCACTCTGGGCTCAAGCGAATAGCCGTGAGACACTATTTGGATTTGATCTCCGAGATGGTTATCAAGCCCAGCAAAGCGGTCCTAATTCTATAATTTCATAGTATCGAACTTTCGAAGTGCGGTCTAGATCCGATACGGAGTTTCAATGTGCTCCCGAGAGCAACTGGGTAATGAGATTGATCCTAGATTTTAGGATAACCTAGCGTTACTGATTTTACAAGTTTTGGGTCTTGCAGATCATATTTAAAGTGGATTAAGTGGATTTCGTAACTAATCTAGTTTAATACTTAGTTACTTTTTCTAATTTCTAAAGGATTTGATCCTGAGTGATTTCTACCTGAGGTGGTACTCGGGTCTTTGTACGGAATTTTTTGAGACGTTACAATCTACCCCCCTTAAAGAAAAATTTCATCCTCGAAATTAGTACCTTTTCATACTCCTCGAGAATCTGAGGGTAGTTCTTCCTGACCTCGGCTTCAGTTTCCCAAGTACCCTCTTCCTCAGTCTGATGTGTCCATAGTACCTTCACAAGTGGAATGACCTTGCTATGCAACACCTGCTCCTTCCTGTCTAGGATACGCATCGGATGCAATACATACGTAGCGTCCTCGCTCAACTGCACTTGCTCCCACTTGATGATATGGGAAGGATCAGGAACGTACTTCTTTAGCATGGAAACATGAAACACGTTATGTACAATTGCAAGTGGAGTGGGCAAAGTCAAACGGTATGCCACCCCACCCACTCGGTCAAGTATCTGGAATGGGCCAATGAACCACGGCGTAAGTTTTCCCTTCTTACCAAACCGAAGGACTCCCTTCATGGAGAAAACTCAAAGAAATACCTGGTCTCCAACTTCAAACTCCAGCGGTCGCTGCCTCATATCGGCATAGCTTTTTTGTCTACTCTGTGCTGTAAGAAGTCGACACCTGATAATGTCGATCTTCTCTGAGGTCGCCTGTACTAACTCTGGGCCAATCAAACTGCGCTCGTCGACCTCTGCCCAACAATGTGGTGCTCAGCAAGGGCGCTCATACAAGGCCTCATAAGGAGCCATACCAATACTCGCCTGAAAACTGTTATTATAGGCGAACTCTGCATATGGGAGACAATCATCACAATTGTCCTTGAAGTCTAACACATAGGCTTGCAACATATCCTCCAAAATCTGATTCACTCACTCTGTCTGCCCATCAGTCTATGGGTGGAACGCAGTACTGAACTTCAACTTCACACCCATCGCTTCCTGGATACGAGTCCAGAAGATAGATGTGAATTGCGTGTCTCTTTCCGACACAATCTCCAAGGGAACTCCATGCAGATGCACTATCTCCTTAATGTATAACTTGGCCAACTCGTTTGTATAGTTCAAAACTTTGATTAGAAGGAAATGAGCCGACTTTGTCAACCAGTTGACAATCACCCAAATGGAATCGTGTCCCTTCATTGTCTTCAACAGCCCTGATATAAAATTCATAGAGATGAAGTCCCACTTCCATTCAGTTATGGGCATGGGCTGAAGTAGTCCAGGAGGTCGGCAATGCTCAGCCTTGACCTGCTAGCACGTGAGACAATGGGAGACATATTCTGCTATGTGGTGCTTCATATTGTCCCACCAATGCAACCGCTTCATATCCTGATACATCTTCGTGCTACCAGGATGCATCGCAAGCTTCGATCTGTGGGCAGCCTCGAGAATCTCTTGTCTTAAGTCATGCATGTCTAGGACGCATAGGCGGCCACGGTATCGTAAGCCCCCATCTGTGCCAACTCTCCACTCGGAGTCCTTATTATCGCTAGCTTGCACTCGAAGCTCAGACAGTCACGCATCGCCCTTCTGGGCCTCGATAATCCTATCATCCATAAGTGACAGCACTCGAATGTGCGCGACACTCACGAATGACTCCTCCATGGTGAGTTTCTACTCGAAGTCCCGCACGAACTCCACCATGTGTCATTCTTCAACCATTAGCGGAGCTACAAATACTATCGCCTTCTTGCGGCTCAATGCGTTAGCCACAAGGTTAGCCTTGCCAGGATGGTAGGAAACCTCGAACTTGAGGTCCTTCAAGGTCTCCATCCATCGGCGCTGCCTCATATTCAAGTCCCGCTGAGTGAATATATAGCGAAGGCTCTTGTGATCACAGAAAAGCTCAAACTCCTCTCCGTAAAGGTAATGTCTCCAAATCTTTAATGTAAATATGACTACTGCTAACTCGAGGTTGTGCGTAGGGTAATTCTCCTCATGTTTTCTCAACTGTCTCGAGGCATATACAATCACCTTGTCCTTCTGCATAAGGACACAGCCCAAACCAACGCGAGACGCGTTAGTGTATATAGTATACTTAACCCCTTGCTCTGGTAATACTAGCACAGGGGCGGATGACAGTCTGTCCTTCAGCTCCTGAAAAGCTGCTTCCGCCTTCTCATTCTAGGTGAACTTCAGATCCTTCCATGTCAACTAAGACAATGGTCTGGCAATCTTCGAGAAATCCTGAATGAATCGTCGGTAGTACCCCGCCAGACCAAGGAAACTCCTCACCTCAGTAACTGAACCAGGTTGCTTCCACTCCTAAACCGCGGCTACCTTAGCAAGGTCCACTGTTATCCCTTCATTGGATACCACATGTCCTAGGAACCTGACTTCCTCTTTCCAGAAATTATACTTCTTGTACTGTGCGAACAACTGGTTCTTCCTCAGAGTATCTAAAACTACTTATAAGTGTTCCTCGTACTCTTCTCGACTCGCAGAGTATATCAGGATGTCATCGATAAACACAATGACGAACCGGTATAGAAAGGGCCGAAACACTCAGTTCATCAAATCAATGAACACGGCCGGTGCATTCGTAAGATCGAATGACATCACAAGGAACTCGTAATGCCCAAAATTGGTCCTGAAGGCCGTCTTCTACACGTCCTCTTCCCTGACGCGCAACTGATGATACCCTAACTGTAGATCAATCTTCGAGAAGTATTGTGCTTCTTTTAACTGGTTGAACAGATCGTCTATCATGGGTAAAGGATACTTGTTCTTCACGGTCAATTTATTCAACCTGCGATAATCAATACATAATCATAGTGATCCATCTTTCTTCTTGACAAAGAACACAGGGGCTCCCCAAGGAGACACACTAGGTCGTATGAAGCCCTTCTCTACTAGCTCGTCAATTGTTTTCTCAGTTCTTCCATCTCACACAGAGGCATCCGGTACATAGGTAATGAAATGGGGGTCGCAACGGGCACAAAATCAATAGTAAAGTCAATCTCGCGCCAAGGAGGTAATCCAAGGATTGTCCTGAACACATCCTCAAATTCTCAAACTACTAGCATGATTCTAATGTCGGCCCTTCAACATGCTCTAGTAAAGCGGTGTAACATCCAACACGACATGGCCAACTAACCTGCACTGGAAAAGTAAAGACCGTGCCGTCAAGTTTGTTGGCTGTCACGACCCGATTATCGTAATCAATCTCTGCCTTCATCTCGGTGAGCCAGTCTATACCGAGGATAATGTCGTAGTGTCATAGGGGAGTGATAATGAGGTCAACGAATACTATCCTGCTACCCAAGTCTCCTGAGCAGCCCTCACATGTCCGTGTAATATTTGAAAAAAGTCCCAGAAGCAGTAGTGAGTTTCACTCCCTTCATGAGAGTAGTATGTAAAGATAGACGCTTAACTGCCGCACATGAAACAGTGGAGGTAGTAGACTCAGTGTCCACCAATAAGAAGACAGGAGTACCTTGAACATGTGCAGTGACCTCGAAAGCCATAGGTGTTATCTTTGACTCTTCTGCTGTGAGCGCATGAACACGTGCCTGTTGTGGTCCGTTGGGCTAAGGCACCATAGGTCGCTGAAGCAGCCTGAATCGAGGTGCAGGAGGTCTGAAGGATGGATGAGCAGGAATAGTACGCAGGGGTGGTGCTGAAATGGCCTAGGGATGAATGTGGTTGATCTTCCGCGGCGACGAAAACCCACTCTCTCATACGCGCGAAACCGCTCTGAGTTGGGTGGCTTAGCCTCCCACAGTAGGTACAAATCACGCTCGGTCACCACATCGGAACTGGTGGCGCTGAAATCCTAGGAGGAGACTGTACGAGGTCTCTTGCCAAGGAATGGCCTGCTCAGCATATCTGGTCGGGGACTAGTAACCATAGGGCCACGAGAGTATGTCGGTCACTCTACATCCTGCTCTGCCCGCATAGACATATGTACTAGCTTGGCACAGGAGGGTATGCTGACACAGCACATCTTCGACCGAATGTCAGGTCGCAAGACCTCAAAAAAACATCGTATCCGCATCTGCTCGTCAGTAAGTATTGCAAGGACGTATCTGCCCAACTCAGTAAATCGATGCTCATACTCGGTAACTGTCATGTGTCCCTACCTAAGGTGCAAGAACTCATTCTCCCTCTCATGTCGGTAGGTCTGAAGGTAATACTTTTCATGGAAACGAAACTCGAAATCTGCTCAGGTCCAAATATAGCCAACCACAACAGTCCGCAATATACTATCCCACCATAGGCTCGCCTCCTTTTCGAACATAAAGGCGGCCAACTCGACCTGCTCCTACTTAGTACAATGTAGCATCCTTAGCATCTTGGAGATGCGGTTGAGCCAATATTCTGCCTCCTCGGGTCTGTAAGAACCCGTAAAAGTAGGAGGCCTCAAGCACTGGAATCGCTCGAGTAGACCACTCATACCCATATTCCCTGTTGGGTATGTAGCAGGTGCAGGAGGAGGCACCCCCTCATCCTGATCAGAAGGCCCTACTGTCTCAGCAAGACGTACAGATGGCGAAGGTAGAGCAACACTTCCACCTTGGGCTAGGGCTTCTGCAATAGTAGCCAAGAGCTGCTGGTGTTGCTGCTGCATCATCATCATCAACTGCTCTAACCTACCAGTAGGTGGGGCAAGCTCAGGCACATGCTGCGTTGAAGATGACGCACGGTTCTACTCATGAACCGGTGGTGGTCCAACTGTAGGACCAGTATATGGCTGAGACTCAGGAACAGTCTCACGAACAGGGCCCAATCCGGGGTTCGTATAACCATCCCTCTGGGGAGGTGACTGATCCATCGTATCAGTTAGTGTGAGGCGTGTTATGATCCGCGTGACCTTCCGTGTCATGCCCTATATGACATAGGGTGTAACTCAGGTCAGATTCAACATACACACAAACTCATTACGCAGCATTCACACACACCTTATAGTAAAAGGAACTGCATGCATTTCATTAACTAAAATTTGTCATAATACATAGAGTACAGAGTTTACATGAATCATGACAGAAAATGCATGTTAGCTAACATAACCCAAGCCTCAAACACTCCCTGCGATTGCTCCACCTGGGGTAGACTGTAAACGTGCAAATATAATGGCGTAGGCAAAAATCATCTTTTATGTGGGTCGCTAGAAAGCTATTGTTGGGCTGCCACTGAACCAATCGACCACAAAGGAACCGTGTGCGGAGGTCCCTTTCATGTGCACTCCTCAGATTCGTCTCACTTGCATGGACTTGGCCAAGCAGTATCTCCATGAGTCGAGCTATCAAGCCAGCGTCAATTATGGCCTCCAAACCTCATCCTAAGGGAATCTCGAATTACAAGGGCCCCAGTGTCAGCTCTTGAATATGGGCATAAAATGCACGGACAGTGCCCACATTCGCACGATATGTGCCCTCAAACACAGGGCCCCAACCGGTCTCATCTAGGCGCTCCAACAACAGATACTCTCCAAAGAGTTGGCCGTCTACCTGAGCTTCAAAAAGGACCCGACGGGCCTTATAAACTCCATGGGACAACTCCGCTAGTAGAGCTCATGGGAGAGGAGCCGGGGGATCGAGGCCCCGTTTAGTCCATATCTCACGCTCGACGCCCGTGCTTGTGGTGGCACCTCGCGGTCTTCTTGCACGAGTGGGGCGACTAGGCCCGACTTCATCCTCGGCACCCTTCCTCTTTCTCATGAGAGAAAGGACGGTGAGAATCGAGAAAATGGCCGCAATGAACTCAAAGAAGGCCATGGAAAGTGAAGATAAGGGGGAATAGGGCTGGAGCTTTGGTTCTCCACGAATTTGAGCCTTAACAGAGGTTATAAAGGCCCAAATGACAAGGATTAAAGAAAGAAAAGGAAGAGATGAGATGGGTTAGAGAGCTTACACGATTTTAAGCCATGAATGGGAGATGTAAGGGCTGAAATGAGAGAGAATGGAGAGGGTAGGCAATAATGGAGGAGGGTTTACAGCAAGGTGATGGAGAGGATGTACGAAAATGGCAGAGGGATCGATTGGTGGGGTAGTTTTTGTCAAAAATCAGGAACTTAGAAGAGAAAAGAGAGCTTGAGGTGTGGTTTGTGAAAGAGGTAGGTGTTTGAGAGGGTTTTAAACCATGGCCCACACCTCACGGGGTCACCCTAAGCCCCAAAGACCATCGGCGACCGGCCGAGCCCGCTAACCGGCGAGGGCCTCACCACTCTCTGGATAAACTGGTGAGGCCTCGCCATTTGGACGAGGACCTCCTGCCCCCTAGGCCCCAAAAAGGTCTGGGTCCCACCCTGGGTCCCTCTGGATTAGCGTGGGTAGGCCCACGACTCCGTTTTGAGTCGTTGGGGTCATTTTGGGAAGTTTCTAATACATACTTGTATTTACTGACTTCTGACGGCTGGGATGGGGTGAGTTGTGATCTAAACCCGTTGTTTGACGGTCTAGAAGTGTTTTGGGGTCGACTCATACAATCACGATTGATTACAGATTCAAACAAAATGACCAATTTCAGTGAACTTCGCCGATTAGCGAAACTAGGATACCTACGACTGTTTCTACATTTTCTTGAACCCTCCTATGTCTAAATGTGTCAGCGTACATCATGTGACCATAACCTAGGTCCGGTTTAATCCAAATCATGCTCTGATACTAACTTGTAACACCTTGAAAATTGGGGTCGAGTAGCAACTCAACTCCCGAGTTCCTAAACATCACTTATGCAACACTTATGCCTATGATTTAATGTTGTCTGTGTTAGTGCATTAACTATGAGTAGGATTATACCAAAACAGTAATTCATACTCCATATCAGTTGTAAAACGCAAGCGGAGGACTGAAAAATCTAAATATACGTATATAAGTCAAAGATCACAATCGGTCTGCAGAGTATGAATATAATACTAAGTCACTGTGTTCTTGAAATATTACATGTAATCTTACCAAAGTTAAAGTATCAAAATGGTTTAACTGTAAATAAACCCCGTAGCCCCATCGAACAGGTGAGCCTATGCGAATCTAATAAAGAACTGCATATAAGAGTACTCATCCTGATCATCGTAATAATCAGGCTCTGCCTCGGGAGTCACACCATCATCTGCAATCAAGACAAAGTCTGGTTTGGTGTTTAAACACCATCCCATAACGTGGGAGTGAGTGGTCAACTCAATGGAACAATAGACCATAGGATTGCATGTTATCAATTCGGTCAAGCAGTAATGATAAAGCGGTAAATCACACATCCCTAGTATTGTTATTAATGCAAGAATGCATGGATGTATGATGCATGCCCTCGCCTACGCTCCCTCAGTGACTTCATCTTACGTTCGCAATGACAACACTACCTCAGTGCTTGACCTGTAACGCCTGATTGCACGTGTAATGAAGTGCATGTATATGATTACCAAGTTCTTATTAGTCCTATTCATACAGCGGGATTAGGAAACTAAGGTACCTCTCTTATATTATTCTCAAACAATGATCCATTCTAGGGTCGTCAATCCTAGATAATCTCATACGATGATACGGTTCTAGGTCTCTGTAAAGGGCTGTCAGGGCTATTACACGCACTCGTTGCACCGCTCCCCCATCACCTTGTCAATACAGGCCTAATTTATACTCTGTTTACTACGGGAAGACTCATTGCCTCACCGTAGACTCGGAGTATACTCGAGGTCACTACAAAGGGCTCGTCACTAATCAGTGTAGGCTGACAACTCGAATACAGTGTCCCATACCACCGTATTCAGCTCACGAGTCTGGGTTGCTCACTGGTCACTACGGGGAGGCTCATCGCCCTAGCGTAGGCCGACAGCTCGACCACGGTGTCTCATACCACCATGTCTGGCTCATGAGTCTTAGCAGATCGTGGTACCAAGGTTAAACGGGATTTCACTGGTGAGTTTCGTACCTTAAGTTCTAGCAGTAGCATCCATACATGGTGAACATACAATGGGTCAATTGGGTTACTTGACGGGCTCGACTAGCACGAGCGCACATTGTATCAATTGACATGAAGTGCATAAACACTTCGTGCGGCCTAACCACTGCCGACGACCAACACATGACTCAGGTTTGTTAAACACGTCCTACGTGGCGAATGAATCTCAGCCACGGCTTCAAGCTTATACTGATTGCGTGGACTATCACATAGCCCCAATCACATTCAAGTCCTATCCAGAAAGCATGTATAGTAGTCTAAGCAGAATTAACAAAGCAATTCAAACATGTGAATAAGCATGTCATAAAATACAATATAAATAGGAAATACAAACACATACATTTCATAAGTGATTAAATTAAACAACTAACATGGAGGAAATCATATACATCTCTAAGGTAGTTGAGGATCCTATCTCAACACCTACCTAAAGCGCAATCATCTAAGTACTTACTCTTACAAGCATTTTCACAAATACTTAGAATACACTTATTAACATACATAACGTATATTAGCCAAAACAGGTATTAGGGAGAATTCTTTCACCGAGTAAGCATTACACTTATATATAGCATCTACATAAAGTAAACTATCATGGCAAACACACTTTCAAAATTTGTACTTATACGGTATTTTCTACAAATATATAGAATATACTATACGTCATAATTTGCATACATAACTGAATCGCAAAACGAACATCGCATTTTGCATGTACAATAACACTTAGATCATGAATCTATCATTATCTGACATTGAAAGCTTTGAAAACTATAACTTAAGCATCTAAAGTCCGCACCTTATGCCGTAGAAGCGTAACGAATTTAATAGAAACTTTACGCTTTTGTCAACGTCGATATGACGACCTATAACACAAGGTAAGTCAGCTACTTCACTACTTGAACCAATAGAAACCCTAAAACAAGTTAGGGTTAAGGTTTTCTTACCTAGAAATGAAGCCGGAATCGCCGGAAAAGCGATTAGATCGTGATGGTTAAGCACGTAGGATAGCAGGGTAGAGTATCAGGAAGAATCTCTCACTCTTCTCACACTTTCTCTCTCTTTTCTCTCTTCTCTCTCCTAGGGTTTTCTTAAATTCGTATGGAGTGAATGAGAGAGGGTTTAAGGTCCTTATATAGGCTTAAACTTGCCAGAAATAGGCCTAGGGCCAAGGTATACTTAGGTTGTGTCCAAAGGGCATCTGTTTAAGCTCAACAGAGTATTTCCAGAGCCCCCCCTTAAGCCAAAGGTCAGACTTAAGCTCACTGACCTTGGATCTAGGTCGAGTTAAGTTTTTGTTCTAGTCGGGTTCCCAGATCACACGTGGCGGACTATTTTCAGTTCAACGGTCACTGAAACTCGATCAGGGTTACAAGTCACTGCCATGTGTATGAAATTTTTCCTGATCCAAGGGTGTATTTGGGTCAGATTCCGACGGTCTGATTGCTTATATCATGCCCGCAAGCGACAGGTCTTAGATTACTTAAATTAGGTTTAATTTTTAAAGAAATCTACATTTTCTCACACACTTCACTCTAGGCTCAAGCGAATAGCCGTAGGACACTATCTGGATTTGACCTCCGAGATTGTTATCAAGCCCAGCAAGGTAGTCCTAATTCTATAATTTTGTAGTAATCAGACTTTCGACGTGCGGTCCAAATCCGATACGGAGTTTCAATGTTCTCCCGAGAGCAACTGGGTAATGAGATTGATCCTAGATTTTAGGGTAACCTAGCGTCACTGATTCTACAAGTTTTGGGTCTTGCAGATCGTATTTAAAGTGGATCAAATGGATTTCGTAGCTAATCTAGTTTAGCACTTAGTTACTTTGTCTAGTTTCTAAAGGATTAGATCCTGAGTGATTTCTGCCTGAGGTGGTACTCGGGTCTTTGTATGGTATTTTCTGAGACGTTACATTATATCTGTAGCTATAGGTTACAACAGCTATGGATTTAATTACAAGAGCTACAGATTTACTCCGTAGCTATAGGTTACAACAACTATGGATTTAATTACAAGAGCTATAGATTTACTCCATAGCTATAGGTTACAATAGCTACGAATATAATCCGTAGCAATTCGTACATTAAAAAATATATATACGATTATTCGTTCATTCAATTACCACTTGCATAATCATTCATTCATTCTATTACAATCAATTACAGTCATTCATTCATTCAATTACAATCAATTACAATCCTTCATTCAATCAATTACAATTACAATTAATTACAATCCTTCATTCAATCAATTACAATTATAACCAATTACAATCCTTCATTCAATCAATTACAATTACAATCAATTACAATCCTTCATTCAATCAATTACAATTACAATTATAATAATGCTGATAATACAAATCTTTGGCTTCATTAGAGAAATTTGCTCGATTTCACCTAAAAATTTCAATGATAAAGAATTGAAAAAGAAGATATATTTTGACGGTATGATAGTTTTTTCACAAATAGGCCTTTTTCAGCCATCACCCACCTGAAGAATCAAAAACCGATTGTTGTCCAAGTCCACTCCTTTTCCTTTCAATTTCTTAGTGACCTCTGTAAAATTACTTCCATAGTCATTTATGTAGTATTTTGAAGAGTTGTCTTAAAATGCAACTCTAGTAATGACAAAGTTACTTCCTGCAACAGCTTCATATATTCCACCATCCTACAAATAGTCATAGCATTCATAAATCAGAAAGACCATTGGGGGAAAGAAAAATAAAGTGAAAGAAGTGCATCATGTATAACCATTTTCTTCATTTTTTTTCTTAATGAATTAATAAAAATTCAAAGAGGAATGAAATTGACACAAAAGGAATGGACTCACCATATGGTTTGTAGGGACAAAATAAACGTCACGAAATCGGGTTCGGGTTCAAGATTGGGTTTTCAAGTTTAGGTTTAGGATTAGGTGTAGGTTTAGGTTTAGGGATTTGAGAATAGGTTAAGGTTTAGGTTTAGGAAATCGGGTTCGGGATCGGGTTTAAGTTTGGGTTTTCAAGTTTAGGTTTAGGTTTAGGTCACGGAGTTGAGATTAGGATTAGGTGTAGGTTTAGGTTTAGGGGTCTGAAAATAGGTTAAGGTTTAGGTTTAGGAAATCGGGTTCGGGATCGAGTTTAGGTTTGGGTTTTCAAGTTTAGGTTTAGGTTTAGGTTAGGAGTTGAGATTAGGATTTGGTGTAGGTTTAGGTTTAGGGATTTGAGAATAGGTTAAGGTTTAGGTTTAGGGATTTGAGAATAGGTTAAGGTTTAGGTTTAGGAAATCGGGTTCGGTTTCGGGATCGGGTTTAGGTTTGGGTGTTCAAGTTTAGGTTTAGGTTTAGGTTAGGAAATTGAGATTAGGATTAGGTGTAGATTTAGGTTTAGGGATTTGAGAATAGGTTAAGGTTAGGTTTAGGAAATCTAGTTCGGGTCTGGGATCAGGTTTATGTTTGGGATTTCAGGTTTAGGTTTAGGTTAGGGAGTTGAGATTAGGATTAGGTGTAGGTTTAGGTTTAGGGATTTGAGAATAGGTTAAGGTTTATGTTTAGGAAATCGGGTTCGAGTCCGGGATCGGGTTTAAGTTTGGGTTTTCAAGTTTAGGTTTAGGTTCCAGTTAGGGACTTGAGATTAGGATTAGGTGTAGGTTTAGGTTTAGGGATTTGAGAATGGTTAATTTTTAAGTTTTGGAAATCGGGTTAGGGTTCGGGATCGGGTTTAGGTTTGGATTTTCAGGTTTAAGTTTAGGTTAGGGAGTTGAGATTAAGATTAGGTGTAGGTTAAGGTTTAAGGATTTGAGAATAGGTTAGGGTTTAAGTTTAGGAAATTGGGTTCGGGTTTAGGATCGGGTTTATGTTTGGGTTTTCAAGTTTAGGTTTAGGTTTAGGTTAGGAAGTTGAGATTAGGATTAGGTGTAGGTTTAGGTTTAGGGATTTGAGAATAGGTTAAGGTTTAGGTTTAGAAATCGGGTTCGGGTTCGGGATAGGGTTTAAGTTTGGGTTTTCAGGTTTAGGTTTAGGTTTAGGTTAGGGCATTGAGATTAAGATTAGGTGTAGGTTTAGGTTTAGGGATTTGAGATTGAAAAGGCCAAGCTATATATCCTAGAGGGGTGGTGAATAGGATTGTGTCAAATTAAAATTTAACAGCAGAATCGAAATACAATAGCCTTATAAAAATAAAGAACAATACTTTAAATAAATCAAAGAACTGAAATGTAAAGTAATCTTAAATAAAGAGCTTGATACTAACGTTGTTCTAAGGACAAACTTTGTACCATAAAAATTAAGGGTTTATGGCAGGACAACCTTACTAGAACAAATTGAATATCAAAACTCAAACAGAAAGGAAATAAAGGAAATAACAAGAAATAAATTCTAAACTATTACAACATTCCCTACTTTACCTGAAATGTAAATATTATAACATTCACATCCACATATACATTCCACAAATCTGAATGATTAAAGGTATAGAAATTAAAAGTACATTCAAATCACAAAATACACCGATATATAGTGGTTCACCTGTGTTTTCACCAACTGTTAAACAATAGCCACACAGCTTGCTACTCCACTCCTAATATCCTCACACAGGGGATATTAGCGTTCACTATCAAACTGGTTTTTACAGGTTCACCTAAAACCTTCACAATTGTCTCTTTTTAACTTGGGCTTATGCAATCCAAAAACCCACACTTTCTGAGTTTTCTGGCTTTCCTCAGATAACCAACACAATGAGATTTTTCTGGCGAATCTCAAACAAAACTAAAATAATGAATTTACAATAAATGTAAAAATACTTAGATTTCTCCTTTTGTAGTAGCCCGGTAGAACCAATCAAAGTAGAAGTTCGAATCAACCTTCAATGTCCAATACTCACTTAAGAAATCGTTCTAGGTTCTAATTGATTTTAAATTAAACCAAATTGGGTATAGCTCTATTTGATTTTAATTCCAATGAAGAAGGTATATAATATTTCCTCTTTTTCAAATAAGATTGGAATACAGGAATAAAATAAAATATAATTAAGCTAACAAAAGAATATTAAATATGCACAGCGTAGCTAAAATGAGCACAACTTATCTCAGAGTGGAGGCTTGAATTTTCTCAAAATTAATCAATGATAAACTCTAAAATTCATGTTCAATTTATAGATGTAAAGATCGCATCTACGACTGGTCTTAGGAACCCTTCGATTGGTCGTAGCACTAACGACATTTTAAAATTTTAAGCGTGATCTGAAAAAATCAGTTCTACGACTAGTCTTAGGATTCTACGACCGGTTGTAGACCACCTATGTCTGGTTAAAGCTGACCCAGGACTGGTCGTAGGAAACCAGAATTAATTGCTGGAGTTTGAGTCATAGTTTTAGGACTGGTCGAAGGACGAGTCATGACTTCCCTACAACTGGTCGAAGAATAACCAAAAACTTCTAAAAAATAGAAACAACTTAGGACTGGTCGTGAAATTTCTTAGACTGGTTGAACTAGGTCTAGGGCTAGTCGAACAAGGTCCAAGACTAGCCTTAGAACAGACCAAATTCATGTAAAAAGATTCATCTTGAATTATGTATACAAAATGACCTACCCTAAGGTCAAACTAAGGTCTATCATACCCGGGACATGAAGTATGAACATTGAACTTTATTCTTTCAGATGATGGTTAACCTTTGAAGCTTGAGATCTCTACTTGATGTAGCTTGAACTTGAGATCTTCTACAACTTGAATATAAACTTCAACTTAAGTTGCACTTGAGTCTTGAAATGCACTTGAGTCTTGAACAAACACTCTTCTTATCCATTTAACTCTAAACATTGATGCATTCGAAAGAGAATAAAGTATATAACCTTGCATTTCTTAAAGCAGAGCACCGTACATGTCTTGAACGATTGATGTCGACTTGAATCCATACAAACACAAGACACACAGATAGAAGTTTTGGCACAACAAGAGGTTTTGGCACCACAAAATTTGACAATCAAAGGAGCATGAGACCATAGCACTTACAATCTCCCCCTTTATCAAATTTGTGACAAAACATACTCCAATAAGAGAAGCACAATATGCACATTAACGAATTATGCACCAGTTGTCAATAAGTAGCACAACTCATTATTTATATATACTCCTCCTGAGTAGTAGCACATATCCAAAAATATAACTAGAAATATAACTACTCATATCCATAAGCAAACAAACCTTCTCCCCCCTTTTGTCACAATATGACAAAGGAAGCAATAAAGTTAAGGATAATAATTGGAGGAATAGATGAAGTAACTCAACAATATAAAAGAGAGTAAACGTTTACAGTCCAGTTACTTGTACAACTAAAAAGTCATTAAACCAAATATAGAGCATAATCCAACAAAAGTAAGAAAGTTATTACAAACTAAAGATGAAAATACTCAACCGGAGCCTGAAGAAGGAGCAAGAATAGTAGGATCAAGATTATGCATTCCCCTGTTAAAGCACCTAAGATATTTGTGCATATATTTAAACTGAAGATCCTGAGTAATATTCATATTCTCTACCTTCTCTTCTAAAGCACGAAGACGTTCATCAAAATCAGGATCATTTCCAGAATCAGATTCAAGTTCATCAAAAATATCATCCATATTGATATGTGGGCAATGTGTCTTCTTATTTTAAAAAAATAAATGAAGACAAATATCCATATGTGCTTAAAGAAAAGACATGAAGAAGAGCACGAAATCCGAAGAGAGCTATACAGTTATTATAGACCCAAAAGAGATGAAATATTTAAGTAATATCAAGTAAACATGCTAAAATATAAATTATTACAATTTATACAGATAAAACATGCATCACAAGATTAATGGATTTTAAGCTCTTGCTTAGTCAAAGTCCAACTTTCATAAGCTAGTGCATCAATTATGTTGACGGGCTCAATTTGGGAATTGAAGCAAAAGTAATTGCAGACATTTTCCAATTGTCTTCTGGTTTGAACACCAGAAAGAGGGTTACCAAGTATTTGATTAGAATGATGGTCTTTTACTAACCTTGAATCAGTAGAATATGATGTAGACGATGGTTCACTTTGAAGTTCAGTGTCAATTTAACTGGATGAAGAGTTTGATTTATCAAATAAAAAGACTTCATCATCTACTGAACTAGAGATAGGAGTATTAGGTGATCATCTATAACCACATTAATTGATTCTTGAATCACACCAGTCCTCTTATTAAGAACTCGATAGCTCGACTGTTCAAAGCATATCCTAAAAAGACAATTCGTCACTTTTTGTATCCAACTTCCCTAGATTTTCACGGTCACGCAAAATATAGCACTTGCTACCAAAAACTCAAAAGTATTTAACAGTAGGCTTTTTATCGAACCACATTTCATAAGCGATTTTCTTATTAGATTTACATATATAAACGCAATTAATAACATAGCAGGCAGTATTCACTGCTTCAGTCCACAGATTTTTAGGGAGCTTCATACTATTCAACATTACAGTTTCCATTTCTTGAAGCACTCTATTTTTCCTTTCCACCATTCCATTATGTTGAGGAGTTTTAGATGCAGAGAATTCATGCGATATTCCCTGATCATTACAGAATTTCTCAAAACTGCTATTATCGAACTCAAATCCATGATCACTACGGATCTTACAAACTTGAGAACCTTTTTCAGTTTGGATCTGTTTGAGAATTCTTTTAACTTCATCAAGGGTTTCTAATTTATCACTTAAGAAGGCTACCCAAGTGAATCTAGAAAAATCATCCACGATTATTAAGATGTATTTTTTGCCATCTCGACTCTTCGTCCTAGTAGGTCCTATAAGATCCATATGAAGAAGCTCGAGTGGTCTTGATGTGGCATTGGAGTTCACCTTTTTGTGAGAGCTCTTTGTTTGCTTGCTATACTGGCATTCACCATATATCTTGTCTATATTTTGTAATTTAGGTAGACCTCTTATTAGTTCTCCCTTGCTCAATCTGTATAAATTATGGTAGTGTACATGTCCAAGGCGTTTATGCCATAATTCAGTTTCATTGGTATGGACAATGTAACACGATTAATTAGATGAGCTTCCATTACTAACAATATAGCAATTTTCAGAAGTCCTACGACCAGTTAATTTAACAGAACCCTTTTTGTTCAAGATTTCACAACCTTTATTAGAAAATTTCATGCTATGATTATTATCATATATTCGAGATATACTTAACAGGTTGTGTTTTAGCCCCTCAACATATAAAACATTCTTAAATAAGGGAAGGTTATAGAGTTGAACTGTACCTTGGCCAATAATCTTGTAATTGCTACCATCACCAAATGTGACTACCCATCAATCATATCTTAAAGATTAGTGAATAAAGCCTTCTCACCTATCATATGCATTGAGCATCCACTGTCTAACTACCATTTAGAATGGCTTGTATCTTTGAAAGCAGTGTGGGCAACCAAGCATGTAACTTTAGGAACCCATTTCATTATTGTTTTGGGTTTAGGAGTATAGTTGATCTTCTTCTATTTGTAATTTTTGTACGAGTGACCTACTGAGTTAGATTTTAAGAGCTCCTTAAGTAAATCAACTAATTTTTCAGGTAAAGGGTTTTGGTTTTGAGTTTTATAGTTGACATAATTACTTTTAGGTTTTTAAAAAGTTTTAGCATTTTTAGAAAAACTCTGATTAATACTTTTCCCTTTTGAGTTAGAGGTTTCTCCTCACACGAACTTAGGAGGAGTATTCTTCTGTTTAGAAGGTACATTTTTATCATAGCCCAACCCGGATCTGTCACCACATTTTCTAGATCCGGATAAAAGTTCTTCAAACTTTGGATCTCCTTGGGCATACCTCCATGTATCCTTTGAACTCAAAAGAGAAGAGTTTTCAAGTTTAAGTTTGTCATTTTCAGATTTAAGATTTTCAATCAGGGTGGTTTTAAAATCTAGATCACATTTAGTCTTTTCAAAACAATCTGAAATATGGGATTTTTCTAAAATAAGAGACTCAAAATTCTCTTTAAGTTTTAAAAACTTTTCTTTTTGAAGTTTTAGTTTTACGGTAATTTTACAACTTTCCTTGTATAGGGCATTGTAAACATCTTGAAGATCTTCCTCATTTTCATAATCACTATTCAGATTTTCTTTATTAGTTGAATCATCGTGATCTGAAAAAGTGAACTTGGCTAGAGTCATAAAGGCCTTCACTTCATTGCCCGACTCATTTTTAGAATCTTCTGATTCAGAAGACGCTTCAGTGCCAGAAGATTCAACCCAAGTAGCCAACATTCCTTTCTAGGACACTTGTTTGCTAGATGCCCATATTCTTGGTAGTTGTAACATTGACTATCTTTCAAAGATTTCTAAGTTTTAGATTTTGGTTTAGAACATTTCTTACCATTTGATTTTTGAAAATCAACCATCTTTTTACTTTTGAAAATCTTGTAAAACCTTTTAGCAAGAAGGGCCATATCATCTTCATAATTTTCTAAATCAGAATCTTGAGAAATATATTTAAAAGATTTAAGCGCAATAAATTTACCTTTAGGAGCTTTAAAAGATAAGTCGTAGGTTTGTAAAGACCTAACCAACTCTTCTACCTTCATAATGTCCGTATCACGTAGTTCCTGGATCGCGGTTACCTTAGAATTGAACCATTTAGGTAGTGAGTGTAGTATCTTTGCACACACTTTACTTTCTGAAATTTTATCGTCAAGACCCCACATAGAGTTTACAATGTCATTTAATCTAGTGTAGAAGTCCAAAAACATTTCATTTTCCTCCATATGAATTTCTTCAAATTTAGTTGTGAGGAGTTGGACTTTAGATTTTTTTGACAATTGAAGTACCCTCGCGTGTCATTTCCAATATATCCCAAGCTTGCTTTGTAGTATCACAGGATATAATTCTTTTGAACTCATCCATTGATAGTGCACAAGTGATTGCATTTAATGCTTTTGCATTGGCACTATTCTCACTTTTCTGAAGAGTGGTCCATGAGAAAAATGGTGTTACTCTCATTGATTTTGAACCATCGATACCAGTCACTTCAGTGGTAGGTGGGTTCCATTCAGTCACTCTGGCAAGTCACACGTTCTCATCCATTAATTTGAGGAAAATCCTCATCCTAGATTTCCAATAAGCATAGTTGGAGCCATCAAAGGGTGGAGGCCTAGTGATTGAAAGGCTATCAAAATTTAACATCTTATATATTGCTTAGATCGTTAGCTCAGGAAATGAATCCAAGAATAAAGAATTAAGAAATGAGCTATTAGGCTCTGATACCACTTGAAAAGGCCAAGCTATATGTCCTAGAGGGGGGGTGAATAGGACTATACCAAATTAAAATTTAACAACGGAATTGAAATATAATAGCCTTATAAAAATAAAGAACAGTACTTTAAATAAATCAAAGAACTGAAATGTAAAGCAATCTTAAATAAAGAGCTTGATACTAACATTGTTCTAAAGACAACCTTTACACCATAAAATCCAAGGGTTTATGGAAGGACAATCTTATTAGAACAAATTGAATATCAAAACTCAAACAGAAAGGAAATAAAGGAAATAGCAAGAAATAAATTCTAAACTATTACAACATTCCCCACTTTGTTTGAAATGTAGATATTACAACATTCACATCCACATATACATTCCACAAATCAGAATGATTAAAGATATAGAAATTAAAAGAACATTCAAATCACAAAACACACCGATATATAGTGGTTCGCCTGTATGTTCACCAACTGTTAAACAACAACCACACAGCTTGCTACTCCACTCCAAATATCCTCACACAGGGGATATTAGCTTTCACTATCAAACTAGTTTTTGCAGGTTCACCTAAAACCTTTACAATTGTGTCTTTTTAACTTGGGCTTACACAATCCAAAAATCTACACTTTTTGAGTTTTCTGGCTCTCCTCAGATAACCAACATAATGAGATTTTTCTGACAAATCTCAAACAAAATCAAAATAATGAATTTATAATAAATGTAAAAATACTTGGATTTCTCCTTTTGTAGCAGCCCAGTAGAACCAATCAGAATAGAAGTTCGAATTAGCGTTCAATGTCCAATACTCACTTAAGAAATGGTTCTATGTTCTAATTGATTTTAAATTAAACCAAATTGGGCATAGCTTTATTTGATTTTGATTCCAATGAAGAAGGTATATAGTAATTCCTCTTTTTCAAAAAAGATTGGAATATAGGAATAAAATTAAATATAAATAAGCTAACAAAAGAATATTAAATATGAACAGCATAGCTAAAATGAACACAACTTATCTCAGAGTAGAGGCTTGAATTTTCTCAAAATTAATCGATGATAAACTCTGAAATTCGTGTTTAATTTATAGATACAAAGATAGCGTCTACTACTGGTCTTAGGAACCCTTCAACTGGTCATAGCACCAACGACATTTTAAAATTTTAAGCGCGATCTGAAAAAATCAGTTCTACGACTAGTCTTAGGATTCTACTACCAGTCGTAGATCACCTATGACTGGTCGAAGCTGACCCAGGACTGGCCGTAGGAAACCAGAATTGGTTGTTAGAGTTTGAGTCGTAGTTCTAGGACAGGTAGAAGGACGAGTCGTGACTTTCCTACGACCGGTTGAAGAATAACAAAAAAAATTCCAAAAAATAGAATCAACTTAGGACTGGTCGTGAAATTTTTTGTACTGGTCGAACCAGGTCTAGGACTAGTCGAACAAGGTCCAGGACTAGTCTTAGAACAAACCAAATTCACGTAAAAAGACTCATCTTGAATTATGTATACAAAATGACCTACCATAAGGTCAAACTAAGGTCTATCATACCTGGGACACGAAGTATGAACATTGAACTTCATTCTTTCAGATGATGGTTAACCTTTGAAGCTTGAGATCTCTACTTGATGTAGCTTGAACTTGAGATCTTTTACAGCTTGAACATAAACTTCAACTTAAGTTACAATTGAGCCTTGAACAAACACTCTTCTTATCTATGTAGCTGTAAAAATTGATGCATACGGAAGAGGACAAAGTACATAACCTTGCATTCCTTAAAGCAGAGCACCGTACATGTCTTGAACCATTGATGTCGACTTAAATCCATACAAACACAAGATACACAGATAGAAGTTTGGTAGAACAAGAGATTTTGACACCACAAAATTTGACAATCAAGGGAGTATGAGACCATAGCACTTAAAGAGAATAGGTTAAGGTTTAGGTTTAGGAAATCGGGTTCGGGTTCAGGATCGGTTTTAGGTTTGGGTTTTCAAGTTTAGGTTTAGGTTTAGGTTAGGGAGTTGAGATTAGGATTAGGTGTAAGTTAAGGTTTAAGGATTTGAGAATAGGTTAAGGTTAGGTTTAGGAAATCAGGTTCGGGTTCGGGATCTGGTTTATGTTTGGGTTTTCAAGTTTAGGTTTAGGTTTAGGTTAAGGAGTTGAGATTAGGATTAGGTGTAGGTTTAGGTTTAGGGATTTGAGAATAGGTTAAGGTTTAGGTTTTAGGAAATCAGGTTCGGGTCTGGGATCAGGTTTAAGTTTGGGTTTTCAAGTTTAGGTTTAGGTTTAGGTTAGGGAGTTGACATTAGGATAAGGTGTAGGTTTAGCTTTAGGGATTGAGAATAGGTTAAGGTTTAGGTTTAGGAAATCGGGTTCAGGTTCGGGATCGGGTTTAGGTTTGGATTTTTAGTTTAGGTTTAGGTTAGGGA
This sequence comes from Magnolia changhungtana, assembly GCA_030180095.1. Taxonomy (NCBI): domain Eukaryota; kingdom Viridiplantae; phylum Streptophyta; class Magnoliopsida; order Magnoliales; family Magnoliaceae; genus Magnolia; species Magnolia changhungtana. The sequence goes on along the minus strand of JASAUF010000583.1, from coordinate 1,161,770 downwards.
GTTGAGATTAGGATTAGGTGTAGGTTTAGGTTTAGGGATATGAGAATAGGTTAAGGTTTAGGTTTAGGAAATCGGGTTCGAGTTCGGGATCGGGTTTATGTTTGGTTTTTCAATTTTAGGTTAAGGTTTAAGTCAGGGAGTTGAGATTAGCATTAGTTGTAGGTTCAAGTTTAGGGATTTGAGAATAGGTTAAGGTTTAGGTTTGGGAATCGGGTTCGGGTTAGGGATCGGGTTTAAGTTTGCATTTTCAAGTTTAGGTTTAGGTTTAGGTTAGGGAGTTGAGATTAGGATTAGGTGGTGTAGGTTTATGTTTAGGGATTTAAGAAAAGGTTAAGGTTTAGGTTTAGGAAATCGGGTTCGGGTTCGGGATTGGGTTTAAGTTTGGATTTTCAAGTTTAGGTTTAGGTTTAGGTTAGGGAGTTGAAATTAGGATTAGGTGTAGGTTTAGGTTTAGGGATTTGAGAATAGGTTATGGTTTCGGTTTTGAAAAGCAGGTTCGGGTTCGAGATCGGGTTTATGTTTGGGTTTTCAAGTTTAGGTTTAGGTTTAGGTTAGGCAGTTAAGATTAGGATTATGTGTAGGTTTAGGTCTAGGGATTTGAGAATAGGTTAAGGTTTGGGTTTAGGAAATCGGGTTCGGGTCCAAGATCGGGTTTAACTTTGGGTTTTCAAGTTAAGGTTTAGGTTTAGGTTAGGGAGTTGAGATTAGGATTAGGTGTAAGTTTAGGTTTAGGGATTTGAGAATAGGTTAAGGTTTAGGCTTAGAAAATCGGGCTCGGGTTCGGGATTGGGTTTAAGTTTGGGTTTTCAAGTTTAGCTTTAGGTTTGGTTAGGTAGTTGAGAATAAGATTAGGTGTGGGTTTGTGTTTAGGGATTTGAGAAAACATTTAGGTTTTAGGTCATAGGTTTAGGTTTTATGCTTAGGTTTAGGTTATAGGTTTAGGTTTAGTTTCTAAGTGTAGGTTATAGGTTTAGGTTTAGGTTTAGGTTAGGTTGTAGGTTAAGATTTAGGGAATTGATAATAGATTAAGGTTTAGGTTTAGGAAATCGGGTTCGGGTTCGGGATAGGGTTTAAGTTTGGGTTTTCAAGTTTAAGATTAGGTTTAGGTTTGGGAGTTGAGATTAAGATTAGGTGTAGCTTTAGGTTTAGGGATTTGAGGATAAGTAATGGTTTTAGTTTAGGAAATCGGGTTTGGGTCCGGGATCGGGTTTAAGTTTGGGTTTTCAAGTTTAGGTTTAGGTTTAGGTTAGGGAGTTGAGATTAGGATTAGGTGAAGGCTTAGGTTTATGAATTTGAGAATTGGTTAAGGTTTAGGTTTAGGAAACCCGGTTCGGTCCTGGATCGGGTTTAAGTTTGCGTTTTCAAGTTTAGGTTTAGGTTTAGGTTAGGGAGTTGAGATTAGGATTAGGTGTAGGTTTAGGTTTGGGGATTTGAAAATAGGTTAAGGTTTAGTTTTAGGAAATCGGGTTCGGGTTTGGGATTGCGTTTAGGTTTGGATTTTCAAGTTTAGGTTTAGGTTTATTTAGGGAGTTGAAATTAGGATTAGGTGTAGGTTTAGGTTTAGGGATTTGAGAATGGGTTAAGGTTTAGGTTTTGGAAATCGGGTTCGGGTTCGGGATCGGGTTTATGTTTGGGTTTTCATGTTTAGGTTTAGGTTTAGGTTAGGTAGTTGAGATTAGGATTAGGTGTAGGTTTAGGTTTAAGGATTTGAGAATCGGTTAAGGTTTAGGTTTAGGATATCGGGTTCGGGTTCGAGATCGGGTTTAACTTTGGGTTTTCAAGTTTAGGTTTAGGTTTTGGTTAGGTAGTTGAGATTAAGATTCTGTAGGTTTGGGCTTAGGGATTTGAGAAAACATTTACGTTTTAGGTCATAGGTTTAGGTTTTATGCTTTGGTTTAGGTTTAGGTTCTAAGTGTAGGTTATAGGTTTAGGTTTAGGATAGGTTGTAGGTTAAGGTTTAGGGAATTGAGAATAGGTTAAAGTTTAGGTTTAGAAAATGCGGTTCGGGTTCGGGATCGGGTTTAAGTTTGGGTTTTCAAGTTTAGGTTTAGGTTTAGGTTAGGGAGTTGAGATTAGGATTAGGTGTAGGTTTAAGTTTAGGGATTTGAGAATAGGTTAAGGTTTAGGTTTAGGAAATTGGTTTCAGGTCCGGGATCGGGTTTAAGTTTGCATTTTCAAGTTTAGGTTTATGTTTAGGTTAGGGAGTTGAGATTAGGATTAGGTGTAGGTTAAGGTTTAGGGATTTGAGAATAGGTTAAGGTTTATGATTAGTTAATCGGGTTCGTGTTTGGGATTGAGTTTAGGTTTAGATTTTCAAGTTTAGGTTTAGGTTTAGGTTAGGGAGTTGAAATTAGGATTAGGTGTAGGCTTAGGTTTAGGGATTTGAGAATAGGTTAAGGTTTAGGTTTAGGAAATCGGGTTCGGGTTCGGGATCGGGTTTGTGTTTGGGTATTCAAGTTTAGGTTTAGGATTAGGTTAGGCAGTTGAGATTATGATTAGGTGTAGGTTTAGGTTAGGGATTTGAGAATCGGTTAAGGTTTTGGTTTAGGAAATTGGGTTCGGGTTCGAAATCTGGTTTAAGTTTGGGTTTTCAAGTTTAGGCTTAGGTTTAAGTTAGGGAGTTTAGATTAAGATTAGGTGTAGGTTTAGGTTTAGGGATTTGAGAATCGATTAAGGTTTAAGTTTAGGAAATCGGGTTCGGGTTCGGGATCGGGTTTAAGTTTGGGTTTTCAAGTTTTGGTTTAGGTTTAGGTTAGGGAGTTGTGAAATGGCCAAGCTATATGTCCTAGAGGGGGGGTGAATAGGACTATGCCAAATTTAAAATAATTATAACAGAATTAAATAACAAGATAGCCAAATAAAGTAAATCAATCCACAGTGCTAAAATGAATAGCAACCTTAATGAACTAGTATTGAGAGATTGATATAAAAGTTATTCTAAGGACAACCTTACACCAAAAACTAAAGTTTATGGTAGGACAACCTGATTTCTAGAAAGGTCTTTGTATCAAGATCTCAAACCGTAGAGAAATAAATAAATTTAAACTATACGGAAGAATAAAAAGCAATATTGATTGTTCTTAGGACAACCATGTACCATACAATTGGCAGGGCAACCTTATACGAACAATTAAAGAAACTGAAGCTCAAACTTAATAAAGAAATAGCTAGAAGTAAATTGTTGAAATTTAAATCTAAACTATTATAACATTCCCCACACTTGCTTGAAATGTAAATATTTACAACATTCACAACCACACTTACATTCCACAGCTTTGAATGATAAAATATAAGAGATTAAACAAGCATTCAATCCACAAGACCAAGAATTATACTGGTTCGCCTGTGTGTTCACCTAATGTCAAACAACAGCCACACAAAATGCTACTTCACTCCTAATATCCTCACACAAGGGATATTAGCGTTCACTATCAAAATAGGTTTCACAGGTTCACCTAAAACCTTCACAATTGTGTCTTTTTAACTTTGTCTTACACAATCTAAAAACCCCTCTTTCTAAGTTTTCTAGCTCTCCTCAGATAACCACACAAATGGAATTTTTCTGGCGAATCCTAAACAAAAACCAAAGAAATAGAAATTTTACAGAATTGTAAAATACTTGAATTTCTCCTCTTGTAGCAGCCCGGAAGAACCTATCAGAGTAGAAGTTCAAATATGGAAGTTCAAAGTCCAATACTCACTTTACAATGGTTCTAAGTTCTAATTGATTTTAAATTTAATCAACTTAGGGCTAGCTGTATTTAATTTTGATTCCACGAAGAAGGAATTAAGAATTTCCCCTTTTCTATATCAAAATCAAATAGCAATAAGCCAACAAAAGGAAATAGAATTATGCACAATATAGCTTAAAAACAAACACAAACTTATCTCAGAGTGGAGCCTTATATTCACTTAATTTTTAATGAAAAACTCTGAAAATCATGTGCTATTTATAGCTGCAGAAATTCATCTTCGACTGGTCCTAGGTTCACCTTGACTAGTTAAAGGATAAACAGATTTTTGAATTTTTGAGCGCGATTGGATCAAACCGTTGTACGACCGATCGTAGGCAGTCCATGACTGGTCGAAGGCTATCCACGACCGGTTGAGACCCCTCTACGACTGGTCGTGCGACTATTGATTTAGTCGCTGGAGTTTAAGTCGAAGCTTTATGACTGGTCAAAGGTCGAGTCGAGACCATCCCACGACCGGTCGAGTAGACTTCAGGACTAGTAGAAACCGAACTAGAAAATCCAATAAATTATAATAATTTTAGGACTGGTCTTGAAACTTCTTAAACTGGTCGAACCAGTGCTAGGACTGGTTAAACAAGGTCTAGGACTAGTCTTAGAATATACCAAAATCATGTAATAATATTTAAATGAATTATGTAGCCAAAGTGACCTACCCTAAGGTCAATCTAATGGTCTATCAAACCTGGAACATGTCGTATGGACATTGAACTTCATTCATTCAATGAAGGTAGACCTTATAACCTTATCAAGCATGAGAACTTGAACTTGATGTAGCTTGACTACTTCACAAGCTTTGAAATCAATATTATTTTGAGTTGCACTTGAGTCCCAAACTATGCTTGAGTCTTGACCTTAAGTACAGGTGAACTTGAGCTTGAGTTCTTCCATGTGAACTTGAGCTTGAGTCTTGAGCTTGAACTCTTCTTTAATATCTTCTATCTTGTAGCTTGAACTAGCTTGAGAAATTCAACTTCTTGACATGGTGTCCCGAACAATTTTATCAAGATATAAACACAAGACACATACAGAGGTTTTGACATACAAAATTTGACAACAAAAGAGGAATTAAACCATAGCACTTACAATCTCCCCTTTGTTAAATTTGTGACAAAACATACTTCAACAAGAAAGGCACAACATGTATATTAACAAATCATGCACCAGTTGTCATGAACTAGAATACAACATACAACCTCATGCACAACCACTTAACTTCTCTTGTGTAACTCTCCCTTAACTCCCCCTTAGTTGTATACCTCAACCATCCCATTCACATCATCAACCCATAGAAAATTCTCAAATTTCTCCCCCTTTTTGTCAAAATATGACAAAGAAAGAAACATAAATAGGATTGAAAAGACCAGAAAGTAATGATCAAGTTATAAAGTTAGAAAGATTGAAAGTTAAGAGTACGAAACTTAGCATAAGGAGTAATAAAGTTAAGTCAGATAGAGTTTAACACACCCAGAGTGAGTAAAAAGTATTATAGTTATTATAAACCAAAGATTAAAATCTCAATCTGATCTAGAAGAAGGACCAGGAATGGTAGGATCAATTTGATGAAGGCCTTTTTGTAAGTGCCTAAAATACTTGCGCATATTTTTGAATTGCTGATTGTAGCCAACATTCATAATCTCTACCTTCTCCTCTAATGCACTTATACAAGCATTGAAATCAGATGACTCAAAGTCTGGATCATTCCCAGAATCAGAATCAATTTCATTAAAAATATCATCCATGTTGATATCATCTGGAGGAAGATCATCACCTTCTTCATCATTTTCAGCCTCAGCAGCAACTCCACCTTCACCAACATCAACTTGGCCTGGAGCCAATTTCAACTTCATTTTGTTTAAGTTAGAGTTGTCGAATATGAGGTGTTGAATAGGAGCCTCTCCGACGGGCATAGCGACTAACATGTGAGTGGCTAATACATTCAACAGATATCCAAATGGAATATCACCATGACCAAGATGACTACGGATTTGAATGATATAGGAACAAATCAAGGAAGTGAAACAAACATTAGCACCAGTAATGATTGAGTACAAAATACGAATCATAAACAGAGTCAACTTAGTCTTGTTTCCAGAACGGGGATACAGATTAGAAGTGAAGATACGATGTAAAACTCTGTATTTGGGTAACAAGTATCTGGTTTTGAGAGCATTCCCATTTGCAGTCCATGGTGCATTCATGTTACATAATGCTCTAGTATATACACATTTTTCAGATTCTGACACTTTCTCAGCAAGTGTACTAGGATGAACACCTTCATCATTTACTGGTATGTCCATAAGGGCTAAAATTAAATGTCGATCAACTAGAAATGGCCCTTCTCTAGTGGTAATAGTGAAAATCAGTTGCTTAGTAGAAAAAACAGTTATGCATGCAATCATGGCCTGCGCTATGGACTGTTATGCCGGCCCGCCCCAGTGTAAAATGGTTTCCCATCCTACAGATTGAAGGAGAGGAAGGAGATTGAAAGGAGCGATATGGTTTAAATCAATGACTTTTTCAACTATTACATTGCACATACGCAAATCACGTATATGCGGTGGATCATCTTCAGGATCCCTAAGATGACATCGAGTGAAAACATTCGATCTAAAAGAAGAAGCACCTCTAGAATTTTTCTTTTTACCTCTAGAGTCCATTTTCTTGAAGAAATACAAGAAATATCAAGAAAATAGAGATGAGTTTCTCTAGATTCAGCAAATGAGAAGAAAACCCAAAAACTTGAAGAACGAGTTGAAATAGACAACTACAATCAAGAGATTTAAGAGAAAAAACTAAGATTCTTCAAGAAATCAAGAGAAAACACTCTAACCTAAGTGAATCAAACAATGGAGTTCGACTAGTCGAAGCTCGGCTCGTTGGAGAAGAGGAATGAAATGAAGAAGAAATGGTTTTCTCCCAAATAAAAGCAATCAGCGCGTTACACGACTGGTCGTGGGATGTCCTCAACCGGTTGTGCCATGACTAGTCGAGCACGTCCTTGACTGGTCGTGTACGGAAAAAAAAATAAACATGCATTTTTCAAGAAATTTTGAAATATAAAACATTAAAGTATTTACACTATGATACAGAGTTACATGCTCAATCATTTTAAATTGCACATACCGAGATTGAATTTTAACTTATTAAACCTGCTTTTGTAGAGCGGTTTAGTAAAAATGTTAGCAAGCTGATCTCGGTTGGAATATATTCTAAAGATATTTCTTTTTCTTCCAGTAATTCACGGATATAATGAAATCTAATATCAATGTGCTTAGTACGTGAATGCTGGATTGGGCTTTTCGAAATGTTTATCGCACTGGAATTATCATAGTATAAAACCATCGAGTCCGGTACAATTCCATAATCATTCAACATACGTTGCATCCAAACTAGCTGAGTACATGCATTTCCAGCTACAATATATTCAACTTTAGCAGTTGAGAGTGATATGGAACTTTGCTTCTTGCTAAACGAAGAAACCAAACAATTTCTAATGTAAAAACAACCACCACTGGTTGATTTTCTGTCATCGATATTACCTGCCCAATCAGCATCTGAATACCCAGCTAATTGAACAATAGTGTTATAAGGATACTAAAGACCCAGATTAACTGAACTTGTGACATATCGAATAATTCTCTTAACAGCAGTTAAGTGAGATTCTTTAGGACTAGACTGATATCTAGCACAGATTCCAACACTTAAAGCAATATCAGGTCTACTTACAGTTAAGTAAAGCAAACTGCCTATCATGCTACGATACAATTTAGGATCTACATCTTTACCTGTAGAGTCTTTTGAGAGTCTTAGAGTAGTACTCATAGGAGTATCAAAATTCTTACCATTCTCAAATCTAAACTTCTTAATCAAGTTCAAAGCATATTTAGATTGTGAAATAAAAATTCCATCAGATTGTTGTTTTACTTGCAATCCTAAGAAATAATTTAATTCCCCAACCATGCTCATTTCGAACTTAGATTTCATCAAATCTGTAAACTCAACAGTCATGTTAGTACAAGTTGATCCATAAATAATATCATCAACATATATTTGAACCATTAAGATATCATCGCTATGTTTCTTAACAAAAAGCGTCTTATCGACACCACCCATTTGAAAATTATGACTTAGTAAATACTTAGTCAATTTTTCGTACCATACCCTAGGAGCTTGTTTCAAACCATAGAGAACCTTTTTAAGGCGGTATACATGATTAGTAAACTTAGTGTCTTCAAACCCTGTAGGTTGTTCAATATATACTTCTTCATATAAATCACCATTTAAGAAGGCACTCTTCACATCCATTGAAAAATTCTAAACTTTCTAAAGCATGCAATGGATATAAAAAGTCTAATTGATTCAAGGCGAGCAACTAGAGTAAAGGTTTCATCGTAATCAATACATTCTATTTGAGTGTACCCTTAAACAACTAGTCTTGCCTTGTTTTGAATTATATTTCCAAGTTCATCAGACTTATTTTTGAAAATCCACTTAGTTCCTATAATATGTTTATCTTTAGGTCTAGGAACAAGATACCAAACCTCATTTCGAACAAATTGATTAAGTTCTTCCTGCATTGCTACTATTCAATTTTCATCAGAAAGTGCTTCTTTTACGTTTACTAGTTTAATCTGAGATGTAAAGCACACATAATTACATATGTCTTCTAGTTGTCTACGAGTGCGTCCAAAAACTTGTTCACTCCCCAAGTATAGGGTTGTGATGTAGTAATAAACTCAGTGAGACCGAGGTCGAATCCATAGGGACTGAAACCTGTACGTAATCTGAAAGTAACTAGAACTAGAACTAGAATAAGATGAAATCTAAATCGAATAATTTTGAGGAATAATGGTGAAATAATAATCTAAAACTTAAGAAATTCAGAGGTGGGAAGCTAGGGATTCAGAGGATCCACTTGTAGAGATCAGGGAGATCCTATAACTCCATTAAGAACTCGACTGGACTTAGAGTCTCATCTGCATCCAGTTGAAGAATGTAACCATGGAAGTCAAACTGAACTTACTTAATATAGTTTTCAAGAGATGAAAGTTATATGAATTAGAATGGATTCCATCACCAAACCATGCGCAAGAGACAAAGTAAACAACAGAATTAAATTAATTACTAACCAATCAACATGATATGAAGGTTAGGAAGGGTACCATCATCCAACCATGCCCAGGAGATGATGGTGAACAATAGAGCTTCCTGACGTCATAAGCATAAAAAGGAAAGAACATGCTCAAAGCTATCGCAGACCCATTGTAATTTTAGTCACAACAGACCATTAAAAACTAAAAACATTCCCTTAATAATCAAACTAGAATCAATGTCAATTCAGTCTAACATGAATGTAAAATCACCCCATCATACTACAAGCTTCACCTCTTAGCCCTAGCTAAGAGGTTCAGCCCAACATGAATGAGCTGGATCCCTTAAAAAAAATTTAAAAAAAAAGATAAAAATAACTTTACTATCTTGCTGTTTCTCTGCTCCACGTCCGGCCCAAGATCCTCCTCTTCTCTCCCTGGTCTCTTCTCTTTATAGATTGATTATAGATTGATGGAGGTCAGCTGCTGAAGCAGAGGCGGTGGAGAAACTTCCTTTACACAACATAACAACATGTGCAAGAGACTGCATGGGTAACAGAGCCCGCCAAGCTTCATCCGCTGGACTCTCTATGGGACCCATTTCCATAGACGTTTGAGAAATCTGGACCGTCCATTCATTTTCCCATTGAAAAAAATTCAGTCTTGCTCGGTTTTGAATCTAGGCTGTGGTATTTCATGAATGATTGTTTGGAGCTAGTCAACTTGCGTCAAAGCTTTCGTATACATGCATTATCCAAGGAAATCGAGAAATAGGTCAGGGGGTGACCGGTTTCACCTCCTTATCTCGATGAACGGATTGGATCAGTGAATGGAATGATGATCGTGACCCACCAAGCTTCGTCCGTAAGCTTTATTGCGAACAGAGCCTTCCGTCCTTCCGCTATGATGGTTGGTGAGCCATTTTTCGATGCCAGGTGAAAAATCTACTTCGTCCATTAGCTTCAGGACAAAAAAACTGTCCAGGAAGGGCGAGACTGGTTTAATTTTAATGTGGCCCACGTGATATTTCGTGATACCGTTCATCTTGCATGCGGCTGAGATCTTCACAAGTCGGCTTTACATGGTGGAGAAAGGACGCCTAGGTGAGGTGAATGTCCCCCTTATGTACACAATGAACGGTTTAGATGGATGATTTGGGTGAGGGGTAAGCCCCACTGAAATTGCCCGTGCGGACGCTGGCGAAAGAAGGAAAAAGGATGACACGGGTTAGCGGTTGCTGACCCTTTATAGGGATTCGGTGCACCACAAGAGTGAACCGTCTATGCACTCGTACGCTCCCCTTTTGGGGTCCACCATGATGCTTATGAAAGATCCAATCCATCCATCCGTATTCTCACCTCATTTAAGCCGTTGGGACCAAGTTTGAAGCATATTCAGATATCAGGTGGGCCCAAAATTGACCGTTTAAGGGCTGATTTATCCATTGGCCCACTTTTTGAGATCTTTAATGGTTGAAATTTAATATGTACAGTTAATTTATGGCTCACATCCCATGTATGGAGTCTCGTGTCAAATGGACAATGAGAACCCTATGATCTTGCATTCTGCACTAGTTTCGGGCCTCTTTAACGTGAACGACTTGATTTCCTCGGATCCCTGGCATGTAAATTCTTCAATATTGGTCCTCTGGAGTCTGTCCCTTGCTCTGGTGACTTCAGAGCATTAAATTCATGCTTTAAGCTCCCTGTTTTAGTCCATGCTTGCAAATACACTCTACATCACAAACACGATAAAGCAGGCCATTAAACGGTATCATGTTCATAAAACCAGGCAATAATTAGGGTCTGATATGCAATATTTGACCCTCAACATACACCAGTGAGAGGGTTTCCAATGATCTTTAACAGTCCTTAATTCAAAATTAATTTCACTTGATGAAGTGTCTGGTTTTTTAATTACAAGAACTTCATCAATATCTGAACTAGGTGTAGGTGTATTCAGGTGATCATCAATGACCACATTAATTAACTCTTGAATCACACCGATCCTGTTGTTTAGTACATGATATGCATGACTGTTTAAAGAGTATCATAAGAAGATTCCTTCATCACTCTTAGTGTCAAACTTTCCCAGATTTTCACGGTCACGCAAAATATAACATTTTTTATCAAAAACTCGAAAGTATTTGACAATCAGCTTCTTATCAAACCACATCTCATAAGCCATTTTATTATTGGATTTACAAGTATAGACACGGTTAATAATGTAGCAGGTGGTATTTACCGCTTCAGCCCATAAATTTCTAGGGAGCTTCATGTTATTCAACATAACATTTTCCATTTCTTGGAGTACTCTATTTTTTCTTTCCACAATACCATTTTGTTGTGGAGTTTTGGGCGTAGAGAATTCATGTGATATTCCCTGATCGCTACAGAATTTCTCAAAACTGCTATTTTCAAACTCAGATCCATGATCAGTTCAGATCTTACTAACTTGAGAACATTTTTCAGTTTGGATCCATTTGATAATCTTTTTCACTTCATCAATGGTTTCTGATTTGTCTCTTGAAAATGAAACCTAGGCGAATCTTGCAAAATCATCTACAATAACCAAGATGTATTTTTTACCACCTCGACTTTTCGATCTAGTTGGTCCTATAAGATCCATGTGGAGAAGTTCGAGTGGTCTTAATGTGGTATTAGAGTTCACCTTTTTGTGAGAGCTCATAGTTTATTTACCATACTAACATTCACCACATATTTTGTCTACTTTTTGAATCTTAGGCAGACCTCTAATAAGTTCTCCTTTGCTCAATCTATATAAATTTCAGTAGTGTACATATCCAATGCATTTATGCCATAATTCTGTCTCATCGGTATGGACCATGTAGCACGTTTGATTAGATGAGCTACCATTGCTTACTATATAGCAGTTTTCAGAAGTTCTGCGACCAGTTAATATTACAGAACCCTTTTTATCTATAATCTCACAACCTTGATTAGAAAATTTAACACTATGGTTGTTGTCGCATATTTGAGATATGCTTAACAGGTTATGTTTTAGTCCCTCAACATATAAAACATTCTTAAATAAGGGAAGATTATAGAGTTGAACCATACCTTGGCCAATAATCTTGTAATTACTACCATCACCAAATGTGACTGACCCATTAGTCATATATTTTAGATTAGTGAATAAAGCCTTGTCACCTGTCATATGCCTGGAACATCCACTGTCTAGGTACCATTTTGAATGGCTTGTTACTTTGAAGGCAGTGTGGGCAACCAAGCAGGCAACTTTAGGAACCCATTTCAAAACTGTTTTGGGTTTCGGAACATAGTTGCTCTTCTTCATTTTATAGTTGTGGGAATGACCTACTGAGTTAGATTTTAAGAGCTCCTTCAGTAAATCCACTATTTTTTCAGCTAGTGGGTTTCTGTTCTGATTTTTTAAATTGATATAGCTACGTTTAGGTTTTTGAAAAGTTTTTGTATTTTTAGAAAAAGCTCTATAAGTACCTTTTGAGTGCTTCTCCTTTCACAAAATTGGAAGGAGTACTCTTCTGTTTATGAGGTATGTTTTTATCATAACCCAACCCGAATCGATCGCCACATTTTCTAGAACCGTATAAAAGTTTTTCTAACTTCGGATTTGAAAGTGCACCTGCTAGTGCCCTGGTTTGTCAAGTTACGTGCGTGGTGAGTCAAACTAGCTGCAGAACTCGATAGGAAGATTATTTCAAGCGTCTACCTCAACCGGATGTGTGGAAGCTCGTAATAAGTAAATCATAGCCTCACATCTCATGTCCCAAAACACCAGGTGATTAAAACCCTTAAAACAAGATAGACATCTTAAGATTTTATGGTAAGAAATCTTTTTACAAAATAGAAAAATCTCTAAAATTTTCTCGCCTTGTCGATTTTATCGAAGCACCCTCGATATGATCGACCTGCACTGTCGATGTCCTCGATACCTTAACGATATTATCGATAAGAGGACCAAAATGTCCAACAACTAAATATTCATCTGGACGGATTTATTGATATATCGATACACCTATCGATATCATCGATAAAAGCACTAAATATGTCCAGCAACTTCACAACCATCTGGACAAATTATCGATGTATCGATACACATATCGATATCATCGATATTCAAAATTCGAGACCATCGAGAGTGGCTTGATAAGATCGACAGCCAGATTTTAGGCGCCCCTGTTTTTTAATGAAAATCTCACATTCCTTCGATATATCGATGACCGTCCGATATGATCTGAAATCAAATATTGATAAAATCAGAGGTCCATCGATGATATCGACAGTGGATGCGCATTTCTTATAACAGTTATTTCAGGTTGTTTTTTAACTATGATCGGGGGCCCTTCGATTTAATTGATATTCAAATATCAATGATATCGATACCAAATCGATTGCATCGAATGAAGCCATAATCTGTCCAGCAAGTTCAAAGATAAATCAGCTGGATTTATCGATGCCTCGACTCTGATCTCGATGTCATCGACATTCAAATTTCGATGACCTTGCCGGTTCCCCCGATCATTCATGCAAACCTAAAATATCTCAAAGTCAAGTCTCTCTCATTTTTCAAGTGTCGATGAATCGAACTTGTCATCGATGAAATCGGAGTTCGAAATCTGATGACATCGACAATAGCTTCGATTCATCGACCAATTGGCAAAAAGTTTCAAAAGCATATGACATCGAGTCCGAGTCATCGAGCAGACCATCGATGCTATCGAGAGTATACGCTCGATGATATCGAACTCTGTCATAAATGTGACCGTTTTATATCCATTGGAACTTTTTGCCTATTTATAGAGGACTTGTCTTTTATTGTTGCGAGAGAAAGAAGAGAGAGCTTTTGAGTATTTCAACTTATATCCTATACCTAAAGCCCTTTCTCTCAAGGGAGTTTATCCTCCAATCTACCCTCACCATTGATATTCAATAGAGTGGATTGGGGAATGAACTTCTGCGTTCAAGGATCCTCCAGCTACTACCTTAATGGCAAATCATTATGCTGGGATGCCTTGAATGTATAAGAGTGGAACTACTCTACCTCCCTTATAGGAAAATCTTTAGAGAGTAGGATTCCATCTCTACCTTGACCCAATCTCAAGCCTAGTCTTAGTATATCTTTTGTGTTGCGGATCAAGGGAGCAGAAGACTCTTCGTCAATAACAAGGAGGAGATCTTTAGCATTGTGCTTAACGGGACTCATCAACTTATCTGTAAGTATCTAGAGTCTAAGAGGACACTTGTGATCATTCCTTTCTAGGATTGGGTCTTAAGTTGTTCTCGCCCTTTGAAGCCCTCGTAGGGGGCCTCCGTCGGGAGTGTACGCTATGGGTGCATAGAGTGGACCATTGCTCTTGTGTAGGGCATAACTATTAGGTCCTTGTATAGTCCTTGACCTGTGTGGTCTAAAATCTGGGTGCGTTGTGTGGACCCTTGCTCTATGGAGAGCATAAACATCTGGTTATGACTGAGCCAATAAAACTCTGGGTTTGAGGTGAACCACGTAAAACCTCTATAAAGGTTGAAGGTGAACCTGATTTAAAACCTTAAGTTTGAGGTGAACCCTGGCAAACCTCCTTAATGAATTCTGGTACACTCAAGGGTTGAGTGCGACAGCTGGGAGTGGAGTAGACAAGTAGTTGAACCACTATAAAAATGACTGTGTTTGAGATGATTATTGTTTTTCATTTATGTGATTTCCTTATATGCCTTTATATCTGATTATCTGAGATCACACCTTATACACACACACAGTCATATCCTTCACAATCTTGTCTACAACTTGTTTATCTTACAAGTAGGATGTGATTAGATCCTCTACAAGGCTTGGAAGCCAGTAGAGTTACATTTGAGTAATCCTAAGAATTGCATACATGATAGGATTAAAGTGATAGGATTTTCAATAAATCATAAAATCTTTAAAAAGTCCTATTCACCCCCCTCTAGGACATATTGGCATATTCCTATTTCAACTCAAGCAGTCTTCACCGCTATTTTAATTCGTATTAAAGCGAGTCTCTCTTTAAGGGCTTCACCGCCTAGGGAGTGATCTTGACTGAAGTTTGGAATATGGCCAAAGGAGGGGGCTCATCAGTTACTAGACCTCCGGTATTTGACGGCTCAAACTATGCATACTGGAAGGCTAGAATACACTGCTTTCTAAGATCTTTGGACCACGATGTTTGGAAGATAGTTGGTTTAGGTTAGGGAGTTGAGATTAGGATTAGGTGTAGGTTTAGGTTTAGGGATTTGAGAATAGGTTAAGGTTTAGTTTTAGGAAATCGGGTTCGGGATTAGGTTTAGGTTTGGATTTTCAAGTTTAGTTTTGGGTTTAGGTTAGGGAGTTGAAATTAGGATTAGGTGTAGGTTTAGGTTTAGGGATTTGACAATAGGTTAAGGTTTAGGTTTTAAAATCGGGTTCGGGTTTGGGATCGGGTTTATGTTTGGGTTTTCAAGTTTAGGTTTAGGTTTTGGTTTAGGTTAGGGAGTTGAGGTTAGGATTAGGTGTAGGTTTAGGTTTAAGGATTTGAAAATAGGTTAAGGTTTTAGTTTAGGAAATCGGGTTCAGGTTCGCAATCGGGTTTAAGTTTGGGTTTTTAAGTTTAGGTTTCGGTTTAGGTTTGATAGTTGAGATTGAGATTAGGTATTGGTTTGGGTTTATGGATTTGAGAAAATATTTAGGTTTTACGTTATAGGTTTTGTTTTAGGCTTTGGTTTAGGTTATAGGTTTAGGTTTAGGTTCTAAGTGTAGGTAATAGGTTTAGGTTTAGGTTAGGTTGTAGGTTAAGATTTAGGGAATTGAAAATAGGTTGAGGTTTAGGTTTAGGAAATCGTGTTCGGGTTCGGGATAGGGTTTAATTTTGGGTTTTCAAGTTTGGGATTAGGTTTAGGTTAGGGAGTTGAGATTAGGATTAGGTGTAGGTTTAGGTTTAGGGATTTGAGAATAGGTTAAGGTTTAGGTTTATGAAATCGGATTCGGGTTCGGGATCGGAGTTTAAGTTTGGGTTCTCAAGTTTAGGTTTAGGTTTAGGTTAGGGAGTTGAGAATAGGATTAGGTGTAGGTTTAGGTTTAGGGATTTGTGGATAGGTTAAGGTTTAGGTTTTGGAAATCGGGTTCGGGATCGATTTAAGTTTGGGTTTTCAAGTTTAGGTTTAGGTTTAAGTTAGGGAGTTGAGATTAGGATTTGGTGTAGGTTTAGGTTTAGGGATTTAAGAATAGGTTACGATTTAGGTTTAGGAAATCGGGTTCGGGTCCGGGATCGGGTTTAAGTTTACGTTTTCAAGTTTGGGGTTAGGTTTAGGTTATTGTGTTGAGATTTGGATTAGGTGTGGGTTTAGGTTTAGGGATTTGAGAATTGGTTAAGGTTTAGTTTTAGGAAATTGGGTTCGGGTTCGGGATAGGGTTTAAGTTTGGGTTTTTAAGTTTAGGCTTAGGTTTAGGTTAGGTAGTTGAGAATAGGATTGGGTGTGGGTTTGGGTTTAGGGATTTGAGAAACATTTAGGTTTTACGTCATAGGTTTTGGATTTAGGCTTATGTTTAGTTATAGTTTTAGGTTTAGGTTCTAAGTGTAGGTTGTTGGTTTAGGTTTAAGTTAGGTTGTAGGTTAAGATTTAGGGAATTGAGAATAGGTTAAGGTTTAGGTTTAAGAAATCGTGTTCGGGTTTGCGATCGGGTTTAAGTTTGGGCTTTCTAGTTTAGGTTTAGGTTTAGTTTTTGGAGTTGAGATTAGGATTAAGTGTAGGTTTAGGTTTAGAGATATGAGAATAGGTTAAGGTTTAGGTTTAGGAAATCGGGTTCGTGCAGAGATCGGGTTTAAGTTTGGGTTTTCAAGTTAAGGTTTAGGTTTAGGTTAGGGAGTTGAAATTAGGATAAGGTGTAGGTTTAGGCTTAGGGATTTGAGAATAAGTTAAGGTTTAGGTTTAGAAAATCGGGTTCGGGTCTGCAATCGGGTTTAAGTTTTCATTTTCAAGTTTTGGTTTAGGTTTAGGTTATTGTGTTGAGATTTGGATTTGGTGTTGGTTTAGGTTTAGGGATTTGAGAATAGGTTAAGGTTTATATTTAGGAAATCGGGTTCGGGTTTGAGTTTGGGATTGGGTTTAGGTTTGGATTTTCATGTTTTGGTTTAGGTTTAGGTTAGGGAGTTGAAATTAGGATTAGATGTAGGTTTAGGTTTAGGGATTTGAGAATAGGTTAAGGTTTAGGTTTAGGAAATCGGGTTCGGATCCGTGATCGGTTTTAAGTTTAAGTTTTAATGTTTAGGTTTAGGTTTAGGTTAGGGAGTTGAGATTAGGATTAGGTGTAGGTTTAGGTTTAGGGATTTGAGAATAGGTTGAGGTTTAGTTTTAGGAAATCGGGTTCGGGTTCGGGATTGGGTTTAAGTTTGGATTTTCATGTTTTGGTTTTAGTTTTGGTTAGGGAGTTGAGATTAGGATTAGGTGTATGTTTAGGTTTAAGGATTTGAGAATAGGTTACGGTTTAGGTTTAGGAAATCGAGTTTGGGTTGGGGATCGGGTTTAAGTTTGGGGTTTCAAGTTTAGGTTCAGGTTTAGGTTAGGTAGTTCAGATTACGATTAGGTGTAGGTTTGGATATAGGGATTTGAGAAAACATTTAGGTTTTAGGTAATAGGTTTAGGTTTTATTCTTTGGTTTAGGTTTAGGTTCTAAGTGTGGTTATAGGTTTAGGTTTTGGTTTAGGTTCTAAGTGTGGAGTTGAGATTAAGATTAGTTGTAGGTTTATGTTTAGGGATTTGAGAATAGGTTAAGGTTTAGGTTTAGGAAATTGAGTTCAAGTCCGGGATCGGGTTTAAGTTTGCATTTTCAAGTTTAGGTTTAGGTTTAGGTTAGGGAGTTGGGATTAGTATTAGTTGTATGTTTAGGTTTTAGGATTTGTGAATTGGTTAAAGTTTAGGTTTAGGAAATCGGGTTCGGGTTCAAGATCGGGTTTTAGTTTGGGTTTTCAAGTTTAGGCTTACGTTTAGGTTAGGTAGTTGAGATTAGGATTAGGTGTAGGTTTAGGTTTAGGGATTTAAGAATAGGTTAAGGTTTAGGTTTAGGAAATCAGTCTCGGGTTCGGGATCGAGTTTAAGTTTTGGTTTTAGAGTTTAGGTTTAGGTTTAGGTTAGGTAGTTGAGAATAGGATTAGGTGTATGTTTGGGTTTAGGGATTTGACAAAACATTTAGGTTTTACGTCATAAGTTTAGGTTTTAGGCTTAGGTTTAGGTTATAGGTTTTGGTTTAGGTTCTAAGTGTAGGTTATAGGTTTAAGTTTAGTTTAGGTTGTAGTTTAAGATTTAGGGAATTGAGAATAGGTTAAGGTTTAGTTTTAAGAAATCGGGTTCGGGTTTGGGATCGAGTTTAAGTTTGGGTTTTCAAGTTTAGGTTTAGGTTTAGGTTAGGGAGTTGAAATTAGGATTTGGTGTAGGTTTAGGTATAGGGATTTGAGAATAGGTTAAGGTTTAGGGTTAGGAAGTCGGGTTCGGGTCCGAGATGGGGTTTAAGTTTGGGTTTTCAAGTTTAGGTGTAGGTTTAGGTTTAGGGATTTGAGATTTGGTTAAGGTTTAGGTTTTTGAAATCGGGTTCGGGTTTGGGATCGGTATATGTTTGGGTTTTCAAGTTTAGGCTGAGGTTTAGGTTAGGCAATTGAGATTAGGATAAGGTGTAGGTTTAGGTTTTGGAATTTGAGAATAGGTTAAGGTTTAGGTTTAGGAAATCGGGTTCGGGTTCGGGATCGGGTTTATGTTTGGGTTTTCAAGTTTAAGTTTAGGTTCAAGTCAGGGAGTTGAGATTAGGATTAGGTGTAGGTTTAGGTTTACTGATTTGAGAATAGGTTAAGGTTTAGGTTTTGGAAATCGGGTTCGGATTTATGTTTGTGTTTTTAAGTTTAGGTTTAGGTTTAGGTTAGGTAGTTGAGATAAGGATAAGGTGTTGGTTTAGGTTTTGGGATTTGAGAATAGGTTAAGGTTTAGGTTTAGGAAATCGGGTTCGGGTTCGGGATAGGGATTAAGTTTGGGTTTTCAAGTTTAGGTTTAGGTTTAGGTTAGGGAGTTGAGATTAGGATTAGGTGTAGGTTTAGGTTTAGGGATTTAAGATTAGGTTTAGGCCTAGGTTTAGGAAATCGGGTTCGGGTTCGGGATTAGGTTTAAGTTTGGGTTTTCAAGTTTAGGCTTACATTTAGGTTAGGTAGTTGAGATTTGGATTAGGTGTAGTTTTGGGTTTAGGGATTTGATAAAACATTTAGGTTTTAGGTCATAGGTTTAGGTTATATGCTTTGGTTTATCTTATAGGTTTAGGTTTAGGTTCTTGGTGTAGGTTATAGGTTTAGGTTTAGGTTAGGTTGTAGGTTAAGATTTAGGGAATTGAGAATAGGTTTAGGTTTAGGTTTAGGAAATCGTGTTCGGGTTCGGGACAGGGTTTAATTTTGGGTTTTCAAGTTTATGATTAGGTTTAGGTTAGGGAGTTGAGATTAGGATTAGGTGTAGGTTTAGATTTTGGGATTAGAGGATAGGTTAAGGTTTAGGTTTAGGAAATCGGGTTCGGGTCCACGATCGGCTTTAAGTTTGGGTTTTCAAGTTAAGGTTTAGGTTTAGGTTAGGCAGTTGAGATTAGGATTAGCGTAGGTTTAGGTTTAGGGATTTGAGAATAGGTTAAGGTTTAGGTTTAACAAATCGAGATCGGGTTTAAGTTTTCATTTTCAAGTTTAGGTTAGGCAGTTGAGATTTGGATTAGGTGTAGGTTTAGGTTTAGGGATTTGAGAATAGGTTAAGGTTTAGTTTTAGGAAATTGGGTTCGGGTTCGGGATTGGATTTATGTTTTGATTTTCTAGTTTAGGTTTAGGTTTAAGTTAGGGAGTTGAAATTAGGATTAGGTGTAGGCTTTGGTTTAGGGATTTGAGAATAGGTTAAGGTTTAAGTTTTGGAAATCAGGTTCGGGTTCGGGATCGGGTTTATGTTTGGGTTTACAAGTGTAGGTTTAGGCTAAGGTTAGGGAGTTGAGATTAGGATTAGGTGTAGGTTTAGGTTTAGGGATTTAAGAATAGGTTAAGGTTTAGGTATAGGAAATCGGGTCCGGATCGGGTTTAAGTTTGCGTTTTCAAGTTTAGGTTTTGGTTTAGGTTAGGGAGTTGAGATTAAGATTAGGTGTAGGTTTAGTTTTAGGGATTTGAGAATAGGTTAAGGTTTAGGTTTAGGAAATCGGGTTCGGGTTTGGGATTGGGTTTAGGTTTGAATTTTCAAGTTTAGGTATAGTTTTAGGTTAGGGAGATGAACTTAAGATTAGATGTAGGTTTAGGTTTAGGGATTTGAGAATGGGTTAAGGTTTAGGATTTGGAAAGCAGGTTCGGGTTCGGGATCGGGTTTATGTTTGAGTTTTCATGTTTAGGTTTAGGGATTTGAGAATAGGTTAAGGTTTAGGTTTAGGAAATTGGGTTCTTGTCCGGATCGGGTTTAAGTTTGGGTTTTCAAGTTTAGGTTTAGGTTTAGGTTAGGGAGTTAAGATTAGGATTAGGTGTAGGTTTAGGTTTAGGGATTTGAGAATCGGTTAAGGTTTAAGTTTAGAAAATCGGGTTCATGTTCGGGATCAGGTTTAAGTTTGGGTTTTCAAGTTTAGGTTTAGGTTTAGGTTAGGTAGTTGATAATAGTATTAGGTGTGGGTTTGGGTTTAGGGATTTGAGAAAACATTTAGGTTTTTGGTCATAGGTTTAGGTTTTATGCTTAGGTTTAGGTTATAGGTTTTAGTTTAGGTTCTAAGTGTAGGTTATAGGTTTAGGTTATATGTTTAGGTTTAGGTTCTAAGTGTAGGTTATAGGTTTATGTTTAGGTTATGTTTTAGGTTAAGATTTAGGGAATTGAGAATAGGTTAAGGTTTAGGTTTAGGAAATCGGATTCGGGTTCAAGATAGGGTTTAGGTTTGGGTTTTCAAGTTTATGATTAGGTTTTGGTTAGGGAGTTGAGATTAGGATTAGGTGTAGGTTTAGGTTTAGGGATTTAAGGATAGGGTAAGGTTTAGGTTTGGGAAATCGAGTTCGAGTGCGGATTGGGTTTAAGTTTGGGTTTTAAGGTTAGGTTTAGGTTTAGGTTAGGGAGTTGAGATTAGGATTAGGTGTAGGTTTAGTTTTAGGGATTTGAGAATAGGTTAAGGTTTCGGTTTAGGAAATCGGGTTCGGGTTCTAGATTAGGTTTAGTTTGGATTTTTAAGTTTAGGTTAGGGAGTTGAATTTAGGATTATGTGTAGGTTTAGGTTTAGGGATTTGAGAATAGGTTAAGGTTTAGGTTTTAAAAATCGGGTTCGGGTTTAGGATTTGGTTTATGTTATGGTTTTCAAGTTTAGGTTTAGGTTTAGGTTAGGGAGTTGAGATTAGGATTAGGTGTAGGTTTAAGTTTAAGGATTTGAGATTAGGTTAAGGTTTTGGTTTAGGAAATCGGGTTTGGGTTCGGGATCCATTTTAAGTTTGGGATTTCAAGTTTAGGTTTAGGTTTAGGTTAGGTTGTTGAGATTAGGATTATGTGTAGGTTTGGGTTTAGAGATTTCAGAAAACATTTAGGTTTTAAGTAATAGGTTTATGTTTTATGCTTCGGTTTAGGTTTAGGTTCTATGTGTGTGTTTTAGGTTTAGGTTTAGGTTAGGTTGTTGGTTGAGGTTTAGCGAATTGAGAATAGGTTAAGTTTTAGGCTTTGGAAATTGTGTTTGGGTTAGGGATCGGGTTTAAGTTTTGTTTTCAAGTTTAGGTTAAGGTTTTGGTTAGGGACTTGACATTAGGATTAGGTGTAGGTTTAGGTTTAGGGATTTGAGAATAGGTTAAGGTTTAGGTTTTGGAAATCGGGTTCGAGATCGGGTTTATGTTTGGGTTTTCAAATTAGGTTTAGGTTTAAGTTAGGGAGTTGAGATTAGGATTAATTGTAGGTTTAGGTTTAAGGATTTGAGAATAAGTTAAGGTTTAGGTTTAGGAAATCGGGTTCGGGTCCGGATCGGGTTTAAGTTTTGGTTTTTAAGTTTAGGTTTAGGTTTATTTTAGGGAGTTGAGATTTGGATTATGTGTAGGTTTAGGCTTTGCGATTAGAGAATAGGTTAAGGTTTTGGTTTAGGAAATCGGGTTCGGGTTTAGGAGCGGGTTAAGGTTTGGATTTTCAATTTTAGTTTTTGGTTTTGGTTAGGGAGTTGAGATTTGGATTAGGTGTAGGTTTAGGTTTAGGGATTTTTTAATAGGTTAAGGTTTATGTTTAGGAAATCGGGTTGGGTTCGGGTTCGGAGATCGGGTTTAGGTTTGGATTTTCAAGTTTAGGTTTTGGTTTAGGTTAGGCAGTTGAGATTAGGATTAGGTGTAGGTTTAAGTTTAGTGATTTGAGAATAGGTTAAGGTTTAGGTTTAGGTAATCGAGTTCGGAGTTCGGATCGTGTTTAAGTTTGGGTTTTCAAGTTTAGGTTTAGTTTTAGGTAAGGGAGTTGGGATTAGGATTAGGTGTAGGTTTTGGTTTGGGGATTTGAGAATAGGTTATGGTTTAGGTTTAGTAAATCGGGTTTGGGTTCGGGATCGGGTTTAAGTTTATTTTTAGGTTTAGGTTAGGTAGTTGAGATTAGGATTAGGTGTTGGTTTGGGTTTAGGGATTTTTCAAAAAATTTACGTTTTAGGTCATAGGTTTAGGTTTTAGGCTTAGGTATAGGTTATAGGTTTAGGTTTAGGTTCGAAGTGTAGGTTAAAGGTTTATCTTTAGGTAAGGTTGTAGGTTAGGGTTTAGGGAATTGACTATAGTTGATGGTTTAGGTTTAGGAAATCGGGTTCGGGTTCGGGATCGGGTTTAAGTTTGGGTTTTCAAGTTTAGGCTTAGTTTAGGTTAGGGAGTTGAGATTAGGATTAGGTGTAGGTTTAGGTTTAGGGATTTGAGAATAGGTTAAGGTTTAGGTTTAGGAAATCGGGTTCGGTCTGCAGTATCGAGTTTACATTTGCGTTTACAAGTTTCGGTTTAGGTTTAAGTTTGGGAGTTGCGATTAGGATTATGTATAGGTTTGGGTTTAAGGATTTGAGAATAGGTTAAGGTTTAGGTTTAGAAATGGGTTTGGGTTCGGGATTTTGGGTTTAGGTTTGGATTTTTAAGTTTAGGTTTAGGTTTAGGTTAGGGAGTTGAAAATAGGAATAGGTGTTTGTTTAGGTTTAGGGATTTGAAAATAGGTTAAGTTTTAGGTTTAAGAAATCGGGTTCGAGTTCAGGATCGGGTTTATGTTTGCGTTTTCAAGTTTAGGTTTAGGTTTAGGTTTGGCAGTTGAGATTAAGATAAGGTGTAGGTTTAGGTTTAGGGATTTGAGAATAGGTTAAGGTTTAGGTTAGGAAATTGGGTTCGGGTTCGGGATCGGGCTTAAGTTTGGGTTTTTAAGTTCAGGTTTAGGTTTAGGTTAGGGAGTTGAGATTAGGATTAGGTGTAGGTTTAGGTTTAGGGAGTTGCGGATAGGTTAAGGTTTAGGTTTAGGTAATCGGGTTCGGGTTCGAGATCATTTAAGTTTAGGTTTTCTAGTTTAGGTTTTGGTTTAGGTTAGGGAGTTGAGATTAGGATTAGATGTAGGTTTATGTTTAGGGATTTAAGAATAGGTTAGGGTTTAGGTTTAGGAAATCGGGTTCGGTCCAGGATCGGGTTTAAGTTTGCATTTTCAAGTTTAGGTTTAGGTTTATGTTATTATTTTGAGATTTGGATTAGGTGTAGGTTTAGGTTTAGGGATTTGAGAATAGGTTAAGGTTTAGGTTAGGAAATTGGGTTCGGGTTCGGGATCGGGCTTAAGTTTGGGTTTTCAAGTTTAGGTTTAGGTTTAGATTAGGGAGTTGAGATTAGGATTAGGTGTAGGTTTAGGTTTAGGGAGTTGCGGATAGGTTAAGGTTTAGGATTAGGAAATCGGGTTCGGGTTCGAGATCGATTTAAGTTTAGGTTTTCTAGTTTAGGTTTTGGTTTAGGTTAGGGAGTTGAGATTAGGATTAGGTGTAGGTTTATGTTTAGGGATTTAAGAATAGGTTAAGGTTTAGGTTTAGGAAATCGGGTTCGGGTCCAGGATCGGGTTTAAGTTTGCATTTTCAAGTTTAGGTTTAGGTTTATGTTATTATTTTGAGATTTGGATTAGGTGTAGGTTTAGGTTTAGGGATTTGAGAATAGGTTAAGGTTTAGGTATAGGAAATCGGGTTCGGGTCCGTGATCAGGTTTAAGTTTGCGTTTTCAAGTTTAGGTTTAGTTTTAGGTTATTGTGTTGAATTTGGATTAGGTGTAGGTTTAGGTTTAGGGATTTGAGAATAGGTTAAGGTTTAGTTTTAGGAAATAGGGTTCGGGTTCGAGTTTGGGATTGGGTTTAAGTTTGGATTTTCAAGTTTTGGTTTAGGTTTAGGTTAGGGAGTTGAAATTAGGATCGAGTGTAAGTTTAGGTTTAGGGATTTGAGAATAGGTTAAGGTTTAGGTTTAGGAAATCGGGTTCGGGTCCGAGGATAGGGTTTAAGTTTACGTTTTAATGTTTAGGTTTAAGTTTTGGTTAGGGAGTTGAGATTAGGATTAGGTGTAGGTTTAGGTTTAGGGTTTTGAGAATAGGTTGAGGTTTAGTTTTAGGAAATCGGGTTCGAGTTTGGGATTCGGTTTAAGTTTGGATTTTCATGTTTCGGTTTTGGTTTTGGTTAGGGAGTTGAGATTAGGATTAGGTGTATGTTTATGTTTAAGGATTGGAGAATAGGTTGAAGTTTAGGTTTAGGAAATCGGGTTTGGGTTTGGGATCGTGTTTAAGTTTGGGTTTTCAAGTTTAGGTTTAGGTTTAGGTTAGGTAGTTGAGATTAGGATTAGGTGTAGGTTTGGATTTAGGGATTTGAGAAAACATTTAGGTTTTAGGTCATAGGTTTAGGTTTATGCTTTGGTTTAGGTTTAGGTTATAAGTGTAGGTTATAGGTTTAGGTTTAGGTTAGGTCGTAGGTTAAGATTTAGGGAATTGAGAATAGGTTAAGGTTTAGGTTTAGGAAATCGGTTTCGGGTTCGGGATCGGGTTTAACTTTAGGTTTTCAAGTATAGGTTTATGTTTAGGTTACGGAGTTGAGATTAGGATTTGGTGTAGGTTTAGGTTTAGGGATTTGAGAATATGTTAGGGTTTAGGTTTAGGAAATCGAGTTCAGGTCCGGGATCGGGTTTAAGTTTGCAATTTCAAGTTTAGGTTTAGGTTTACGTTAGGGAGTTGAGATTAGGATTAGGTGTAGGTTTAGGTTTTTGGATTTCAGAACTGGTTAAGGTTTAGGTTTAGGAAATCGGGTTTGGGTTCGGGATCGGGTTTTAGTTTGGGTTTTCAAGTTTAGGCTTACATTTAGGTTAGGTAGTTGAGATTAGGATTAGGTATAGTATTGGGTTTAGGGATTTGATAAAACATTTAGGTTTTCGGTCATAGTTTTTGGTTATATGCTTTTGTTTATCTTATAGTTTAGGTTTAGGTTCTTGGTGTAGGTTATAGGTTTAGGTTTAGGTTAGGTTGTAGGTTAAGATTTAGGGAATTGAGAATAGGATTAGCTTTTGGTTTAGGAAATCGTGTTCGGGTTCGGGATAGGGTTTAATTTTGGTTTTCAAGTTTAGGATTAGGTTTAGGTTAGGGAGTTGAGATTAGGATTAGGTGTAGGTTTAGATTTTGGGAGTTGAGGATAGGTTAAGGTTTAGGTTTAGGAAATCGGGTTCGGGTCCGGAATCAGCTTTAAGTTTGGGTTTTCAAGGTAAGGTTTAGGTTTAGATTAGGCAGTTGAGATTAGGATTAGGTGTAGGTTTAGGTTTAGCATTTTGAGAATAGGTTAAGGTTTAGGTTTAGGAAATTGGGATCGGGTTTAAGTTTTCATTTTCAAGTTTAGGTTTGGCAGTTGAGATTCGGATTAGGTGTAGGTTTAGGTTTAGGGATTTGAGAATAGATTAAGGTTTTGTTTTAGGAAATCGGGTTCGGGTTCGGGATTGGGTTTATGTTTTGATTTTCCAGTTTAGGTTTAGGTTTAGGTTAGGGAGTTGAAATTAGGATTAGGCGTAGGTTTTGATTTAGGGATTTAAGAATAGGTTAAGGTTTAGGTTTTGGAAATCAGGTTCGGGTTCGGGATCAGGTTTATGTTTGGGTTTGCAAGTTTAGGTTTAGGCTAAGGTTAGGGAGATGAGATTAGGATTAAGTGTAGGTTTAAGTTTAGGGATTTAAGAATTGGTTAAGGTTTAGGTATAGGAAATCGGGTCCAAGATCCGGTTTAAGTTTGTGTTTTCAAGTTTAGGTTTAGGTTTAGGTTAGGGAGTTGAGATTAGGATTAGGTGTAGGTTTAGTTTTAGGGATTTGAGAATAGGTTAAGGTTTAGGTTTAGGAAATCGGGTTTGGGTTCGGGATTGGGTTTCGGTATGAAATTTCAAGTTTAGGTATAGTTTTAGGTTAGGGAGATGAAATTAGGATTAGGTGTAGGTTTAGGTTTAGGGATTTGAGAATGGATTAAGGTTTAGATTTGGAAAGCAGGTTCAAGTTCGGGATCGGGTTTATGTTCGAGTTTTCATGTTTAGGTTTAGGGATTTGAGAATAGGTTAAGGTTTAGGTTTAGGAAATCGGGTTCTTTTCCGAGGTCGGGTTTAAGTTTGGGTTTAGGTTTAGGTTAGGGAGTTAAGATTAGGATTAAGTGTAGTTTAGGTTTAGGAATTTGAGAATTGGTTAAGGTTTAGGTTTAGAAAATTGGGTTAGTGTTCGGGATCGGGTTTAATTTTGTGTTTTCAAGTTTAGGTTTAGGTTTAGGTTAGGTAGTTGATAATACTATTAGGTGTGGGTTTGGGTTTAGGGATTTGAGAAAACATTTAGGTTTTTGGTCATAGGTTTTGGTTTTATGCTTAGGTTTAGGTTATAGGTTTTGGTTTAGGTTCTAAGTGTAGGTTATAGGTTTAGGTTATATGTTTAGGTTTAGGTTCTAAGTGTAAGTTATAGGTTTAGGTATAGGTTAGGTTTTAGGTTAAGATTTAGGGAATTGAGAATAGGTTAATGTTTAGGTTTAGGAAATCGGGTTCGGGTTCTGGATAGGGTTTAGGTTTGGGTTTTCAAGTTTATGATTAGGGAGTTGTGATTAGGATTAGGTGTAGGTTTACGTTTAGGGATTTGAGGATAGGTTAAGGTTTAGGTTTAGGAAATTGGGTTCGGGTACGGGATCGGGTTTAAGTTTGGGTTTTCAAGTTTAGGTTTAGGTTTAGGTTAGCAGGTTGAGATTAGGATTAGGTGTAGGTTTAGGTTTTGGGATTTGAGAATAGGTTAAGGTTTAGGTTTAGGAAATCGGGTTCGGGTTCTAGATTAGGTTTAGTTTGTATTTTATGTTTAGGTTAGGGAGTTGAAATTAGGATTATGTGTAGGTTTAGGTTTAGGGATTTGAGAATAGGTTAAGGTTTAGGTTTTGGAAATCGAGTTCGGGTTTGGGATTAGGTTTATGTTAAGGTTTTCAAGTTTAGGTTTAGGTTTAGGTTAGGTAATGAGAATAGGATTAGGTGTGGGTTTGGTTTTAGGGATTTGAGAAAACATTTAGGTTTTATGTCACGGGTTTAGGTTTTAGGCTTAGGTTTAGGTTATAGGTTTGGTTTAGGTTCTAAGTGTAGGTTATAGGTTTAGGTTTAGGTTAGGTTGTAGGTTAAGATTGAGGGAATTGAGAATAGGTTAAGGTTTAGTTTTAAGAAATCGGGTTCGGGTTTAATTTTGGGTTTTCAAGTTTTGGTTTAGGTTTAGGTTAGGGAGTTGAGATTAGGATTAGGTGTAGGTTTTGGTTTAGGGATTTGAGAATAGGTTAAGGTTTAGGTTTAGGATATCGGGTTGGGGTCCATAATGGGGTTTAAGTTTGGGTTTTCAAATTTAGGTTTAGTTGTTGGTTGGGGAGTTGAGATTAGGATTAGGTTTAGGTTTAGGGATTTGAGAATAGGTTAAGGTTTAGGTTTAGGAAATTGGGTTTGGGTCGGGATTGGGTTTAGGTTTGGATTTTCAAGTTTAGGTTTAGGTTTCGGTTAGGGAGTTGAGATTAGGATTAGGTGTAGGTTTAGGTTTAAGGATTTGAGATTTGGTTAAGGTTTAGGTTTTTGAAATCGGGTTCGGGTTCGGGATCAAGTATATGTTTGGGTTTTCAAGTTAGGCTTAGGTTTAGGTTATGGAGTTGAGATTAGGATTAGGTATAGGTTTAGGTTTAGGAATTTAAGAATAGGTTTAGGCCTAGGTTTAGGAAATCGGGTTCGGGTTCGGGATCGGGTTTAAGTTTGGGTTTTCAAATTTAGGTTTAGGTTTAGGTTGGGTAATTGAGAATGGGATTATGTGTGGTTTTGGTTTTTGGGATTCGGGAAAACAT
Organism: Magnolia changhungtana; assembly: GCA_030180095.1. Taxonomy (NCBI): domain Eukaryota; kingdom Viridiplantae; phylum Streptophyta; class Magnoliopsida; order Magnoliales; family Magnoliaceae; genus Magnolia; species Magnolia changhungtana. Next base: position 1,133,611 of record JASAUF010000583.1, on the reverse strand, counting down.
TTAGGTTTTACATTATGGGTTTAGGTTTTAGGCTTAGGTTTAGCTTATAGGTTTTGGTTTAGGTTCTAAGTGTAGTTATAGGTCTAGGTTTAGGTTAGGTTGTCGGTTAAGATTTAGGGAATTGAGAATAGGTTAAGGTTTAGTTTTAAGAAATCAGGTTCGGGTTTGGGATCTGGTTTAAGTTTAGGTTTTCAAGTTTAGGTTAGGGAGTTGCGATTAGGTTTAGGTGTAGGTTTAGGTATAGGGATTTGAGAATAGGTTAAGGTTTAGGTTCAGGAAATCGGGTTCGGTTCCGAGATGGGGTTTAAGTTTGGGTTTTCATGTTTAGGTTTAGGTTTAGGTTAGGGAGTTGAGATTAGGATTAGGTTTAGGTTTAGGGATTTGAGAATAGGTTAAGGTTTAGGTTTGGATTTTCAAGTTTAGGTTTAGGTTTAGGTTAGAGAGTTGAGATTAAGATTAGGTGTAGGTTTAGGTTTAGGGATTTGAGAATAGGTTAAGGTCTAGGTTTAGGAAATCGGGCTCGTGTTCGGGATTGGGTTTAGGTTTAAATTTTCAAGTTTAGGTTTAGGCTAGGGAGTTGAGATTAAGATTAGGAGTAGGTTTAGGTTTTGGGATTTGAGATTTGTTTAAGGTTTAGGTTTTTAAATCGGGTTCGGGTTCGGGATCATGTATATGTTTGGGTTTTCAAGTTTAGGCTTAGGTTTAGGTTAGGGAGCTGAGATTAGGATTAGGTGTAGGTTTAAGTTTATGCATTTGAGAATAGGTTAAAGTTTAGGTTTATGAAATTGAGTTCGGGTTCGGGATCAAGTTTAAGTTTGGGTTTTCAAGTTTAGGTTTAGGTTTAGGTTAGGGAGTTGAGATTAGGATTAGGTGTTAGTTTTGGTTTAGGGATTTGAGAATAAGTTGAGGTTTAGTTTTAGAAATCGGGTTCGGGTTCGGGATTGGGTTTAAGTTTGGATTTTCTTGTTTTGGTTTTGGTTTTGGTTAGGGAGTTGAGATTAGGATTAGGTGTTTGTTTGGTTTTAAGGATTTGAGAATAGGTTAAGGTTTAGGTTTAGGAAATCAGGTTTGGGTTCGGGATCGGGTTTAAGTTTGGGTTTTCAAGTTTAGGTTTAGGTTTAGGTTAGTAGTTGAGATTAGGATTAGGTGTAGGTTTGGATTTAGGGATTTGAGAAAACATTTAGGTTTTAGGTCATAGGTTTAGGTTTTATGCATTGGTTTAGGTTTAGGTTCTAAGTGTAGGTTATAGGTTTAGGTTTAGGTTAGGTTGTAGGTTAAGATTTAGGGAATTGAGAATAGGTTAAGGTTTAGGTTTAGGAAATCGGTTTCGGGTTCGGGATCGGGTTTAACTTTGGGTTTTCTAGTATAGGTTTAGGTTTCACTACCAAAAAAACGAGCAAAGGCTACGGATGATTGGAGTCTTTAGCTACGGATGTAAACTGTAGCTATTTAGCTACGGATTAAATCCGTAGCTAAATATTCCAATCATCCATAGCTTTTGCTCTAATTGATGGTCTCATAGAAGTTCTATGGGGGGCCCACCACAATTTTTGTGTTCAATCTAAGCCGTCCATCCATTTTGACAGATAATTTTAATGTGTTAGCTCAAAAATTAGATAAAGTTAAAGTTCAAGTGGACCACACCATAGGAAACAATGAAGATTAAGTGTCTTTTGTTGATTTGTGGTGTGGTCCATGTGAGTCTTCTGTTTGCCTCATTTTTTTCGAATAAATTCCTAAATAAATCTTTGAATTGAATGGAAGGCATAGATGAATGATATACATCATGGTGGGCCACATGGAGCCCCTAACATCACCGTTCATCTCCATTTGGCGGCCGCGTGCAAAAAAAAAAGCCCCCGCCCACTTTTCATTCTCGCGCCCCACCTCTCTCTCTCTCTCTCTCTCTCTCTCTTCTCTCGCTCCTTTCTCTCTATCTTCTCCCCACTTCTCTCTCCAACAACCACAACAACAACTACAACGTCCTGCTGCTGCTGTTGCCAGGAATCTCACTTAAATGAAGGCATTCATATCTTTGCCAGCTCATTGCTCTCTGTGCGTCATCTACAATCACGCAATATAGGCTGACACTCAAACCTCTGTCACTCTCTCAAATACCCTAACTACTCCTATTCCTCTCTCTCTCTCTCTCTCTCTCTCTCTCTCTCTCATCTTCTCCTTCTCGTTTCATCTTCTCTCGATCGTCGATCTGACCGTCCGTGACTCTTCTAGCGGCCTGCTTGAGGCCGATGACGACATTCCAAGACACCCACCCCAGTGTCGCGCCGAGGTACCGGATCTGTCTGGGAGCACCGGAAGCGGGCGGAGCTGCAGTGTTGAACCACGAGATCAGATTCTGGAGGTGAGTCCATCGATCCGTCTGTCTTTCTTGGATTTCTTCTATTTCATTTCTTACTGTTCTGTAGTTGTGATTTCTGTTCTGGTGATGAATTTGGGAAAATGCTTTGTTTTTCTTATCTATAGGGAGTTTGGTATCGGGTTTTCTAAGAATCAAAATAGATTCAAATAGAGAATTATCCCCAATTAGCTTAATCCTGTTAAGATATGCCACATTGATGAAGTGTACCACCCTCATAGTTTGTAGCCGTCCGTCTATCGAACGGACGACTCGATTTCTTTTCTTTCTTTCTTTGTTTTTTCTGTTCTGTTTCTGTTACGGTAGTGGGTTTGGGAGAAGGCTCACTTTTCAATCTATTGGGAGTTCAGGATGAGGTTTTCTAAGAAGCAGAACAGATTAACATAGAGAATTATCCCAATTAACTAAGATTTGCCCTATCAATGAAGTGTATGGCTCTCGATCGGATGGTATTCGTAGTTTGTACAAGTGGGGCCCATGATTTAGTGATCCAGACCATTGATCAATTTGTGCCCTCTTGTGGATGGACCCAGTTGCCGGGTTGCATGACCCTTGGCAATAGTCTTGAGCCCCTTGTTCTCTATTGAATGCATTTCTCTTCTCAATTGTCTATATGCTGTTGTGGGAATTTTCTGGTATGGTCCATCCATGGTGAGGTTCGACTAGTCAATGGTCTAGATCTCTGAATCATGGGTCCCACTTGTATAAACTGAAAAGCCAAGTCTACTGTGCCTAGCTCCTGTTTGAGGATTATATGCTTCATGTTGCGTTAGGTTTTGTAGTGGAAATCTTTTGGACACTAGGGTTTCCAGTAGTGAAATTTCTTGGAGGAGAGATGTGACTGCTACTCGCAGAGGTATTTTGAATCCAAGTTCCCCACAAGTGTCAATTCGATCCTTTCTCTCTTTCTAAGGTTTGTAGAAACACTTATGAAATATGGATATAAAGGCGAGTACATGTCAAAGCGTTGGCTACAACAACCTGTCTTTCTTCAGTCCTTTGCTCCAAGTTCACTTATATATATGTCAAACCTTACAAATTCACCCCAAATCTTCTTAATTGATGATGTGACTGTACCAACTCAAGACACAAATCAGGTATCTCTTCTTACATGTTTTGATTTCTGATTGGTTATTCATCTATGCCAATTAGTCAGTATTAAATAGAAAGGAATTTTTTACTGTTTTGAGCCTATGTAGCTGACATTCTTATGTTTTTATTTAAATTTGAATGTGCCTAATATGGAATGGATTCTTTGTATATTATATAAGGCCATTGATGGGATGGGTAGCCGATTGCTCTTTTCAGGCTCAACCCATGTTTGGACAGGCTTAGTTAACTTTAAACCCTGCCCCATGTTTGGACAGGCTTGGTTTAAATTTAAAGCCCATGATGGGTTTGGTTGGATATTGTACACACTCGACAAGTTGACATTTTGACATTTACATTAGTTGGGCAATAACACACTGGTCAAGTAATTGTGTGTGAGACCTCCTTCAGTCATAATGATGATGATAAATTTTCTGATTTAGCATTTGCTACTCTTGTTTTGTAATAGGTTATGGAAGCACTTACCACCAAAAATGTCAAGAGGAATTTTCTTTGGAGTCATTGGAGACTCTTGGTGACTCTTTTCTAAAATATGCAGCTAGTCAACAACTATTCAGAGATCATGAGCATCATCATGAGGGCCTTCTTAGTGCTAAGAAGGAGAAAATGATATCAAACAGCGCCCTTTGTGAGTTGGGATGCAAACAGAAACTGCAGGTATTTTACTGCCAAGTAACTAAAGTGTATGGAAATTTGCAGATGGCATCATCTTCCTTATGTATGGATGTTGTAGCTTTGATAACGATGTTTAATTTGTGACTTTAAGATTGACAACATGGATTCAAAATTGCATGTTACAATACCCTTTCATATATAGGTCCATCTGTTTTTTTTTTTTTTTTTTTTATATATTTTTTATTTCCTTCTTTTTGCTCACTTCGTTCCCAGTTATGCTTTACAAACAGTCTTAAGGTGTTTGTTAGTTCATTATCTAATGCCTCACTATATTTCTTACGGATATAAAGGATTTCATTTATTTGTTTGTCTATATAATTTTTAATCAGCACTATACTTTTTCGTGAGATTGATTCTAACTTAGTAAATTTTGGCAGTCTCATAAGCAATTTGACACAATCCATTTTGGGTGGTATGCTTTTGGATTGCATCTCTTTGAAGATAATCCATTTACTTAAAATGAAGCCACTTTCTCAAGTTTTCCCATCTTTTCATGTTTATCTTTAGAATCCCCATCAATATAGCAAATTAAATTGAAAGAATCCAACATGATTTCTCTTGGGCTTAAGTCATTAACTAGAGAGACCATTATTGAAGTCCTGGTTGTTATCTAACATTACCATTGAAATGAGAGACTTAAATTGATTCGTTAAAAATTACTTTTTCCCACATTCAACGAGATGGAATTAAGAAGCTGATTCATTTTCTTGAGCTGATTTGAATGGAGTTGATCCCTATGCTTGGCAATGTCAGTTTTCACATGGAGAAGAAAGAGAAGAATTGGAAAATTTGGGAGAATGGGTTGTGTAGATGTTCGGCAATGTACACCTGCACGCACTCAGACACACTTTTTCCACACTACGTGGTACATGGTATATTTAGTAGATACTATCAACAACATGACCCAGTGTAACACACTTATGGTCGTTGTCTCTTGCATTCAGGTTTATGCAAATGCTCCAGGATTGTTGCTGCGGATTGATGTTTGGGGTAAGGTGAGTTATTACCAATGTTTTTCATTCAATCAGCAACCCATCCAAATTGACTGATTTTGACCTAGGCACCTAGTTGAGTACATGGAGTAAATAACCTGGTGGGAGTTACTAAAAACACGCCAAATCAATGAAAAGCCAATTTGATTTTTCTAGGTCAATCATTGTTGGGCAGGTGGACTTGGTTTTGGCTTTCAATAGTTCCATTCTATTTGAAATCATTGTTTCTAATACAATACATTTATCTCATGAATAATATTAATAAGTACATACATAGATACATGTGTGCATGTATACATGATTCTGAATGGAATTGGATGCATGCATGTAAGTATCTATGTATGGATGTACGTATTTATGCATGTATAGATGGATGGATCAGAATGCGGGCATCCCAACCTTCATGGGAATGTTAGCAACATCCCAAAAGCTTTGAAGTCACGTGATCACATCTGTATTGTACCTTCTTTGAATATGTCTTGCTAGTGCAGATAAAACCTTTGGTGAAGCCAACCAAAGACATAATGAAAGTTCGTCGCATTAAATATGCTTGGCATGAGTTTTTTCTTGAGGGTACTCATCTTCCTCTTGGTCCATGATATCCTGGCTTTTTGTCATTTCATTCGTATAATTTTTTTGTTCTGTCAATGCAACTAGGTACAACATTGGTGCAGTTATCTTGCTCTGGGCACCCGTAGTCTTGGTATGTCTTATTGTCCTTCAATAATTTAATATATCGAGATTTATTTTCCATCATCATTTACATCTTTCTTCTTAATCGATACTTGGAAGTTAATATAATCATTTACTCTATTTTACAATCTTTAAAATCTTTATTTGTAAATCTGTGCCCATATGCATTTTTGAAGAAACTAAAAAACTTACTCATTCTCAGATTGTATTGTGGAATATGCATCCATTATTCAAAGAAAGGGCGACATTCCAAGCACTCACACTTTCTCTCCTTGCTAGCTAAATTAGTGAGTCTTCTTTCCTTCATAATATATGATACATTGATGAAGTGGCCTGGCCATTTGGACAGGCCCATGTTTATATATTATCTCAAAATTGATGAAGCAGATCCGGATGTGCGTCGGAGCTATCCGGATGTTGAGCGGGGGTCCCTGGAAGGTGGGAACCGCTGTTATGACCGTGATGAAGCTGTCCATTTTCTATGGACGGCATTGGAGGGGCCTGGCCATTTGGACAGGCCATGTTTATGTATTTGCTCGAGATTAATGGAGCAGACCCGAATGTGCGTCGGAGCTATCCGGAAGAGCGGGGGTCCCTGGAAGGTGGGAACCGTTGTTATGACCATGATGAAGCTGTCCATTTCCTATGGACGTCATTGGAGGGGCCTGGCCATTTGGACAAGCCGTGTTTATGTATTTGCTCAAGATTAATGGAGCGGACCCGGATGTGCGTCGGAGCTATCCGGAAGAGCGGGGGTCCCTGGAAGGTGGGAACCGTTGTTATGACCATGATGAAGCTGTCCATTTCTTATGGACGGCATTGGAGGGGCCTGACCATTTGGACAGGCTGTGTTTATGTATTTGCTCGAGATTAATGGAGCAGACCCGGATGGGCGTCGGAGCTATCCGGAAGAGCGGGGGTCCCTGGAAGGTGGGAACCGTTGTTATGACCATGATGAAGCTGTCCATTTCCTATGGACGGTATTTGAGGGCCCAGCCATTTGGACAAAGCCGTGTTTATGTATTTGCTCGAGATTAATGGAGCGGACCGGATGTGCGTCGGAGCTATCTAGAAGAGCGGCGGTCCTTTGAAGGTGGGAACCGCTGTTATGACCATGATGAAGCTGTCCATTTCCTATGAACGGCATTGGAAGGGCCTGGCCATTCGGACAGGCCGTGTTTATATTTGTATTATATTTGTATTTGCAGGGACCATACCCGAACCCATTCTCAAATCCTATAACTTATAACCAAAACCTATAACCTAAATCAAAACCCTAACCTAAACCAAAACCTAAACCTATAACCTAAACTCAATTCCTAAAAGCTAAACCTACACATAATCTAATCTCAACTCCATAACCTAAACCAAAACCTAAGCTTGAAAACCCAAACTTAAACCCGATGCTTTAACCCGAACCCAATTTCCTCAACCTAAACCTTAACCTATCTCAATTCCCTAAACCCTAACCTACAACCTAACCTAAACCTAACTACCTAACCTAAACCTAAACCTAAACTTGAAAACCCAAACTTAAACCCGATCCAGAACACGAAACCGGTTTCTAAACCTAAACCTTAACCTATTCTTAATTCCCTAAACCTTAACCTACAACCTAACCTAAACCTAACTACCTAACCTAAACCTAAACATAAACTTGAAAACCCAAACCTAAACCCGATCCCGAACACGAACCCGAACCCGGTTTCCTCAACCTAAACTTTAACCTATTCTCAATTCCCTAAACCTTAACCTACAACCTAACCTAAACTTAACTACCTAACCTAAACCTAAACCTAAACTTGAAAACCCAAACTTAAACCCGATCCCGAACGGAAAACGGTTTCTAAACCTAAACCTTAACCTATTCTCAATTCCCTAAACCTTAACCTACAAACTAACCTAAACCTAACTCCTAACCTAAACCTAAACCTAAACTTTAAAACCCGAACCCGAAGCCGAACCCGATTTCCTCAACCTTCACCTTAACCTATTCTCAATTACCTAAAGCAACCTACAACATAACCTAAACATAAACCTAAACTTGAAAACCGAAACGTAAACCCGATGCTTGAACCCGAACCAATTTCCTCAACTTAAACCTTAACCTATTCTCAATTCCCTAAAGCAACCTACAACCTAACCTAAACCAAACTCCTAGCTTAAACCTAAACCTAAACTTGAAAACCCAAACTTAAACCCGGTCCAGAACCCGAACCTAGTTTCCTCAACCTAAACCTTAACCTATTCCTAATTCCCTAAACCTTAACCTATTCCTAATTCCCTAAACCTTAACCTATAACCAAACCTAAACCCAACTCCCTAACCTAAACCTAAACCTAAACTTGAAAACCCAAACTTAAACCCGATCCAGAACCCGAACCCGGTTTCCTAAACCTAAACCTTAACTTATTCTCAATTCCTAAACCTTAACCTACAACCTAACCTAAACCTAACTACCTAACCTAAACCTAAACCTAAACTTGAAAACCCGAACTTAAATCAATCCAGAACTGATTTCTTAAACGTAAACCTTAACCTCTTCTCAAATCCTAAATCTAAACCTACACCTAGTCCTAAATCTCAACTCACTAACCTAAACCTAAACCAAAACTTGAAAACCCAAACTTAAACCCGATGCCCAGGACCCAAACCCAATTTCCTTAACCTAAACTTTATCCTATTCTCAATTCCCTAAACCTTAACCTACAACCTAACCTAAACTTGAAAACCCAAACTTAAACCCGATCCAGACCCGAAACCGGTTTCCTCAGCCTAAACCTTAACCTACAAACTAACCTAAACCTAACTACCTAACCTAAACCTAAACCTAAACCTAAACCTAAACCTAAACTTGAAAATCCAAACTTAAACCCGTCTCGAACACGAACCCGGTTTCCTCAACCTATACCTTAACCTATTCTCAATTCCCTAAACCTTAACCTACAACCTAACCTAAACCTAACTACCTAACCTAAACCTAAACCTAAACTTGAAAACCCAAACTTAAACATGATCCCGAACCCGAACCCGATTTCTTAAACCTAAACCTTAACCTATTCTCAAATCCCTTAACCTAAACCTACACCTAATCCTAAATCTCAACTCCCTAACCTAAACCTAAACCTAAACTTTAAAACCCAAACTTAGACCCGATGGGAACCAGAACCAAATTTCCTCAACCTAAACTATAACCTATTCTCAATTCCCTAAACCTTAACCTACAACCTAAACTAAACCTAACTCCTAACCTAAACCTAAACCTAAACTTGAAAACCCAAACTTAAATCAGGTCCAGACCCAACCCGGTTTCCTCAACCTAAACCTTAACCTATTCTCAATTCCTAAACCTTAACCTACAAACGAACCTAAACCTAACTCCCTAACCTAAACCTAAACCTAAACTTGAAAACCCAAACTTAAACCCGATCCAGAACCCGAACCCGGTTCCTAAACCTAAACCTTAACTTATTCTCAATTCCCTAAACCTTAACCTACAACCTAACCTAAACCTAACTACCTAACCTAAATCTAAACCTAAACTTGAAAACCCAAACTTAAATCCAATCCCGAACCCGAACCTGATTTCCTAAACCTAAACCTTAACCTATTCTCAAATCCCTAAACCTAAACCTACACCTAATCCTAAATCTCAACTCCTTAACCTAAACCTAAACCTAAACTTGAAAACCTAAACTTAAACCCGATCCTAACACAGAACCAAATTTCCTCAACTTAAACCTTCACCTATTCTCAATTCCCTAAACCTTAACCTACAACCTAACCTAAACCTAAACCTAAACTTAAACCCGATCCCGAACCCGAAACCGGTTTCCTAAACCTAAACCTTAACCTACAAACTAACCTAAACCTAACTACCTAACCTAAACCTAAACCTAAACCTAAACCTAAACTTGAAAACCCAAACTTAAACCCGAACCCGAACTGAACACAGGTTTCCTCAGCCTAAACCTTAACCTATTTTCAATTCCCTAAACCTTAACCTATAACCTAACCTTAACCTAACTCCCTAACCTAAACATAAACCTAAACTTGAAAACCAAAACTTAAACCCGATGTCGAACCCGAACCCAATTTCCTCAGCCTAAACCTTAACCTATTCTCAACTCCCCAAAGCAACCTAAAACCTAACCTAAACTTAACTCCTAACCTAAACCTAAACCTAAACTTGAAAATCAAACTTAAACCCCGTCTCGAACCCGAACCCGGTTTCCTCAAGCCTAAACCTTAACCTATTCTCAATTCCCTAAACCTTAACCTACAACCTAACCTAAACCTAACTCCTAACCTAAACCTAAACTAAACTTGAAAACCCAAACTTAAACCCGATCCAGAACACAGGTTTCCTAAACCTAAACCTTAACCTATTCTCAATTCCTAAAGCAACCTACAACGTAACCTAAACCTAACTCCTAACCTAAACCTAAACCTAAACTTGAAAACCCAAAATTAAACTCGATCCAGAACCCGAACCCAGGTTTCTAAACCTAAACCTTAACCTATTCTCAATTCCCAAAACCTTAACCTACAACCTAACCTAAACCTAACTACCTAACCTAAATCTAAACCTAAACTTGAAAACCCAAGCTTAAACCCGATCCACGAACCCGAACCCGATTTCTTAAACCTACACCTTAACCTATTCTCAAATCCCTTAACCTAAACCTACACTTGATCCGAATCTCAACTCCACTAACCTAAACCTAAACTTAAACTTGAAAACCCAAACTTAAACGATCTTAGAACCCGAACCCAATTTCTTCAACCTAAACCTTATCCTATTCTCAATTCCCTAAACCTTAACCTACAACCTAACCTAAACCTAAGTCCCTAACCTAAACCTAAACTAAACTTGAAAACCCAAAATTAAACCCGATCCAGAACCCAAACCCAAACCCGGTTTCCTTAACCTAAACCTTAACCTATTCTCAAATCCCTTAACCTAAACCTACACCTAATCCTAATCTCAACTCCTTAACCTAAACCTATACCTAATCCTAATCTCAACTACCTAACCTAAACCTAAACCTAAACTTGAAAACCCAAACTTAAACCCGATGCTAGAACCCGAACCCAATTTCCTCAACCTAAACCTTAACCTATTCTCAATTCCTAAACCTTAACCTACAACCTAACCTAAACCTAACTCCCTAACCTAAACCTTAACCTATAGGTTTTATTAATTTATTAAGAAAAAAAGAAGAAAAAATGGTTATACATGATGCACTTCTTTTAATTTGTTTTTCTTTCCTCCAATTGTCATTCTGATTTATGAATGTCATGACTATTTGTAGGATGATGGAATATACGAAGCTGTTGCAGGAAGTGACTTTGTCATTACTAGAGGTTCATTTCGAGACGACTCTTCAAAGTACTACATAAATGACTGTGGAAGTAATTTTACTGAGAGGTCACTAAGAAATTGAAATGAAAAGGAGTGGACTTGGACAACAACTAGGTTTTTTATTCTTCGGTGGGTGATGGCTAAAAAAGGCCTATTTACTTGTGAAAAAAATATCATACTATCAAAATATATCTTCTCTTTCAATTCTTTATCTTTGAAATTTCAGGGTGAAGTCGAGCAAATTTCTCTAATAAAGCCAAAGATTTGTATTTTTAGCATTATTGTAATTGTAATTGTAATTCATTGAATGAAGGATTGTAATTGTAATTGATTGAATGAAGGATTGTAATTAATTGTAATTGTAATTGTAATTGATTGAATGAAGGATTGTAATTGAATGAATGAATGATTGTAATTGATTGTAATGGAATGAATGAATGATTATACAGGTGGTAATTGAATGAACAAGTAATTGTATATATATTTTTTAAAATAGGATTTGCTACGGATTATATCCGTAGTATGTTATAAACTATAGCTTCTGATTAAATCCATGGTATTGTGATTAAATCAGTAGTTTATTGTAAGCTACCGCTACCAAAATAATTGCTACGGCTTAGATCCGTAGCGCTTGCCAGATATAGCTACGGAGTAAATCTGTAGCTGTGGTGATTAAATCCGTAGCTCTTGTAACCTATAGCTATGGACATAATTGCTACGGATTAAATCCATGGCTGTTTTAACCTATAGCTACGGATTAAATCCGTAGCTATAGGTTCCAGATCTATTGTTACTGCACCTACGACTACGCCAGTGCTACGGACTAGATCCATAGCCATAGGTCTATGGCTACGGATTTAGTCCGTAGCTTTTGCCCATTTTTTTGGTAGTGTTTAGGTTATGGAGTTGAGATTAGGATTCGGTGTAGGTTTAGGTTTAGGGATTTGAGAATAGGTTAGGGTTTAGGTTTAGAAAATCGAGTTCAGGTCCGGGATCGGGTTTAAGTTTGCATTTTCAAGTTTAGGTTTAGGTTTACGTTAGGGAGTTGATATTAGGATTAGGTGTAGGTTTAGGTTTTTGGATTTGGGAATTGGTTAAGGTTTAGGTTTAGGAAATCGGGTTCGGGTTCAGGATCGGGTTTTTGTTTGGGTTTTCAAGTTTAGGCTTACATTTAGGTTAGATAGTTGAGATTTGGATTAGGGTAGTTTTGGGTTTAGGGATTTGATAAAACATTTAGGTTTTAGGTCATAGGTTTAGGTTGTATGCTTTGGTTTATCTTATAGGTTTAGGTTTAGGTTCTTGGTGTAGGCTATAGGTTCATGTTTAGGTTAGGTTGTAGGTTAAGATTTAGGGAATTGAGAATATGTTTAGGTTTAGGTTTAGAAATTGTGTTCGGGTTTGGGATAGGGTTTAATTTTGGGTTTTCAAGTTTAGGATTAGGTTTAGGTTAGGGAGTTGAGATTAGGATTAGGTGTAGGTTTAGATTTTGGGATTAGAGGATAGGTTAAGGTTTAGGTTTAGGAAATCGGGTTCGGGTTCGGGATCGACTTTAAGTTTCGTTTTTCAAGTTAAGGTTTAGGTTTAGGTTAGCGATTGAGATTAGGATTAGGTGTAGGTTTAAGTTTAGGGATTTGAGAATAGGTTAAGGTTTAGGTTTAGGAAATCGAGATCGGGTTTAAGTTTTCATTTTCAAGTTTAGGTTAGGCAGTTGAGATTTGGATTAGGTGTAGGTTTAGGTTTAGGGATTTGAGAATAGGTTAAGGTTTAGTTTTAGGAAATCGGGTTCGGGTTCAAGATTGGGTTTATGTTTTGATTTTCCAGTTTGGGTTTAGGTTTAGGTTAAGGAGTTGAAATTAGGATTAGGTGTAGGCTTTGGTTTAGGGATTTGAGAATAGGTTAAGGTTTAGGTTTTGGAAATCAAGTTCGGGTTAGGGATCGGGTTTAGGTTTGGGTTTGCAAGTTTGGGTTTAGGCTAAGGTTAGGGAGTTGAGATTAGGATTAGGTGTAGGTTTAGGTTTAGGGATTTGAGAATAGGTTAAGGTTTAGGAATATGAAATCGGGTCCAGGATCAGGTTTAAGTTTGCGTTTTCAAGTTTAGGTTTAGGTTTAGGTTAGGGAGTTGAGATTATGATTAGGTGTAGGTTTAGTTTTAGGGATTTGAGAATATGTTAAGGTTTAGGTTTAGGAAATTGGGTTCAGGTTCGGGATTGTGTTTAGGTTTGAATTTTCAAGTTTAGGTATAGTTTTAGGTTAGGGAGATGAAATTAGGATTAGGTGTAGGTTTAGGTTTAGGGATTTGAGAATGACTTAAGGTTTAGGATTTGGAAAGCAGGTTCGGGTTCGGGATCGGGTTTATGTTTGAGTTTTCATGTTTAGGTTTAGGGATTTGAGAATAGGTTAAGATTTAGGTTTAGGAAATCGGGTTCTTGTCCGGGATCGGGTTTAAGTTTGGGTTTTCCAGTTTAGGTTTAGGTTTAGGTTATGGAGTTAAGATTAGGATTAGGTGTAGGTTTAGGTTTAGGGATTTAAGAATAGGTTAAGGTTTAGGTTTAGAAAATGGGGTTCGTGTTCGGAATCGGGTTTAAGTTTGGGTTTTCAAGTTTAGGTTTAGGTTTAGGTTAGGTAGTTGATAATAGTATTAAGTGTGGGTTTGGGTTTAGGGATTTGAGAAAACATTTAGGTTTTTGGTCATAGGTTTAGTTTTTATGCTTAGGTTTAGGTTATAGGTTTTGGTTTAGGTTCTAAGTGTAGGTTATAGGTTTAGGTTATATGTTTAGGTTTAGGTTCTAAGTGTAGGTTATAAGTTTAGGTTTAGGTTAGGTTTTAGGTTAAGATTTAGGGAATTGAGAATAGGTTAAGGTTTAGGTTTAGGAAATCGGGTTCAGGTTTGAAAGGGCCTAGCTATATGCCCTAGAGGGGGTGAATTGAGCAATGACAAATAAAACTTAAAACAACGGAATAATAAAAGATATAAATAACAATGCTGAAATAATAACACTCTCAAAACATATGAAATATGAGAATGATACTAAATCAGTTCTAAGGACAACCTTACACCAAAAACCAATGGCTTATGGTAGGACAACCTTATTTCCATAACGATTTAGAAAACACAAATGATATGGAAAATAAATCAAGAATAACTTAAAGAAATAAATCCTAAGTTATTACACCATTCAACCACACTTGTTTGAAATGAAAATTACAACATTCATCCACAAAAGCAATTCACAATACTGAAGGAATAAATGAATAAAGAAATCAAGCACATCCACAACACAACGATATATAGTGGTTCGCCTGTGTGTTCACCAACTGTTAGCCAACAAACCACACGAATGCTTACTCCACTCTAATATCCTCACACAGGGGATATTAGCATGCACTATTAAAATAGGTTTTCACAAGTTCACCCAAAACTTTCACAATTGTGTCTTTTTATCTCGGGCTTACACAATCCAAAAACCTCCACAATCTGAGTTTTCTGGCTCTCCTCAGATAACCAAAATAATGAGATTTTTCTGGCAAATCTCAAACAAGACCAGAGAAAGTAAATTACAAAGTAAAATACCTAGATCTCCTTTTGAAGTAGCCTCGTAGAACCAATCGGAGTAGATGAATGATACGTCGTTCATTGTCCAATACTCACATAAAGAATAGTTATATGTCTAATTGATTTTAGATTAAATCAAGAAGAGCAAGGTCTATTTGATTTTGATCCCAGAAGAAGGAATATCACAAATTCCTCTTTTCTAAATAAGATTGGAATATGGATCAAAATCACAATAGAAAAATGTTAACAAAAGGAATATTAAATATGCACAATAGCTTTAAAAAATAATCACAACTTATCTCAGAGTATAGCCTTAAATCGCTTGAATTGAATGGAATTGAATGAATAAACTCTGAAATTCGTGCATTATTTATAGCCTGAAAAATCCCATCTTCGACTGGTCTTAGGATCCTAGGACCGGTCCTAGCATCAAAGATTTTGAAAGATTTCTGTTGAGGCACAAAAAATATCTCATTGCAATAGTCAGAGAATTTCATGTCCGGGGGTATTTTGGTAATTTCTATGTCCGGGGGTATTTTGGTAATTTCCATGTCCGGGGGTATTTTGGTAATTTTCATGTCCAAGTCAAGGGGTAGTTTAGGTATTTTGGTAAAATTCCAAGTCAAGGGGTAGTTTAGGTATTTTGGTAAAATTCCAAGTCTATGGGTAGTTTAGGTATTTTGGTAAAATTCCAAGTCTATGGGTAGTTTAGGTATTTTGGTAAAATTCCAAGTCTAGGGGTAGTTTAGATATTTTGATAAAATTTCAAGTCTATGGGTAGTTTAGGTATTTTGGTAAAATTCCAAGTCTATGGCTAGTTTAGGTATTTTGATAAAATTCCAAGTCCAGGGGGTAGTTTAGATATTTTGATAAAATTTCAAGTCCAGGGGTAGTTTAGGTATGTTGGTAAAAAAGCATTGGAAAAGGTAGTTTGGTAAAAATGGTGCAAAGGTGTCCTTTGAAAGGAAAAAGGTGGAACACCACCATTTAAGAGGGAAGTTGGTGGTCACCATGGTTTAAGGAAAAGGAAGGTCTATATATGAAGGGATAGGTGGTGGTGATCACCACTGTGTAAGAGTGGTGGGGCCTATAAATACCCCTTCCCAGCTTCATTTGAAGGGGTTGGATGGGTGAGATCAGTTGCTGAGACAGAGAATGAGAGAGAAGCAAGGCAGGAGAAGGTGAGAAGAAGATCCTCTACGTCATCCACGCAATCAAAGAGGTTTGCGCGGTTCCGCGCAAAGTGGTTTGTGCGGTTCCGCGCAAAGGTACCGTGCGTCATTCGCGCAAAGCTATCATCCGCGCAATCAAAGTCGTTTGCGCGAAATGAGGAGGTTTGCTGTGTTGCTGACAAGGCCCAATTCGGCCATCTTTTGAGAGATCCACACCGTCCACTGGATCCCTCTCGAGATTTCGACCGTGAATAGTAAATTTTCATCTTCTTTTGACGTGGCCCACCTAGATAATCAAGCCACGAAAGTAGCTGAACGGTCCATCTACGATCACTATTGCAATCATACGAACGAGCATGGTTGCCAAATATCAACATAGTTTTCATGGGTTTTTTCCCCTCTACCTGATGAATGGTTCAGATCCACCTTTCCTAGTGCGAGTGTGGCCCACAACCAACGGACGGGAGCTCTCTTTTGAGACAGTCGACGTACGTCGACTCTGTGAAGAATGATGATTCATTTTTTGAAGCTAAAGGGAAAATCCACTCCGTCCATTGATTTTAGGGCGAAAAACCATTCGGGATGGACCACTTTTGGAGTGGAATTGGTCCAGTCCATGAGCACATTACGTCGCCGTCCATTCTGTATTCAACGGTTAAGATGTTACAATCGACTGCATGGAGATGGAAAGACATCTAGGCAAAGGTAATTCCCATCTTCCGAAGAGGATGGACGGTTCTGATCATCCAATGGGGTGGTGAGTGGGCCACACTACACAAAATCAGTTAACGTAGGAATGACGCTGTGCGTCTTTTGAAAACGAAGACGAAGAGTCGGTCAGGCTGCTGACCGACTTTGAGGAAATTCCATGCATTTCGAGTGCACGAGCACTTTATGTACATGCGACGTACATATAGCTTCAATGTGATGTTTGTGGGAAATCTGATCCGACCATCTTCATTGTCAGCTCATTTAACACGTTGAGACCGAGTTTGAAGAATATCCAGATATCAGGCGGGTCGCAAATCATGATTTCGGTGATTTGTCAGTTTAGCCATTTCTACAAGGATTCAGGAGCTGAAACTGGACGTGTACGGTTAATTTGTGGTTCTAAGGCTTCATATAAAGTTTCGAGTAGAATGGACGGTGGAAACCCCATGATCTTGTGTTTTGGGAGACTTTTTAGGCCCGTCTGATGTGATCGGCCTGATTCTGTGGGTTCTGACTATACTTCAATGGAATTCTTCATATTTTTAGGAAGAATGACCGAAAGGATGCTCCATCTCATTGAAGACTGGCTGATCAAATCAGCAAATTCCTCCTAAGTATCTAGGAGATGACCGAAATAGCGCCGTTATGCTGCTGAAATTTCTATCTCATTGAAGACTGGTTGATCATATCAACAATTCCTCCTAAGTCCTAAGAGATGACTGAAACAGGCGTCGGAATGCTGTCAAAATTTCCATAAGACTATCTTGTCTACTTTGATCGATTGTACTTTGTTTTCAGAATCAAGGGAATCAGAGGATGTAAATGAACTCAGAATAAATGTGATTAATGTTCTCTTGTTCTTTCTTTATTATCATTGAATAAATCCTCCAAATCAAACACTTTTGTTTCCTTGTCGAAACAAAATGGCGACTCTGCCGGGGACCATTATTATTCAATGGTAATTTAGAAAATATTCAGAGTGCATTTCTCACTTTTTGGCGTCTGTAAAGACGCCAAAATGGCGACTCTCAGTGGTAACATCCTCCCCTTCATCTCTAAAAGCAAAGTACAATTTTATTTAAATAAATTAACTAACATTCTGTTATGAATGACAAGTATACCGTAACGACCTTTCTCCTGTCCAACGGATTTCCACCAAAAAAATATCAGAGAAGATCAAGTCAGTTATGATCAAGGACAGACAATGTCAGATGAGAAGTTAGTTCGATTGAATCATACGCTGCTCGCCGACAAATAAATGAATTAATTAATGAATTAACGAATTCATTAGCTGATGGAGAATCCAGGGGGCATCGCCACAATTTTCTAGAATAGAAGAGAAAAGAGTTAAGAGTAAGTAGAAAGCGTCAGAGAAAGCAAAAGTCTGCCGTGATCAAGAACAGTGAATTTTGTGTAATGGACGGAACGATTTCTATTTCGCCAGTAACTCAAGAAGATGAGGGAGAATGGAGGATGGTAATATCCAAAAGTCGGAAAGTTCAATTTGCTTCCACAAAGCACTTGTCTCGCCAATACTGGGTCAATTATGCGAAGTGCCATGAGACCTGCTTCAGTCATACAATCATCTCATTCAAGAAAAACGGAAAGGCCCGTCACTCCAAAAGGTCTTTTGATACCATCAATTATAACCGTAAACACATCTTCCACAGAATCATTGCGAGTTCAGAAAAACAAAGGGAAAACGACCGTAACCAGCAAATGTTCACTCACAGCACCTCCTGCGAAAGATTTTAAGCAAACTCATGCATTGAGAATGCTACGATTCGAGTCAGTTAGTCCTTTGAAGCGACAGCATGCTGGTTTCAAATCAAATGATAGTTCATCCTCTTCAACAGCGTCAGCAGCACAACGCTTATTTTCTCCCTCAATATCAAGACAATCAAAGTATGAAGAAACAGAGAGCTCATCGACAGATATTAATCAGCTTGATCAGTTTTCACTAGATGAACATGTGACTGGAGAAGTCCCTAATATTCCGACAGTGATTGTTGTGAACAACACTGAGCCGCAAGAAGAAGGACCACAACCGCACTCAGTTAAATTTCAAGATTCAATGCCTAATATTACTCAGAATATAACGCAGGAAGAAATTCGGCAAATGGTTATCGAGTTTACTCATCTAGAGAATAAACAAAGTCAGAATAAAAGGTTTCGATATCAGACACCATATCCTCCTGAAATAGAAGACATGCCATTTCCCGCCGATTTCAAACACCCGGATTTTCAGAAATTTAACGGGAATGGATCACCAGAAGAGCATATGATGCATTTCATAGCAAAAATGGGAAATTTCTCTAGAATTCCTCAATATTGTCTGCGGTTATTCGGGTCTTCTCTGACGGGAAGAGCTTTCAGATGGTACTCAAGTTTAAATCCAGGGTCTATTCATACCTAGGAACAGATGCAGGATGCTTTTATGTCAAACTTTTTCTCTTCAGATCGAGAAGTTAGTTTGACCGAATTGGCCTCTATTCGTCAAGAAGAAAATGAATCAGTTGAAGAATTCATTAGTCGATGGAAGGACTTGGCAACATCATGTCAACATCCTCTGCGGGAATCAGAACAAGTAGAACTATGTTTAGAAGGTTTGAGACCAGAACTGGCATGCCACCTGATCAGTAAAGATTGAAAAACCTTTCGTAATTTTGCTACAAAGGCTTATGCTCTTGAAAAGATGATGGGAAGAGTGTCTACTTTCCAATCAAAATCAGCCCGCATCACTTGGAAAGAAAAAACTAAAAAAGATTATCAGGATGTTGAAAGAGAAAATGATGAAGAATATGGAAATGGTCGTGCGGTCATCATGACATATAAGAGGTCCAGGCAAAATAAAGATCATATGAAGTATTCATTTGCAAGAAAAGATATACTTCCTATGCTGAATCAATTGTTGGCTATGAAGATTATTGAATTACCTCGGCAAAGACACATCGAAGAAATTGAAAATACAAGAGGAATGGATTATTGTCATTATCATCGTAAATTCGGACATCATACGGAAAACTGTAATCCCCTTAAGAACAAGCTACAAAAGATGATCGATAAAGGAGAAATTGTGATGGAAAGAGCATAACAAAAAGAGAAAATAGAGAAAAATGACAGAAGCTCGATAAAGAAAATTCTGGGGGCATCGGCGTTAAAAGACGATAGCATGCTTTGTATGACGAATCGTCAGTAATTGACAAGATCGAGCTATCATAGCCTAGATATTCAAAAGAAAAGAAGCAAGTGAGGTAAAATATGTAAAGCCATGATAAAAAGCATATTCATTGCAGATATGCATTGCAATACACAATCGATTCGAGGAATGATCATTTGTTTGATTTCGAAAGGTATTGGTATAATACTTCCAAAATCAAAAGGGGGCAAGATAGGTGAGTAAACAGATAAGTAAAAAAAATTAAGAAATGTGTTTCTCACTTTAGAATGTATTTCTTTTATATTTGAATGAAATGCAGGCTTTCAAGCATATTCAGTCATCGCCAAATGAAAAGCGTCAATGATTATCGCCAAGTAAGTAAGAAACTAAGAAATGTGTTTCTCACCATAGAATGTATTTCTTTTGTGTATTTGAAGGAAATGCAGGCTTTTAAGCATATTCAGTCATTGCCAAATGAAAAGCGTCGATGATTATTGCCAAAATAAGACAAACAAGAAAGCGCCAAAGATAATCGCCAAATGAAAAGTGTCGATGATCATCGATTATCGCCAAAATTAGCACTTTCAAGTCATTTCCAAAACAAGACAGGCCTTCAAGCATATAAAGCTATCAAGTCGTCGTTAAATGGAAAGCGTTAATGATCGCTGCCAAGCGCTAATGACAATCGCCAAAGGAAAAGTCAATCGCCAAAATTAGCAACTATCGCTGTCATCATCAATCACCAAAATTAATTTTCAGAAATTTCGGAACATTATCGGCAGCGGTGAAATATCAATTATTGATTCTCAAAAGCAGCGGTGAAATATCAGTTATGGATTCACCATACATGGCAGTGAAATCAGCAGTGGAATAAGCCTAAATTGGCCAACCGTACAAATCTTATGACAGCGATGGCAAATGATCATTTAAGGCAGCCTAGCCAAGCCTATATGGCCAACTACGCATAAGACCTACAAAGCCCTAAATTGGCAAAGCCTGAAATTGGCGGTAAACTATAATTGCTCCTTGAGCCCATTGCCCGAAATTGGCGGTAAACTATCTTGCTCTTTGAGCCCAGTGTCAAGTCCAGTTCAGTCAAATCTGGTTGTCCAGTCGAGTCAAGTTCAGTCAAGTCCCGTTAAGTCGAGTCATGTCTAGTCAAAGTATGGTCAGTCAAAGTACACTAGCACCATTGCTTAAAAGCATCAGATATGCTCAAAAGCATCAACTACGTGTAACATTCAAAATATTGCAGATACATATTAAATATGCTCAAATATGCAATTGTCTGATGAAAATTTTAAATGTTGAATGAAATATATGCAAAAATGCGTTTCTCTTGAATCAGGTTCGAATGGCAGTGACAACAAATGCCTTCATGATATTGGCAAGTATCTACTCAAAGGTTCAAGCCTTCAAAGTCAATTAATACATTGACAAAAATCATAAGGGATTCGAATATATTCTTTGAATTCATTAAAGGAACAACAAAGATTATTCATCCTTCAGGAATATCTGCAAGTTTCACTTCGAAAATATTATCTTCTGAAGAAATCTTTATGTGAAGATTGACCGGGAAAGGGGGCAGAATTTATGCCTTGGTCTTCAAAGTTATCTACGCCTTGGTCTTTCTGATAATCTCTTATGCACGATGAAGGAATTCATATACCAAGGATTATGAAGCATGATTCAGTGTGGATGTTCAAAAGTTGCTTCTATATAAAAGCCCAATTATATAGTCCGATGCTGTAACTTCTCATTATTCTAACAATGATATTGCAAGTGTCCAAGTACCAGATCTGATGAAGACAAAGAACAAACGGAACCTTCATCAATCATGAATAAAGGAAACAATCGAAAAGTTGTTGCGGCAGGAGCAACGGAGTTGATCAAAGAGACCGTTGCAGACTATTGCAGAATTGAAGGAAAAAGTCACTAGAGTTTATCAAAGAGACTGTTACTGTTGAAAGATAGTTCTCTAATCAAGTTGCTCAAAGACAAAGTCATCACAGCTGTTGCAGAGATGTGTTTCGATGAAAAGAGAACTTCATCTTTTCTAGTGAAGCATCCGCTCGACACTACTGGCTGGGGGCATTCCAGTCTTCTGTTCGAGTGCCATCATCAAATCGTCTGTTCGAGCGCCATTATTCAAATCTTCTGTTCGAGTGTCGTCATCAAGTCTTCTGTTCAAACACCATCATTCAAATCTTTTGTTCAAGCACAATCAATCGGTCTTCCGTTTGAACGTGATCAATTAAGTCTTCCGTTCGAGCACAATCATCAAGTCTTCCGTTCGAGTGCAATCATCAAGTCTTCCATTTGAGCAGGGATCATTCAAATCTTCTATTCGAGCGCGAGCATTCGAATCTTCTGGTCAAATATGAGCATTCCAGTCTTCTAGTCAAATATGAGCATTCAAATCTTCCGGTCGAGCGCGAGCATTCCAGTTTTCTGATCGAACGCAATCATTTGATTTTATGATCAAAGATGATCATCCAGTCTGTCATGCAAGTACGATCATCCAATCGTTTTTCAGTTGCAGTTCATTCAAGATTCTTCAGGCGAAGGAAGATCGATCCTCTATTTGATTTCAGGAATCAATCAAAGAAGGATCGAGTGGGAATCTGTTGAGGCACAAAAAATATCTCATTGCAATAGTCAGAGAATTTCATGTCCGGGGGTATTTTGGTAATTTCTATGTCCGGGGGTATTTTGGTAATTTCTATGTCCGATGGTATTTTGGTAATTTTCATGTCCGGGGGTATTTTGGTAATTTCTATGTCCGGGGTATTTTGGTAATTTTCATGTCCGGGGGTATTTTGGTAATTTCCATGTCCGGGGGTATTTTGGTAATTTTCATGTCCGGGGGTATTTTGGTAATTTTCATGTCTGGGGTTTTTGGTAATTTCCATGACCGGGGTATTTTGGTAATTGTCATGTCCGGGGGTATTTTGGTAAAATTCCAAGTCAAGGGGTAGTTTAGGTATTTTGGTAAAATTCCAAGTCTATGGGTAGTTTAGGTATTTTGGTAAAATTCCAAATCTAGGGTTAGTTTAGATATTTTGATAAAATTTCAAGTCCAGGGGTAGTTTAGGTATGTTGGTAAAAAAGCATTGGAAAGGGTAGTTTGGTAAAAAAGGTGCAAAGGTGTCCTTTGAAAGGAAAAAGGTGGAACACCACCATTTAAGAGGGAAGTTGGTGGTCACCATGGTTTAAGGAAAAGGAAGGTCCATATATGAAGGGATAGGTGGTGGTGATCACCACTGTGTAAGAGTGGTGGGGCCTATAAATACCCCTTCCCAGCTTCATTTGAAGGGGTTGGATCGGTGAGATCGATTCTTTGAGACAGAGAATGAGAGAGAAGCAAGGCGGGAGAAGGTGAGAAGAAGTTCCTCTACGTCATCCGCGCAATCAAAGAGGTTTGCGCGGTTCCGCGCAAAGTGGTTTGTGCGGTTCCGCGCAAAGGTACCGTGCGTCATTCGCGCAAAGCTGTCATCCGCGCAATGAAAGTCGTTTGCGCGAAATGAGGAGGTTTGCTGTGTTGCTGGCAAGGCCCAATTCGGCCATCTTTTGAGAGATCCACACCGTCCACTGGAACCCTCTCGAGATTTAGACCGTGAATAGTAAATTTTCATCTTCTTTTGACGTGGCCCACATAGATAATCAAGCCACGAAAGTAGGTGAATCCAGTCGTCTACGATCACTATTGCAATCATACGAAACGAGCATGGTTGCTTAGGGAAAGATCAACATGGTTTTCATGGGTTTTTCCCCTCTACGATGAATGGTTCGGATCCACCTTTCTGGGTGTGCAGTGTGGCCCACAACCAACGGACGGGAGCTCTCTTTTGAGACGGTCGACGTACGTCGACTCTGTGAAGAATGTGATTCATTTTTGAAGCTAAAGGGAAAATCCACTCCGTCCATTGATTTCGGGCGAAAAACCATTCGGGATGGACCACTTTTGGAGTGGAATTGGTCCGTCCATGAGCACCTTACGTCGCGTCCATTACGTATTCAACGGTTAAGATGTTGCAATCGGCGCATGGAGATGGAAAGACATCTAGGCGAAAGGTAATTCCCATCTTCTCGAAGAGGATGGGCGGTTCTGATCATTCAATGGGGTGGTGAGTGGGCCACACTACACAAAATCAATTAACGTAGGAATGACGTTGTGCGTCTTTTGAAAATGAAGAAGAAGAGTCGGTCAGCGCTGCTGACCGACTTTGAGGAAATTCCATGCACTTCGAGTGCACGAGCACTTTATATACATGCGACGTACATATAGCTTCAATGTGATGTTTGTGAGAAATCCGATCCGGCCATCTTCATTGTCAGCTCATTTAACACGTTGGGGCCTGAATTTGAAGAATATCCAGATATCATGTGGGCCCCAAATCACGATCTCGGTGATTTGTCGGTTTAGCCATTTCTACAAGGATTCGGTGAGCGGGCGTGTACTGTTAATTTGTGGTTCTAAGGCTTCATATAAAGTTTCGAGTAGAATGGACGGTGGAAACCCCATGATCTTGTGTTTTGGGAGACTTTTTAGGCCCGTCTGATGTGATCGGCCTGATTTCTGTGGGTTCTGACTATACTTCAATGGACTTCTTCATATTTTTAGGAAGAATGACCGAAAGGATGCTCCATCTCATTGAAGACTGGCTGATCAAATTAGCAAATTCCTCCTAAGTATCTAGGAGATGACCGAAATAGCGCCGTTATGCTGCTGAAATTTCTATCTCATTGAAGACTGGTTGATCATATCAACAATTCCTCCTAAGTCCTAAGAGATGACTGAAACAGGCATCGGAATGCTGTCAAAATTTCCATAAGACTATCTTGTCTACTTTGATCGATTGTACTTTGTTTTCAGAATCAAGGGAATCAGAGGATGTAAATGAACTCAGAATAAATGTAATTAATGTTCTCTTGTTCTTTCTTTATTATCATTGAATAAATCCTCCAAATCAAACACTTTTGTTTCCTTGTCGAAACAATTTCCACGGGATTAGAATATCTGTTCTCACGACTGGTCTTAGGTAGCCTACGACCGGTCGTGGACCACCTACGACTGGTCGTGAGACACTTATGGCTGGTCGTGGGACTCGAGATAAGTCGCTGGAGTTCGAGTCGTAGGACTACGACCGGTCAAAGGATGAGTCGTAGGACTTCCCAGGACTGGTCGAAGAAAGTCCAGGACTGGTCGAAGGACAACCAGGAAAATTCAAAATCTGTAACAACCTAGGGTGGTCTGAGAAACCTATCTTGGTCGAAGCAAAGCTAGGACTGGTCTTAAGATTTTTAGGACTGGTCTTAGAACAGTCACACCAAGTAAATTAAAATATTCGGATTATGTATCTAGAATGACCTATCATACAGACCAACCTAAGGTCAACCTAAGGTCAAACAAACCATGAAGTGAGATGGACATTGAATTCTTGAAGGTCTGTATTCTTAGATGATCTTGAAGTAGAAGCTTGAGTCGAGTTGATGGTCTTTCTCGAGCTTGGTACATTCTTGACTTATCTTGATGAAGTCTTCTAATCTTGAACTTGTTAGAAGCAAACTTGAAGTCTTCTATTCTTGTAGACTTCATTCATGACATGTCTTGTAAACATTCTTCATTCATAATCTTATCTTGAAGCAGTGTGTAGTCACAAACAAGAAACACAAGAAGTATAAGACATATAGGTTTTGGCACTACAAAATTTGACAACCAAAGGGATATGAAATCATAGCACTAACAATCTCCCCCTTTGTCAAATTTGTGACAAAACACATTTATAAATAAGAGTAAAATGAAGAAAGAATCATGAGCCATCAAATTTGTCAAAATACTCTGCTCCCCCTAAGTGAGTAGAAACAATCAACCATATTCAAGTACTCACTCTCTCCCTTTCTCCCATTCTCCCCCTTTCCATACTGCTCCCCCTTTTTGTCACAAAATGACATGGGAAGGCCAAAGGAGAGAAGAGAACACCATATGAAGAGTCAAGATTTAATTATCAAATTAGTTCAACACTTCAATGTCATCAATCCAAACCATACAACCAAAGTCATCAATTGTAATAATAATACAGAATCCATAAAAATAAAAAGGATAATCCACCTAATCAGATCCAAATGAAGGAGCAGGGATGGTTGGATCAATCTGATGTAAACCTCTATTAATGCGACGAAGATATTTTCGCATATATTTAAATTGCATATCATGGGCTACACTCAAGTTATCAACCTTCTCCTCCAATGCACTTAGACGTGCATCATAACCAGAAGATGGATCGTAATCAGAATAATTTTGGGAGTCAGTTTCAATGTCTTCAAATATATCATCCATATTTATATCAACCTGTGGAGGAAGATCAGCAGCTTCCCCTTCATTTCCTGCTTCAGCACCTTCACCACCACCTTCATAGATTGACCAGGAAGCAAATCCAACTTCATCTTATTTAAATTAGTATTATTGAATAAAAGATGATGGATTGGTGCCTCATTCTCAGGTAAAGCAACGAGCATATTTGTGGCTAAACAAGTCATAAGATAACCAAATGGAATATCACTATGACCCGGATGAAGACGAAACTGAATGATAAAATGACATATCAAAGAAGGTAAACAGACAACAATGCCAGACACAACAGAGTGCAATACCCGAATCATGAAGGCAGTTAACTTGGTTTTATTGCCTGACCAAGGATACACGTTTGAAGTGAAGATCCGGTACAAAACTCTGTATCTGGGTAATAAAAATTTTGTGGGGAGCACATTTCCTTTGTGCGTCCAACGCACTTCCATATTGCATAAATCTCTTGTCAACATTTATTTTTCCGATTCTGATGGTTTGTCATATAATGTATGAATCGGAATACCTTCATCTTTGATAAGTATATCCATAATACCTGATATCAAATGTCGATCTATCAAAAATTTCCCTTCTCTAGTAGCAATTGAGAACGTTAAATTATCAAGGGAAAAATCAGAGATACATGCAACCATAGATTGTGCAATGGACTGGTATGCAGGCCCACCCCAAAACAAAATGTTAGTCCAGCCAACAGATTCAAGGAGAGGTGTAATCTCAAATTGTTCAATGTGACTGAGACTTACAGGACACTCAACGATAACTTTACGGTTACATAACTCCCGTACATCATTGGGATCATCTTCGGGTGACCGAAGGTGCTGTTGTGTTATAGATGTAGATCTATATAAAGATGGACCACGGGATGTTTTCTTTTTCCCTCTAACATCCATTTTCAACAAGATTTACCAAGGAGCAAGCACAAAGAACACTAGAAGTGGTGGGTTTCTGTAGATCAGATTTTTAGAGAGGAAACCCTAAACAATCAACACAAGACGAGATCTAGCTTATAGAATTTATAAATTAATGCATAGAAAGCATAAATCTTCAAAAAAAAATGAAGAAAAACGACTTATCTTGAAGAAAATCACGAACTCTCAAGACTGGTCGAGCCACGACTCGTCGAAGGAAGAAGAGAAAATGAAGAACAAAGTGATTTTTCCCAAATTATATGATGCTCACTATCTCTACGACCGGTCGAGTGCAGTCCACGACCGGTCGAGTCAGGACCGGTCGTGTATGGCAAAGGCCGGTCGAGCATCGACAAAAATAAATATTTTTATGTAGAAATTGAAATTTATACACATAAAAATTTAAAATATAGTACACTATGATACATGCAGACAAGTATATTCAATTTAAAATGCACATACTAAGATCAAATTTTATTTTAGTAAACCTGCTTTTGTTGAGCGGTTTAGTAAATATATCAGCAACTTGGACATTTGTTGGAATATATTCCAAAAAGATAGCTTTTTCTTCAACTAATTCACGAATGTAATGATACCTAATGTCAATATGCTTAGTACGCGAATGCTGAATTGGATTTTTGAAAATATTGATAGCACTGGAATTATCACAATGTCAGATCATTGAATCTTGATTAATTCCATAATCGCTTAACATGCGTTTCATCCATACAAGTTGTGTACATGCATATCCTGCCGCGATATACTCAGCCTCAGTAGTGGAAAGCGATATTGAACTTTGCTTCTTGCTAAACCAAGAAACCAAACAATTTCCAATGTAAAAACAATTACCACTAGTTGATTTTCTATCATCAATATTACCATTGTCAATCCAATCAAGATCGAATACCCACTAATTTAACATTAGTATCAAAAGGATACCAAAGACCCAAATTAGTTGTACTTGCGACATATCTAATAATCCGTTTGACAGCAGTAAGATGTGAATCTTTAGGATTAGACTGATATCTCACACAAATACCAACGCTAAAAGCGATATCAAGTCCACTAGCAGTTAGATATAATAAACTACCAATCATACTACGATATAGCTTAGGATCTGCATCTTTACATGTAGAGTCTTTTGAGAGTCTCAAGGTTGTACTCATAGGAGTATTAAATTTTTTACCATTTTCAAATTCAAACCTTTTAACCAAGTTTGTAGCATACTTGGTTTGAGAAATGAAGATTCTATCAGGTTGTTGTTTTACTTGTAACCCTAGGAAGTAATTTAGTTCACCAACCATGCTCATTTCGAATCTTGATTTCATCAACTCTGCAAACTCAATAGACATGTTGGAACAAGTTGATCCATAAATAATTTCGTCTACATAGATCTGAACCATTAAAATCTCATTATTATGTTTCTTAACAAATAGCGTCTTATCGAAACTTCCCACTTGAAACCTATGACTAAGTAAGAATTTAGTCAATTTTTCATACCATGCCCTGGGCGCTTATTTCAGACCATAGAGAGCCTTTTTGAGACGAAATACATGATCAGAAGGCTTGGGGTCTTCAAACCCTGAGGGTTGTTCTACATAAACTTCTTCATGTAAATCGCCATTTAAGAAGGCACTCTTTACATCCATCTGATAAATTTTAAACTTTCTAAAGCAAGCGATGGAAATAAAAAGTTTGATAGATTCAAGGCGAGCGACTGGAGCAAAGGTTTCATCGTAATCGATGCCTTCAATCTGAGTGTACCCTTGTACAACCAGTCTAGCCTTGTTTCGTATAACATTTCCAAGTTCATCAGACTTGTTTTTAAAGATCCATTTTGTTCCAATAATGTGTTTATCTTTAGGTCTAGGAACAAGATACCAAACATCATTACGAACAAATTGATTAAGTTCATCCTGCATAGCTACTATCCAATTTTCGTCAGAAAGAGCTTCTTTTACATTGACCGGTTCTATTTGGAATGTAAAACAAACATAATTGCATATGTTTTCAAGTTGTTTGCGTGTACGAACTCCAGTGAGAGGGTTTCCAAGGATTTGATTAGTTGGATGATCTTTGACAGTCCTAGGTTCAGATTGAGATGAAGAGGTATCTTGATTTTCGATTATAAGAATTTCATCATCATCTGAACTCAGAGCAGATGTATTCAGATGATCATCAATGACCACATTGATGGACTCTTGAATCACACCTGTTCTTTTATTTAGAACCCTATAACCTCGACTGTTTAAGGAATATCCAAGGAAAATACCTTCATCACTCTTCATATCAAATTTTTCCAAATTTTCACGATCTCGTAAAATGTAACACTTACTGCCAAAAATTTGAAAGTATTTTACAGTAGGTTTCTTTTCGAACCATAACTCATAAGTAGTCTTATTTTCATATTTACTAGTATAAACACGATTAATAATGTAGCAAGCAGTATTAATTGCTTCGGCCCAAAGATTTTTGGAGAGCTTCATACTATTTAACATGACATTAGCCATATCCTGAAGCACTCTATTTTTTCTCTCAACTATACCATTTTGTTGAGCAGTTTTGGGTGCAGAGAATTCATGTGATATTCCCTGATCGCTACAGAATTTATCAAAACTACTATTTTCGAATTCAGAACTATGATCACTACGGATCTTATAAACTTGAGAACCTTTTTCATTTTGGATTCGTTTGATGATCTTCTTTACCTCATCTAGGGTTTCAGATTTGTCTTTTAAGAACGATACCCAAGTGAATCTAGTAAAGTCATCTATGATAACCAAGATGTTTTTTTTACCACCTCGACTCTCCATTCTAGTTGGTCCAATGAGATCCATGTGGAGAAGCTCGAGAGGTCTAGATGTGGTATTGGAGTTCACTTTCTTGTGAGAGCTCCTAATCTGTTTGCCCAACTGGCATTCACCACATATTTTGTCTACTTTTTGTAATTTGGGTAGACCTCTTATTAGTTCTCTTTTGCTCAATCTAAATAAGTTCTGGTAGTGTACATGTCCAAGGCATTTATGCCATAATTTAGTCTCATCAGTATGGACCATGTAACACGATTGAGTAGATGAGCTTACATTACTAATGATGTAGTAGTTTTCAGAAGTTCTGCGACCAGTTAATATAATAGAACCCTCTTTATTAACAATCTCACAACCTTGATTAGAAAACTTTACATTATGATTGTTGTCGCATATCTAAGATATACTCAGTAGGTTGTGTTTCAAGCCCACAACATATAATACATTTTTAAATAAGGGAAGGTTATAAAGCTGAACCGTACCTTGGCTAATGATTTTGCAATTGCTTCCATCACCAAAAGTGACTGACCCATCAGTCCTGTCTTCAAGATCGGTGAATAAAGCTTTGTCGCCTGTCATATGTCTGGAGCAACCACTGTCAAGGTACCACTTTGAATGGCTTGTAGCTTTGAAAGCAGTGTGGGCAACCAAGCAGTCAACTTTAGGAACTCATTTCAGTACTGTTTTGGGTTTAGGAGTGTAGTTGGACTTTTTCTGTCTATTGTTATATGAATGACCTATAGAGTTAAATTTTAATAGCTCCTTGAGAAGATCGATAATCTTTTCAACCAAAGGATTTTAGTTTTGAAGATTGAAGTTGGCATGGCTATTTTTAGATTTTTGAAAGGTTCTTGAATTTTTTGAAAAACCTTGATAAGTATACTTTACTTTTGAGTTTGAAGACTCTCCTTTCACAAACTTAGGAGCAGTATTCTTTTGTTTAGGAGAAGTATTCTTATCATAGCCCAACCCAGATCTATCGCCACATTTTCTCGATCCGGATAACAATTTTTCTAATTTAGGATCACCTTGGGCATATCTCCAAGTGTCTTTTAAACTCAAAAGAGAAGCTACTTCATTTTTGAGTTTCTCGTTCTCGGTTTTCAAATCATCAACTTGGGATATTTTGATTTTTAAATCACATTTGGTCTTTTCAAAAAAATCAGAAATATGAGATTTTTCTAAGACAAGAGACTCATAATCTTCTTTAAGTTTAGAAAATTTTTCCTTTTGTAATTTAAGCTTAACAGTAATTTTACAACTCTCCTTATAAAGGGCATTGTATGCATCCTGAAAATCATCTTCATTGTCACAATCACTATTCAGATTCTCTTCGCTAGTTACTTCATCATAATCTGAAAAAGTGATTTTGGCTAGAGTCATGAGGGCTTTAACATCATCTCTCGACTCGTTTTTAGAATCTTCTGATTTCGAAGAGGATTCCAAATCAGATGATTCATCCCAAGTAGACAACATACTCTTCCTTTTTGATTTGTCCTTTCTGGGACATTTGTTAGCCAAGTGCCCATACTCTTGGCAATTGTAACATTGACTATCTTTCAAAGTTTTTCGAGCTCTAGGTTTAGATTGTCTCTTATCGTTTGATTTTTGAAAATCTACTTTTTTCTTATTTTTCAAAATATTATAAAACCTTTTTACAAAAAGTGTCATATCATCTTCGAAATTTTCAAAGTCTGAAGTGCTCTCTTGTGGAATATTTTTAGATGACTTGAGAGTAATTGATTTTCCTTTTGGAGCTTTAAAGTTCAATTCGTAGGTCTGTAAAGAACCAACTAGTTCCTCAACCCTCATGTTATCCGTATCATGAAGTTCCTGAATCACGGTTACTTTTGAATTGAATCGTTCAGGAAGTGAGCGTAGTATCTTTGCACATACTTTACTTTCTAGGATTCTATTACCAAGACCCCACATTGAGTTTACAATGTCATTCAATCTAGTATAGAAGTCCATAAACATTTCATTCTCCTCCATATGAATTTCTTCAAATTTAGTTGTGAGGAGTTGGACTTTAGATTTCTTGACAATTGATGTACCCTGGTGTGTCATTTCTAAAAGATCCCATGCTTGTTTAGCATTTTCACACGAGATGATTCTTTTGAATTCATCTGGTGACAATGCACAAGTAATTGCATTTAGTGCTTTTGCATTGGCACTACTCTCACTTTTCTGAAGTGTGGTCCAAAGAGCATAAGATATTACTTTCATTGATTTTGAACCA
Source organism: Magnolia changhungtana (assembly GCA_030180095.1). Taxonomy (NCBI): domain Eukaryota; kingdom Viridiplantae; phylum Streptophyta; class Magnoliopsida; order Magnoliales; family Magnoliaceae; genus Magnolia; species Magnolia changhungtana. The sequence goes on along the minus strand of JASAUF010000583.1, from coordinate 1,101,482 downwards.
TCTTCATCAGTTACTTCAGTGATAGGTAGTTTCCATTCGTTCACTGTGACCAGCCACACACTTTCATCCATGGATTTGAGAAAGATTCTCATCCTTGCTTTCCAATAGGCATAGTTTGTGCCATTAAAGGGTTGTGGTCTAGTGACAATAGGCTTTCAAAATTTGACATCTTAATATAGCTTAGATCGTTAGCTCAGGAAATAAATCTAATAAATAATCAATAAGCACGAGCTATTAGGCTTTGATACCACTTGAAAGGGCCTAGCTATATGCCTTAGAGGGGGGTGAATTGGGCAATGACAAATAAAACTTAAAACAACGGAATAATAAAAGACATAAATAACAATGCTGAAATAATAACACTCTCAAAACTTATGAAATATGAGAATGATACTAAATCAGTTCTAAGGACAACCTTACACCAAAAACCAATAGCTTATGGTAGGTCAACCTTATTTCTATAATGATCTAGAAAACACTAACTTAAAGAAATAAATCATAAGTTATTACACCATTCAACCACACTTACTTGAAATGAAAATTACAACATTCATCCACAAAAGCAATTCACAATACTGAAGGAATAAATGAATAAAGAAATCAAGCACATCCACAACACAACGATATATAGTGGTTACTTTGTGTGTTCACCAACCATCGACCATGACACACAAAATGCTACTCCACTCCTAATATCCTCACACAGGGAATATTAGCATGCACTATCAAAATAGGTTTTCACAGGTTCACCTAAAACCTTCACAATTGTGTCTTTTTATCTCGGGCTTACACAATCCAAAAACTCCCACAATCTGAGTTTTCTAGCTCTCCTCAGATAACCAAAACAATGAGATTTTTCTGGCAAATCTCAAACAAAACCAGAGAAAGTAAATTACAAAGTAAAATACCTGGATCTCCTTTTGAAGTAGCCCAGTAGAACCAATCGGAGTAGATGAATGATACGTCGTTCAATGTCTAATACTCACATAAAGAATGGTTTTATGTCTAATTGATTTTAGATTAAATCAAGAAGAGTAAGGCCTATTTGATTTTGATCCCAGAAGAAGGAATATCACAAATTCTTCTTTTCTAAATAAGATTGGAATATGGATCAAAATCACAATAGAAAAATGCTAACAAAAGGAATATTAAATATGCACAATAGCTTTAAAAAATAATCACAACTTATCTCAAAGTATAGCCTTAAATCGCTTGAATTGAATGGAATTGAATGAATAAACTCTGAAATTCGTGTATTATTTATAGCCTGAAAAATCCCATCTTCGACTGGTCTTAGGATTCTAGGACCGGTCATAGCATCAAAGATTTTGAAAGATTTTCGCAGGATTAGAATAGTTGTTCTCACGACTGGTCTTAGGTAGCCTACGACCGGTTGTGGACCACCTACGACTGGTCGTGAGACACCTATGACTGGTCGTGGGACTCGAGATAAGTCGCTAGAGTTCGAGTCGTAGGACTAGACCGGTCAAAGGATGAGTCGTAGGACTTCCCAGGACTGGTCGAAGAAAGTCCAGGACTGGTCGAAGGACAACCAGGAAAATTCAAAAATCTGTAACAACTTAGGACTAGTCTGAGAAACCTAAGACTGGTCGAAGCAAAGCTAGGGCGGTCTTAAGATTTCTAGGACTGGTCTTAAACGATCACACCAAGTAAATTAAAATATTCGGATTATGTATCCAGAATGACCTATTATACAGACCAACCTAAGGTCAACCTAAGGTCAAACAAAACTTGAAGTGAGATGGACATTGAAGTCTTGAAGGTCTGTATTCTCAGATGATCTTGAAGTAGAAGCTTGAGTCGACTTGATGGTCTTTCTCGAGCTTGGTACATTCTTGACTTATCTTGATGAAGTCTTCTAATCTTGAACTTGTTAGAAGCAAACTTGAAGTCTTCTAGTCTTATAGACTTCATTCATGACATGTCTTGCAAACATTCTTCATTCATGATCTTGTCTTGAAGCAGTGTGTAATCACAAACAAGAAACATAAGAAGTACAAGACATATAGGTTTTGGCACTACAAAATTTGACAACCAAAGGAATATGCAATCATAGCACTAACAATCTCCCCCTTTGTCAAATTTGTGACAAAACACATTTATAAATAAGAGTAAAATGAAGAAAGAATCATGAGCCATCAAATTTGTCGAAATACTTTACTCCCCCTAAGTGAGTAGAAACAATCAACCATATTCAAGTACTCACTCTCTCCCATTCTCCCCCTTTCCATACTACTCCCCCTTTTTGTCACAAAATGACAAGGGAAGGCCAAAGGAGAGAAGAGAAAACCATATGAAGAGTCGAGATTTAATTATCAAATTAGTTCAACACTTCAATGTCATCAATCCAAACCATACAACCAAAGTCATCAATCGTAATAATAATACAGAATCCATAAAAATAAAAAGGATAATCCACCTAATCAGATCCAGATGAAGGAGCCTTGGATGGTTGGATCAATCGATGTAAACCCTATTAATGGTGAAGATATTTTCGCATATATTTAAATTGCATATCATGGGCTACACTCAAGTTATCAACCTTCTCCTCCAATGCACTTAGACGTGCATCATAACCAGAAGATGGATCGTAATCAGAATCACTTTGGGAGTCAGTTTCAATGTCTTCAAATATATCATCCATATTTATATCAACCTGTGGAGGAAGATCAATGACTTCCCCTTCATTTCCTGCTTCAGCACCTTCACCACCACCTTCATAGATTGACCAGGAAGCAAATCCAACTTCATCTTATTTAAATTAGTATTATTGAATAAAAGATGATGGATTGGTGCCTCATTCTCAGGTAAAGCAACGAGCATATTTGTGGCTAAACAAGTCATAAGATAACCAAATGGAATATCACTATGACCCTGATGAAGACGCAATGAATGATAAAATGACATATCAAAGAAGGTAAATCGACAACAATGCGGGACTCAACAGATGCAATACCCGAACCATGAAGGCGAGTTAACTTGGTTTTATTGCTCATGTCCTACAGGATACACGTTTGAAGTGAAGATCCTGCAAAACTCTCGAAGGCAGACGGGTAATAAAAATTTTGAGGGGAGCACATTTCCTTTGTGCGTCAATGCATTCCATATTGCATAAATCTCTTGTCAACATTTTTTTTCCGATTCGATGGTTTGTCATATAATGTATGAATCGGAATACCTTTATCTTTGCCAAGGACTCATCATTCTAACTCATGGACATAAGTATATCCATAATACGATATCAAATGTCGATCTATCAAAAATTTCCCTTCTCTAGTAGCAATTGAGAACGTTAAATTATCAAGGAAAAATCGAGATACATGCAACCATAGATTGTGCAATGGTGGTATGCAGGCCCACCCCAAAACAAAATGTTAGTCCAACTCCATTCAAGGAGAGGTGTAATCTCAAATTGTTCAATGTGACTGAGACTTACAGGACACTCAACGATAACTTTACGGTTACATAACTCCCGTACATCATTGGGATCATCTTCGGGTGACCGAAGGTGCTGTTGTGTTATAGATGTAGATCTATATAAAGATGGACCATGGGATGTTTTCTTTTTCCCTCTAACATCCATTTTCAACAAGATTTACCAAGGAGTAAGCACGAAGAACACTAGAAGTGGTGGGTTTCTGTAGATCAGATTTTTAGAGAGGAAACCCTAAACAATTAACACAAGACGAGATCTAGCTTATGGAATTTACAAATCAACGCATAGAAAGCATAAATCTTCAATAAAAATGAAGAAAAACAACTTATCTTGAAGAAAATCACCCATTCTCAAGGGTGAGCTCGAGCCACGACTCCTCTCGGGCGGGAGAAAATGAAGAACAAAGTGATTTTTCCCAAATTATATGATGCTCATGATCTCTACGACCGGTCGAGTGCTCATCCACCCACCGGTCGAGTTGGAACAACCTCTGTATGGCAAAGGCTTTCGAGACATCGACAAAAATAAATATTTTTATGCGAGAAATTGAAATTTTTACACATAAAAATTTAAAATATAGTACTACTATGATACATGCTAGGACAAGTATATTCAATTTAAAATGCACATACCAATGATTAAATTTCATTTTAGTAAACACTATCCTTTTGTCGGCGGTGTAGTAAATATATCAGAAGCAAAGTTGGACATCCGGTTGAAATATATTCCAAAGAGATAGCTTTTCTTCAACTAATTCACGAATGTAATGATACCTAATGTCAATATGCTTAGTACCACGAATCTTGAATTGGATTTTTGGAAATATTGATAACACTGGAATTATCTAACATTATTCTTACAACGTGGACGTCGACAATGTAAGATCATTGAATCTTGATTAATTCCATAATTGTCAACATCGGGTTATCCATACGAGTTGTGTACATGCATATCCTATTGCGATCGACTACATGGGCCTTAGTTAGTGGAAATGCGATATTGAACTTTGCTTCTTGCTAAACCAAGAAACCAAACAATTTCCAATGTAAAAATAACCACCAATGGTTGATTTTCTATCAAATCATAAATGGGCCTCGGGTATATCAAATCGGCCCATCGAATACCCAGGTAATTTAACATTAGTATCAAAAGGATACCAAAGACCCAAATTAGTTGTACTTGCAACATATCTAATAATCTGTTTGAACCAATTGATGTCAGATGTGAATCTTTAGGATTACAACTTTATCTCATTTTGCCCATTTTCCTATACCATAAAAGCAATATCGGTCTACTAGCGTTAGATATAATAAACTACCAATCATATTACAATATAGCTTAGGATCTACATCTTTACATGTAGAGTCTATTGAGTGTCTCAAGGTTGTACTCATAGGAGTATCAAATTTTTACCATTTTCAAATCCAAACCTTTTAACCAATGTTCATGTAGCATACTTGGTTTGAGAAAAGGATAGAAGATTCCATCAGGTTGTTGTTTTACTTGTAACCCTAGGAAGTAATTTAGTTCACCAACCATGCTCATTTCGAATCTTGATTTCATCAACTCTGCAAACTCAATAGATGTTGGAACAAATTGATCCATAAATAAGATCGTCTACATAGATCTGAACCATTAAAATCTCATTATTATGTTTCTTAACAAATAGCGTCTTATCGACACTTCTCACTTGAAAACTATGACTAAGTAAGAATTTAGTCAATTTTGTAAGGGTTATGGTCTCATACTCCTTTGGTTGTCAAATTTTGATGTGTCAAAACATCTATCTGTGTCTTGTGCTGGTATGATGATTTTTATTCAAGACACTGCTTAAATACTTCAAGATGCTACAAGTTGAAGCACAAGATGTTAAAGTACAAAAAGCTACAAGTTGAAGCTCAAGATGTCAAAGCTCATGATGATAAAGTTCAAGATTTCAAGCCTGATATTGTTCAAGATTTCAAGCCTGATATTGTTCAAGATTTCAAGCTTGATATTAGTTCAAACAAATCTACATTCGTTGAATGGTTGAAGTTCAATATCCATACGACATGTTTCGAGTTTGAATGACCTTAGGTTGACCCTTTAAGTAGGTCATTTTGGATACATAAATCAAATGTTTATTTAACATAAGTTTGGTCTATTCCAAGACCAGGTCCTAGCTCTTGTTCGACCGGTCCTAGCATTGGTTCGACTAGTCCAAGAAATTCCACGATCGGTCTAATTAGTTGAAGAGTTTTTCGAATTTTGGTACGCCCACGATCGATCTGGAAGTCCTTCGACCGGTCGTAGGTTGGCTTCGACTTGTCCACGATCGGTCGTGGAGCTACGGCCCGAAAATCCGGCAACTTATTTCATGGTCCTACGACCCGGTCGTAGGTATCTACGACCGGTCGTAGGTGACCCACGACCGGTCGTAGGTTACTCACGACCGGTCGTGGAACGGCTTTCAAAGATCGCGCTCAATTTTTCAAAAATCACATTAGAGCTACGACCAGTCCTAGGTTTCTAAGACCCGGTCGTAGGAGCGATTTTTTCTTCTATAAATTGAACACGAAATTCGAGTTTTTACATCCTCAACTCCATTCCATTTCAAAATTTTCAAGTAATCACTCGAGATAAGTCTGTGTTTATTTTAAGCTAAATTGTGCTTATTTAATATTCCTTTTTGCTAGCTTATTTAATTTGATTTTGTTTCTCTATTCCAATCTTATTTGAAAAGAGGAATTATCTTATTCCTTCTTCTTGGAATCAAAATCAAATATAGCTACGCCCAACAAGTTAAAATCTAAAATCTATTAGAATTTAGAACCTTGAATGTGAGTATTGGAAATTGAACTTTGATATTCATTCATCTACTCCGATTGGTTCTACTGGGCCATTCTAAAGGAGAAATTCAGGTATTTTACATTTCTGTAAAATTCATTTATTTTGGTTTTGTTTGAGGTTAAGCGAGAAAAATCTCATTGTATTGGTTTTGTTTGAGATTGAGCAGAAAAAATCTCATTGTATTGGTTGTCGAGGAAAACGAGAAAACTTCGAGAAAAAGGGGTTTTGAATTGTGTAAGCCCAAGTGAAAAAGACACAATTGTAAAGGTTTTTGGTGAACTGAGAAAACCTATTTGATAGTGAGCAGCTAATATCCCTGTGTGAGGATATTAGGAGTGGAAGTAGCATTCGTGTGGTGTTTGTAAAAAAGCAGTTGGTGTACCTACAGGCGAACCACTATAACTCTTTGTCTTGTGGATTGAATGCTTGCTTAATTTTCATATCTTTTATCATTCGATTGTGTGGAATGTACAAGTGGATGTGAATGTTGTAACTATTTACATTTTCAAGCAAGTGTGGGGATTGTTGTAATAATTTAGATCTTTATACGTATTTATTTTCAATTCCTTGCTATTTCATTTACATTATATATTAACATTGAGTTCTTGATTCAAAAGAGGTTCTAGAAATAAGGTTGTCCTACCATAAGCCCTTGTTTATTATGGTGTAAGGTTGTCCTTAGAAGCTGAATTTGTATCAATCTCTCAATAATTATTTATCAAGGTGATTTATATTTAGCATTGTGAATTGATTCATTATTGTAAGGGTATTGATTTACTTTAGTTCCGTGATTTATTTATAAATTTGGCATAGTCCTATTCACCCCCCTCTAGGACATATAGCTTGGCCTTTTCAAGTGGTATCAAAGCCTAATAGCTCATTTTTGTTGCTTTTTATTTGGATTTATTTCTGAGCTAACGATCTAAGCTATATAAAAAGATGTCAAATTTTGATAGCCTTTCGATTTACTAGGCCTCCACCTTTTGATGGCTCCAACTATGCTATTGGAAAGCGAATGAGAATCTTCCTCGGATCGATGGATGAAAGTGTGTGGCTAGCCACGATGGTTGAATGGAATCCTCCTACCATGGAAGTAAGCTTGGTGTTGATGGTTCAAAATCTATGAAAATTACACCATATTTCCAATGGACCACACTTGAAAAAAATGAGAGTAGTGCTAATGCTTTAAAGCACTAAATGCAATCACTTGCGCACTATCATAGGATGAGTTCAAAAGAATCATATCTGTGATCTTGCAAGCAAGCTGGGATATTTTAGAAATGACACACGAAGGTACATCAATTGTCAAGAAATCTAAAGTCCAACTCCTCACAACTAAATTTGAAGAAATTCATATGGAGGAAAATGAAATGTTTATGGACTTTTACACTAGATTGAATGACATTGTAAACTCTATGTGGGGTCTTGGCGAAAAGATCTCGAGAAAGTAAAGTGTGTGCAAAATACTACGCTCTCTTCTGAGCGGTTCAATTCAAAGGTAACTATGCAATCCAGGGAACTTCGTGATACGGACAATATGAAGGTAGAAGAATTAGTTGGTTCTTTGCAAACCTATGAATTAAGTTTTAAAGCTCCTAAAGGTAAGTCTATTGCTTTGAAGTCATCTAAAAGTATTACTCAAGAAAATTGATTGAAAAAGTCCAAAGATGATATGGCCCTTTGGCGAAAAAGTTTTATAAGATTTTCAAAAGTAAGAAAAGAGTCGACTTTCAAAAGGCAAATGAAAAGAAACGTTCTAAACCTAAGTCTAAAACTTGGAAATCATTGAAAGATAGTCAATGTTACAAGCTGTCAAGAATATGGGCATTTAGCAAACAAATGTCCTAAAAAGGACAGATCCAAAAGGAAGGGTATGTTGGCTACTTGGGATGAATCGTCGATTAAAGCCTCTTAAATCGAGAAAATTCGAAAAAGAGTCGGGCGATGAACTTAAGGCCCTTATGACTCTAGCCAAGTTTACCTTTTCGGATCACGATGATTCAACAAGTGAAGAAAATTTGGATAGTGATCATGAAAATGATGAAGATCTTCAAGATGCTTACAATGCCTTATATAAGGAAAGTTGTAAAATTCTTTGTCAAACTTAAACTTCAAAAAGAAAAGTTTTTTAAACTTAAAGAATGTTTTGAAACCCTTGTTTTAGAAAAATCTCAAATTTGATTGTTTTGAAAAATCAAAGTGTGATTTAGAATTCAAAACCTCCTAATTGAAAATTTGAAATCTGAAAATGAGAAACTTAAAAATGAAGTATCTTCTCTTTTGAGTTTGAAGGACACATGGAGATATGCCCAAGGTGATCCAAAATTAGAAAATTATTATCAGGATCAAGAAAATGTGGTGATCGATCCGGGTTGGGCTTTGATAAAAACACATCTCCTAAACGGAAGAATGCTCCTTCCATTTTTGTGAAAGGAGAGACTTCTAACTCAAAAGGAAAAGGTACTAATCAAGTTGTTTCTAAAAATACAAAACCTTTCAAAAACACAAAAGCGACTATATAAATTTCAAAAATCGGTTAAAACCCGCTAGTTTGAAAAAATTATTGATTTACTTAAGGAGCTATTAAAATCTAACTCATGGTCACTCTTATAACTATAAACAAAAGAAGACCAATTATTCTCTAAACCCAAAACAAGATCTTGAAATGGGTTCCCAAGGTTACTTGTTTGGTTGCTCACCTGCCTTTCAAAGCTACAAGCCATTCAAAATGGTACCTAGGCAGTGGATGCTCCGGACATATGACGACGACAAAGCTCTATTCATGATCTCAAAGATATGATGATGGGTCGGTCACATTTAGTGATGGTAGCAAGCTATGCAAGATAATTGGCAAAGTCTTGGTCCAACTCTATAACCTTCCCTTATTTAAAAATGTGTTATATGTTGAAGGTTTAAAACACAACTTGTTGAGCATATCTCAAATATGCGATAACAACCATAATGTTAAATTTTCTAATCAAGGTTGTGAGATTACAAATGAAAAGGGTTACGTAATATTAACTGGTCGTGAGAACTTAAAAAGCTGCTATATAGTAAGCAACGGTAGCTCATCTAATCAAACGTGCTACATGGTCCATACCGATGAGAGATTTATGGCATAAACGCCTTGGACATGTACACTACCGAAATTTATCTGATTGAGCAAAAGTGAACTAATTAAAGGTCTACCTAAAATGCAAAAAGTAGATAAGATCTGTGGTGAATGCCGTATGGTAAACAAACTAGGAGCTCTCACAAAAGGTGAACTCCAATAACACCACAAGACCACTCGAGCTTCTCCATATGGATCTTATAGGACCAACAAGACGGAAAGTCGAGGTGGCAAAAAGTACATCTTAGTTATTGTAGATGATTATACAAGATACACTTGGGTTTCATTCTTGAAAGATAAATCGAAACCCTTGATGAAGTGAAAAAGATTATAAAACGTTCAAACGAAAAATGTTCTCAAGTCAAAGCAAGATCAGTAGTGATCATGGATTCAGAATTCGAAAATAGCGGTTTGAGAAATTTTGTAGCGATCGGGGAATATCGCATGAATTCTCTGCACCTAAAACTCCTCAACAAAATGGAATTGTCGAGAGGAAGAATAGAGTGCTTCAAGAAATGGGAAGTGTTATGTTAAATAGCATGAAGCTTCTAGAATCTCTGGTTTGAAGAAAGTGAATATACTGCTACATTATTAACCGTGTTTATATTTGTAAATCTAATAATAAAACGACTTATGAAATGTGGTTTGAGAAAAAAAGCCTTACATCAAATATTTTCGAATTTTTGGCGGCAAGTGCTATATTTTGCGTGACCAGTGAAAATTTGGGAAAATTCGACACTAAAAGTGATGAAGGGATCTTTTTAGGTTATTCTTTAAGCAGTCGTGCTTATCGTGTTACGAACAACGGGACCGGTGTGATTCAAGAGTCAATAAATGTTGTGATTGACGATCTTTTGAAGACACACATCCCTAGTTTAGATAATGATGAAGTTCTTATACTTGAAAAACAAGAAATTTCATCAAGTGAAACTAATCTGAATTAAGGGCTTGTTAAAGATCATCCAACCTCTCAAATACTTGGAAACCCTCTCCTTTGGTGTGCGCACTCGTAGACAATTAGAGGACATATGTAACTACGTATGCTTTACATCCCAGTTGAGCCAGGGTAACGTAAAAGCACTTTCGATGAAAATTGGATTCTTGCGATGCAAGAAGAACTTAATCGGTTGTCGAAATGATGTCGGCAACTTGTTCCTAGACCTAAAGATAAACATATTATTGGAACAAAATGGATTTTCAAAAACAAATCGATGAACTTGGAAATATTATTCGAAATAAAGCAAGACTAGTTGTACGAGGATATACACAAATTGAAGGTATTGACTATAATGAAACATTTGCCCACAGCTCGTCTTGAGTCAATCGACTTTTTATCTCCATTGCATGTTTTAGGAAAATTAAAATTTATCAAATGGATGTAAAGAGTGCCTTTCGAATGGTGATTTACATGAAGAGGTATATGTTGAACAACCTACGGGGTTTGAAGATCCTAAATTTACTTGATCATGTGTATCGTCTTAAGAAAGCTCTCTATGGTCTCAAACAAGCTCCCGGAGCATGGTACGAAAAAATTGACTAAGTTTTTCTTGAGTCATAATTTTCGGATGGGATGTGTTGATAAGACACTTTTGTTAAGAAACATAACGATGATATTCTAATGGTTCAAATATATGTTGATGATATTATTTATGGATCAACTTTGTACTAACATGATTTGTTGAGTTTGCAGATTTGATGAAGTCTAAATTCGAAATGAGCATGGTTGGAGAATTAAACTATTTCCTAGGATTGCAAGTAAAACAACAACTTTGATGGAATTTTTATTTCTCAAACCAAATATGCTCGAGTTTAATTAAGAAATTTGGATTTGAGAAAGGTAAAAATTTTGATACTCCTATGAGTACAACTTAAGACTCTCAAAAGACTCTACGGGTAATGATGTGGATCCTAAATTGTATCGTAGTTTGATTGGTAGTTTACTTTATCTAGCTCGCTAGTAGACCAGATATTGCTTTGAGTGTTGGTATTTGTGCTCGTTATCAATCAAATCCTAAAGAATCTCACTTAGCTTCTTGTTAAGCGGATTATGCGTTATGTCGCAAGTTCTACTAAATTGGGTCTCTGGTATCCACATGAGACTAATGTTCAATTAGCTAGATGCAGATGATCTTGGTAAATTTGGAAACATAGATGATAGGAAATCAACCGGTGGTGGTTGTTTCTACATTGGAAATTGTCTTGTTTCTTGGTTTAGCGAAAGCAAAGTTCTATATCGCTATCAGCTGCTGAAATTTGAATACATTCTTCTTTGGAAATGCATGTACTCAACTTGTTTGGATGAAACGAATGTTAAGCGATTATGGAATTACTCAAGATTCTATGATTTTATTTTGTGATAATTCGGTCTGATAAATATCTCTAAAAATCGATTCGGCATTCACGTACTAAGCATATTGACATTAGATTTCATTACATTCGTGAATTAGTGGAAGAAAAATTAATATATTTGGATTACATTCCAACCGAGATTCAACTTGAACTTGGACATTTTCACTAAACCGCTCGACAAAAGCAAGTTTAATAAATTAAAGTTTGATCTCGGTATGTGCAATTTAAATTGAGTTTGCATGATTTTGTGTATCATAATGTACATAAGTTTGATGTTTTATTTGCTTAAATTTGAAATTATTTAAAAAAAAAAAAAAAAAATTGCAAATTTTGTCGTACTCGACCTGTCGTGAGAATACACGACCAGGTCGTACCACGACAGGTCGAACACGTACCACGACTGTCGTAAAAGCACGGGATTTCACTTAAAATTGGGGATTTTTGTCTTCTTCTTCATTTCTTCATTTCTCTCAAACGTTCTAACTACGGCTGCCCCAACCCATCTTCATTGTTCTTCAAGGTTAGTGATTCTTTTACATTTCTTTTGTAGATTCTTGCTTTTAGTGATTCAAAACTCATGTTTGTGGAATCTATTTGATCATTCATTGCAGGATTTGGGGTTTTATCTTGAAAAATCTGTTCTATCTAAATCTCATTTCTTCTATCTTGCATCTTGTTGTTTCCTTGAATTCCTTCTTTGAATATGGATCTTAGAGGTAAAAGAAAACTACTCGAGGTCCATCTTCTTCTAGATCAACTTCTATTGTTCAACGTCATCTTCGTTCTCCACGAAAATGATCCTACTGATGCTCGAGATTTGCGTATGCGTAATGTAATTGTTGAACGTCATGTTAATGTCAATCACATTGCTTCTTTTGGTATTCCTTCTTTGTTGGAATCTGTGGGATGGGATAACATCTTACATTGGGGTGGAGCTGCATACCAGTCCATTGCCCAATCCATGTTTGCATGTATCTGTGATTTTTCTCTTGAGAATTTAACTTTTAAAGTTGATACTCAAGAAGGTTTGTTTGTTGTAGATCGACATTTGATTGCAGATATTATGGAAATACCTATCAATGATGAAAGCATTCCAATTAATATTTTACATGATAGTCTCTCGAGATCGAACGACGAATGCTTACTAGAGATTTATGTAATATGGATGTTCATTGGACTCATAAAGGTCATGTACTTCCCTCAAGGTATTTGTTACCCAGACACAGAGTACTTCATAAGATATTCATTTCAAATCTTTATCCACGTTCTGGTAATAAAACCGAACTCATTCTTTTATGGTTCGTGTTTTGCATTCTGTTGTCTCAGGTGCAAAAATATGCCTCCCTTCTTTAATGTCATTCCATTATTCTGTCACGTCACCATCCTGGACATAGTGATATACCCTTTGGTTATTTATTGACTATGTTAGCAAATCATATGCTCATAGCTATGCATACCTACTAGAGAAAAACCCATCCACCATCTCCCTTTTAATAATTCCAATCTTAATAAGATGACTTTAGATTTGGCTAGAGGCCAGTGGATCTTGGTAGCATGGTGGTGAAGCGGTAATCTTTGAAGCTAGTGATCTTCCCGAAGACGTGAATATGGATGACTTATTTGAAGAACTTGAGTCGGACTCGGTGATGATCTGATTTTCACCTTCGATTTTGATGAAAGATTGAATTCTCTTCAAGAAGCGGTGGCTCAAATTCGTGTTACTCAAGACACACAATTTTCTTATATGCGTAAATATATGAGGCGGATTGCTAAGGGTTTACACAAAATTGATCCATCTAATCCTGCACCCTCTTCAGGTTCTCACTGAATTTTTTCTCAGTCTGTAATATTTACTGATATTAGCTTGCATCTCAAAACTTTTTTGTTGGTTATGGACAATTTTCTCTTGCTACAACTACTAATTTCTTTACTGTTCTCCTTCCTTTGTCATTTTGTGACAAAAAAGGGGGAGAAGTTTGGTGAACTTTGTCACTTTGATGTCAGTCACTTTGATGTCATTTTGATGTTAAATGTCATTTTGATGTTAAACTTATCTATGTGCTTCTATTACTCAGGGGGAGTTAAACTTCTCAAGAGTTATGGGAAAATGATTATTGCTTAAACTTCTCAAGAGTATGGGAAAATGATTATTGCTTATCATGTCTAAACATTGCTTATCATGTCTATATACATCTGTGCATCTGTGCATGCTTTCTACTTCTCTTATGTCTCTTGGAAGTATTATTACTTGGTGTTTTGTCACAAATTTGACAAAGGGGAGATTGTAAGGGTTATGGTCTCATACTCCTTTGGTTGTCAAATTTTGATGTGTCAAAACATCTATCTGTGTCTTGTCTTTGGTATGATGATTTTTATTCAAGACACTGCTTAAATACTTCAAGATGCTACAAGTTGAAGCACAAGATGTTAAAGTACAAAAAGCTACAAGTTGAAGCTCAAGATGTCAAAGCTCATGATGATAAAGTTCAAGATTTCAAGCCTGATATTGTTCAAGATTTCAAGCCTGATATTGTTCAAGATTTCAAGCCTGATATTAGTTCAAACAATCTACATTCATTTGAATGGTTGAAGTTCAATATCCATACGACATGTTTCAGGTTTAAATGACCTTAGGTTGACCCTTTAAGTAGGTCATTTTGGATACATAAATCAAATGTTTATTTAACATAAGTTTGGTCTATTCCAAGACCAGTCCTAGCTCTTGTTCGACCAGTCCTAGCATTGGTTCGACTAGTCCAAGAAATTCCACGATCAGTCCTAATTAGTTGAAGAGTTTTTCAGAATTTTTGGTACGCCCACGATCAGTCCTGGAAGTCCTTCGACCGGTCGTAGGTTGGCTTCGACTTGTCCACGATCAGTCGTGGAGCTACGACTGAAAATCTAGCAACTTATTTCATGGTCCTACGACCAGTCGTAGGTATCTACGACCAGTCGTAGGTGACCCACGACGTCGTAGGGTTACTCACGACCAGTCGTGGAACGGTTTCAAAGATCGCGCTCAATTTTTCAAAAATGTTAGAGCTACGACCGATCTAGGTTTCTAAGACCCGGTCGTAGGAACGATTTTTTCTTCTATAAATTGAACACGAAATTCAGAGTTTTTACATCCTCAACTCCATTCCATTTCAAGAATTTTCAAGTAATCACTCTGAGATAAGTCTGTGTTTATTTTAAGCTAAATTGTGCTTATTTAATATTCCTTTTTGCTAGCTTATTTAATTTGATTTTGTTTCTCTATTCCAATCTTATTTGAAAAGAGGAATTATCTTATTCCTTCTTCTTGGAATCAAAATCAAATATAGCTACGCTTGACAAGTTAAAATCTAAAATCTATTAGAATTTAGAACCTTGAATGTGAGTATTGGAAATTGAACTTTGATATTCATCTACTCCATTGGTTCTAGGAAATTTGCTTTAAAGGAAAAATTCAGGTATTTTACATTTCTGTAAAATTCATTTATTCTTGGTTTTGTTTGAGGTTAAGCTAGAAAAATCTCATTGTATTGGTTTTGTTTGAGATTGAGCCAGAAAAATCTCATTGTATTGGTTGTCTGAGGAAAACCAGAAAACTTCGAAAAAAGGGGTTTTTGAATTGTGTAAGCCCAAGTGAAAAAGACACAATTGTAAAGGTTTTTGGTGAACTGAGAAAACCTATTTGATAGTGAACGCTAATATCCCACATTGTGAGGATATTAGGAGTGGAGTAACATTCTGTGTGCCAGTTTTGTAAAACAGGTTGGTGTACCTACAAGCGAACCACTATAACTCTTTGTCTTGTGGATTGAATGCTTGCTTAATTTTCATATCTTTTATCATTCGATTGTGTGGAATGTACAAGTGGATGTGAATGTTGTAACTATTTACATTTTCAAGCAAGTGTGGGGATTGTTGTAATAATTTAGATCTTTATACGTATTTATTTTCAATTCCTTGCTATTTCATTTACATATATTAACATTGAGTTCTTGATTCAAAAGAGGTTCTAGAAATAAGGTTGTCCTACCATAAGCCCTTGTTTATTATGGTGTAAGGTTGTCCTTAGAATGAATTTGTATCAATCTCTCAATAATTATTTATCAAGGTGATTTATATTTAGCATTGTGAATTGATTCATTATTGTAAGGGTATTGATTTACTTTAGTTCCGCTGATTTATTTATAAATTTGGCATAGTCCTATTCACCCCCCCCCTCTAGGACTTATAGCTTGGCCTTTTCAAATTTTTCATACCATACCCTGGGCGCTTGTTTTAGACCATAGAGAGCCTTTTTGAGATGAAATACATGATCAGAAGGCTTGGGGTCTTCAAACCCTGAGGGTTGTTCTACATAAACTTCTTCATGTAAATCGCCATTTAAGAAGGCACTCTTTACATCTATCTGATAAATTTTAAACTTTCTAAAGCAAGCGATGGAAATAAAAATTCTGATAGATTCAAGGCGAGCGACTGGAGCAAAGGTTTCATCGTAATCGATGCCTTCAATCTGAGTGTACCCTTGTACAACCAGTCTAGCCTTGTTTCGTATAACAATTTCAAGTTCATCAGACTTATTTTTAAAGATCCATTTTGTTCCAATAATGTGTTTATCTTTAGGTCTAGGAACAAGATACCAGACATCATTACGAACAAATTGATTAAGTTCATCCTGCATAGCTACTATCCAATTTTCGTCAGAAAGAGCTTCTTTTACATTGACCGGTTCTATTTGGGATGTAAAACAAACATAATTGCATATGTTTTCAAGTTGTTTGTATGTACGAACTCCAGTGAGAGGGTTTCCAAGGATTTAATTAGTTGGATGATCTTTGACAGTCCTAGGTTCAGATTGAGATGAAGAGGTATCTTGATTTTCGATTATAAGAATTTCATCATCATCTGAACTCGGAGCAGGTGTATTCAGATGATCATCAATGACCACATTGATGGACTCTTGAATCACACCTGTTCTTTTATTTATAACCATATAGGCTCAACTATTTAAGAAATATCCAAGGAAAATACCTTCATCATTCTTCGTATCAAATTTTCCCAAATATTCACGATCTCGAATGTAACACTTACTGCCAAAAATTTGAAAGTATTTTACAGTAGGTTTCTTTTCGAACAATAACTCATAAGCAGTCTTATTTTCAGATTTACTAGTGTAAACACGATTAATAATGTAGCAGGCAGTATTAATTGCTTCGGCCCAAAGATTTTTGGAGAGCTTCATACTATTTAACATGACATTAGCCATATCCTGAAGCACTCTATTTTTTCTCTCAACTATACCATTTTGTTGAGCAGTTTTGGGTGCAGAGAATTCATGTGATATTCCCTGATCGCTACAGAATTTATCAAAACTACTATTTTTGAATTCAGAACTATGATCACTACGGATCTTATAAGCTTGAGAACCTTTTTCATTTTGGATTCGTTTGATGATCTTCTTTACCTCATCTAGGGTTTCAGATTTGTCTTTCAAGAACGATACCCAAGTGAATCTAGTAAAGTCATCTATGATAACCAAGATGTTTTTTTACCACCTCGACTCTCCATTCTAGTTGGTCTAATGAGATCCATGTGGAGAAGCTCGAGAGGTCTAGATGTGGTATTGGAGTTCACTTTCTTGTGAGAGCTCCTAATCTGTTTGCCCAACTGGCATTCACCACATATTTTGTCTACTTTTTGTAATTTGGATAGACCGCTTATAAGTTCTCTTTTGCTCAATCTAAATAAGTTCCGGTAGTATACATGTCCAAGGTGTTTATGCCATAATTCAGTCTCATCAGTATGGACCATGTAATACGATTGAGTAGATGAACTTGCATTACTAACGATGTAGCAGTTTTCAGAAGTTCGGTGACCAGTTAATATAACAGAACCCTCTTTATTAACAATCTCACAACCTTGATTAGAAAACTTTACATTATGATTGTTGTCGCATATCTGAGATATACTCAGTAGGTTGTGTTTCAAGCCCTCAACATATAATACATTTTTAAATAAGGGAAGGTTATAAACTGAACCATACCTTGGCCAATGATTTTACAATTGCTTCCATCACCAAAAGTGACTGACCCATCAGCTCTGTCTTCAAGATCGGTGAATAAAGCTTTATCGCCTGTCATATGTCTCGAGCAACCACTGTCAAGGTACCACTTTGAATGACTTATAGCTTTGAAAGCAGTGTGGGCAACCAAGTAGTCAACTTTAGGAACCCATTTCAGTACTGTTTTGGGTTTAGGAGTGTAGTTGGACTTTTTCTGTCTATTGTTATATGAATGACCTATAGAGTTAAATTTTAATTGCTCCTTGAGAAGATCAATAATCTTTTCAACCAAAGGATTTTGGTTTTGAAGATTGAAGTTGGCATGACTATTTTTAGATTTTTGAAAGGTTCTTGAATTTTTTGAAAAACCTTGATAAGTATACTTTACTTTTGAGTTTGAAGACTCTCCTTTCACAAACTTAGGAGCAGTATTCTTTTGTTTAGGAGAAGTATTCTTATCATAGCCCAACCCGGATCTATCGCCACATTTTCTCGATCTGGATAACAATTTTTCTAATTTAGGATCACCTTGGGCATATCTCGAAGTGTCTTTTAAACTCAAAAGAGAAGCTACTTCATTTTTGAGTTTCTCGGTCTCGGTTTTCAAATCATTAACTTGGGAGGTTTTGATTTTTAATCACATTCGGTCTTTTCAAAAAAATCAGAAATATGAGATTTTTCTAAGACAAGAGACTCATAATCTTCTTTAAGTTTAGAAAATTTTTCCTTTTGTAATTTAAGCTTGACAGCAATTTTACAACTCTCCTTGTAAAGGGCATTGTATGCATCCTAAAGATCATCTTCATTGTCACAATCACTATTCAGATTCTCTTCGCTAGTTACTTCATCATAATCTGAAAAAGTGACTTTGGCTAGAGTCATAAGGGCTTTAACATCATCTCCTGACTCGTTTTGCTTTCTAATCTTCTATTTAGAAGAGGATTCCGAATCAGATGATTCATCCCAAGTAGCCAACATACTCTTCCTTTTTTATTTGTCCTTTTTGGGACATTTGTTAGCCAAGTGCCCATACTCTTGACAGTTGTAACATTGACTATCTTTCAAAGTTTTTCGAGCTCTAGGTTTAGATTGTCTCTTATCATTTGATTTTTGAAAATCTACTTTTTTCTTATTTTTCAAAATATTATAAAACCTTTTTACAAAAAGTGCCATATCATCTTCGGAATTTTCAAAGTCTGAAGTGCTCTCTTGTGGAATATTTTTAGATGACTTGAGAGTAATTGATTTTTCTTTTGGAGCTTTAAAGTTCAATTCGTAGGTCTGTAAAGAACCAACTAGTTCCTCAACCCTCATGTTATCCGTATCACGAAGTTCCTGAATCGCGGTTACTTTTGAATTGAACCGTTCGAAGTGAGCGTAGTATCTTTGCACATACTTTACTTTCTGGGATTCTATCACCAGGACCTCACATTGAGTTTACAATGTCATTCAATCTAGTATAGAAGTCCATAAACATTTCATTCTCCTCCATATAAATTTCTTCAAATTTAGTTGTGAGGAGTTGGACTTTAGATTTCTTAACAATTGATGTACCCTCGTGTGTCATTTCTAAAAGATCCCATGCTTGTTTAGCATTTTCACACGAGATGATTCTTTTGAATTCATCTGGTGACAATGCACAAGTAATTGCATTTAGTGCTTTTGCATTGGCACTACTCTCACTTTTCTGATGTGTGGTCCAAAGAGCATAAGATATTACTTTCATTGATTTTGAACCATCTTCATTAGTTACTTCAGTGATAGGTAGTTTCCATTCATTCACTGTGGCCAGCCACATGCTTTCATCCATGAATTTGAGAAAGATTCTCATCCTTGCTTTCCAATAGGCATAGTTTGTGCCATTAAAGGGGTGGTGGCCTAGTGACAGATAGGCTTTCAAAATTTGACATCTTAATATAGCTTAGATCGTTAGCGTAGGAAATAAATCCAATAAATAATCAATAAGCACGAGCTATTAGGCTTTGATACCACTTGAAAGGGCCTAGCTATATGCCATAGAAGGGGGTGAATAGGGCAATGCCAAATAAAACTTAAAACAGCGGAATAATAAAAGATATAAATAACAATGCTGAAATAATAACACTCTCAAAACATATGAAATATGAGAATGATACTAAATCAGTTCTAAGGACAACCTTACACCAAAAACCAATGGCTTATAGTAGGATAACCTTATTTCTATAACGATCTAGAAAACACAAATGATATGGAAAATAAATCAAGAATAACTTAAAGAAATAAATCCTAAGTTATTACACCATTCAACCACACTTGCTTGAAATGAAAATTACAACATTCATCCACAAAAGCAATTCACAATACTGAAGGAATAAATGAATAAAGAAATCAAGCACATCCACAACACAACGATATATAGTGGTTCGCCTGTGTGTTCACCAACTGTTAGCCACAAATGTACACAAAATGCTACTCCACTCTAATATCCTCACACAGGGGATATTAGCATGCACTATCAAAATAGGTTTTCACAGGTTCACCCAAAACCTTCATAATTGTGTCTTTTTATCACGGGCTTACACAATCCAAAAACCCCCACAATCTGAGTTTTCTGGCTCTCCTCAGATAACCAAAACAATGAGATTTTTCTGGCAAATCTCAAACAAAACTAGAGATAGTAAATTACAAAGTAAAATACCTGGATCTCCTTTTGAAGTAGCCCAGTAGAACCAATCGGAGTAGATGAATGATACGTCGTTCAATGTCCAATACTCACATAAAGAATGGTTCTATGTCTAATTGATTTTAGATTAAATCAAGAAGAGCAAGGTCTATTTGATTTTGATCCCAGAAGAAGGAATATCCCAAATTCCTCTTTTCTAAATAAGATTGGAATATGGATCAAAATCACAATAGAAAAATGCTAACAAAAGGAATATTAAATATGCACAATAGCTTAAAAAAATAATCACAACTTATCTCAGAGTATAGCCTTAAATCGCTTGAATTGAAAGGAATGGAATGAATAAACTCTGAAATTTGTGCATTATTTATAGCCTAAAAAATCCCATCTTCGACTGGTCTTAGGATCCTAGGACTGGTCGTAGCATCAAAGATTTTAAAAGATTTCCGTGGGATTAGAATAGTTGTTCTCATGACTGGTCTTAGGTAGCCTACGACCGGTCATGGACCACCTACGACTGGTCGTGAGACACCTACGACTAGTCGTGGGACTCGAGATAAGTCGCTGAAGTTCGAGTCGTAGGACTACGACCGGTCAAAGGATGAGTCGTAGGACTTCCCAGGACTAGTCGAAGAAAGTCCGGGACAGGTCGAAGAACAACCAGGAAAATCTGAAAATCTGTAACAACATAGGACTGGTCCTGAGAAACCTAAGACTAGTCGAAGCAAAGCTAAGACTGGTCTTAAGATTTCTAGGACTGGTCTTAGAACAGTCACACCAAGTAAATTAAAATATTCGGATTATGTATCCAGAATGACCTATCATACAGACCAACCTAAGGTCAACCTAAGGTCAAACAAACTTTGAACTGAGATGGACATTGAAGTCTTGAAGGTCTGTATTCTCAGATGATCTTGAAGTAGAAGCTTGGGTCGACTTGATGGTCTTTCTCGAGCTTGGTACATTCTTGACTTGTCTTGATGAATCTTCTAATCTTGAACTTGTTAGAAGCAAACTTGAAGTCTTCTATTCTTGTAGACTTCATTCATGACATGTCTTGCAAACATTCTTCATTCATAATCTTGTCTTGAAGCAGTGTGTAGTCACAAACAAGAAACACAAGAAGTACAAAACATATAGGTTTTGGCACTACAAAATTTGACAACCAAAGGGATATGAAATCATAGCACTAACAGGGTTCAGGATAGGGTTTAGGTTTGGGTTTTCAAGTTTATGATTAGGTTTTGATTAGGGAGTTAAGATTTGGATTAGGTGTAGGTTTAGGTTTAGGGATTTGAGGATAGGGTAAGGTTTAGGTTTTGAAAATCGGGTTCGGGTTTAGGATTTGGTTTATGTTAGGGTTTTCAAGTTTAGGTTTAGGTTTAGGTTAGGGAGTTGAGATTAGGATTAGGTGTTGGTATAGGTTTAAGGATTTGAGAATAGGTTAAGGTGTTGGCTTAGGAAATCGGGTTTGGGTTCTGGATCGGGTTTAAGTTTGGGTTTTCAAGTTTAGGTTTAGGTTTAGGTTAGGTAGTTGAGATTAGGATTACGTGTAGGTTTGGGTTTAGGGATTTCAGAAAAACATTTAGGTTTTAGGTAATAGGTTTATGTTTTATGCTTCGGTTTAGGTTTAGGTTCTAAGTGTGGGTTTTAGGTTTAGGTTTAGGTTAGGTTGTAGGTTAAGGTTTAGCGAATTGAGAATACGTTAAGTTTTAGGCTTTGGAAATTGTGTTCGGGTTAGGGATCGGGTTTAAGTTTGGTTTTTCAAGTTTAGGTTAAGGTTTTGGTTAGGGACTTGACATTAGGATTAGGTGTAGGTTTAGATTTAGGGATTTGAGAATAGGTTAAGGTTTAGGTTTTGGAAATCGGGTTCGGGATCGGGTTTATGTTTGGGTTTTCAAATTTAGGTTTAGGTTTAGGTTAGGGAGTTGAGATTAGGATTAGGTGTAGGTTTAGGTTTAAGGATTTGAGAATAGGTCAAGGTTTAGGTTTATGAAATCGGGTTCGGTCCTGGGATCGGGTTTAAGTTTTGGTTTTCAAGTTTAGGTTTAGGTTTATGTTAGGGAGTTGAGATTTGGATTATGTGTAGGTTTAGGTTTTGCGATTAGAGAATAGGTTAAGGTTTTGGTTTAGAAATCGGGTTCGGGTTTAGAAGCGGGTTTAGGTTTGGATTTTTAATTTTAGTTTTTGGTTTAGGAAATCAGGTTCGGGTTTAGGAGCAGGTTTAGGTTTGGATTTTTAATTTTAGTTTTTGGTTTATGTTAGGGACTTGAGATTTGGATTAGGTGTAGGTTTAGGTTTAGTGATTTTTTAATAGGTTAAGGTTAATGTTTAGAAATCGGGTTCGGGTCTGAGATCGGGTTTAGGTTTGGATTTTCAAGTTTAGGTTTTGGTTTAGGTTAGGCAGTTGAGATTAGGATTAGGTGTAGGTTTAAGTTTGGTGATTTGAGAATAGGTTAAGGTTTAGGTTTAGGTAATCAGGTTCAAGTTCGGGATCAGCTTTAAGTTTGGGTTTTCAAGTTTAGGTTTAGTTTTAGGTAAAGGAGTTGGGATTAGGATTAGGTGTAGGTTTAGGTTTAAGATTTGAGA
The DNA here is from genome assembly GCA_030180095.1 of Magnolia changhungtana. Lineage (NCBI taxonomy): Eukaryota > Viridiplantae > Streptophyta > Magnoliopsida > Magnoliales > Magnoliaceae > Magnolia > Magnolia changhungtana. Next base: position 1,078,432 of record JASAUF010000583.1, on the reverse strand, counting down.
ATAGGTTATGGTTTAGGTTTAGTAAATCGGGTTTGGGTTCAGGATTGGGTTTAAGTTTATTTTTAGGTTTAGGTTAGGTAGTTGAGATTAGGGTTAGGTGTTGATTTGGGTTTAGAGATTTTTCAAAAACATTTAGGTTTTAGGTCATAGGTTTAGGTTTTAGGCTTAGGTTTAGGTTATAGGTTTAGGTTTAGGTTCGAAGTGTAGGTTAAAGGTTTATGTTTAGGTAAGGTTGTAGGTTAAGGTTTTGGGAATTGACTATAGTTGATGGTTTAGGTTTAGGAAATCGGGTTCGGGTTCGGGATCAAGTTTAAGTTTGGGTTTTCAACTTTAGGTTTAGTTTAGGTTAGGGAGTTGAGATTAGGATTAGGTGTAGGTTTAGGTTTAGGGATTTGAGAATAGGTTAAGGTTTAGGTTTAGGAAATCGGGTTCGGGTCCGGTATCGGGTTTACATTTGCGTTTACAAGTTTCGGTTTAGGTTTAAGTTTGGGAGTTGAGATTAGGATTAGCTACAGGTTTAGGTTTAAGGATTTGAGAATATGTTAAGGTTTAGGTTTAGGAAATCGGGTTTGGGTTCGGGATTGGGTTTAGATTTGGATTTTCAAGTTTAGGTTTAGGTTTAGGTTAGGGAGTTGAAATTGGGAATAGGTGTAGGTTTAGGTTTGGGGATTTGAGAATAGGTTAAGTTTTAGGTTTAAGAAATCGGGTTCGGGTTGTTAGATCGGGTTTATGTTTATTTTCAAGTTTAGGTTTAGGTTTAGGTTTGGGCATTGAGATTAAGATAAGGTGTAGGTTTAGGTTTAGGGATTTGAGAATAGGTTATGGTTTAGGTTAGGAAATCGGGTTTGGGTTCGGATCGGTCTTAAGTTTGGATTTTCAAGTTTAGGTTTAGGTTTAGGTTAGGGAGTTGAGATTAGGATTAGGTGTAGGTTTAGGTTTAGGTTGCGATAGTTTAAGGTTTAGGTTTAGGAAATTGGGTTCTCGCTCGAGATCGATTTAAGTTTAGGTTTTGGTTTAAGTTTGGGAGTTGAGATTAGGATTAGGTGTAGGTTTATTTTTAGGGATTTAAGAATAGGTTAGGTTTAGGTTTAGGAAATCGGGTTCGGGTCCGGGATCGGGTTTAAGTTTGCATTTTCAAGTTTAGGTTTAGGTTTATGCTATTGTTTTGAGATTTGGATTAGGTGTAGGTTTAGGTTTAGGGATTTGCGAATAGGTTAAGGTTTTGGTTTAGAAATTGGGTTCGGGTCCGGGATCGGGTTTAAGTTTACGTTTTCAAGTTTAGGTTTAGGTTTAGGTTATTGTGTTGAGATTTGGATTAGGTGTAGGTTTATGTTTAGGGATTTGAGAATAGGTTAAGGTTTAGTTTCAGGAAATCGGGATCGGGTTCAAGTTTGGGATTGGGTTTAGGTTTGAATTTTCAAGTTTTGGTTTAGGTTTAGGTTAGGGAGTTGAAATTAGGATTAGGTGTAGGTTTAGGTTTAGGGATTTGAGAATAGGTTAAGGTTTAGGTTTAGGAAATCGGGTTCGGGTTCGGGATAGGGTTTAAGTTTGCGTTTTAATGTTTAGGTTTAGATTTAGGTTAGGGAGTTGAGATTAGGATTAGGTATAGGTTTAGGTTTAGGGATTTGAGAATAGGTTGAGGTTTAGTTTTAGGAAATCGGGTTCGAGTTCGGATTGGGTTTAAGTTTGGATTTTCATGTTTTGGTTTTGGTTTTGGTTAGGGAGTTGAGATTAGGATTAGGTGTATGTTTATGTTTAAGGATTTGAGAATAGGTTGAAGTTTAGGTTTATGAAATCAGGTTTGGGTTTGGGATCGTGTTTAAGTTTGAGTTTTCAAGTTTAGGTTTAGGTTTAGGTTAGGTAGTTGAGATTAGGAGTAGGTGTAGGTTTGGATTTAGGATTTGGGAAAACATTTAGGTTTTAGGTCATAGGTATAAGTTTTATGCTTTGGTTTAGGTTTAGGTTCTAAGTGTAGGTTATAGGTTTAGGTTTAGGTTAGGTTGGAGGTTAAGATTTAGGAATTGAGAATAGGTTAAGGTTTAGGTTTAGGAAATTGGTTTCGGGTTCTAATCGGGTTTAACTTTAGGTTTTCAAGTATAGGTTTAGGTTTAGGTTACTTGAGTTGAGATTAGGATTAGGTGTAGGTTTAGGTTTAGGATTTGAGAATAGGTTAGGATTTAGGTTTAGGAAATCGAGTTCGGTCCTGGATCGGGTTTAAGTTTGCAATTTCAAGTTTAGGTTTAGGTTTACGTTAGGGAGTTGAGATTAGGATTAGGTGTAGGTTTAAGTTTTTGGATTTGAGAACTGGTTAAGGTTTAGGTCTAGGAAATCGGGTTCGGGTTCGGGATCGGGTATTAGTTTGGGTTTTCAAGTTTAGGCTTACATTTAGGTTAGGTAGTTGAGATTAAGATTAGGTGTAGTTTTGGGTTTAGGGATTTGATAAAATATTTAGGTTTTAAGCCATAGGTTTTGGTTATATGCTTTGGTTTATCTTATAGGTTTAGGTTTAGGTTCTTGGTGTTGGTTATAGGTTTAGGTTTAGGTTAGGTTGTAGGTTAAGATTTAGGGAATTGAGAATAGGTTTAGCTTTAGGTTTAGGAAATCGTGTTCGGGTTCGTGATAGGGTTTAATTTTGGTTTTTCAAGTTTAGGATTAGGTTTAGGTTAGGGAGTTGAGATTAGGATTAGGTGTAGGTTTAGGTTTAGTGATTTTTTAATAGGTTAAGGTTAATGTTTAGGAAATCGGGTTCAGTGTCCGAGATCGGGTTTAGGTTTGGATTTTCAAGTTTAGGTTTTGGTTTAGGTTAGGCAGTTGAGATTAGGATTAGGTGTAGGTTTAAGTTTGGTGATTTGAGAATAGGTTAAGGTTTAGGTTTAGGTAATCAGGTTCAAGTTCGGGATCGGGTTTAAGTTTGGGTTTTCAAGTTTAGGTTTAGTTTTAGGTAAAGGAGTTGGGATTAGGATTAGGTGTAGGTTTAGGTTTAAGGATTTGAGAATAGGTTATGGTTTAGGTTTAGTAAATCGGGTTTGGGTTCAGGATCGGGTTTAAGTTTATTTTTAGGTTTAGGTTAGGTAGTTGAGATTAGGGTTAGGTGTTGATTTGGGTTTAGAGATTTTTCAAAAACATTTAGGTTTTAGGTCATAGGTTTAGGTTTTAGGCTTAGGTTTAGGTTATAGGTTTAGGTTTAGGTTCGAAGTGTAGGTTAAAGGTTTATGTTTAGGTAAGGTTGTAGGTTAAGGTTTTGGGAATTGACTATAGTTGATGGTTTAGGTTTAGGAAATCGGGTTCGGGTTCGGGATCAAGTTTAAGTTTGGGTTTTCAACTTTAGGTTTAGTTTAGGTTAGGGAGTTGAGATTAGGAATAGTTGTAGGTTTAGGTTTAGGATTTGAGAATAGGTTAAGGTTTAGGTTTAGAAATCGGGTTCGGTCCCAGATCGGGTTTACATTTGCGTTTACAAGTTTCGGTTTAGGTTTAAGTTTGGGAGTTGAGATTAGGATTAGCTACGTCAAGTTTAGGTTTAAGGATTTGAGAATATGTTAAGGTTTAGGTTTAGAAATCGGGTTTGGGTTCGGGATTGGGTTTAGATTTGGATTTTCAAGTTTAGGTTTAGGTTTAGGTTAGGGAGTTGAAATTGGGAATAGGTGTAGGTTTAGGTTTGGGGATTTGAGAATAGGTTAAGTTTTAGGTTTAAGAAATCGGGTTCGGGTTTGGATCGTTTATGTTTGATTTTCAAGTTTAGGTTTAGGTTTAGGTTTGGCAGTTGAGATTAAGATAAGGTGTAGGTTTAGGTTTAGGGATTTGAGAATAGGTTATGGTTTAGGTTAGGAAATCGGGTTTGGGTTCTGGATCGGGCTTAAGTTTGGGTTTTCAAGTTTAGGTTTAGGTTTAGGTTAGGGAGTTGAGATTAGATTAGGTGTAGGTTTAGGTTTAGGGAGTTGCGGATAGGTTAAGGTTTAGGTTTAGGAAATTGGGTTCTCGTTCGAGATCAGATTTAAGTTTAGGTTTTGGTTTAGGTTTGGGAGTTGAGATTAGGATTAGGTGTAGGTTTATTTTTAGGGATTTAAGAATAGGTTAGGGTTTAGGTTTAGGAAATCGGGTTCGGTCCAGGATCGGGTTTAAGTTTGCATTTTCAAGTTTAGGTTTAGGTTTATGCTATTGTTTTGAGATTTGGATTAGGTGTAGGTTTAGGTTTAGGGATTTGCGAATAGGTTAAGGTTTTGGTTTAGGAAATTGGGTTCGGTCCTGGATCGGGTTTAAGTTTACGTTTTCAAGTTTAGGTTTAGGTTTAGGTTATTGTGTTGAGATTTGGATTAGGTGTAGGTTTATGTTTAGGGATTTGAGAATAGGTTAAGGTTTAGTTTCAGGAAATCGGGATCGGGTTCAAGTTTGGGATTGGGTTTAGGTTTGAATTTTCAAGTTTTGGTTTAGGTTTAGGTTAGGGAGTTGAAATTAGGATTAGGTGTAGGTTTAGGTTTAGGGATTTGAGAATAGGTTAAGGTTTAGGTTTAGGAAATCGGGTTCGGTCCTGGATAGGGTTTAAGTTTGCATTTTAATGTTTAGGTTTAGATTTAGGTTAGGAGTTGAGATTAGGATTAGGTGTAGGTTTAGGTTTAGGGATTTGAGAATAGGTTGAGGTTTAGTTTTAGGAAATCGGGTTCGAGTTCTGGGATTGGGTTTAAGTTTGGATTTTCATGTTTTGGTTTTGGTTTTGGTTGGGAGTTGAGATTAGGATTAGTGTATGTTTATGTTTAAGGATTTGAGAATAGGTTGAAGTTTAGGTTTAGGAAATCGTTTGGGTTTGGGATCGTGTTTAAGTTTGAGTTTTCAAGTTTAGGTTTAGGTTTAGGTTAGGTAGTTGAGATTAGGAGTAGGTGTAGGTTTGGATTTAGGGATTTGGGAAAACATTTAGGTTTTAGGTCATAGGTATAGGTTTTATGCTTTGGTTTAGGTTTAGGTTCTAAGTGTAGGTTATAGGTTTAGGTTTAGGTTAGGTTGGAGGTTAAGATTTAGGGAATTGAGAATAGGTTAAGGTTTAGGTTTAGGAAATTGGTTTCGGGTTCGGAATCGGGTTTAACTTTAGGTTTTCAAGTATAGGTTTAGGTTTAGGTTACGGAGTTGAGATTAGGATTAGGTGTAGGTTTAGGTTTAGGGATTTGAGAATAGGTTAGGGTTTAGGTTTAGGAAATCGAGTTCAGGTCCGGGATCGGGTTTAAGTTTGCAATTTCAAGTTTAGGTTTAGGTTTACGTTAGGGAGTTGAGATTAGGATTAGGTGTAGGTTTAAGTTTTTGGATTTGAGAACTGGTTAAGGTTTAGGTCTAGGAAATCGGGTTCGGTTCGGGGTTCGAGATCGGGTTTAGTTTGGGTTTTCAAGTTTAGGCTTACATTTAGGTTAGGTAGTTGAGATTAAGATTAGGTGTAGTTTTGGGTTTAGGGATTTGATAAAATATTTAGGTTTTAAGCCATAGGTTTTGGTTATATGCTTTGGTTTATCTTATAGGTTTAGGTTTAGGTTCTTGGTGTTGGTTATAGGTTTAGGTTTAGGTTAGGTTGTAGGTTAAGATTTAGGGAATTGAGAATAGGTTTAGCTTTAGGTTTAGAAATCGTGTTCGGGTTCGTGGATAGGGTTTAATTTTGGTTTTTCAAGTTTAGGATTAGGTTTAGGTTAGGGAGTTGAGATTAGGATTAGGTGTAGGTTTAGATTTTGGGAGTTGAGGATAGGTTAAAGTTTAGGTTTAAGAAATCGGGTTCGGGTCCGGGATCGGCTTTAAGTTTGAGTTTTCAAGGTAAGGTTTAGGTTTAGATTAGGCAGTTGAGATTAGGATTAGGTGTAGGTTTAGGTTTAGCGATTTGAGAATAGGTTAAGGTTTAGGTTTTGGAAATCAGGATCGGGTTTAAGTTTTCATTTTCAAGTTTAGGTTTGGCAAAGAGATTCTATTAGTGTAGGTTTAGGTTTAGGATTCGAGAATAGGTTAAGGTTTAGTTTTAGAAAATCGGGTTCTAAGTTCGGGGGATTGGGTTTATATTTTGATTTTCCGGTTTAGGTTTAGGTTTAGGTTGGGGAGTTGAAATTAGGATTATGTGTAGGTTTTGATTTAGGGATTTGAGAATAGGTTAAGGTTTAGGTTTTGGAAATCAGGTTCGGGTTTGGGATCGGGTTTATGTTTGGGTTTGCAAGTTTAGGTTTCTGATTAGGGAGTTGAGATTAGGATTAAGTGTAGGTTTAAGTTTAGGGATTTAAGAATAGGTTAAGGTTTAGGTATAGGAAATTGGGTCCGGATCGGATTTAAGTTTGCGTTTTCAAGTTTAGGTTTAGGTTTAGGTTAGGGAGTTGAGTTTAAGATTAGGTGTAGGTTTAGTTTTAGGGATTTGAGAATAGGTTAAGTTTAGGTTTAGGAAATCGGGTTCGGGTTCTCGATTGGGTTTAGGTATGAAATTTCAAGTTTAGGTATAGTTTTAGGTTAGGGAGATGAAATTTGGATTAGGTGTAGGTTTAGGTTTAGGGATTTGAGAATGGGTTAAGGTTTAGGATTTGGAAAGCAGGTTCGGGTTCGAGATAGGGTTTATGTTCGAGTTTTCATGTTTAGGTTTAGGGATTTGAGAATAGGTTAAGGTTTAGGTTTAGGAAATCGGGTTCTTGTCTAGGGTCGGGTTTAAGTTTGGGTTTTCAACTTTAGGTTTAGGGAGTTAAGATTAGGATTAGGGGTAGTTTAGGTTTAGGGATTTGAGAATAGGTTAAGGTTTAGGTTTAGAAAATCGGGTTCGTGTTCGGGATCGGATTTAAGTTTGGGTTTTCAAGTTTAGGTTTAGGTTTAGGTTAGGTAGTTGATAATAGTATTAGGTGTGGGTTTGGGTTTAGGGATTTGAGAAAACATTTAGTTTTTTGGTCATAGGTTTAGGTTTATGCTTAGGTTTAGGTTATAGGTTTTGCTTTAGGTTCCAAGTGTAGGTTATAGGTTTAGGTTATATGTTTAGGTTTAGGTTCTAAGTGTAGGTTATAGGTTTAGGTTTAGGTTAGGTTTTAGGTTAAGATTTAGGGAATTGAGAATAGGTTAAGGTTTAGGTTTAGGAAATCGGGTTCGGGTTCGGGATATTGTTTAGGTTTGGGTTTTCAAGTTTATGATTAGGGGAGTTGAGATTAGGATTAGGTGTAGGTTTAGGTTTAGGGATTTGAGGATAGGGTAAGGTTTAGGTTTAGGAAATCAGGTTCGGGTACGGGATCGGGTTTAAGTTTGGGTTTTCAAGTTTAGGTTTTGGTTTAGGTTAGGGAGTTGAGATTAGGATTAGGTATAGGTTTAGGTTTAGGGATTTGAGAATAGGTTAAGGTTTAGGTTTAGGAAATCGGGTTCTGGTTCTAGATTAGGTTTAGTTTGGATTTTTATGTTTAGGTTAGGGAGTTGAAATTAGGATTAGGTGTAGGTTTAGGTTTAGGGATTTGAGAATAGGTTAAGGTTTAGGTTTAGGAAATCGGGTTCTTGTCCTGGGTTATGGTTTAAGTTTGGGTTTTCAAGTTTAGGTTTAGGGATTTAAGATTAGGATTAGGTGTAGTTTAGGTTTAGGGATTTGAGAATAGGTTAATGTTTAGGTTTAGAAAATCGGGTTTGTGTTCGGATCGGGTTTAAGTTTGGGTTTTCAAGTTTAGGTTTAGGTTTAGGTTAGGTAGTTGATAATAGTATTAGGTGTGGGTTTGGGTTTAGGGATTTGAGAAAACATTTAGTTTTTTGGTCATAGGTTTAGGTTTATGCTTAGGTTTAGGTTATAGGTTTTGGTTTAGGTTCTAAGTGTAGGTTATATGTTTAGGTTATATGTTTAGGTTTAGGTTCTAAGTGTAGGTTATAGGTTTAGGTTTAGGTTAGGTTTTAGGTTAAGATTTAGGGAATTGAGAATAGGTTAAGGTTTAGGTTTAGGAAATCGGGTTCGGGTTCGGGATATTGTTTAGGTTTGGGTTTTCAAGTTTATGATTAGGGAGTTGAGATTAGGATTAGGTGTAGGTTTAGGTTTTGGGATTTGAGGATAGGTTAAGGTTTAGGTTTAGGAAATCGGGTTCGGGTACGGGATCGGGTTTAAGTTTGGGTTTTCAAGTTTAGGTTTAGGTTTAGGTTAGGGAGTTGAGATTAGGATTAGGTGTAGGTTTAGGTTTAGGGATTTGATAATAGGTTAAGGTTTAGGTTTAGGAAATCGGGTTCGGGTTCTAGATTATGGTTAGTTTGGATTTTTATGTGTAGGTTAGGGAGTTGAAATTAGGATTAGGTGTAGGTTTAGGTTTAGGGATTTGAGAATAGGTTAAGGTTTAGGTTTTGAAAATCGGGTTTGGGTTTGGGATTAGGTTTATGTTAGGGCTTTCAAGTTTAGGTTTTGGTTTAGGTTAGGGAGTTGAGATTAGGATTAGGTGTTGGTTTAGGTTTAAGGATTTGAGAATAGGTTAAGGTTTTGGTTTAAGAAATCGAGTTTGGGTTCGGATCGGGTTTAAGCTTGGGTTTTCAAGTTTAGGTTGAGGTTTAGGTTAGGTAGTTGAGATTAGGATTACGTGTTGGTTTGGGTTTAGGATTTTAGAAAACATTTAGGTTTTTGGTAATAGGTTTAGGTTTTATGCTTCGGTTTAGGTTTAGGTTCTAAGTGTGGGTTTTAGGTTTAGGTTTTGGTTAGGTTGTATGTTAAGGTTTACCGAATTGGAGAATAGGTTAAGTTTTAGGCTTAGGAAATTGTGTTTGGGTTAGGATAGGGTTTAAGTTTGGTTTTTCAAGTTTAGGTTTAGGTTTTGGTTAGGGTGTTGACATTAAGATTAGGTGTAGGTTTAGGTTTAGGGATTTGAGAATAGGTTAAGGTTTAGTTTTTTAGGAAATTGGGTTCGGGATCGGAATTTATGTTTGAGTTTTCAAATTTATGTTTTGGTTTAGGTTAGGGAGTTGAGATTAGGATTAGGTGTAGGTTTAGGTTTAAGGATTTGAGAATAGGTTAAGGTTTAGGTTTAGGAAATCGTGTTCGGTCCGAGATCGGGTTTAAGTTTTGGTTTTTAAGTTTAGGTTTAGGTTTAGATTAGGGAGTTGAGATTTGGATTATATGTAGGTTTAGGTTTTGGGATTTGAGAATAGGTTAAGGTTTAGGTTTAGGAAATCGGGTTCGGGTTCAGGAGCGGGTTTAGGTTTAGATTTTCAAGTTTAGTTTTTGGTTTAGGTTAGGGAGTTGAGATTTGGATTAGGTGTAGGTTTAGGTTTAGGGATTTTTAAATAGGTTAAGGTTTAAGTTTAGGAAATCGGGTTCGGGTCCGAGTTCGGGTTTAGGTTTGGATTTTCAAGTTTAGGTTTTGGTTTAGGTTAGGCATTGAGATTAGGATTAGGTGTAGGTTTAGGTTTAGGGATTTGAGAATAGGTTAAGGTTTAAGTTTAGATATTCGTGTTCGTTCGGGATCGGGTTTAAGTTTGTGTTTTCAAATTTAGGTTTAGTTTTAGGTTCGGGAGTTGGGATTAGGATTTGGTGTAGGTTTAGGTTTAGGGATTTGAGAATAGGTTATGGTTTAGGTTTAGTAAATTGGGTTCGGGTTCAAGATCGGGTTTAAGTTTAGTTTTAGGTTTAGGTTAGGTAGTTGAGATTAGGATTAGGTGTTGGTTTGGGTTTAGTGATTTGACAAAACCATTTAGGTTTTAGGTCATAGGTTTAGGATTTAGGCTTAGGTTTAAGTTATAGGTTTAGGTTTGGGTTTGAAGTGTAGGTTAAAGGTTTATGTTTAGGGTTGGTTGTAGGTTAAGGTTTAGGGAATTGACTATAGTTGATGGTTTAGGTTTAGGAAATCGGGTTCGGGTTCTGGGGTCGGATCGGGTTTAAGTTTGGGTTTTCAAGTTTAGGTTTAGTTTTGGTTAGGGAGTTGAGATTAGGATTAGGTGTAGGTTTAGGTTTAGGGATTCGAGAATAGGTTAAGGTTTAGGTTTAGGAAATCGGATTCGGTCCCAGATCGTGTTTAAGTTTACGTTTATAAGTTTTGGTTTAGGTTTAGGTTTGGGAGTTGAGATTAGGATTAGGTGTAGGTTTAGGTTTAAGGATTTGAGAATAGGTTAAGGTTTAGGTTTAGGAAATTGGGTTCGGGATTGGGTTTAGGTTTGGATTTTCAATTTTAGGTTTAGGTTCGTGGTTAGGGAGTTGAAATTAGGATTAGGTGTAGGTTTAGGTTTAGGGATTCAAGAATAGGTTAAGGGTTTAGGTTTAAGAAATTAGGTTCGGGTTCAGGATCGGGTTTATGTTTTCATTTTCAAGTTTAGGTTTAGGTTTTGGTTTGGCAGTTGAGATTAAGATAAGGTGTAGGTTTAGGTTTAGGTATTTGAGAATAGGTTAAGGTTTAGGTTAGAAATCGTGTTCGGGTTCAGGATCGGGCTTAAGTTTGGGTTTTCAAGTTTAGGTTTAGGTTTATGATTAGGGAGTTGAGATTAGAATTAGGTGTAGGTTTAGGTTTAAGGATTTAAGAATAGGTTAAGGTTTAGGGTTAGGAAATCGGGTTCGTGATCGGGATCGGGTTTAAGTTTGGGTTTTCAAGTTTAGGTTTAGGTTTAGGTTAGGTAGTTGAGAATAGGATTAGGTGTGGGTTTGGGTTTAGGGTTTTGAGAAAATATTTAGGTTTTATGTCATAGGTTTAGGTTTTAGGCTTAGGTTTAAGTTATATGTTTAGGTTTAGGTTCTAAGTGTAGGTTATAGGTTTAGGTTAGGTTGTAGGTTAAGATTTAGGGAATTGAGAATAGGTTAAGGTTTGGGTTTATGAAATCTGATTCGGGTTTGGGATCGGGTTTAATTTTAGGTTTTCAAGTTTAGGTTTAGGTTTAGGTTAAGGAGTTGAGATTAGGATTAGGTGTAGGTTTAAGTTTAGGGAATTGATAATAGGTTAAGGTTTAGGTTTAGGAAATCGGGTTCGGGTTCGAAATTGGGTTTAGGTTTGGATTTTCAAGTTTAGGTTTAGGTTTAGATTAGGGTGTTGAGATTAGGATTAGGTGTTAAGTTTAGGTTTAGGGATTTGAGAATAGGTTAAGGTTCGGGTTTAGGAAATCGGGTTACGGTTCGAGATTGGGTTTATGTTTTAGTTTTCAAGTTTAGGTTTAGGTTTAGGTTAGGGAGTTGAGATTAGGATTAGGCGTAGGTTTAGTTTTATGGATTTGAGAATAGGTTATGGTTTAGGTTTAGGAAATCAGTTTCGGGTTCGGGATCTGTTTTAAGTTTGGGTTTCCAAGTTTAGGTTTAGGTTTAGGTTAGGGAGTTGAGATTAGGATTTGGTGTAGGTTTAGGTTTAAGGATTTGAGAATATGTTAAAGTTTAGGTTTAGGAAATCCAGTTCGGGTTCTGGATCGGGTTTATGTTTGGGTTTTCAAGTTTAGGTTTAGGTTTAGGGTTTGGTAGTGGAGGTTAGGATTAGGTGTAGGTTTGGGTTTAGGGATTTGAGAAAACATTTAGTGTTTAGGTCATAGGTTTAGGTTTTAGGCTTAGGTTTAGGTTATAGGTTTAGGTTTAGGTTCTAAGTGTAGGTTATAGGTTTTTGTTTAGGTTAGGTTGTAGGTTAAGGTTTAGGAATTGAGAATAGTTGAGGTTTAGGTTTAGGAAATCGTGTTCGGGTTTGGGATCGGGTTTAAGTTTGGGTTTTCAAGTTTAGGTTTAGGTTTAGGTTAGGGAGTTGAGATTAGGATTAGGTGTAGGTTTAGGTTTAAGTATTTGAGAATAGGTGAAGGTTTAGATTTAGGGATTTGAGAATAGGTTAATGTTTAGGTTTAGGAAATCAGGTTCAGGATTGGGTTTAGGTTTGGGTTTTCATGTTTAGGTTTAGGTTTAGGTTAGGGAGTTGAGATTAGGATTAGGTGTAGGGATTTAAAAGTAGGTTAAGGTTTTGGTTTAGGAAATCGAGCTCGGGATTAGGTTTATAAGTGCTATAGTTTATATTCCTGTCAGTTGTCAAATTTATGTTGCGAAAATCATTGTTATATAACTTGGATAAGTGAAGCTCTCTCAAAGATCAACATTCATGAACAAGCAAAGCTCATAATAAGCAAAGCTCACAAGTATAAAGATCAATCTTGACTGCAAGTCTTGCTCACAAGACAAGTCTCAAGAATGCAAGACTTCAAGAAGAGTACAAGGCAGTTCGTAAAGAACTCAAGACACTTTCAAGGTTGAGCTACATCAAGATTGAACTACATCAAGTCCTCAAGGCTTAAACTTCAAGGTCACTGGTTCCTAATGTTTTAATGTCTTTACTTCATGATTGGGGTTTGATTGATCTTAGGTTGACCTTAGAAGTATGCCATTTTGGATACATAAGTCATATGTTTATGTTACATGAGTTTGGGCAGTTCGTGGACTTGTCTTAGGCTTTCTTCGACTAGTCTTAGCTTTACTTCGACCAGTCCAAGAAATTCCTCGATCAGTCGTGATTTTGTTATGAAATTCAGATATTTTCTGTTAGGCTTCGACTTGTCCAGGAATCTGTTCGACCAGTCGAAGGAACAGTGTCGACTGCATCTTCGACCAGTCGAAAGTCTTCGACTCAAAGTCCAGCGATTATTTACAGGGTCTTCGACCAGTCGAAGGAGACCTTCGACCAGTCGAAGGTGACCTACGACCAGTCGAAGGAGACCTTCGACCAGTCGTAGAACGGTCAAAGCTTATCGCGCCCGATTTTTTTCAAATATGTTATTTCTTCAACTAATCGAAGAGCTCTCTAGACCAGTCGAAGACGCGATCTGCTCACCTATAAATAGAGCACGAATCTCAAAAGAATTCAAGGAATTAATTAATCCATTCAAGCCTATCTTCATCAAACTTCTGAGAAATAATTCTGTGCTCCATCTAAGCTAAGTGTGCTTATTTAATATTCTCTTTCTTTAGCTTTATTTAATTGATTTTGTTTCTGCTATTCCAATCTAATTTGATAAGAGGAATTGTTATTCCCTTTCCTTGGAATCAAAATCAATTAAGGCAAGCCCTATTTGGTTTAATTTAAAATCTATTAGAACTAGAACCATTATAATTGAGTACTGGATATTGAACTTGGACATTCAATCATTTACTCTGACTTGGTTCTACCGGGCTGCTATAACGAAGGAGATAATCAGGTATTTTATATTTAATTGTAAATTCCTTTCTGTTTTAGTTTCTTTCAAGATTTGCCAGAAAAATCTTGTTGTATTGGTTATCTGAGGAGAGCCAGGAAAACTCAGAAGTGAGGTTTTTTAATTGTGTAAGCCCACAGACAAAGACACAATTGTAAAGGTTTTGGGTGAACCTGTGAAAACCTATTTTGTTAGTGAACGCTAATATCTAATATCCCCTATGTGAGGATATTAGGAGTGGAGTAGCATTTTGTGTGGCTGTTGTTTAATAGTTGGTGAACACATAGGTGAACCACTATAATCCCTTATGTTATGATCGAATGATTTATATTTTTAATCTTTAATTATTTATTTGTGGGATGTATGTATGGTGGTGAATGTTGTAATCATTTAATTCAAGCATTGTGGAAATTTTCTAATAGTTTGGAATTTATTTTCTGCTATTCCTTTATCAACTTGATATTCAATTTCCTTTAAAGTTGTTCTAGCAAGGTTGCCCTGCCATTTTTATGGTGTATGGTTGTCCCTAGAATAATACATTTGTGATTACAATTTATTTCAATTCAGTTTGTATTTATTTCTATATTCCTCTGTTGAGGCATAAAATAAGCAAAGAAGTGAAGAAGAAAAAGATCAAGAAAACAAATTGAAGACTAAAATCACGATTGAAGACGACTTTGCGCGGGGTCACGCAAAGTAAAAGAAATGCGCTAGATCGCGCAAAGTGAAGAGTTTGCGCGGATTGAACAGAGGAGAGTTTGCGCAAAGATTAAGGGTTTGCGCGAGACCGAGCAAAGTATATTGTTTACGCGTGTCCGCGCAAAGTCTATAATGATGTGATAAAAATGGTTGGATGATATTTTTGTCCCACATCAACCAGATCTGAGATTTCCACGAGTAAAAATGTCTATAAATACCCCGTTCCTTCCCTCAAAAGGGGTGGGAAGATTTCAGAAGTGAAGAAAAGATGAAAGAGAAGATAGAAGGTGCAGAGTATTGGACTCCTGCACTTTGCACGACCAGGCGCAAATGAGTATTGGACTCCTGAAAGTTTGCGCCAGTCCGCGCAAAGCAACAGAAGGCTCTTATGTTTGCGCGGACCCGCGCAAAGCATATCGTTTGCGCGGACCCGCGCAAACCTATTGTTTGGTAGTTTTTAACAACAATGGGCTGAAATGCTGTCGGAATGATTGGAATCCTCAAAGCTTCAAGTTCTTCTTAATCAAGAGAAAGGAAGAATCATCGACAAAGAGACGTATTCCTCCTAAGTTTCAGGAGATGACCAAAATAGTACCGAAATGCTGCCGGAATCTTCGTTCTCTTGAAGACTATTGATGACTTGTCTATTCCTCCTAAGTCATTGGAGATGATTGAGATCATTGTTATCTTTGTCATTTTTATATTTAGCTATAATAATTTACATTTGTAATGAGTTCTTTGTAAACTATCTTAGAATCAACGGATACCAGAGGATGTAAATGAATTCAGAATTAATAAAATATGACGGTTGTCTTTATAACTATTTCATTGTTATGTTTGAATAAGATAATTCTCCTAAATCAAATACATTTGTTTCCTTGTCGAAACATCCTCTTTAGTTTAAGTTTTGATACAAAGATCTTTCTAGAAATAAGGCTATCCTACCATAAACTTTGGTTTTTGGTTTAAGGTTGTCCTTAGAACAACATTTGTATCAACCTCTCAAGATCTAAATTTTGAGGTTGTTTTACTTTCCTGCATTATGATTTATTTTGGCTATCATATTCTTTTTAATTCCGATGTTATAAGTTTTATTTGGCATTGTCCTATTCACCCCCCCCCCTCTAGGACATTTTGCTAGGCCTTTTCAAGTGGTATCAGAGCCTAATAGCTTGTTCTTATTGCTTTTTATTTGGATTTATTTCCTGAGCTAACGATCTAAGCTATATAAAAAGATGTCAAATTTTGATAGCCTTTTAGTCACTAGGCCTCCACCATTTGATGGCTCCAACTATGCCTATTGGAAAGCCAGAATGAGGAACTTCTTAAAATCAATGGATGAGAGTGTGTGACGAGCCACAGTGACCGAATGAAAATCTCCTACCATTAAAGTAACTGAATCCGACGGTTCAAAAACTGTCTGTACCTGCTTATTATTTATGGACCACCCTTCAGAAAAGTGAGTATAGTGCCAATGTTAAAGCATTAAATGCAATCACTTGCGCACTATTACCGGATGAGTTCAAAAGAATTATATCCTGTGATACTGCAAAGAAAGCCTTGGATATACTAGAAATGATACACGAGGGTACATTAATTGTCAAAAAGTCTAAAGTCCAACTCCTCACAACCAAATTTGAAGAAATTCATATGGAGGAAAATGAAATGTTTATGGACTTTTACACTAGGCTAAATGACATTGTAAACTCAATGTGGGGTCTTGGCGATAAAATTCCAAAAAGTAAAGTGTGTGCAAAGATACTATGCTCACTTCCTAAACGGTTCAATTCTAAAGTAACCGCGATCTAGGAACTTCGTAATACAGATAATATGAGGGTAGAAGAACTAGTTGGTTCTTTACAAACTTACAAGTTAAACTTTAAAGCTCCTAAAGGTAAATCTATCGAACTAAAATCCTTTAAATGTAATTCAGAAGAAAATTCTGATTCAGAAGATGATATGGCTCTTTTAGCTAAGAAATTTTATAAGATTTTCAAAAGTAAGAAAAGGGTTGATTTTCAAAAATTGAATGATAAAAAGAAGTTTAGACCTAAATCTCAAAAATCTTTGAAAGATAGTCAATGTTACAATTGTCAAGAATATGGGCACTTAGCAAATAGATGTCCTAAAAAGGACAAACCCAAGAAGAAGGGTATGTTGGCTACATGGGATGAATCATCTGATTCTGAAGCTTCTTCTGAATCAGAAGATTCTGAAACTGAGTCGGGCAATGAAATTAAAGCTCTTATGACTCTAGCCAAATTCACATTTTCAGATAATGACTCAACAAGTGAAGAAAATCTGAGTTGTGAATGTGAAAATGAAGATGATCTTCAAGACGCTTACAATGCCCTATATAAGGAAAGTTGTAAAATTGCTGTCAAACTTAAACTTCAAAAAGAAAGTTTTTTAAACTCAAAGAATGTTTTGAATCACTTGTCTTAGAAAAATCACAAATTTTAGATTGTTTTGAAAAATCAAAATGCGATTTGGAATTCAAAAACTCCCTAATTGTTGATTTGAAATCTGAAATTGAGAATCTAAAAAATGAAGTATCTTCTCTTCTGAGCCTAAAGGACACATGGAAATATGCCCAAGGTGATCCAAAGTTAGAAAAACTTTTATCCGAATCAAGAAAATGTGGCAATCTATCTAGGTTGGGCTATGATAAAAATTTATCTCCTAAACAAAAGTATACTCCTATGTTTGTGAAAGGAGAGTCCTCTAACTCAAAAGGAAAAAGTACTTATTAAGGTTTTTCTAGAAATTCAAAAACTTTTCAAAAGCCTAGAAGCAGTCATGCCAACATTAATTAGAAACGAAATCCATTAGCTGAAAAGATAGTTGATTTACTCAAGGAGCTCTTAAAATCTAACTCTATAGGTTATTCTTACAACTATAAACAAAAGAAGACCAACTATGTTCCTAAACCCAAAACAGTTATGAAATGGGTTCCTAAAGTTGCCTGCTTGGTTACTCACACTGCTTTCAAAGCAACAAGTCATTCAAAGTGGTACCTAGACAGTAGATGTTCCAGCCATATGATAGGTGACAAAGCTTTATTCATGGATCTAAAAGATATGACTGATGGTTCAGTCACATTTGGTGATGGTAGCAATTACAAGATTATAGGCCAAGGTACGGTTCAACTTTTTAATCTTCCTGTGTTTAAAAACGTTTTATATGTTAAAGGATTAAAACATAACTTGCTTAGTATATCTCAAATATGTGATAATAACCATAGTGTTCGGTTCTCTAATCAAAGTTGTGAGA
Organism: Magnolia changhungtana; assembly: GCA_030180095.1. Lineage (NCBI taxonomy): Eukaryota > Viridiplantae > Streptophyta > Magnoliopsida > Magnoliales > Magnoliaceae > Magnolia > Magnolia changhungtana. The sequence goes on along the minus strand of JASAUF010000583.1, from coordinate 1,061,383 downwards.
TACTAAACAATAAGGGTTCTGCAATATTAACTGGACGTAGAACGTATGAAAATTGCTATATTATTAGCGAATCCGGCTCATCTAATCAAACATGTTACATGGTCCATACAGACGAGACTGAATTATGGCACAAACGTCTTGGACATGTACATTATCGAAATTTATATAGATTGAGCAAACGAGAACTTATAAGAGGTTTACCCAAACTTTAGAAATTAGATAAAATATGTGGTAAGTGCCAGATAGGCAAACAAATAAGGAACTCACACAAAAAGGTGAATTCAAATACCACATCAAGACCACTCAAACTCCTCCACATGGATCTAATAGGACCTACCAGAATGGAAAGTCATGGTGGGAAAAAGTATATCCTGGTAATAGTTGATGACTTTACCAGATTCACATGGGTAGTCTTCTTAAGGGATAAATCTGAAACCCTTGAAGAAGTAAGAAAAGTTCTTAAAAGGATTCAAAAATAAAAATCTTCTCAAATCAGTAAGATTTGTATTGATCATGGATCTGAATTTGAGAATAGCAATTTTGAGAAGTTCTGTACCGACCAAGAAATATTACATGAATTCTCTGCTCCCAAAACTCCACAAAAAAATGAAATTATGGAAAGAAAGAATAGGGTGTTTCAAGAAATGGCTAATGTCATGTTGAATAGCATGAAGCTCTCTAAAAATCTTTGGGCTGAATCAGTCAACACAGCTTGTTATATTATTAACCGAGTCTACACTAGAAAAGATAATAATAAAACGGCTTACGAATTGTGGTTCAATAAAAAGCCTACCGTCAAATACTTTCGAGTTTTTTGCAGCAAGTGCTACATTTTACGAGATCGTGAAAATTTAGAAAAATTCGATACGAAGAGTGATGAAGGGATTTTTCTAGGATATTCCTTAAACAGTCGAGCTTATAGGGTTCTGAACAAAAGAACTGGTGTGATTCAAAAGTCCATCAATGTTGTCATTGATGATCACTTAAACATGCCAATCCCTAATTCACATAATGATGAAGTTCTAATCATTGATAAACCCGATACTTCATCGAATCAGACTGATTCTGAGTTGAGGACTGTTAAAGATCATCCAACCACACAAATTCTTTAAAACCCTCTCACCGGTGTTCACACCCGTAGACAACTTGAGGATATATGTAAGTATATATGTTTTACATCCCAAATAGAACCATCTAACGTAAAAGAAGCTCTTGCTGATGAGAACTGGATTGTTGCGATGTAAGAAGAACTCAACCAATTTGTAAGAAATGATGTTTGGTATCTCGTACCAAGATCTAAAGATAAACACATCATTGAAACAAAATGGATTTTCAAAAATAAGTCTGTCGAGTGTGGAAATATAATTAGAAACAAGGCTAGATTAGTGGTACAAGGTTATACTTAAATTGAAGGAATTAATTTTGATGAAACTTTTGCACCAGTAGCACGTCTTGAATCTATCAGACTATTTATATCCATTACATGTTTTAGAAAGATAAAGATCTATCAAATGATGTGAAAAGTGCTTTTCTAAATGGCGATTTGCATGAAGAAGTCTATGTTGAACAACCAATGGGTTTTGAAGATCCCAAAAATATTGATCATGTGTTTCGGCTTAAAAAGGCACTTTATGGATTAAAACAAGCACCTAGGGCATGGTATGAAAAACTAACAAAAAAAATTTTAAGTCATAATTTTCAAATGGGATCTGTTGATAAAACTCTGTTTGTTAAAAAATATAATGATCATATCTTAATGGTATAGATTTATGTTGATGATATCATTTATGGATCAACTTGTACTGACTTGACTACTAAGTTTGCATATTTAATGAAATCACTGTTTGAAATGAGCATGGTTGGGGAATTGACTTATTTCCTTGGATTGCAAGTAAAGTAACAACCTGAAGGAATATTCATTTCTCAATCTAAGTATGCTTTGAATCTAATCAAGAGATTTGGATTTGAGAATGACAAGAATTTCGATACTCCCATGAGTACTACCCTGAAACTTTCAAAAAACTCTAATGGTGAAAATATTGATTCAAAACTTTATCGGAGTATGATTGGTAGTTTGTTATATTTAACTGCTAGTAGACCTAATATTTCTCTAAGTGTTGGTATTTGCGCAAGATTTCAATATGATCCAAAAGAATCTCACTTGATTGCTGTCAAGCGGATTATTAGATATGTCGCAAATACTGTAAATCTCGGTCTCTGGTATCCTCATGAGACTAGTGTCCAATTAGCTGGGTACTCAGATGCTGACTGGGTTGGTAGTCTAGATGATAGAAAATCAACCAGTGGTGGTTGCTTTTACATTGAAAATTGTCTAGTTTCTTGGTTTAGTAAGAAACAAAATTCTATATCACTTTCAACAGCTGAAGCTGAGTATATCACAGCTGGTAATGCATGTACACAGCTTGTTTGGATGCAACGAATGCTAAGTGATTATGGAATTAAATAGGATTCTATGTTATTACATTGTGATAATTCCAGTGCGATAAATATTTGAAAAAATTCTATTCAGCATTCTCGTACTAAGCACATTGACATTAAATTTCATTATATTCGGGAATTAGTAGAAGAAAAAGTTATATCTGTGGAATATATTCCTACCGAAAATCAACGAGCTGATATTTTCACAAAACCTCTCGATAAAAACAGATTCAAAAAGATAAAATTTGATCTTGGCATATGCATTTTAAAATGATTATTTATGCCTACTTGTATCATAATGTATATATTTCCTAAATTGAATTCCAATTTTTGTATAATTTGCAAGAAAAATGAATGTTTGGACATTCTTCGACCGGTCGTGAGAATACTCGACCAGTCGACCTTCGACCGGTCATAGATACCTACGACCAGTCGTAGATCTTGGGAATCACTTAAAATTTTGGGGATTTTACTTTCTTCCTCATTTCGTATTTCTTTTCTAAGGAGCCGAGCTTGACTTGTCGAACCCACTGTTCTTATTCTTCAAGGTTAGTATTCCATATGCGTTTTTCTTACAGATTTGTGTCTAGATTGTTTCCTTTTCTAGCTTGAAGCTTTCTATTTTGGATTTCATTGAGATTTGGGGTTTGAATTTTGAAAAATCTGTTTTGAGTAAACCCACTTCTCAATCCTTTGCAACTTCTTATTTCCTTGTTATCTTTGTTGCAAATGGCTTATAGAGGTAGAAAAACTACTTCCCATGGTCCTTCTTCTTCCTCCAGATCGACCAAGCATCATCTTCTTATTCCCAATAATGATCCATCTTATGTTAAGGACATGATCACGTAATGTTATTGTTGAACATCCAGTTGATGTTAATCATATTGCACCTTTTGATATCCTTCCTATACTTGAAGCTATAGGTTGGGTTAACTTATTACATTGGGGTGGGCCAGTATATTGGTCCATTGCCCAATCCATGTTTACATGTATTAGTGACTTCTCACAGGATAATTTAACTTTTAAAATATCTACTAGTGAATGGCCTTTTGATATTGATCGTCATTTAATTTCAACCCTTATGAACATTCCTGTGAATGATGAGGGTATTCCTATTCATAATTTGACTGATAAACCCTCAGTTTCTGAAAAATGTATATTCACTAGAGACTTGTATAACATGGATGTTCACTGGACTAAAAAAGGGAATGCGCTTCCCGCAAGGTATTTGTTACCCAAATACAGAGTTCTTCACAAAATCTTTGTGTCTAATCTGTATCCTCGTTCGGGTAATAAAATTGACTTGACCTCGTTTATGGTTCGTGTTATCCATGCTATTGCCAGTGGTACTCAGATTTGTTTACTATCCTTAATCTGTCATTTCGTTCTTCAGTTTATACTCCATCCTGGTCATAGTGACATTCCTTTTGCTTATTTAATGACTGTATTGGCTACTCATATGTTAGTCGATATGCCGGTTGATGAGGCACCTATCCATCATCTGATTTTCAACAATTCTAATCTCAATAAGATGAAGCTGGAATTACTTCCTGAACAAGGTGGTGGTGGTGGTGGTCATGAAGAAGCTGGTGATGACATTAATATGGATGACATTTTTGAGGAACTGGATTCTGATTCAACAAATGATCCAGATTTTGAACCATCTGTTGTTGATGCACGTCTAAGTGCATTGAAGGATAAAGTTGAGAATATAAATGTAAAGATGGAAAATATGTCGGTTGCTCATGATTTACAATTCAAGTACATGCTCAAATATCTTAGGCGATTGAACAAAGGCATGCACCAACTTGATCCCTCTATTCCTGCTCCATCATCTGGTTCTAGTTCTGATTAGTTTATATGGGATTTTTTGGTCTATAATAACTTTATAACTTAGCACTAGGTTGACTGATTTGGAGTTGGATACTATCTTTGTTTTATGCTGGGTATTTGTTCTATGTGAAACTATGCTAATTTTGAGTTGGATATTATCTGTTTTTCTGCTATAATCTCGTAACTCCTCATATTTACTCTCATATATCCCTTTATTTAGTTCTCCTTCCTTGTTGTTTCCTTTGTCATCTTGTGACAAAAAGGTGGAGAATGGTTTGTTCTTAATGATGTGATTGTGAGAGGAGCAGCATTGGTTATGTTACTCAGGGGGAGTATGTATGTTTGAACTAGTTGAATGAACTGGTTGAAATGTTGAATGTTGCATATTGAATATTGATTTGCAGGTAAGCCAGTTGATATTAACTGGTTCATGTTATTTTACTTTATGTTTATCTTGGTTATTTATTTTGTCACTAATTTGACAAAGGGGGAGATTATAAGTGCTATAGTTTATATCCCTGTCAGTTGTCAAATTTATGGTGCCAAAATCACTGTTATATAACTTGCATAAGTGAAACTCTCTCAAAGATCAACATTCATGAACAAGCAAAGCTCACAACAAGCAAAGCTCATAAGTACAAAGATCAATCTTGACTGCAAGTATTGCTCACAAGACAAGTCTCAAGAATGCAAGACTTCAAGAAGAGTACAAGACAGTTCGTAAAGAACTCAAGACACTTTCAAGGTTAAGCTACATCAAGATTGAACTACATCAAGTCTTCAAGGCTTAAACTTCAAGGTCACTTGTTCCTAATGTTTTAATGTCTTTACTTCATGATTGGGGTTTGATTGATCTTAGGTTGACCTTAGAAGTAGGCCATTTTGAATACATAAGTCATATTTTTATGTTACATGAGTTTGGGCAGTTCGTGGACTTGTCCTAGGCTTTCTTCGACTAGTCTTAGCTTTGCTTCGACCAGTCCAAGAAATTCCTCGATCAGTCGTGAGTTTGTTAAAAAATTCGGATATTTTCTTTTAGGCTTCGACTTGTCCAGAATCATTCGACCAATCCGAAGGAATGTTGTCATCATCTTCAACCCGGTCGAAAGTCTTCGACTCAAAGTCCAACGATTATTTATAGGGTCTTCGACCAGTTGAAGGAGACCTTCGACCAGTCGAAGGTGACCTCTACGACCGAAGGTGACCTACGACCAGTCGGATGAGTTCTTCGACCAGTCGTAGAACGGTCAAAGCTTATCGCGCCAGATTTTTTTTAAATCTGTTATTTCTTCGACTAGTCGAAGAGCTCCCTAGACCAGTCGAAGACGTGATCTGCTCACCTATAAATAGAGCACGAATCTCAGAAGAATTTAAGGAATTAATTAATCCATTCAAGCCTATCTTCGTCAAACTTCTGAGAGATAATTCTGTGCTCCATCTAAGCTAAGTGTGCTTATTTAATATTCTCTTTCTTTAGCTTTATTTAATTAATTTTGTTTCTGCTATTCCAATCTAATTTGATAAGAGGAATTTTTATTCCCTTTCTTTGGAATCAAAATCAATTAAGGCAAGCCCTATTTGGTTTAATTTAAAATCTATTAGAACTAGAACCATTGTAATTGAGTACTGGATATTGAACTTGGACATTCAATCATTTACTCTGACTTGGTTTTACCTGTCAAGCTACAAATGAAGGAGATAATCAGTATTTTACATTTAATTGTAAATTCTTTTCTGTTTTGATTTCTTTCAAGATTTGCCAGAAAAACCTTGTTGTATTGGTTATCTGAGGAGAGCCAGGAAAACTCAGAAGTGGGGTTTTTTAATTTTGTAAGCCCACAGACAAAGACACAATTGTAAAGGTTTTGGGTGAACCTGTGAAAACCTATTTTGTTAGTGAACGCTAATATCCCCTGTGTGAGGATATTAGGAGTGGAGTAGCATTTTGTGTGGCTATTGTTTAACAGTTGGTGAATACACAGGCGAACCACTATAATCCCTTATGTTGTGATTGAATGATTTATATTTTTAATCTTTAATTATTTATTTGTGGGATGTATGTATGGTGGTGAGTGTTGTAATCATTTAATTCAAGCATTGTGGGAATTTTGTAATGGTTTAGAATTTATTTTCTGTTATTCCTTTATCAGTTTGATATTCAATTTCCTTTAAAGTTATTCCAGCAAGGTTGCCCTGCCATTTCTATGGTATATGGATGTCCCTAGAATAATACATTTGTGATTACAATTTATTTCAATTCAGTTTGTATTTATTTCTATATTCCTCTTTGGTTTGAGTTTTGATACAAAGATCTTTCTAGAAATAAGGTTGTCCTATCATAAACTTTGGTTTTTGGTGTAAGGTTGTCCTTAGAACAACATTTATATCAACCTCTCAAGATCTGAATTTTGAGGTTGTTTTACTTTCCTGCATTGTGATTTATTTTGGCTATCATATTCTTTTTAATTCCGCTGTTATAAGTTATATTTGGCAATGTCCTATTCACCCCCCCTCTAGGACATATAGCTAGGCCTTTTCAGGGTTTTGGTTTGGGTTTTCAAGTTTAGGTTTAGGTTTAGGTTAGGGAGTTGAGATTAGGATTAAGTATAAGTTTAGGTTTAGGGATTTCAGAATAGGTTAAGGATTAGGTTTAGGGATTTGAGAATAAGTTTAGGTTATTGGTTTACGGTGTGATTTAGGTTAAGGATATGGTCTCTGAAATACAGATATAAACATGGCTACCAGCACAAATGGCTAGGCCTTCCAATGCTGTCCATAGGAAATGGTTAGCTTTATCATGGTCATAACAGCGGTTCCCACCTTCCATGGACCCCCGCTGATCCGGATAGCTCCGATGCACATCCAAGTCTGCTCCATTATTTTCGAGCAAATACATAAACACATGCATGGTGATCCATCCATCCATGATCTAACAATCCATCCATCCTAGAATGCATGCATTAAGAAAATGAGTGGAACAATCCATCCATCATGGAATGAATCTATCCTAAAAAAGAAAATTTCCCCTGTTTTACCAAATTTTCCATTTCGATCTTTTTTGGTCCAAATCCATGTCAATGCATGAGAATCGTGCATAAACATGGATTTTAATCAAAATGCATGAGGGGAATTACAATATAGATATCATGCACATGATATCACATAATGTATTATTTGATGAACTACACATATGTGCACTCTTGACAAGAGACGTACCAGATGCTTGAATCTGAAATATGCAGCTCCAATCCTCCCACATGCAACATCCACCTGAAAGAATGCGCATAACCGTCATGCTTGAGTAATCAATACAGGAATGTACAAGTAAAACCATAAAACCAGAGATACTCACTGCATTTTCAGGATCTCCTCCATAGTTGCAGCATGGACCATTGACAGTGCCCCCAACAGGCGATCACAGAGTTGGGGAGTCGATACGAAATCTAGTAATTTATATTGACCATTGTATATTTCCTCTTATATATAAAAGAATAAGGGAAAATTATGATATTTTTACCTTATAATTTTGAATACCAGCTTACCAATAGGTGGGGTCTTCTTCCAATTCTATCAGTTAGAATTGCACCCGATGTGTGAGACCCGACCTGAGTTCGCTTGTGTGCATGAGTGTGTAAGTATACATTTCATCCATCTTGGTCCTGCAGTCCTACCGGTCGAATCCCGGTGACCCGTGACCCTTAGATAGTATTTGCGGTCATCTGTAAGTCTCGTCATAAAGACCTGACTCAAATTGAGTTGAGACCTATGCCATTGCGACCTCATCGTCGTCACGGTTCCAACGACTTGTCTCGTGCGAAAATTCGTCGTGTCCATCAAAAGTTATGGGTTACGCATCATTTGGACCATTGATCGCATTTTTGGTGGGACCCACATGATTTGCATGTTTCCCCATGTGCACACTTGCCAATGGTGATGACATCCCCATTTTCATGATGTCATATGGCCTAGTCTAGCAATGTTAGACTCCCTTCTCTAAACTCATCATGGCTCTTTCTTTTTCTCTTTTCTAGAAGTCATCATGAGATTTTTTTTCTTCCCCATGCAATTTCTCTTCCCGAATCTGAAATTTCTCTTCTCTAGGGAGAGAGAGAGACCACCACATCCTCTTTTCTAGCAAATATAATCATTACTTTAAATAAAACTCCCTTCTTGCTAGCAAATGCATCTCATTCCTCTCTCTCCTCCCTCATTTCTCTCTCTCTCTCTCTCTCTCTCCCTCTCTCTCTCTCTCTCTCTCCCTCCCTCTCTTCTCTTCTTCTCCATTTTTACCACCCATTTTTCAGCCCTTTATCCTCCCTTCTACCCCATAATCTAGCCCTTAGTCTAGCATCTTGACCATTAAACTTTTTTCCTTAGAGCTTGAAGACTATCTTGGAGGTGTTTGCTTGAAGATCTTATAGGTGGGTGTGCATGTAATTACAAAATTCATATTTCTTCTATTTCATACTTGTTCTTCCCTTTTCTTTCATTTTGAAGCTTGTGGGAACCATCAAATGATGGTGGTGGCCTCCAAAATTTCATGGATGAGGCTCATAGCCCATCTTACTTGCATGCATGTTCCATGCAAGGGGCCATTCTTCATGGACCCCTACATGATTTTTCTTTCTTTGATCAAGGATCTTTAGGTCATCTAGACCCTTAATCCTTGGTGGAGATTGCATCTCCATCATAGATCTCAAGTAGAAATCCTATGATCATGTAGATCTTGTATATCTTGTGATAGTGGAATGTGTATGCATGAGTGATGAGGGGAAGGGCCTCAATGTGGTGGAGACCCTTCCCTTGTGGCCGAATCCTTATTTTTCCTTTGTTGATAAACTTCTTATCATAGGTGTGTGGCCTACCTTGTGGACTAAAAATGTCCATAATAGTCCACCCTTGGACATTAGAGCCCCCTTATCTACCTATATGGGGCACATGTAAGGGGTATTTTGTAATGGGAAGGGTCTGAATGTTTGTGGGACCCACTGGGGTGGTCCATACCATGATTTTCTTAGATTAAATCCCCTTTTAAATAGTTTTTATATTTATTTATTTTCAGTTATATGTTGCTATCCAGAACTGTCTGGATAGATTGTTGGGTCATCTTGAGGCAAACGTTTTGGTCATTTGGAGCGGTGTTTGGTCCCATGTAATATATGTTTCTTGAAGGTGTGGACCCCACCTATATTCATGCCAAATTTCATCCCCATCTGACCTTCATTGGGGTCCCAAAGCTGTGGTCCAAGTAAGGTGGACAGTCTGGATTTTTCTGCACTGTTCTAGTAACATTCCACCGTGAATAGGTTGGAATTCCAAAATTTATTAAAATATCTTTGGATGTCTAAAAATTCTACAAATTTACAGGGAGGTGGCACACCTATGGTTGGACCCACCTAAAAAATTTTGGGGCCAATGGACACCTGTACACACCATGGTGGTGGCTGGACCGGCTCACTATAATATGGTGTCTATATCAGTCTAATTTTCATGATAGATTGATTTATTTAAATGAATTAAAATATTTATAGATGTTCAAAAATTTTAAAATTTTTTAGGGGTGTGTTCCACTAATGTTAGGACCTACCTACCAAATTTTAGAGCCAATGGACCTCTGTGTACACTGTGGTGAGGGTCAGACTGGCCCACCACGTTGGGACGTCCAGGTCTATCTGATTTATTGGATAAACTATTTTATTTAAATTAATTAAAATACTTCATAATATCCAAAAATTATGAAATTTTGTGAGGGTGTGGCCTACCTATGGAAGTGTCACTCTGTAAAATTTCAGCCCTAACTGACCCCATTTGGGCATCCAAAAGAATAGGCCAAGATGATTGGACTGCCAGATTGTTCTGTTGTGCAGTCCAGCAATATGCCTTGATAAAAACCATAATTCAAAAGTGTTTCCTCTGATGGTGGGCTACCTTTTTTGGGTTTCTTCTTATTGTATACATGATGAGGGACCTTGACCCTCAATTTTCAGAGTTTTAGAGGCCTTGGACCCACTCTAATAGAGTGCCCAAATTTAGGACAACAACATGCATTGCAGAAATTTTCTATACATTATTGTCCCCTTGGTTATTTCAGAACTTTTGGGCCCCAGCCCATTGGGCTTTGTATATGATTAGTTGGGGACCCATCTCTAATGTTCTAGGGCCCATCAGGGCTATGATTATGGGCCCCACCATATTGAGAAAATTGGACATTTATTGCTCGCTTATATTTTATAATACTCTTGGGCCATTTTCTTTTACCATACTATTGTGTTGGGCTAGTGGGCCGGGTTACTCAAGTAGATGGGCCTTTGGTTGCCCACCAAATCAACTTTATACTTCGGCCGGGTTGTAAGCCCAACCTTACTTGACTAAGAGCATGACATTTGCCTATGTGGTTTGAGTAATGGGCTGCTCACTAGGCCACCACAATATATGAGATTAGTGGTCTTTATGATTGGGCCCTAACCCTTCCCCTATGGGCCCATAGTGGTATGTATGGGTTGGACTATGTGTGTTTTCCTTGGACCCATGTTTTGGATAGGCCTTGGACCGTCTTTCTGAAGCCCAACATGAGTGTATGTGGAATGTTTATGGCTGCGTATTTCTTATTTCTAATGTTGTGTGGACCTTGTGCCTTGATTCGTGATCAATTAGAGATGAGCTACCTCTTGAGGACTAATTTTGGTTGGATGTCCACATTGGTGGCCATAAGGTAGGCTCATGGGCTTCTATGGGTGGTTAAAGGCCTACCATAGACCCTTGCTAGGCCCGTCTTATCTATTTAGGCTCATATCATTGTTCTCCTTAGTCTCGTGGGTTACCCCAGGTAAATGAGCCCTCATTAGAGGTTGTATTCCTTATGAGGAAATTGGTTAAGTACCTTAACCTTTCATGGTTAGGTAGAGAGTTCATCTTCACCTCATTGACACCCTCATTCATCTTTATGGCCTACTCCCATACACATCATATGTACTTGGTTGAGGTATGATTGGCCATGGTTGTGCCATTGTATAGGGTATGTTGGTATCTCCCCAAGGGGTGGAGTTTTTCCCTCTGGAGTACGATGGATGCTTGAGATTAATGCATGGGTGATTGTGTGATTCATGCATCTGGCATTTGCATAACATATGGGTATCTGCTCTTACTTCATCAGGGCCTTACCTCCATAGGGATATTCTTGGGTGGCCATATGTGTGGACACCAGAAATATTAGTTGAGCATACCGGGTGCATAGGATGCCCATGGGTGAAATTCTCAAAACTTCCATGATACTAAGGATCTACTTCAACGTCGTGACCGGGTGGAATATATGAGCGCACGAGGGCCTTATACCTTTAGGCCACGACTCTCACTGTTTTGTAGTTGGTTAGATAGGGGTGTGACCGTACTTACCTAGTGTGTAGGGGGCATTGCTAGGCTGAGTCTGACCAGCTCATGAATGGGTCCGCTACTGTCAGGCCTTGCTGGTGATTGGCTATACACAAGTGGGTAGTGAAGTCTCTTACGCTCGTTTGATTGTGCGGGTCTGTAGAACGGTAGTCATTCAACAGTGTAATGGACCCCAGTGATTTCCTTATGATTGGAAATATACTTGACTTGTAGTTTGGATATGAGCACTGGCATTACTTGCATTGCATTAGCAATGGTTGTACAAGCCCCTTCATGCATTACCTTGGTATGGCACCCAGTACTCATTGCATCTTATTCATGATAAGCTTGGGTAAGGCTAGTGAAATCCTCATTGATCATGCTTCTCTCCTTGTATCTCCTACTACTCTTCTGTGCACCATTATCACACACCTACACCACCCTCTAAGCTTCTATAAGCTTATGCACTATTGATGCGTGCAGAAGATTCTAAGCAAGCGTCGTAGCAGCAGAGCGTGGAGTAGAGCTGAGCATTTGAGGACTCCAGTGTTGCCGACCTTTCTCTCATTTCTTTTTTATCTCATGTATGTCCTTTTGGACCTTATGGATGATTGTAAAATTTTAAATTTATAGTGGATTTTACGATGTGTGCCTTTGTTATTCTCAGATGTTCTTGCTATGATCTTGGGTGTGCTCATATTGGTAATGATTATATTGTTATAAAAAATCCTCCTTATAGGATCCAAGGATAGGAACCTGCCTCAGGAGCCGAGAATGGAGTACTATGGAGGCTGTTATGGCCAGAACCTGCCATCGGGTTCCTTGTGATTTCGGTTACCGAGTCTGGGGAGTGACACAATGCTGTCATCAGAACCTAAAAAATAGTACCATATACAAAAGTTCAGAAAAAAGGATCTTAAAGTGGAGAAATTTCTGACATGATTTGCTAGTAGCAGCACATGTGCCAATGTAGATATATTAGGATCCAGTCCACTCATCAGGGGAGCTACAAGCATACATTGAGTATAGGCTGTTGGTCATCTTTTTTCCAACCTCCTTTGGTTGATGATTGGAGAGACCCGAATTTTGCACCATGGCATGTTCATGACAACCCCCAACTGATGAATGTTCATTCAAAATACAGTTTCTGAGCTATTAGATCAACGATTGCAGCAAGATGAAAGCTGGTGACGGAAATGAAGAATCAAATATTTCTAAACATTCTCACAATAAGCATATTTTGTCAATTGTAAAAACATTAAAAGAATGTAAGGGCCAAGTTATTTATGAAACTATTGATCAGAGACAATCTGTCAGGAATAGTGAGAAAATTCAAATTTGAAAATTTTCCCACTCAGATTTTCCTTCACACAGCATCTATCAGACAGCCTTGTACCATACAATTTCCTTTTAATTGGAAACCAACTCTAACACCAACAGAAATGGTACAATGTGAACATAGTCCAGGATAGAGTACTGCACACTCAAAATTCACTGCAAGAAAGAAGAACATGATTGATTGATTGAATAAATAAAAACTGATATATGTGCGGCAGTAATGACAAGCCAAGTACTAACTTGTATTGTCTTCCTAAAGTTCTTGGGCTCCTCAAGGTCCTCAAAAGGGTATGCACCCACTAGCATGACATAGAGGGTTACTCCACATATAGAAAAGAGAAAACAAAAGAGTATGACTTCAACATACACAAGAAGCACCCCGTCACTTTGTCATTAATCTCCTACTGTTAAAGACAATTGGCAGGAATCTATTATGCACTAGGCAACCTTTATAACTAAGAATTATTTCAATGTTTATGAAATCATTGATATTGATTGAACCTTCTACAAGTATATGACCCTTCCATTTTCCAATAAAAACATGTTGCTCACAAGTGGCTATTTCATCCCCATTGAGCAATCAGATCTATTCTACTTAGAGATTAGGTGTGTTCATTGATGGTAGAGAAACCTAGTGATGAATTTATGCATACTCTCTTTCTTCTTGCCGAACCACAAAACTAGCCATTCTAATCCCAAAGTACTTGGTAATGACAGGTAAGAATTTCTGTAATTTTCTTAAATATGCAGAAATCAGAAGCATTCGGGTGTATTATTAGTACTAGTTCTTTCATGAGCATAAAACTTACAACGGGGCTTTTGTCCATTTCTATGAACAATACATCTTGCCATAGATTTCCAAGTTGCCATCTTGCTGTTTTATGCCTTCCTTTGCAGCCTTAGTATCTTCTTGCGAATTAGCTGCACATCGCCAATATCCAATTTCATCAGCTAAAAACTACATCAATCTTTTAATCAACAATGCAGCAGCAAAATCTTTAGAAATCCTTCAGTTAATCTATCTTTCTAAAACAGAAAGGCTATTGGGCCACTGCATTTAGGCAATGGGACCCACTTGTTGAGCAGCTTGGTTCTCACAAATGTGTCGCAGATTGGCATGTAGAAGCCATGAGCCCCTTACAAGATTCACTTACATAGTGTCCATAAAAATCAATCCTAGCCATTAAGACACTCAAAAACAAGAAGATGGAACACAGAGCGAGAGAGGGCATCAGAATACACACCCAGGACCTAAGATCACCATCCACGACATGGGCTTCTAGGACCAATGAAAAGAACTCCTAAAATTAAATGAAATCTAATTGTGCATTAGAAAAGAAAAATAGTTGTTTTGATAACTGGGCAAGCTTTAAAGCACTCAACCAAGTCAATGAATCTTATCCGCCCGTCTTTTGAACCATTTTCAATATTTCCAGTGTAGGGTGCTTTTGGTGCAGCCAAACACATGCTTAGCTACAGTAATTTATGCATAAAACTTAAAAAGGTTGCAATTATTCTTATTCTTATTAAACAGATCTTTAAAAAAAAAAATACAAATAATTAAAATTTTTCAAAAAATTGAGAGATGAGCATGCTTCATCATCATATTAAAAAGCGGGGCCCTGAATACTTAATTTAGAAAAGAAAATTTCCCCTGTTTTCCCAAAATTTCCATTTCGATCTTTTTTGGCCCAAATTTTCCATTAAAAGTGCGGCCCCAAATGCTTCATCTTCATATTAAAAAGTGGGGCCCCTAGGTTGTAATCAATCTTTTCCACTTCTCATTGTAGCCCATGTGAAGCATCTAATTAAAGAGACCATGTAAGAAAGGCTCTGTGGGTCCACTATGATGGATGTGACGTTTGCTCCATACATCTATTGTATGACCTTTTCTTTCTCTATTCCTTCCTTGGTCCATGTCCATTGCACATGCCATACCCTTGGTTTCACATCATGCAACCTTTTAGTAGCAGCTTTCATGGATGAGACTCATCCAATAAACCTTGAACATTTTGAAGTACAATGACTAAGTGCTTGTTTGTCTCCCTTACTTGCATAGAAGATGCATGTACCTGGCAGAGGTCCACTAGTCCACTCGTTCTCATCCCCATGCGGCACATGTGCCAACCTAGCTATGACAAGGGTCCCACCATGAAGATGAAAGTGCACCCATCAAGATTAGTGTATGCAGTTGTATGCCTGCTTAGACTACATATGTAGATATCTGTCAGGGAACACCCATATGCATATTCTACTATGTGTATCACAGTTATTTACATATGTAATACTTATATATAGATACAGTTACATACATGATGCACCTAACTACATGAAAATCAGGCTGATCCATTCATCAAGTTGGCCACCCCAAGAATAGAACGAACAATTTTGGAGAAAAAAAATGCCAAAATTCTGCAATCGGCATACTTATGTGGCCACTCCTGATGGATAAACTAGCCTGATTTTTGCTTTTGGTCTTCTTCATGGTGCACGCCACCGCTATGCAATGCTTAGATGTTCCACACACTTTTCTCGTTGGCATGTGTTCTAGAAATAAAAAATAAAAAACCCTCGAGGATCCAAGAAGATTGGTTGTAGAGGTTGAAACTTCTCACCAACTTCCCCTTGAAAGTGAATCCTCCCCGACTTTTTAGGTCTCGAAAGTACTCCATATTGAAAGATAATCCCCCACTGATCAGTTTTTCACCCCCTCTCATCCACCAATAGTATTTGGGGGTAGGCATAGGATTGCCTTCAAGTTTAAAGACTAGTGTCCTTTCTTTACTCTCGTAGGGTGAAATTGGATGCACTATCAAACTGATTTGCAATATTAATTTGGTAAAGTGGGAATGACCAAAATGTAATATCTTCTCCCTTCGTACTAAGGACCCTCGCCCCAAATTCAATCATATTACTTCCAAGTTGAAAGAAATTGAATTGCAAAGATACTTCCTCATTATGAATATTAGGATGCATCATTCAATTTTACCATTTCATTTAATCAGATTGGTCACATGTTAATACACTTGTGTATCCAATGCAGCCTTAGCCTTAGCAGTAACCATCAACCCATCAGACGGGCCATACCCAAAAATCCCCTCAATACAAGCCCTCCCATTACAGCAGTGGTCTGTGTTCAGCTTTAATGGTGGGCATTCAATCACCACAGTGGTGAAATCCCACGGCGTGCATGTGTAGGGTGTGTGTGCGTGTGGCGTGAGTGTGTGGGGGTGTGTGTACGTGTGTAAAAAAATAATAATTAAATAATCACCACAGATTTCAGAAATAGAGAGAGAGAGAGAGAAACTTACCGTCCTTCTTTTTCTTCTCCTTCTCCTTCTTCTTCTCCTTCTTGCGGTGAAAGGGGGTTTTGACAACAGAGATAGGGGAATACGGCCAATAGACAGGGAGAGAGGGTGAGGGAGAGCGGGAGATCGAGCGAGGGCAAGGGAAAGAGAGAGGTTGAGTGCGAGAGAGAGATGGAGAGAGAGACAGAGAGATGGGTTTTCATTTGCCTGTGCGTGGGAGAAAATGGCGGACAATAAGGTTTTGGTTTGGGGAGGGCATTTTGGAAGCAGATTGCATACTGAGTAACTCAGTACGCTTAACATACTGACTAAACTTTGTGGGTCCCACAGTCGTTCATGAATTTTATCCACTCTGTCCATACATGTTAGAAGATAATTTAAGGTCTTTAGTATAAAAATGAAGCACATCCAAAGCTTAAATGGACCACACCACCAGAAACTATGAATTCAACATCTACCATTGAAAATTTCGTGTGGGCCATAAAAGTTTTAGATCAATATGATATTTGTGCTTTCACTTCTTCCATGTCATTGTGATATTATGAACAGGTTGGATGACAAATGAACATCATTGCAGGCCATAGAAATGTTTCAATAGTGGAAATCATTATTCCCACAGTTTCCTATGGTATGTATCCACTTGAGTTTTAGAAACACCTCAATTTTGGTATCAACCACTAAAATGATCTGAAAAAATGGATGGACGGAGTGGATAAGACAATTGCATTCACGGTAGGCCCAATTGAGTTCACTCAGTATGATAATAGCGTACTGCTCAGTACACAATCCCATTTCGGTAGTTTCTGAAGGGGTGCGTGACGGTCGGCCCCTTTGGGAGTTGAGTTTTAGGACCATGGGGCCCACTGGATATGTATTTTATACATCCACTCCATCCATTAATTTTAAATTATTATTTTAAATGTCGATACAAAAAATGAGTCAGATCGAATCTGTAAGGAAACCACATAACATATTAACAGTAGATATTTAATTTTTATTATTTCTTATGGTGTGGTCCACTTAGACATTTAATTTATATAATTTTTGAGCTCATCTACTAAAATTATGTATCAGAATTAATGGGCGGCTTAGATGACCCCATGGAGCCACATAAGCACCATCTATGTTTAATACCGTTTAGGTGAGGAGTTATGCTTTAGCTACAAATCAGCTAGGATTTAGCTACGGATTTAATCCGTAGCTAAATGCTTTCAACTTCCATAGCCCTTGCTCAATTTTTTGGTAGTGAATACTCCAATTGGGTGGTTATATGATTGGTTCACCAATTAATTAACACACCCTTAAGCTTTATAAAAGGTTCTCCGACGTAGTTGGATATTTATTAAATGGGTACCTTTTTCTTATAATAACAGCCCAATGAGTTTAAGGAGAGTGTAACGAAGTGCTTCCCATATGATATAAATTGTATCAGTGAAACAGTTTGGGTGTTCCAGTGATCTTACAATCAACAGATACCTATTTGCCCAAAGGGTTGCGGAACAATATAATAAGGAATACTGAATACACTGACCTAGTTCAAATGGTAACCTTCTGGACTACCATGTACCCATTCATCAGGAAATCCTTGTCTTAACCATCCATGGGCCTAAGTCGGACAATCCCATTGTTACAACTACTATTTCATTGATCCATATGAATGGGCTATCCTTTTAAAGTAGATTACAGAGTGGTTGAGAGATATGACTAAAATATTTTATGAATCTCCTATAAAATCCAATATGATATAGAAATGATCGGATATCATGTATACTTTTAGGGGTAAAAAAAAAATTGTAATTAAATCGATATTAGCCTTGTCCACTTCAATTTCATTGGACGAAATTATGTGTCTAAGAATAATTCCCTTTCAAACCATGAATAACAATTCTCTCAATTGAGAACTAGGTTTTTTTCTTCACAACGAGTTAAGACTAATTGAAAAATAGAAAAATCTTCCATGAAAACTTTTAGAAAATGACAAACCATATAAAAAATACTAAGTATGCATCTCTGAAAAATTATAAGAGCATACAAAGACCAAAAGGCATCCTTTTATATGCAAAGGTATTAAAAGGACACGAAAATGTGGTTTTCTCCAGGTCTTCTAGAACAATTTCTATCTGGCTATATTCAGTGTAACCATGCAGGAAACAATAGTAGGAATGACTAGCTAACCTTTCTAGAATATAATCAATGAATGGTAAGGGAAAGTGGTCTTTCCTAGTGATAGTGTTTAATTTTCTATAGTCAATGCACATTTTCTAACCCGTAGTGACTCTAGTTGGCCCTAATTCATTGTTGGCATTGGTAACTATGGTAATTCTAGATTTCTTAGGGACCACCTGAGTTGGACTCAACCATTGGTTATCTAAAATAGGGCAGATGATACCCACATCCAGTAGCTAAAGGACCTCGGCTCTAACCACTTCTTTCTATATGTATTTAATCAATGTCACTACAAGAAATATGGTTTTTACCTACGAAAATATTTTTCGTAGGTAAAGGTGACTTTTACCGATGAAAATTATTTTCGTAGGTAAAAGCATACTTTTACCAACGAAAATCAATTTCGTAGGTAAAAGCCATCTTTACCTACGAAATTTTTCGTAGGCAAAAGGTGTTTTAACTTTAAACTTCACTTTTGCCTACGAAATTGTGAAACCCATCTTTACCTACGAAAAGATTCGTAGCTATAGGGTCATTTTAATTTTTTTCTATAAAACCCATATTTACCTACGAAACTATTCGTAGCTAAAGGGTCTTTTAAATTTTTCTACCTCGAAAATATGCGTAGCTAAAGGGTCTTTTGAAGTTTTAAAAAAATAAAAAATTGTAAACTTTACTTTTACCAACGAAATTGAATTTCGTAGGGAAAACTCATATTTTCCTACGAAAATATTCGATTAAAACCTTTCTTTTACCTACGAAATTCAATTTTGTAGGGAAAACTCATATTTACCTACAAAAATATGCGTAGCTAAAGGGTCTTTTGAACTTTTAAAAAAACAAAAAATTGAAAAACTTTACTTTTAACAACGAAATTGGATTTCGTAGGGAAAACCCATTTTTACCTATGAAAGTATTCGTAGCTAAAGGGTCAGTTAAATTTTTCAAAAAAACATTAATATAGAAAATTTAAAATCTTTCTTTTACCTACGAAATTTAATTCCATAGGGAAAACCCATAATTACCTATGAAAA
The DNA here is from genome assembly GCA_030180095.1 of Magnolia changhungtana. Taxonomy (NCBI): domain Eukaryota; kingdom Viridiplantae; phylum Streptophyta; class Magnoliopsida; order Magnoliales; family Magnoliaceae; genus Magnolia; species Magnolia changhungtana. The sequence goes on along the minus strand of JASAUF010000583.1, from coordinate 1,041,897 downwards.
AATTCGTAGCTAAAGGGTCTTTTGAACATTTAAAAAAACAAAAAATCCAAAACGTTACTTTTACCTACAAAATTAAATTTCGTAGGGAAAACCCATCTTTGCCTACGAAATTTTATTTCATAGGTAAAACCCATATTTACCTACGAATGTTTTCGTAGGTAAAAGGTGTTTTAATTATTTTTTACCTCTTTCCCTACGACAATTTTCGTAGGTAAAGGGCATTTTCAAATATTACGACTTCCGAAATTTGAATTTATAAAAGTCATCTTTCCCTACGACCTACGAAAGTCGTAGGTAAAAGTCGAAATTTGAATATGTAAAAGTCATCTTTCCCTACGACCATTTTTGTAGGTAAAGAGTGTTTTCAATTTATCAAAATTTATAAAAGTGATCTTTCCCTACTACAATTTTCGTAGGTAAAGGGTCTTTTCAAAATTTATTTACCTACGAAATCTAATTTGGTAGGTAAAAGCCATAACATCTATGAGACTTTTATCTACGACTATTTTCGTAGGTAAAAACATACATTGAGACTTTTGCCTACGAAAATTTTCGTAGGTAAAAGTCTTTTTTAAAAAAAAATATTTTCAACTCCAAATTCCTCGTATACACCTGTTACAATATAGTTCATCATATTCTTCCTGATATACACCTATTATAAAATATATTTCATCATATTCACATTCACATCCATCTAAACCCAAACTACATAAATCCATCCAAACATAAACTATATTCATCCAAACATAAACTACATCCATCCAAACAAAAACAATCTTATCCACATGACATTCATCCACGCATAAAAACATATAAGTTTGACATCATAAATAAAATACAAAAATTTATTCATAGCATTAGGGAATTGAGAATAGGTTAAGGTTTAGGTTTAGGAAAATCGGGTTTGGGTTCGGGATCAGGATCGGGTTTAGGTTTGGGTTTTCAAGTTTAGGTTTAGGTTTAGGTTAGGGAGTTGAGAATAGGATTAGGTATGGGTTTAGGTTTAGGGATTTGAGAACACATTTAGGTTTTAGGTTTAGGTTTAGGTTTAGGTTTTAGGTTTAGGTTATAGGTAGGTTATAGGTTATAACTATAGGGAATTGAGAATCGGTTATGGTTTAGGTTTAGGAAATCGGGTTCGGGTTTGGGATTGGGTTTTGGTTTGGGTTTTCAAGCTTAGTTTTATGTTTAGGTAAGAGAGTTGAGATTAGCATTAGGTGTAGGTTTAGATTTAGGGATTTGACAACACATTTAGGTTTTAGGTTTAGGTTTAGGTTATAGGTTATAGTTATAGGGAATTGAGAATCAGTTATGGTTTAGCTTTAGAAAATCGGGTTCAGGTTCAGGATCGGGTTTTGGTTTGGGTTTTCAAGTTTAGGTTTAGGTTTAGGTTAGGGAGTTGAGAATAGTATTAGGTGTAGGTTTAGGTTTAGGGATTTGAGAACAAATTTAGATTTTAGGTTTAGGTTTAGGTTTTAGGTTAAGGTTAAGGTTATAGGTAGGTTATAGGTTATAGCTGTAGGGAATTGAGAATAGGTTAAGGTTTAGGTTTAGGAAATCGGGTTCGGGATCGGGTTTTGCTTTGGGTTTTCAAGTTTAGGTTTAAGTTTAGGTTAGGGAGTTGAGATTAGTATTAGGTGTAGGTTTAGGTTTAGGGATTGGAGAACACATTTAGGTTTTAGGTTTAGGTTATAGGTAGGTAATAGGTTATAGTTGTAGGGAATTGAGGATAGGTTAAGGTTTAGGTTAGGAAATCGGGTTCGGGTTCTGGGATCGGGTTTAGGTTTGGGTTTTCAAGTTTATGTTTAGATTTAGGTTAGGGAGTTGAGATTAGGATTAGGTGTGGGTTTAGGTTTAGGGATTTGAGAACACGTTTAGGTTTTAGGTTACTGAAATGGTTTAGGTTTTAGGTTTAGGTTATAGGTAGGTTATAGGTTATAGCTATAGGAAATTGAGAATCGGTTATGGTTTAGGTTTAGGAAATCGGGTTTGGGTTCGGATCGGGTTTTGGTTTGGGTTTTCAATCTTTGTTTTAGGTTTAGGTAAGGGAGTTGAGATTAGCATTAGGTGTAGGTTTAGGTAAGGGAGTTGAGATTAGCATTAGGTGTAGGTTTAGGTTTAAGGATTTGACAACACATTTAGGTTTTAGGTTTAGGTTTAAGTTATAGGTAATAGCTGTAGGGAATTGAGAATAGGTTATGGTTTAGCTTTAGGAAATCGGGTTCGGGTTCGGGACCGAGTTTTGGTTTGGGTTTTCAAGCTTAGGTTTAGGTTAGGAGTTGAGAATAGGATTAGGTGTAGGTTTAGGTTTAGGGATTTGAGAACACATTTAGATTTTAGGTTTAGGTTTAGGTTTAGATTTTAGGTTAAGGTTATAGGTAGGTTATGGGTTATAGTTTGTAAGGAATTGAGAATAGGTTAAGGTTTAGGTTTAGGAAATCGGGTTCGGGTTCGGGTTCGGGATCGGGTTTTGCTTTGGGTTTTCAAGTTTAGGTTTAGGTTTAAGTTAGGGAGTTGAGATTAGCATTAGGTGTAGGTTTAGGTTTAGAGATTGGAGAACACATTTAGGTTTTAGGTTTACGTTTAGGTTTAGGTTATAGGTAGGTTATAGGTTATAACTGTAGGGAATTGAGGATAGGTTAAGGTTTAGGTTTAGGAAATCGGGTTCGGGTTCGGGATCGGGTTTAGGTTTGGGTTTAGGTTTAGGTTAGGGAGTTAAGATTAGGATTAGGTGTGGGTTTAGGTTTAGGGATTTGAGAACACATTTATGTTTTAGGTTTAGGTTTTAGGTTTAGGTTATAGGTAGGTTATAAGTTATAGCTATAAGGAATTGAGAATCGGTTATGGTTTAGGTTTAGGAAATCGGGTTCAAGTTTAGGTTAGGGAGTTGAGATTAGTATTAGGTGTAGGTTTAGGTTTAGGGATTGGAGAACACATTTAGGTTTTAGGTTTACGTTTAGGTTTAGGTTATAGGTTTAGGTTATAGGTTATAGCTGTAGGGAATTGAAGATAGGTTAAGGTTTAGGTTTAGGAAATCGGGTTCGGGATCGGGTTTAGGTTTGGGTTTTCAAGTTTATGTTTAGGTTTAGGTTAGGGAGTTGAGATTAGGATTAGAGGTGGGTTTAGGTTTAGGGATTTGAGAATACATTTAGGTTTTAGGTTTAAGTTTAGGTTTAGGTTTAGGTTATATAATTAGGTTATAGGTTATAGCTATAGGGAATTGAGAATCGGTTATGGTTTAGGTTTAGGAAATCGGGTTCGGGTTCGGGATCGGGTTTTAGTTTGGATTTTCAAGCTTAGTTTTAGGTTTAGGTAAGGGAGTTGAGATTAGCATTAGGTGTAGGTTTAGGTTTAGGGATATGACAACACATTTAGGTTTTAGGTTTAGGTTTAGGTTATAGGTTATAGTTGAAGGAATTGAGAATCGGTTATGGTTTAGCTTTAGGAAATCGGGTTCGGGTTCGGGATCGGGTTTTGGTTTGGGTTTTCAAGTTTAGGTTTAGGTTTAGGTTAGGGAGTTGAGAATAGGATTAGGTGTAGGTTTAGGTTTAGGGATTTGAGATCACATTTAGATTTTAGTTTTAGGTTAAGGTTATATGTAGGTTATTGGTTATAGTTGTAGGGAATTGAGAATAGGTTAAGGTTTAGGTGTTTAGGAAATCGGGTTCGGGTTCTGGGATCGGTTTTGCTTTGGGTTTTCAAGTTTAGGTTTAGGTTTAGGTTAGGGAGTTGAGATTAGTATTAGGTGTAGGTTTAGGTTTAGGGATTAGAGAACACATTTAGGTTTTAGGTTTACATTTAGGTTTAGGTTATAGGTTATAGTCAGAGAGAATTGAGGATAGGTTAAGGTTTAGGTTTAGAAATCGGGTTTGGGTTCGAGATCGGGTTTAGGTTTGGGTTTTCAAGTTTATGTTTAGGTTTAGGTTAGGGAGTTGAGATTAGGATTAGGTGTGGGTTTAGGTTTAGGGATTTGAGAACACATTTAGGTTTTAGGTTTAGGTTTAGGTTATAGGTTATAGCTATAGGGAATTGAGAATCGGTTATGGTTTAGGTTTAGGAAATCGTGTTCGGGTTTTGGTTTGGGTTTTCAAGCTTAGTTTTAGGTTTAGGTAAGGGAGTTGAGATTAGCATTAGGTGTAGGTTTAGGTTTAGGAATTTGACAACACATTTAGGTTTTAGGTTTAGGTTTAGGTTATAGGTTTAGGTTATAGGTTATAGCTGTAGGGAATTGAGAATCGGTTATGGTTTAGCTTTAGGAAATCGGGTTCGGGTTCAAGATCGGGTTTTGTTTGTGTTTTCAAGTTTAGGTTTAGGTTTAGGTTTAGGTTAGGGAGTTGAGAATAGGATTAGGTGTAAGTTTAGGTTTAGGGATCTGAGAACACATTTAGATTTTAGGTTTAGGTTTAGGTTTAGGTTTAGGTTTAGGTTTTAGGTTAAGGTTATAGGTAGGTTATATGTTATAGCTGTAGGGAATTGAGAATAGATTAAGGTTTAGGTTTAGAAATTGGGTTTGGGTTCGGGATCGAGTTTTGCTTTGGGTTTTCAAGTTTAGGTTTAGGTTAGGGATTGAGATTAGTATTAGGTGTAGGTTTAGGTTTAGGGATTGGAGAACACATTTAGGTTTTAGGTTTAGGTTATAGGTAGGTTATAGGTTATAGCTAATGGGAATTGAGAATAGGTTAAGGTTAAGGTTTAGGTTGTGGAAATCGGGTACGGGTTTGGGATCGGGTTTAGGTTTGGGTTTTCAAGTTTAGGTTTAGGTTTAGGTTTGGGAATTGAGATTAGGATTAGGTGTAAGTTTAGGTTTAGGGATTTTAGAACACATTTAGGTTTTAGGTTTAGGTTTTAGGTTTGGGTTATAGGTTATAGTTGTATGGAATTGAGAATAGGTTAAGGTTTAGGTTTAGGAAATCGGGTTCGGGTTCGGGTTTGGGTTTGGGTTTTCAAGTTTAGGTTAGGGAGTTGAGATTAGGATTAGGTGTAGGTTTAGGTTTAGGGATTTGAGAATACGTTAAGGTTTAGGTTTAGGAAATCGGGTTCGGGTTATAGGTTTAGGTTTAGGTTAGGTTATTAGGTTAAGGTTTACTAAATCGAGTTTAGGTTATAGGTTTAGGTTAGAAGTTAAGGTTATAGGTTTAGGTTTAGGTTATAGGTTAAGTTTTAGGTTTAAGTTAAGGTTATATAGGTTTAGGTTTAGGTTTAGGTTTAGGTTATAGGTTTTGAGATTTGAGAATAGGTTCAGGTTAAGATTATAAGTTTAGGTTTAGGAAATCGGGTTCAGGTTCGGGATCGAGTTTGGGTTTTGGTTTTCAAGTTTAGGTTTAGATTTAGGTTAGAGAGTTGAGATTAGGATTAGGTGTAGGTTTAAATTTAGGGATTTGAGAATACATTAAGGTTTAAGTTTAGGAAGTCGGGTTCGGGTTATAGGTTTAGGTTTAGGTTAGGTTATAGGTTTAGGTTTAGGAAATTGAGTTTAGGTTATAAGTTTAGGTTATAGGTTAAGGTTTAGGTTATAGGTTAAGTTTTAGGTTTTGGCTAAGGTTATATAGGTTTAGGTTTAGGTTATAGGTTTTGGGATTTGAGAATAGGTTTAGGTTAAGGTTATAAGTTTAGGTTTAGAAATCGGGTTCGGGTTCGGGATCGGGTTTAGGTTTGGGTTTTCAAGTTTAGGTTTAGGTTTAGGTTAGGGGGTTGAGATTAGGATTAGGTGTAGGCTTTAGGTTTAGGGATTTGAGAATACATTTAGATTTTAGGTTTAGGTTTTAGGTTATAAGTGTCGGTTATAGATTTAGGTTTAAGTTAGGTTATAGGTTAAGGTTTAGGGATTTGAGAATAGGTTAAGGTTTAGGTTTAGGGATTTGAGAATACATTTAGGTTTTAGGTTTATGTTTAGGTTTAAGTTTAGGTTATAGGCTATAGGTTTAGGGAATTGAGAATAGGTTAAGGTTTAGGTTTAGGAAATTGGGTTCAGGTTCGGGATCGGGTTTAGGTTTGGGTTTTCAAGTTTAAGTTTAGGTTTAGGTTAGGGAGTTGAGATTAGGATTAGGTGTAGGTTTTGGTTTAGAGATTTGAGAATACATTTAGGTTTTAGGTTTAGGTTTAGGTTTAAGTTTAGGTTTAGGGAATCGGTTCGGTTTCGGGTTCAGATCGGGTATAGGTATTCTCTAGTATTATCTACTATTGAACCTAGTATTATCTACTACATACTAGTAACATACAACCAATATTGGGGCACCATACCATAAGCTACAAGAATTTCAGGTCCCCCTAAACAAGGTATCCTCCATTGATAACATATATGTATATATATATATATATATTATAAGTTCTTTATTTTCATTTACATTTGCAAATACATTCATCATCCATCCAAGAAAATTTATATCCTCCATTGATATAAATGAACCTTGTCCTTTAACCAAGCTTCATCAATGTCTCCCATTCAATTCAAAATCTACGCATCTAGGTGACAGGGAACAAACATTTCACATACCTATGCTCCAAGAAACTCGCACCATAACTTTCCCACTTGCTGATATCTCCCAATGCCGATACATGCAAAAAACAGGAATTGGGAACCTTGCAGATTAATAAGGCTAAAAAGAGAAAGGAAGCAGGGGAAAGAGAGTTTGCTAAAGGCTCCATTTCATGCATCATGAGTCTTCTTTCCCAAAGCACTCAATACTTTCTTTTTAACTTTAGCATAGTAAACAAACCGATGAGATTCCAATCTTCAAAACAATAAAAGATAATAAAAGAAATAAACAACTAATATGGGAAGCTGGCACACTTGCAAGCTTCACTGTGAAGAGTCCAAAAACTTGTGGGAAAATTCCTTGCAAAATGGCTTTTCGTCCTAAAATAGTTTGAAGAAGCATGATTGGAACATGTAGAAAATAAAAAATTGAAAGAAAAAAAATAATGAAGAAAATATTTTAAGATCATTTTAATGTCATGAAAAAAAAAAATCTCTATTAATTAAGAGGGGAAGGTACATGAGAGACCGGTTTTAATGGATACAGCTAGAAACAATATTAGCAAAACCAGTTATTACAAGAGAGAATAAAGGAGATCCTATCTACAATGTGGATACTAATTAAATAAAATGTAAAAACCTTATATAATTAAATAATAATAATAGTAATAAAGTAATTACTTTTCCAACATTAACTTAAAGTTTTCATGAACAAAGATAGGCAAGTAAAAATTTGCGTCCGTAAACACCTCTCATAGCCACGCACGCCACGCATGCGAAACGTCATTTTCAAACCAAACTACACTCGCTATTTTCAAATCTCACGCGGCCACTTCATTCCTCCACTCTCTCCCTCGATTTCCCCACTCTCACCTCTCCGTCTCTCTCTCTCTTGAAGCAAAAAAGAAGAAAAAAAAATCTCTTTTATGTTTTTTCAATCCATCTTCCATTTTCTTCTTAACAAGAAAATTCATATTTACTAATATTCTCATTTTTCTATTTTTCAAAAGAATGAGTTCGGACTCCGAAAACATTGGCTCCAACACTCGTATTTTCGGCCCAAACCCTAACCAAGGACTCCAAAATTACCAAGTACTCTTAAACATTCATTGCAAGCATTTTCTGTCTATGTGCATGACGACCATACTGTTAAGATCAATCCTCTTATTTTCATTTACAGAAACTAGTGGATGACAAATTATGTGTAACATACAAAGCTGGTTCAGCTACTTGTGCAATTAGGGAAGGTTCAAAAGGACATACATATTTAAAAGTTGGTCAAATCATAAACTGACGTATTATGGACGGAGACATTGTTTTCATTAATAGGCCACCTAGTACTCATAAAAATTCATTGTAAGCATTTGCTGTCTATGTGCATGAGGACCATATTGTTAAGATCAATCCTCTTATCTTCATTTACAAGAAACTAGTGGATGACAAATTATGTGTAACATACAGAACTGGTTCAGCCACTTATGCAATTAGGGAAGGTTCAAAAGGGCCAGATTTCCACATCAAGCATCAGTTGCATACATATGATACAGAAAGACAAAAGTATCACCTTCAACATGATTGTTAAACAAGTTTCCTCACCAAAAATTCAAATCACAAACCATGATGGCATGTGTCCAATTTTTGTGGAAGCACAGAGTAAATGATTGATACACATTGTGCACAAGATGACTAACCTTGTATACAAATGTCATCTTCGTCCTCATACATTGTGCACAAGATGACCAACCTTGCATACAAAGGTCATTTTCTCAGCTTAATCCAGGGATGCTAGAGACAACTGAGAAAGACCTTTAAGGAACCTCATGAGCCTCCCCACACCTCAGATTGCATATGGTCATGATTCAAATGTAAAATGGTAACACAATAACAAAAAATTAACATCACTATCATACACGGAATTTGAGAGAAGCAAATGCATTGCCATGAATTTGAGACCATCCAAGTGCTAGAGCAGGCTTCAACAGTAACCAAGTGTTTCAAATAAATGCAGTTTTTTCATATTAAGACAGAGAATATGTATACCATAGGAGATGAAACAAGAAGAATAGCTCCCTCAAACACCACGACCCTGCTAGACTGGAATGGTGGAACAAGATTCATGTGGCTGACCCCAATTAAATGAAATAAGGCTTAGATGATAATGATGATGACCATCATTGGCTTTGATTCTAAAACAATCTCAATGCCCAAATGGCAAAAATATATGAAAAACACACCCAGAAGAATATTAGAATTGAGAGGGATCAATTACTTCATTGACCGTTATGAGTCCTTTTTTTCTATGATGGCCGTAATCGGCCCCATAACATGTAACAGTTACAACCTTTACCATTATGTAACAATTAGCCATTAAGTAACTGTTTTGGCATACCATGAGCCACCCCAATTAATTGGAATAAGGCTTGGATAATAATGATGGTGATGTTCAATTTGGCTTTGATACAAAACAATTTCAATACCCAAATGGCAAGAATATAATGAATTATACACCCAGAAGAATATTGGAATAGTGAAAAATAAACTACTTCATTGAAATTGGAATTTCTCTACTTCCAATTATTTAAATGAAACCTCACAAAAGTCTGAAAATGTAATGCTTTCACCTCCTAGAACAACCCCAATTTAACAAGATTTCCAACTATTGAATTTATTAAATATCAATTGAATCTATCAAAATAGCAAGAAATGAATCTACAATGATGTTGCCATGCTGTAATGTCCTAAAAGAGCTTATGGATATCCAGAGAATCAACCTCCAAGATCTTCAAAGAATTAGTTTAGTGAAAATGGTTATACCACAGCATTCCTCTAATGATCTCTCCCACATTCCATTTCCCCATAACAAGTAAATATCTGTAAAAAGGACCCATTCGGCGCTCCGATATGAACTCATTTTGGATTTTCTTGCAATCTCAAAAGTGTTCCATGCATGAGGTTTGCTCAAAATAGCTACTATGTTGATCCCTTCGCCAGGTTTATTCAGTCCCATGAACTGGCTATTAAACACCCTCAAATTGAAAGTTGTCTTTGAAATTCTCCACAACTGAATGCATAAAAAGAGCTTCTTTTGTTTATTCCTTTTTATTCTCTCTTCTAAAGTTCTTCATGAAACATAAGTGTGACATGAAGCACATTTCTCCCAACCCAACGGGCTGGGCCAGTTAGCAACGACTTTCGTTCCACCTCCATTCTCTGGTGATAGATACTTCCTTTGTGTAAAGGACATTAATTGAACTTGGGTCCCATCCTAACAAACATCAAGACCATGGATTATCTAAGATACCTCGTAACATGGATTTAAGTAGTGGTTTTGAACGTGGTCCAATTAGATTGCAAGAAGCATGATTTTCCTGCTTGTGGTAAGCAGAGGATTCGGTTTCCTTGTAGAGGTGTATGAAATTTAACAAAGGGCTTGTTTGTTTATTCATTTATTAAGGTAATTAATACACATGACTTTGTAATAATGGCTATTAGCTAGCGTTTGGTGTAGATTTTGAGTCCACTTGAAATGAATTACACTTGCGCATGGTCAGTGCAAGGGTCAACTCCCAGCGTAAATAGGCCAGCGTCCAACCCATAGTAGACTCTATGTTAGTTTAGCACCATTTTTAAAATGACAGTGACTGATCCTCCTCAAAAGTGGCACTCATGTACACTTATTCACAACATGCAAATTGTGAATCTCACTTTGTTGATGGAGCATAACTCTTAAAATCCACTATGCTTTATTTACTGTTATTGACAATTTGGATGGTTTGGTTGTGCAACAATCATGCCATGTGTGTGGTTGAAGAGTCTAAACCATTCTCTAACTGCTGCAATCACACATCCCATGTGCATCTATTTATGATTTCAGAGAAAGTGAATGAGAATCCAAGTTGCAAAAACTACCTGACGTTCCATGTGCTAAATCTACTTGGATTGAAGGAGGGGAGGAATTGTATGATACAACCCGCAAGGATGTTCAATTCTGACAAGTGGGGGTGGGGCCCATTGTTTGGTAATCCATACCATTAGTATGTTGCATCCAATAGTGTACCTACCATGTTCCCCAAAATATGCTAATTAAATTGTTATAAATGACCAATCTTTAAAGTTGAATATAAACCATTGTTATATCTCTTTATAAGTGTATCAATCTATTTGTAGGCCACACAATCAAATGTAATTTCAATGAATTATCCTTAATTAGGCCACACAATCAAATGCAATCCAATAACTGGAAAATAGCAATCCAATGAATTATCCTTAATTAGGGATTAAAAAATGGAAATCCCCAAAAACATGCAACATTGGAAAACCCTAATTAGGGATTAAAAAACAGAAATCCCCAAATACATACACCATTGGAAAACCCTAATTAGGGTTGGATATTCGACGTTGAAGAGAGAGGAGAAGAGAGGAGAGAAATACCTGCTGCAATGGCCCCTTGCTGCTGAAATGGCCGCAGATGTGCAGATCGGTTCGGGTCCCACCCTTTTTTGGATCAGAGAGAGAGAGAGAGAGAGAGAGAGAGAGAGAGAGAGAGATGATGACGGGCCTATGAGGGCACCCGAGAGAGAGAGGGGATGGAGAGGATTAGAGAGAGAGGGGATGGAGAGGAATAGGGCACGAGCGAGAGAAGGGGGATAGAGAGGAATAGAGAAAGAGAGGGTCGGGAGAGCGTTTATGCGCTGACGCTCCTCAAGCTCTGAGTTGTATGAACGGTTTAAAGAATGTCAAAGTTACATGGGCCCCACTGTGATGTGTGTCGGCCATCAACACTGTGCATTTGATGGGCCCTCTTTAAATTATGGGATATCCCAAAAATCAGCCGTTTATGGAACTTAGGTGGGCCATACTATCTAAAATCATGTGAAGAAATGGCTCAAAAATATAAAAGCACTTGGTGGGGCCCACATGAAATTTTGATGCATATGAAACTTGGTCTGACTCCTCGTCCAAGTGGGACACACATAATGGATGGTTTGGATTTGTGAACCACATCTCGGTGGGCCCAACAAATGATTATGAATATTTTAATGGTGGGTAACCCCTCTCAACTTTTGCATGTGTTGTGGCCCAAAAAAGTCATGAATTGTCTTGATTTTTAAGCCTCAGGCCCATCATGGAATGATACATCTGATTGATGCGGTAGATGTTCGACGCCAGTGACCAAGTCTAGGAGCCCCACTATGTTTTAATTACAAAATTCACTCTGCTAATCAAATTTTATACTCGATGTTAGGTCTTGAGGTTAAAAAAATCAACTAGATCCACAAATTAAATGGGCCACACCACATGAAATTATGTAAATGGGATGTCAACCATATATAGGTTTGTTTGTGCATGGGCCACCATGTGGTATATATTTAATCAACTCCATTAATCAGGTTTACATTTCTAGGAAGCTCTTTCACAAATTGTGTTCAATCCAATCTCCACCATAGACATGTGTGTGATCTTGATCGCAACTAATTAGTTGATGAGACCATCTGGTTAGGCTTTCTTGTCATGAATTTGGCGAGGGACACAATTTGAGGTACCACCATAGACATGTATGGTTCATCTCAAGTACTGGGCCATGGCCCAACTCTCTTTAGCATGAATGGCTAATCGTCTTGGATGTAGCACATATACAGTGATTATAATTTTTGGTCTGGTGGACTATAGTTGCCCTAATTGCCTGATATGTGTAAATTTTTTATTTAAGGAAGCTGCTGGTGATTTTCTCAAGGACTGACTTGACCCAATGATCTTTGCAAAATCTCATTCTATGTGAACGGGGCTTTGGTGGATCCTTGACTATGGGGTGTGGTGGGCCTCACATTCAAGGATCTACCTAATCCGTGTCCATTCTCTGTACATCTTTTTCCTTGAGGAAGTTGCCGATGATTTTCTTGTAGTATGGTTGGTCAAAAGGACACGTTCTTCGCTTAACTTGTCAACCTTTGCATGAAAGGATATTAAAAATAAAATAAAAAAAAAATAAAAACTAAAAAAACTCCCTTCCTATCTAGGTATATAAACAATGGTACACTTACAATAATTTACAAGTAGTGATATAGACAACCACCGATGGGTAGGGCCCACCGAAGTTGGGAAATGATAATATCTTGCTAGTTGCTATCTCCTGAAATTTCCAATATCTCGTGATGAGATGACTATGTACATTTTTGCCAATTGTCATAGCCTGAACATACTGGATCACCACATGCACATTTAGCACCAGAACATAGACCTGACAAGTTACAACATTTTTGGATAGATGCCATGGTGATCATAGCCATTGTTTGGAGCCAATTTGAATGGAACTAGATGGACAGACTAGATGATCATAGCCCTGGCTCGATTACTCTGTTCTCACATTTTAAACTACAGGTGACAATGTATTGGGTCAGCTACCAGGTTAACAGACCCGAGTTGTTCCTAATGGAGGTTGGAGTAAGCCAAATGGGTATGGATCTGAGTAGGGTTGAACCATATCCAACCTAACCCAACCCAGCCATATAAATAACCAATGGGATGGGCTAGATGAACCAATCCAGTCCGGACCATATAGCCCAATGTTCCATTAAAGTTCGGGTCTCACTATTTTCGTTCTCACTGTTTCCCCATAGTATGGCCCACTTCGACAATGGATCTATCTCATTTTTTAGATCTCATTCTATCATGGTTCGGAGAAAATGATGGACGGAATATATTTTACACTATCATCATAGTTGCCTCACATTAATTCATATCTTCTTGTGTTTTTTTTGCATTCATATCTTCTTGATATTATGAACATGTTGGATGTCAAATAAACATTACCATGCGCCCAAGGAAGGTATCAATGGTGGAAATCATTATTCCACACTATTTCGTGTGGCATGGTCCACTTGAGTTTTGGATTTATCAAAAATTCAGAATCATTGGCTTGTTCATCCATTTTTCGATATCATTTTAGAAAATTATCCAAAAATTTATTCATATCCAAAAGATTAATTAAATGAACCATACCACAAATAAAGGGAAAAAATTAGCTGCTCCCCTTGACACCATCCAATGGCTCGTGGTTGAGCTCTGTGGGCCCTTCCCTGGCGTATGTGTTTAATCCATGCCGTCCATCTATTTTTAAAAATCATCATACGACATGAGACAAAAAATGAGGCATATCAAAATATGAAATGGACCACATTAGCAGGAAACAGTGTTCAATGAGTGTTAACCATTTAGAATATTTTGGGGGCCATAAAAGTCTTAGATTGAGATGATTTTTGTTTTTCCCCTTTATCTAGGCCTGTATGTCCCAATTAACATATTGAATGTCAAATAAAAAGTAAAGCGAGCCTTAGGAGGGTTTTAATGATGGATAACCAATTATTATTGTTTTTATGTGGTGTGGTCGGCCAGATATCTATTTACCTGGCAATGGCTGGTGGTCGGTGCTCTGTGGGCCCCACCATGATGTATGTGTTTCATCCACGCTATCCATTTATTTTTATAGATCATTTTATGATATGAGAGAAAAATGAGGAATATCTAAATCTCAAGTAGACCACATTACAGAAAAAAGTGTTGGATGAATGTTGACCATTCAAAACGTTCTAGGGGCCATAAAAGTTTTGGATCAAGCTGATATTTACTGTTTCCCTTCATCTGGGTCTTTATGACCTAATCAACATATTAGATTTAAAATGAGGCCTTAGGAGGATTTTAATAGTGGATATCCAATTATTATTAATTTCCTATCGTGTAGTCCAGTCGAGATTCATATACCTATCATTTTTTGTACTAAGCCCTAAAATGATTTCTAAAAATAGATGAATGGAATGGATGAAACATATACATCATGGTGGGGCCCACAGAGCACCCACCACCAATAGCCAATCCGCCTCTCAAATTTGGGCGCGCGCTCAAAACAGAGCCGCGCCCAAAATTTGGGATTTCATACGGTTTCTCTCTCTTCTCTCTCTCATTCTCTCCATTGCATTTTCTAAACCCTTCTTTCCCTAATCCTCTGTCTCCCTCCCGACCTCTGCTCCATCTCTCTTTCTCCTCCCTCTCTCCAATGCCTTAACCGTGAAGAAACACAGGCCGTGAACGCCCTCCTCTCTCTCTCTTTCTCCATTGCAGCAGCCGTGAATCTCCTACCGAAGAAACTCACGCCGTGAAGCTCCTCTCCATTGCAGCAGCCGTGTACTGTGCCATGCTTTGTCAGGGTTTCTTGGGTGATGACTTCAAAAGCCAGGGATCACATGTTGCATATAACGTTGCAGATTTCTCCACACAGGCATGTTTGCATCACTTGTGGTTATCATGATGGTCTTACTAATGCATTTTTGTTGCAGATCGATGAATCTCTCATTCTCTCTTGCCTAGAGAAATCATTTGTAGTTATGATCTCTGTGATGTTGCCACTGATATTCTGATGCTTGCATGACAAATCGGCCTTTATGCATTTTTGTAGCAGATGATGAATCTCTCATTCTCTCTTGCTGAGAGAAATCATTTGTAGTAAAGATCTCTGTGATGTTGCCGCTGATGTTCTGATGCTGGCATGACAAATTAGCCTTTTCTTCACTAAACTAATGCTGAAAATTTCCTATTTTCTTTCATTCTGTTTTTATGTAGACAGGCATTTCTACAGTTAATATGCTAGCAGTCATTCTGTTTCATCAACCCAGCTCCTGCGTGTGAGCGAGGCTTTGTAGATAACCCCAATGTCCAGAGCTTCAAGTGCTTTTTCCTGGCAGTTACAAAAGAGCTTCCATCTGATGAGAAGCAAACAGATGAAATAGCAGTCTTTTCTTGCCAACAACCAAACTCACCTGCCTGAAATGAGATATTTCAGAAGCCTCATCTATTCATGTAATTAATGTCATGTAAGTTGCATTATGTCCTATTCTAACTCAGCCTCGGTGTGAAATTCATTGAAAAAAATGCACACCGCCATCCTTCGCAATGTTCCAACATGCTTTAAATAACACTATCATAGAAGAATCTGCCTGAATAGCCTTATCACTACCAAGAAGAGAAACCTGGACTCTTTAATTCCTCTTCCAAGGAGCAAAAGCCATTTTGCCAGAGGAAATCCTATCCATATATGGTCTAATGGCTGACACTAAAGTTTCTGGAAGTTGCTCCAATTAAGAAGATAGCTCTTCCATAAGATACATCTCTTTGATTTTACCCTTATCTTTAAAAAGATGGCCTTTCCCTCAAACGGACAATTGCAATTTCTTCAACTAGCATTAGCCATGTGATGAGAAAATTGAGGCATTCTTCTAAGCAAGCTGACATGGGTGACAGGAAGGTCGACATGCATTTAACCAACTACACCTTGCCTTTTAGCATCATGATATCACTTAAAGTCCAAGCAAATTAGCAGACATCTCCTTAAGCCCCATCTTTTAATACAATCCACACATGCATAGAGCCCACTTCCTCCATAAAGTCAACTGAAGCAATCTATTCAGGAACCTCATCCTTCCAGCTATTGTTCCAAATTTGAGCATCTTCCATTCCTGGAACTTCTCTTTATAACTTTTGTTCCTTGAAAGATAGATCTTTTGTTTCTTGCAGGACTACAGTGCCAAAATTTTAGTCAAAATTTCTCACCAATCAATCATGGAGGCCTTGAATTTTGCTGAGGCAGACTCATCTCCAAGTCATGAAGATCCTTGTTAATTTCAATCAGTTCCCAGCTATGGTTGATGACGATTCCAAAAATGTTATTTCCTGGATCGCCTCTAGAAAATTCCCATGGAAGGTAACAGATATGATCGAGGAAGCAATGCATTAGAGGTAGAGGCAGTCAGGTCCTCTTCATGTTCACCCCAAGAAAAGTGAGTGAAGTTGCATATCATAATGCCAAATCCAGTGCACTTACATCAGTGTTGAATATAATTGATAGGCGAGCAGTGTAATTCCTGCTTTTGGTTGTTTGCAATGTGCCATGATGTATTGGTGTTACTCATCATTGTACTCTATTTTCTTTGTTTAATAAAAAAAATTTAAGTGTCAACTGCACACCAATATCAATAAGAGTTTCAACTGGAAGTGTCAACTACACAACAAAGATGAATTAACAAATCGAGACAGAGAGAAGCTTTAGTTAGCAAGATTTAACTAACCATCAGGTGAAAAGTCAATACATGCCACCCCAGTTGATTGTCAATTCTTGCTATAACGCATTTAGTTACACATTTTAACCAAAAGTCACATTAATTAGTTCTTCTGTTTCAATTCATCAAATCACACACAACCCTTGTGTTGTCATCTCTAAAATAGGCAGAGATGTATCAAAAGTGAGTCTTAGCCTTCCTATATGCTTGAAAAGAAGAAACTACATGAAACTCACAAGAAAAAAGTGAAAATAATTGAACAGTAGCCTCTAATAGGTGACATGTAGGAGCGTATCAGGACTGACACAAGCCCGTATCGTGTCGCTGGGCAGGAAGGTGTCGTCTAGAAATGCCCATATCAGCCAATAAGGGACAATTTTTCAATCCTTTCTTGGTCCACTTGTGGGCCACCATGTATGTCTTAGTTAGGGACTTCTGCAAGGCTTATTGTTCCTTTCATTAGGAATTCTAGAATAGGTAGTATAAATGACTGAGATTAGTTTTAAATCAAGGGCTGAAATTTAGTTTAGGTCCTTGGGTTATCAGTAGTATAAATAGTTCTCATGTTAGGTCTTTGGAGAGATCGGAAGAATAGTAGCTGATTTTTTATATATATTTTTTTTCCTTTTCAAGATAAATGTACGGAATTGGAAATTTGGGGCTTGTAAACATTCATTTTCTTAAGTAGAAGTTTCTTCTCTTGTTAGTGCTGGCAAGTGCATCTTGTATTTGTTGAACAGTTTCTCTGATTACTGGAATCGTACATTGACTGCTGGAACTTTTTTTTTAATGCTGAGATCATTTCCAACTTGCTGGAAAATTCCAGCTATTTGCTGCAAATCATTTCTAACTGCTAGATATTGATCCCCACTTGCTGAATAGTTGTTGAACTTTTACTTCGAAGGCTTGGTTCATTGGATGCTTCACAAATACTTCATATTTCGAAGTGTGGACTGTCCTATAACGCTTGAATCAAGTGGCAATTGATTGGGTCCTAACAAACCTAGATTGACCTATATAAAAAAATGGACTCGATAAAATCTGGGACATCTTTCTAGGAAAAAGGCCTTTGAGACAGAAAAGGCATTCAATAAAAGCTTACCTCACAAAAATTAGTGATGGAGATAATTTACCTATATACATCAAGTGGTCAATGAGCCTATTCACTTACAAAATCCTGTTGATGTCCTAGAAAAAGAAGAAGCTTAAAACTCTTCTTCTTTCTTATTATTATTATTATTATTATTATTGGAGATCTTTAAAGTTCTTTTTTCTTTCAACTGTAATTGAAATTTTAGATATTTAAACTCGAAAAAGTGAAATCGATAATGCATAGGCATGGCAGTTATGAGAATGTTTAATGCCATTCTTGTTGGCTGGTTTTACTTCTCCACATAGGCACCCTTGAGGAAATGATTACAGTGGCTTAGTCCAAGTCACTTTAGATGTGTTTGAGATGCACCTTTCTGTCTCACAGGGTTATGGTTCAATCATCAAGGGATACATCCTCAATGGTGTTCTTTTGGGGCTAGCAAGAGGATTGTCATCCCTTAGAAGGTACTTGATGCCTTTGTAGAAATCCTTGACCTTCTCAATGTCTTAATACAGATTGTTTAACGGTTAAGGTCTGAGGAAAGGCAACTCCTTGGATGCCAATTTTCCCTAATTTCCCTCATCTGGCAACCTCATTTCAATATGGTGGTCTAAATACTTGTTTATGACTAGTGGTGATATGATTCGGCTGAATAATGTATCCTACTTAGCATTTTTATCTTTCATTTAAGTGCTAACAGGCCACATTAACTCCCAAGCTACTTGTGAATGTGATGACACTGATCATTTGGCTGCTGGCTTGTGTTACAGTTCATGATAAGAAAGAGTATGCTGTTAATGCTTCCGCTTGTGGCAACATATTCACTCGGCATAGATTTGAAGCCTCTTTAAAGTCCAGTTCTTCCAGGATCACCAATATATATGCCCCAATTTTTAACTATATCCCATTTCATTAGGTGCATTTTATACATTCTGCAATGCAACATGCTGATATTGACAGTGTTATGACATGACTAACTCTATACTATAGATAAGTTGCAGGCTGATATTTGCCCTTCTACTTGTTTGACTTTAGAACTCGATAGTAGCGGAACTATTGGTCATAGGTCAATGAGTAATATCATGCCGTATGAGATATCTACAAGTTAGTAATATCCCTTTGCATGTGCTGTAAAATCGATATGAAAAAGGCCATAAATCTCACATTGAAGTAGATTGGTTTTTTTTTTCTTTTCAATGATTTGTATTATGGCTACTATCTTGCCTAAGGAGTGCTTTACTTTTTATAATCTTAGGAGAGACTGTTTACGTTATGCCAGTTGTAGTTTTTCTGCTCAGCATTGTTGCTCTAGTGTGGTGGTGCAGCCACAGTTAGGATTTTGCACCTTCCCTCATAAAGTCCCTTTTGTTGGAGCATACGATGCACATTATTCTTTGTTGAACTCAACAAATCAGGAAAAGATTAAACTCAACAAACAACTCCCTTAGTCGGCAACATCATTGAGGTCAGTCTTCATTGTCAGATCAAAAATTTTGAAGGAAAATGCATACATTTTCTTTTTTTATTTCATTTGAGTAAGTTTTGCTTCTTATAATACTTATACTAAGCTTTTAACTGTGATTGTTTCCCTTTGATAAATCAGGTTATTTGCAAATACTGTGCCGAGTGAGAAGGACCCTCTGCTTAGAGTGAATTTGGAGAAAAATGTGGCTTTAAAGTAGGATGCAGCCCACGGTAGCATTTCAAATCCCAACTGTATATTTGGAGTGGATCCACGCCAAACCTCATTTGTTTCAGAGAAGAAAAAACCCATGTTTCTTTCTAAGATATGGAGAAATCTTCTTTGCAGGTGTAATGCTTGCACATAATTCTATGTCCAACAGAGCATGGCGGGCTATCTTTAAGCTTGGTTACAAGCATGTGCAAGATCACTTTCTTTTAACCATCCATTTTATAGCCATCAAATGCATGGTTAGGATTTCTTGGTGATCAGTGTGATTTTGGAGATTTTCTCTATCCACAATGTGCCCATCATTTGGATGGTCTTGATAGACGTACAAGAGTGCCCCATCCATTTTCCTATTTCTATCTTTGAATCTTGCTCTCTCTTTATCAGGTGGTGGAAAGAAATGGACCTTGTATCAAAAAGTAATCCTGCTTCTAGGATAACCAGTGTGGATGATGCCTTTATAGAGGTACTAATAAAATTAAAAAATTACTTAAGTTTTATGGTAATTATGAATATCCTAATTACTTGATTTACAATGTTTTACCGTTGATTGGTTCTGACAGTAAAGGGTGAATGTGGGGTCTAGGTTGCTCAATAAGAGATCCTAAAAATGCAGTGAGTATCTCTGGCTTTATGGTTTTACTTGTAGATTCCTGTATTGATTACTCAAGCATGACGGTTATACGCATTCTTTCAGGTGGATGTTGCATGTGTAAGGATTGGAGCTGCATATTTCAGATTCAAGCATCTGGTACGTCTCTTGTTAAGAATGCACATGATTGGAGTGGCCTGGCCATTTGGACAGGCCGTATTTATGTATTTGCTCGAAATTAATGGAGCAGACCCGGATGTGCGTCGGAGCTATCCGGAAGAGCGGGGGTCCTTGGAAGGTGGGAACCGCTGTTATGACCATGATGAAGCTGTCCATTTCTTATGGACGGCATTGGAGGGGCTTGGCCATTTGGACAAGCCGTGTTTATGTATTTGCTCGAAATTAATGGAGTAGACCCGGATGTGCGTCGGAGCTATCCGGATGAGCGGGGGTCCCTGGAAGGTGGGAACCGCTGTTATGACCATGATGAAGCTGTCCATTTCCTATGGACGGCATTGGAAGGGCCTGGCCATTTGGACAGGCCGTGTTTATATTTGTATTTGCAGGGACCACACCCAAACCCATTCTCAAATCCTATAACCTATAACCAAAACCTATAACCTATAACCTATAACCTAAACCAAAACCTATAACCTAAACCTAAATCAAAACCTATAACCTAAACCCGAACCCATTCTCAAATCCTATAACCTATAACTTTAACCTAAACCTTAACCTAATCCTATAACGTAAACTCAAATCCCTAAACCTTAACCTATAACCTAACCTAAACCTATACTTATAACTTAAAACTATTCCCAAATTCCAAACCTATAACCTAACCTAAACCTATACTTATAACCTAAAACTATTTCCAAATCCCAAAACCTATAACCTAAACCTAACCTTTCCCTAAACCTATAACCTAAACTCAATTCCCTAAAGCTAAACCTATGCTAATCCTAATCTCAACTCCCTAACCTAAACCTAAACCTAAACTTGAAAACCCAAACTTAAACCCAATCCCAAACTCCGAACCCGATTTCCTAAACCTAAACCATAACCCATTCTCAAATCCAAAAACCTATAACCTATAACCTAAACCTAAACCAAAACCAAAACCTATAACCTAAACAAACCGAACCCATTCTCAAATCCCAAAACCTATAACCTAAACCAAAACCAAAACCTATAACCTAAACCCGAACCCATTCTCAAATCCAAAAACCTATAACCTAAACCTATAACCTATAACCAAAACCAAAACCAAAACCTATAACCTAAACCCAAACCCATTCTCAAATCCAAAACCTATAACCTAAACCTATAACCTATAACCTATAACCTAAACTTGAACCCATTCTCAAATCCCAAAACCTATAACCTAAACCTAACCTAAAATTATTCTCAAATCCCAACTAACCTTAACCTAATCCTACAACCTAAACTCAAATCCCTAAACCTATACCTATAACCTAACCTAAAAACCTATACTTATAACCTAAAACTATTCCCAAATCTCAAAACCTATAACCTAACTCAATTCCCTAAACCTAAACCTACACCTAATCCTAATCTCAACTCCTAACCTAAACTTAAACCTAAACTTGAAAACTCAAACCTAAACTTGATCCCGAACCCGAACCCGATTTCTAAACCTAAACCTTAACCTATTCTCAATTCCCTATAGCTATAACCTATAACCTACCTATAACTTTAACCTAAAACCTAAACCATTTCTTAAACCTAAAACCTCAATGTGTTCTCAAATTCCTAAACCTAAACCTACACCTAATCCTAATCTCAACTCTCTAACCTAAACCTTAACCTAAACTTGAAAACCCAAACCTAAACCCGATCCTGAACCTGAACCTGATTTCCTAAACCTAAACCTTAACTTATTCTCTTTCCTGAACCTAAACCTTAACTTATTCTCAGTTCCCTACAGTTATAACCTATAACCTAAACCTAAAACCTAAACCTAAACCTAAACCTAAAACCTAAATGTGTTCTCCAATACCTAATCCTAAACCTACACCTAATGCTAATTTTAACTCCCTAACTTATACCTAAACCTAAACTTGAAAACCCAAACCAAAACCCGATCCCGAACTCGAACCCGATTCCCAAAAGCTAAACCATAACCAATTCTCAATTCCTTACAGCTATAACCTAAACCTAAAACCTAAATGTGTTGTCAAATCCCTAAACCTAAACCTACACCTAATGCTAATCTCAACTCCCTTACCTAAACTTAAAACTAAGCTTGAAAACCCAAGCCAAAACTCGATTCCGAACCCAAACCCGATTTCTTAAACCTAAACCATAACCGATTCTCAATTCCCTATAGTTATAACCTATAACCTATCTATAACCTAAACCTAAACCTAAATGTGTTCTCAAATCCCTAAACCTAAACCCACACCTAATCCTATTCTCAACTCCTTAACCTAAACCTAAACCTAAACTTGAAAACCCAAACCTAAACTCGATCCCGAACCCAAACCCGATTTCCTAAACCTAAACCTTAACCTATTCTGAATTTCCTATAGCTATAACCTATAACCTACTTATAACCTAAACCTAAAACCTAAAACCTAAATGTGTTCTCAAATCCCTAAACCTAAACACACACCTAATCCTATTCTCAACTCCCTAACCTAAACTTAAACCTAAACTTGAAAACCCAAACCTAAACCCGATCCCGAACCCGAATCTGATTTCCTAAACCTAAACCTTAACCTGTTCTCAGTTCCCTATAGCTATAACCTATAACATAAACCTAAAACCTAAACCTAAACCTTAACCTGTTCTCAGTTTCCTATAGCTATAACCTAAACCTGAAACCTAAATGTGTTATCAAATCCCTAAACCTACACCCAATCCTAATCTCAACTCCCTAACCTAAACCTAAGCCTAAACTTGAAAACCCAAACCTTAACTCCGATCCCGAACCCGAACCCGATTTCCTAAACCTAAACCTTAACCTATTCTCACTTCCTAAAGCTATAACCTATAACCTATAACCTTAACCTAAACTTAACCTAAACCTAAACCAAAACTTATAACATACCTAAATCAAAACCTATATCCTAAACCTTAACCTATAACCTATAACCTAAACTTATAACTTATAACCTAACCTTAACCTAAACCTAAACCTATAAATTAAAAATCAAACTTAAACCTAAACTTAAAACCTAAATGTATTTCCAATTCCCTAAACCTAAACCTACACCTAATTCTGATCTCAACTCCCTAACCTAAACTTAAACCTAAACATGAAAACCCAAACCTAAACCCGGTCTTGAACCCAAACCCGATTTCGTTAACCTAAACCTTAACTTATTCTCAATTCCTTAAAGCTATAACCTATAACCTATAACCAAAACCTAAACTTAACCAAAACCTATAATCTTAATCTAAACTTAAACCTTAACCTTAATCTAAATCTAAACTTAAGCCTTAACCTTAATCTAAATCTAAACTTATACTTATAAATCTTAATTTATTTGATAAAAATTCATTTACGGTTAAGTTATTTTCTTAATAAGTTTATTGCCTTAATCTATTATTTACGAAATTGTAAGATAAATTTGAATTGGATTTAAGTGTTCCGCACATTTCTTTTGCCTTAATCTATTATTTTTTGTATTTTATTTATGATGTTAAACTTATATGTATTTATGCATGTAGTTTATGTTTGAATGAATTTATTTATGTACTTTGGAGTTAAATGGATGTGAATGTGAATATGAATATGATGAAATATATTACATAACAGGTGTATATCAAGAAATATATTGTAACAGGTGTATATCAAGAATTTTGTTAGGAAAAAAAAAACTCTTACCTACGAAAATGTTCGTAGGTAAAAGTCTCGTCAAAGTGTTTACCTACGAAAATTTTCGTAGGGAAAAGTCTGATCCAAGTTTTTACCTACGAAAATTTTCGTAGTTAAAAGTCCAATCCATGTTTTTACCTACGAAAATGTTCGTAGCTAAACGTTGTGCAATTAGTTTTATAAATACCTTTTAGCTACGAAATGATTGGTAGGTAAAAAATGTTTTCAATATTTTTTGTTACAAAAATATTCGTAGGTAAAAAGTCTTGTAAAAAGTTTTAACTACGAAATTGTTGGTAGGTAAAAAGCGTTTTAAATATTTTTAGCTACAAAATTGTTGGTAGGTAAAGAGTCTTGTAAATATTTTTAACTACGAAATTGTTGGTAGGTAAAAAGTCTTGTAAATATTTTTAGCTATGAAATTGTTGGTAGGTAAAAGTGTTTTAAATATTTTTAGCTAGGAAAATATTCGTAGGTAAAAAAATCTTTAAATATTTTTAGCTACGAAATTGTTGGTAGCTAAAAAGTCTTGTAAATATTTTTACCTACAAAATTATTTGTAGGTAAAAAGTTTTGTCAATATTTTTTCCAACGAAAATTAGCGTTGGTAAAATGTTTTGCCTACGAAATATTTCGTCGGCAAAAGTCTTACCTTTGCCAACGAAAATTGTTATTCGTGGGTAAAAGGTTTTCCCCACGGACTTTTAGCAAGGAATTTGCCAACGAAAATTTTCGCGGGTAAAACTTTTTGCCTACGAAAATTAGACTTTTGCCTACGAAAATTTTCGTGGGTAAAAGTGGCTTTTCTTGTAGTGTGTTGTGGTTATCTAGAAATTTTAGCTTTCTCTTTGAGGCATATCCCGTGATTACAAATCAATGGGTCAATTACCTTAATATCTATAATTAGCTAATCTATGACAACCATGTGTTCTTGGATAATATTAATTAGTTTATTCTCTTGGTCTTTATCAAGGTGGTAAGAAATCACCACCGGAAAAATATCACCTTGAACCAAATATACATATTAAAGCTCTGAAGGCAACGATTTCAAGTCAAGCTTTATTTGAGAGAATCTTTTCAAAACAAGGCAATCACCTGTTAGTCTCAAGCACCAGAGTGGAATCAAGTAAGGCATTCACCACATCCAAAATCATGTCATCATTAGAATCAACGAAATACCGAGCATGTTTCTAAGGGATAAAAAAAGAGGTTTGAAGGAGCTCATCCTCCACAAGTGTATTAATCATATTAACCTTGTGGACCTACTTATCAATCCTTTGTTGTTTATATATGTTGAAAACATTGAGCTCTAACGTCATATTTTCAAATGATAATTCCATGACCCCATTCTTGCAATTGATCATGGCATTTGAAGTTAATCAGAATTCGGGTGTTAGAATTCATCATAGGTTGAGTGTCCAAATAATGAAGTCTACTAGGAAGTAAAATGAGTCAACTTAGGCTAACACATCTTCCACTGCCCGCCTCGATATCCTCATACAATGAGTAGTAGTAAAGTTGTTTTGGTGGGTTTTAACTCACAAAGTCCTAGTTGTTAGTGAAATTTTTTTTGTGGGAATAATGGTAGTATACCACGGTGCGTGCGGAAGCTTAGTGAAGCTATAAAATTATGGCTTAGTCCTAAAAGGAAGGGGATGGGATTAAAACCGATTTAAAATTCTACAAATGAAACACAAATGCTTAGTTAAATAATTTACCAATTTAATTAAGGTAATTAACACTAAGATTTTCAAGTCAAAGCGAGTCCAATCACATAAACTATAAAAGATATCCAATTAAGCAACTAGTCTAGATATATAGTGAACTTGTGTGTGCTTAACAAGTTAAGTGCTTAACATATGTTTTAACTCATGCATTAAATTAATTCCTCTAATCGATCATGTAAGCATTGATAGAAATATAGGCAATTCACAATTGCAAATATAAGTGTATATAGTGACTCGGTTTCCATACTCTACTCTCGACGAACACACTTTCCTTGAATATATTAGTATTTACTATCTTAGGAGTTTTTAATAGGTTCACCCCTAACCTCACTACAAGAAAGGGGGTTTTTAGTGACAAAACTTTTTTTCGTCACTAAAAATGACTTTTAGCGACGAAAATAATTTTCATCGCTAAAAGTTTACTTTTAGCGACGAAATTCTAAATTCGCAGTTAAAAGTCACTTTTACCATCACCAATAATATTTTTAGCAACGGAAATTTTTGTCGCCAAAAGTTGTAAATTTTATCTTGTAAATTTCGCCGACTTTTAGCGACGAACCAAAACCGTCGCCAATAATATTTTTAGCGACGAAACTTTTCGTCACCAATAATGTTGTAAATTTTACATTGAAGATTTTTCCCCTGACTTTTACGGACGAAACAAAACCGTCACCAATAATATTTTTAGCGATGAAAATGTTCGTCGCCAAAAGTGTTGTGAATTTTAACTTAGTAATTCTCGCCCCGACTTTTAGTGACGAACCAAACCATCGCCAATAATATTTTTAGCGATGAAAATGTTCGTCGCCAAAAGTGTTGTGAATTTTAATTTTGTCGCCAAAAGTGTTGTCAAGTTTACGTGGAAAATTTTCGCCCCGACTTTTAGCGACGAACCAAAATTGTCGCCAATAATATTTTTAGCGACGAACCAAAACCGTTGCCAATAATATTTTTAGCAATGAAAATGTTCATCACCAGAAGTGTTGTGAATTTTAACTTTGAAAATTTGGCCCAGAATTTTAGCGACAAACCAAAACCGTCGCCAATAATTTTTTTAGCGACGAAACTGTTCGTCGCCAAGAGTGTTGTAAGGTTTAACGTGAAAATTTTGGGCCTAACTTTTAGCGACGAACCAAAACCGTCACTAAGCATATTTTTTGCGATGAAAATGTTTGCCGCCGAAAGTGTTTTTTGAATTTTTCCAACAAAAGTGTGGAAAATTTTCGCGTTGCGTTGGAAAATTTGGCGATAAGACTTTTACCAACGAAAATTGTTATCAGTAAAAATGTTTTATTTTTTCACCTAGCAATTTTTTGTGCTAATAAGTCTTTTAACGACGAAAAGTTTCGTCGAAAAATGTCTATTTCCTAAATCTTTTTCCCGATGGCTGAAAACCGTCAGTAATAATGTAAAAATGTTTTAATTTTTTAAAAAAATTATCCGTAAAAAAGTGTGTGTGTGTGTGTGTGTGTGTGTGTGTGTGTGTGTGTGTGTGTGTGTGTGTGTGTATAGTTTTTATATCATATCAGTGGAAATTTTTTTATACATATAATTAAAAGGTAATCTTTAAATGATTTGTAATGTTACATGAAAAAGCATATCGAGAAGGATAAAAATTTTAAGAAATTTTAAGAACATAATTATGCTTTTGAAGAATAAAAAATTAACATTTTAAAAATTTTGAGAAAAAATTAAAATATGAGAATTTTTTTGAGATTTTGAAAATAAAAATTTAGAATTCGTATTATATTTTTTTAAAAAATATTTTATGATGATATTTTGCTAAAAGAGTAAAAATATATACATTTTGAAAAAAAAAATGCTATTTTTAAATGGAAATTGAAATTTATCTATGAAAAATAAAATTACTGAATTATTAGGCACATCCACTAGTTGAACCTTTAATCATTTTTGGACAATTTAATCAGTTCAGATTGAATAATAAACAACTTTAGATGTTTAAATCAAATTTCACCGAAATTATGTGATCAATCTTGTATGCCTATTATCTTTCTCATATGTAGCCTGATTGAGGTGAGTAACTAGTCAAATTGAGAGTATTGATCAGTAAAATAGAGTGAATGGACCAGATATGTAAATGGGCCAAATATTCTGGTCAAAATTGTGACCCAACTTACTGACCTCATGAGAACCTAAGAATTGATGTTAGTAAGTTTTGTGGGCCCTATCATAATGTGTGTCGAACATTAACACCATCGATTTGATGTGTCCCCTTTAGGTTATGAGATGTCTCAAAAATCATCTGTATACGAAACTCAAGTCATTCATACCATATAAAACTATGTGAAGACATCCTAAAAAATATAAAAGCACTTGGTGGGGCCCACATGAATTTTGGATGCGGTTGAAACTTGGCCCAATCCCTCATCCAAGTGGGACACACATAATGAGTGGGTTGAATATGTGAATTACATTTAGGAAGGCCCAATATATGATTATGAATGTTTTAAGGAAACCTTTCTCTAGTACATTTAGGTGAGTTACTTGTTACCCTTACCAGAGTAACTATGTGGGGTCCACTATTATTTATTTATTTTATCCACTCCATTCATCCATGTTAACAGATAATTTGAGGTCTAAAGAACAAAAAAGAAGCATATCCAAAGCTCAAGTGGACCACACTATAGGAAATAGTGTGATTGAACCTCTACCATTTAAAATTTCTTGGAGGCCATAAAAGCTTTGGATCAAGCTGATGTTTGTGTTTTCTATTCATTCCTATAGCACGGTAGACCTTAGAAATATTGTGATTGAACCTCTACCATTGAAAACTTCTTGTTTGCCCATCCAACCTGTTCATAGAGTTAAGTAAACCTGATGAAAGAAAAAAAGAAATAAATATAAACTTCATCCAAAACTTAGCTCAAGAAGTTTTCGATAGTACTGTTTCTTATAATGTGGTCCACCTGAGCTTTAAATCTACTTCATTTTTGGGCTCATGCCCTAAAATGTGCTAGCCAAATTAATACAATGTACGGATAAAACAAATTCATTATGGCGGGCCCATAGCTTTTCCACCACCGATTGAGTGGTGGGTAGCGGACTCACTCAAGACGGTTCAGCTCTTGTTATGGCCTGTTTTAATGTATGTACTATATATCTATACCGTAGATCTATTTTTTCAGTTTTGGATCGAAATGATTTTTATTTTTCCCCTTCATCTAGGCCTGTATGACCTAATCAACAAATTGGATGCCAAATAAACAGTACAGTGGGCCTTATAAGGATTTTAATGATGAATATCCAATCACTATTGTTTTCATGTGGTGTGGTCCACCCGATATTTATATACCTCTCATTTTTGGGCCCCACCATGATGTATGTTTTATATCCACACCTTCCATCCATTTAGAGAGATCATTTTAGGGCAATATCCAAAGTTAAATCTGAAGCTCCAGTGGACCCTAACACAGAAAACAGTGGGGACAGTGACACCCACCATTAAAAACTTCTAAAGGCCACGAAAGTTTTAGATCAAGCTGATATTTGTGTTTTACTTTATGTCATGTCTTTTTTAACTTTTGAATATGTTGGATTTGAAATAAAAATTATGGTGGGCCTTAGGATAGTTTCAATGGTGGGAATCACTCTCTCCACCGTATTTGTGGTGAGGTCCACTACATGTTTTTATTTGCCTCATTCTTTAGGTCATGCTCTAAAATAATATCTCAAAATGGATGGACGGTCTGGATACAACACATACATCATAGTGGGCCACGTAGAACTTGGTGACGTCACTTCAATAGCCAACTCGCTACTCAACCTGTATGGGAAGCAGATCGTGTACTGAGTAACTCAGCACGTTAAGCTTACTGAGTAAACACTGTGGGGCCCACCGTCATTCATGCATTGTATCAACTCTATCCATCTATTTTATCATATAATTTTAGGGCTTCAAAATAAAAACTAATCATATACAAAGCTCAAGGGAACCACACCACCTGAAACAGTGTGAATTGAATTCCACCATTGAAAAGTTCTTGGGGGCCCACAGAAGTTTTAGATCAAGATGAAATTTGTGTTTTCCCTTCATCCATGCCTATGTGATCTTATGAACAGTTTGGATGACAAATAAACATCACCTGGGGCCTTAGAGAGGTTTCAATGGTGGAAATCAATACGTCCATTGTTTCCTTTGGTATGGTCCACTTGAGCTTTTGATATACTTCAGTGTTGGGATCAACCCCTTAAATGATTTAGAAAAATGGATGGATGGCGTGGATAAACCACATGAATTCAATGTGGGCCCAGCAGAGTTTACTTAGTACACAATCCGACTTCACCTGTATGTAATCCGCGTCCGACATCCGGGAGAGAGCCTCTGCTCTCTCTCTCTCTCGCCCTAATTCTCTCACTCTCTCTCTCTCTCTGTCTCTCTCTCTCCCTCTCTGTCTCCCTAACCTTTCTTGTGTTTCTTTGATCCACAAACGCCTTGCCCATGCACGCCCTCGCTCTCTCTCTCTCTCTGAAGCTCGGTTGACAGGGATTTGTCAAACGTGAGGTATCTCTCTCTCTCTCTCTCTCAATGTCGATTTAGGAATTTAGGGATTTAGTAATTTATGAATTTTTTATTTGATGTGGACCCTCATTTAGGGATTTGGGGATTTTAAGGCTTAAAGATTTGAATGTGGACCCCGAATTGGGGTTTTTCTGATTTTACAAATTAGGGATTTCAGGATCTTTGTTCATGAGGTATATGCTTTTTGAATATTTCTTTTGCATCTATTTAGATTCTATTCCAGATTAGTTTTCTGTTGTAAAGAAGGAAATCTCATGTGGGTATAACTCCTTTTGAAGTTTCTATGATTTTTTAGGTGAAAATAGTGATTCTGATGTTCTTGGGATTTGGATTTGTTGGAAAAATGGAGTGTAATTTGATTTTTTTTTTAAGTTATATTTTAGGGAATCTCATGTGGGGTGCTTTTGCATTTGTTAGTTCTTGAAGTTTATGTGGTTATTTGTGGTAATTTAGATTTAAATCTATTTGTATTCTATTGCATATTATTTTTCTCTTATACTCTCATATAGGCGTACCTCTTTTTTAAAATTATTTATTATTTGGTGAAAATTAATGAAGATTCAGTACGGTTTGGTTAAATTATTTTTTTATAAATTTTTTACACCCATGTGAATCTGTTTGGATTCTATTGCAATTAGTTTTCTGTTTACAAAATGGAATCTCACATGGGTATCTGTGTTTTTGAAGTTTCTTTGATTATTTTTTTGGTGAAAATCAATTTGATTTTAGTAAATGTGTAGTTGTTTTCTTTTCCTCTTCCTTTTTTTTTGTTGAAAAATCAGTGAAATTTAGGATGTTTTGAAGCAATTTTATGCATATTTTTCGATTTCGATGTTCATCAGATTTGGATTAGTTTAAAAAAGGAGTATTATGTGGGTTTTTTTCTATTATATGTAACATAATCTCATTTGAGTGCTTTTGCATTTATCAGTTCTTCAAGTCTATGTAATCATTTGATGTGAATCCATTTGGATTCTACAGTAATAATTTTTCTATTTTCAAGAAGGAAAAGTCATATGGGTATCTCTCCTTTTGAGCTTTCTTTGATTTGGTGAAAATCAATGTGACTTTAGGATGATGTGTGGGCTGTTTTCAATTGTTTTGGGATGAAAAACTAATGAAATTTGGGATGTTCTTAAGCATTTTGATGTATATTAGTTGAAAAATGAATTGTTATGCAGATTTATTATAATTTTTTATGGTTTATACAATCGAATCTCGTGTGGGTGTTTTTGCATTGATCAATTCTTAAAATTTGTGGGATTACTTGATGTAAATCAATGAGAGTTTTTGATGATTAGTAGTTGCTTTTGGGTGTTCTTAGACTGAAACCGATGGAATTTGGGGCACTTTCAAGTTATTTGATGCTTGTTGATTGATTTTAGTGTTATTTGGACTTGGCATGATTAATGGAGTGTTGTACGCATCATTTATGTTACATGTAAGGGAATCTCATGTGGGTACTTTTGCATTTGGCAATTTTTGAAGTTTATGTGATCATGTTATATTAATTGATGGGAATTTAAGACGATGGGTACTTGTTTCCTGGGTTTTTTTTTTTTTTGGATCAAAATCAAGGGAATTTAGGATGTTCTCAAGCAATTTGATGCATATGTATTGACCCAGATGTTCTTCATACTTGGATTATCTGAAAAATGAAGTGGTCATGTAGATACTTTTCTATTTATTAGTTTTTGAAGTTTGTGTTTATTTGATGAAAATCAATGGGAGTTCAAGATGCTGGGTACTTGGAAAGTTCAATCATGTTCAATAGATTTGAGGGTGTGGAAAAAAATGGTTGTTTGTCTAAGCTGATAACATTTGAATTTTCTAGCATTCCTGTTTTCGAGTGCTTGAAGTGGACATTTCAAGCACTTTACTTAAAATTACAAAATACATGGATAGTGTCAGCTGTAATGAATAGTGTCAACTTTTTCTTCTATTTTCTTTTGAGCGTGGATGGTTGGAATATATGTAGAATCTTTAAATCTACACATGCATGCCTTAGTTTAATTTTTTGCATCTCATTTTCATTTTTTGTAACTTTCTATTTTCAAGTAATTTTTGGAATTCATAAAATTCAGCAAAATTAGTTGTTTTTTTTCTTCTTCTTCTTCTTCTTCTTTTGAGTGTGGATGGTTGGAATACATGTAGAATCATTAAATGTACAAAAGCATGCCTTAGATCAGATTTTTGCATCTCATTTTCTATTATTTTTATATTTTATTTTTAGCTAATTTTTCAAATGAATGGTGTTAGTTCATAAAATTTGGCAAAAAAAAAAAAAAAAGAAAGATTTTGTATGAGAAAAATTACCATTGGATATTTTCCGAAGTCCCAATGATAAAAGCATTGTTCATTTCTTGTCTCAATGACAAAGCAATGCTCACGAAAAGGTCTTCAAGTAAGATAACCTCAGGAAGTTTTGGTGGAGACCTGATTTTTGGAAAGAAAATAATACAGTCAATAATTCATAGAAATAGATAACTGGACTAACTGATTTTTTTCATGACAACAAAACAATAAAGGGAATGTTGGGTCTTTAGCATTGTCGGAGCCGGTTACTTCCTTACAAACCCATGTTCCAATTCTAATTAAAGTTTAATTAAGGAAAATACGACCGAAGAAATGTTATGGCCACAACAATCATGTGCATAATTCTTCCAAAAAATGCAGATCATTGACAAGTAGAGGACTGATTTCCACAATCATCACCTGGTTTGTCGAAAGAATAAGAAAATTTAAAATGAGTCCATGCAATCCTCGATGGATGGAAAGAAATTTCAGCAAAAGTTGTTTGTAGAGTGTCCGTGTGCATTCA
The DNA here is from genome assembly GCA_030180095.1 of Magnolia changhungtana. Taxonomy (NCBI): domain Eukaryota; kingdom Viridiplantae; phylum Streptophyta; class Magnoliopsida; order Magnoliales; family Magnoliaceae; genus Magnolia; species Magnolia changhungtana. The sequence goes on along the minus strand of JASAUF010000583.1, from coordinate 1,009,009 downwards.
AAATTGAGAAGATGCTGATGTATTATCCTTTCTTCTTTTGGAAATATATTTTAGTCATTCATGAAATAAATAAAAAAATCTACTTGAAGTGTCCCTCACACTAATAGCTAGCTGAAAGCTTGTATCTTTGTAATTCTAATGTGTTATATATTTATGTATTTGATGCTCAACTCTATTTCATTTGCCCAAAAAAAAATGTGATTAATTACTGCAGAATGAGGTTTTCTAATCCCATCTGTGCATTACCCGGCCCATCTATATGTAGGCATGTGCAGTGAGCGTCCAAGCCATCAGCAGGTGGAACCCGCTATGTACATTCCCTTGCCCACAAGTCATGACAGTCTGCTCCTCATTGGGGCATGCCTAAGAAAAAAAAGGTTTCTTTGACAGTGACAGCCATTTGTGTGCTCTGGCTCACATGATGAGTAGACTGGCCTGATTGGAGCAGGGTATCTATGACATGGTAAACACGTCAGGTGTGCTTGGATTTTGAGTATTGCACATGACATCTTTGCATGTAGATGGGATAGGCAATCATGCTTGTAGCATTAGGAAATTGTACAAGATGTGAAATTCCTATATTTTAGTTCATTACAAGTCAAGGTTGCATTTGGACTGTAGTTCAAAAACAAGAATTTAACTTAAACCAATTCAACCTAGATACTTCACTGACTAAGGGAAGCAACACCCTTAGTCATTAACGATAACCTAGATACTTCACATGAGCTGTTAGTTTCATTTCACAAGGATCATCCACTTGATCATAACTAATTAATTGATGATTCATTTCGGTATAATTAATATTTTATATAATATCTAAGGTAGGGATCATGGTGGATCCTTTTAGATTGCACGTGACATGTTTAAACATTCCTGGGTACCTATGTATCATTCACCACTAAAGTACCAGAGTTGTTTCTCTTACCTATCTTGATGTATGCATGCTATCAAATTTTGATTTTCCTCTATTCCTTGGGAAATCGATTTGAAGCCTGCGAATTGAATGTTATGATCCTTGGTTTGTAGAGATGCAAATGCATTTTGGGTATAATACGTGTATGGTGGATCATCTAAGAATGCTAGCAGACGTACGCCACGAGAAAGATTGAATTAAACGACTAAATTGTGAACATAGAGACGCAAAACTTTAAGACCCCATAGGAAAGTTCAAATTTGAGTTGTTTGAATGTAGAAATCCAATTTAGATTCCCATTATGAACTATTAGTTGTCTAAACTCAAAAACCAAACACTAGGTCCCCTCAGGAAATTATTAGAAAAGTCATTTGAATTTATTTAGATCTCCCTTAGAATTAGGGAAATTTTGAACATAGAAACCAAAAATTATAGGCTCCTTTGAATTTCAAGATTTGGTTAGTTGAATCTTAGAAACTAAAACTAAGATACCATGGGAGAATGATGGCCATTATGATGAAATTAAGATTATACAAGAGCATCCTTTAGACTCGGCTCCCATGAAATGAAAATTTGAAATCTAAAAAAGAAAAAAGGACAGCTTGAATGGTTAGCATTCGTTAGTGTCATTCATTACTTTTAACATTGATTTGACAGCCATCAATTGAATGGTTAGCATTTATTAGTCCTTTGATTGTAGATACCCTCCATCCACCATAATTTGAACGAATTGGATAACTAATTTCACTATAATATAGGACCTTTAAAATTAAGAAATTTTAATTTTGCTATAATATAGGGCCTTCATAATTAAATTAATTAAGTTGTTGGTCAATAAGCTAGGGTTGAACACATGATTCCACGTTGTGGACCATTTCCTCCCATTGGTCTATACAATATAGGAAAGAAATTGATGGTTGACAATTAAGTACTCTAATCACAAGCTGATGTCTGCTTCAATATGTACTACATACTACTAGAAAGTAGAAAGAATGATGAAATATAGCACTCTTGTGGAGTACTATGGACCATACATGTGCACATGCACAAACCATCTAAATTCAATGCCCCATCTCATTGATAAGATGCATGGCTAGAAATGGCCCTCAAAGAAGGGTATGCATGTTTGGTGAAGTAAGCAATTATGATAATGAAATTTTTTATGATTATTGTGTTTCATGCAGATTTTTTCTTCACTACAAGAAAATTGGCCTTTCCCAACGGTCAAAACCGCCAAGCAAGGTCCCAAAACCGCTTGTCAGAAGGGTTCATCGGTCTGAAGCAATCCGCCAAAGAAAGGCTCGGTTGGTAAAGGTGTTGCCGACGGCCAGCACCTTTTACTGGCGGTTTTGTAGGCCGCCCCGATATTGTCAGTAGCTATCGATAAAATCCATAGCTATAGAGCCTATGGTTGCCAACAATCCGTAGCGATTGCAGGTTTTGTTGTTTCAATTTTTCCTGCCCACTTTCACCACTGGGAAGGGAAAAAATGATTGGTGTTGCTGCTCATATGGTACTAAATAATGCAACCAAAAAAGCCAATATGTACAAACCTCACTCATTACAAGAACTTACAAATAACGGAGAGATTTCAAGGAAGCTAAGGAGAATGGAATATTCTGTCTCTCACCGATTGAATGCCGGTTTCTGCATTGCAGGAAGAAAACAAAAATATATCTTAGAATTGAGATTCAAATAAAATAAAATAAGATTAAATCCTATATAGGAAAAGGAAGCCATAAAAAGTTACAGACATCTTACATATAGGTTGCACTGGGGGGGAAAAATATAGGAATTATGCCATGAATGATATTGTTACTAATGTCCTTGTACAAGGGAAGGATAATGAGGGTGGGCCTCAGGGAAACATTCCTTAGTTGGAACAAGGATCTTTTTACATCATATAAAAGGCTCAAGTGAAGGATACTTCCCTTAGCTCTTTGCTGGAACCTATGTTTTAAATAGCAATAGCATGCTGTGTAGCATTCAGCCCTCTATAAGCACGTAACATAAGTTACACAATACTTCAAATTTCTAAATTTTAAATAAGATTAAATAATAAGAAGAAAAAACCAAAAATAAAAATAAAATTGCAGACATGATTGTTTCTATGGTGGAGAATCGAGAACCTGACACGAGAAGGACATCTGCACTCGGCCACACATGCCAACCTGACACGAGAAGGACATTGGAGTCATCCATGTTGTTGGGGGATGCATGTAATGTGTATAAGGATTGGAGATGGAAACAACCATTAGCAGGCCCTACCATTGGTGGCCCATTTTTAATTTTTATTTTTTAAACACCAATCAAATGGTCTTAGTGGTCATTTGGATGAAATACATTTTAGTCCTTCAAAACCCTTTTCTTAACATGCAAAGAAATAAAATAATAGGAAACACTTCTGAGAATCAAAACAATGTTATATTTAACCAAAAGGAATGCAAGTATAACAACTAGAGAGGATTCTTATCATCCAAACCTTACACATAGAGGAACACTATGGCCACTTCGGAAGTGTAAAAGACGCGGATCCCCATCAGTTGTGTCAAAAATCCACATCTGATTCAAAGAAAAGCAAATATGTTGTTTTGGTTAAAAGAAGAATCATTGGCATCTCAAGTGCTGACAAGAAGTAGGAAGAAGAATTTGTAATTCAATAATTTTACGCTGATCTAAACCTCGCAATGCTTGAGGAAACAGTCTCATGCATAGATGAGTCCTTCAGAAGAACCACCAAAAGTTTCACAAGGTAAACTGATAATTAAAATATATATATATATTTAATGTTCTTCATTGGTCATAAAATATTTAATGTGCTCTAAATTGTATGCCCTTCATTGAATCTTCTTTTCATTTGGCTATCCAATTGGAGAACTCAATGGAGCAATTGTTATTGTATCTCCTAACAAGTGACAAGCAATTTGCAGGAAGCTTCACAAAAACTTCATAGGGCTTCTCAAAGATTGGAAAAACAGGAAAACGGGCACGTGAAGTTACCCCCACCCCTGTTTTAGTAATTGCAAAGGGGTTTATAACCCTTTTTAGGCGTCATAAAATACATTTAATGTAAAAGGGTGGCTACCAAAGCTATGACAATCAATCCCTGAAAAAAATCGATGTTGAATGCAAAACAAACTACATCAAGAATTTACTATAATATATATATATATATATATATATATATATATATATATATATAAGCAGGGAAGGATGAGCAGAGATAATTTCTAATAGGAGATCAGAGTCACATGTAAGCAATTGCACCAAATAAGAAAAATGGCCAACTCACAACACCTGTTTATAAGAAGTGCTCTCATAAGGATTCCAATTGCGGAACAAGAAATAGTAGCATTTTAACTTGATCCATGTAGCAGAACTGGCTACTTGAGAAAACAACATGGAGCTATGTTAGGCATTTCATGTCCAGTCCATTTAAATCAAACGCAATTGTTACCCTGACCTAATTTTGCAGCTATATTATTAAAGGTTGTGTATGTTATTTAACCAAGGTTGTGTATGTTATTTAACCATGTGTGATGGTTCTTATCCGAAGAAACTTGCTTTTCAATACCTAGAAGACCTCAAAAACGATTTTGAGAAAGTCAATGGGAGTCAAATAGAAACTGCTGCTAGGCTCTATGCTTTTATTAAATTTGGTATGTCCTCTACACCTATTGTTCTATTTGTCTTCAATACATCTTGTCCTATTCCATACATGCATTACTTAATATTAGATCAATCTTTGTTCTAATTCCTTGTTGTTTCTTTTATTGGATTGCTGATTTTTCTTTTTCTTTTTTTCTTTTTGTTTAAAAGATACATTCATACGTAAAATCGGTTGTACCATAGCTTGTGATACTGCTTTTTTCTTTTTTCAAGTGGATTGATGCCACGATTTCATAAATCACCGAAAAAATAGCTTCTCCCTTGGGGGCCCCAACAAAAAGCGAATGGGCCCCCCTATCATGATTCCTAACTGAGCTCTTTTTTTTTTTTAGCCTTCAATACAGAGCGAAAAGCCTAAACTGGTAGAAACTACCTAACATGAACTATACAGATGAAGAGTGAAAACCCTTTCTAATGTATCCTAGCCCTGCTTTGTCCATTAACACCTGACCTTTGATCTCACGAGGGAGGGCAAAGAAGATCTTATGATACAGCTTGACTATCTTGCCATTCCTCCGAGTACATTTGAAAGTAAATCTTTGCAGAAGAAGATCGTGCAATACAAAGGTCGAAGCCTCTCCAGTATTTGGATTTTGTAATCATGTCGAATTTCAATCATCATCTTGATGTAGATGTGTAACGCCCCGAATTTTTGCCAACTTGGGATTAGACGTCCTTAGGCAATGGGTCAATCCTAACACAGGTTTAAGTTCTTAAACGCTCAATTAAAGTCTCAAATCGTTCCTTAAATCATTTTCTTCACAAATCACACCCTTCACTACCTTGTGCTTTCAATTTTTCAAAGCACCTTCGCCCTAGACACTATCTTAAACTAGCTAAGTAGTATAACTTGGATCACTTTATATACAAACTACAATGGACTAAATTCCACCTCAGACGAAAATCACTTAGGATTAAATCCTTTAGAAATTGACAAAGTGAACTAGGTGTTAAACTAGATCAGCCATGAAATCCATTTGAATCGCTTTAAATACGATCTGCAAGACCCAAAACTTGCAGAATCATTGACGCTAGGTTACCCTAAAGTTTAGAACCAAACTCATTTCCCGTCTCGCTTCTGGAATGAAACGAAACTTCGTATTAGGTCTAGATCGCACACCGGGAGTCCGATTAACCCGAAGCTAAGGAACTAGGACCGCCCCACTGGGCTTAACAATCATCTCAAAAATCAGCCCCATCCGATGTTCCACGGCCATTCGTTTCGATTCGGAGCGAGGTAGTGTGAAAAACACTATTCACATGCCAAAATAAATATCTGGAATAGTGATCTGCATCGTTCGTTGACGCGTCAATATTAAGCAACCTCGACCGTCGAATCGGACCAAATTACACCCTCGGATTAAGAAAAATTTCAGGAACATTTACATGTACTTGAAATTTCTGATCGTGGCCCACTGACCGTCGAACTGAAAGTGGTCCGCCACGTGCGATCTGCGTATCCGAATGAGTCGAAAACGTAATCCCACGTAGATCCATTGATGGTGAGCTTAAGTCTGACGTTTGGTTCAAAGAGGGCCACCAGAACTTCCCTTTTGAGCTGGAAAAGCGACGAAAATCCTATATTAGCAGTACCCCTTGAACCTGAGTCTATTTTGGGAATGTTTTTGGCTATAAAAGGGCCTTAGAGCACCCTCTCTCACAGCCATACGAATTTGAGTTTTGGGAGAGAGAAAAGAGAGAAAAAGAGAGAGAAAACTTGGAGATCGTTGCCGATCTTCCTCCTCCTGCTTCGACTCGTTGCACGGCCTATACCGCCCTATTCTAGACGCTTTCCCGGCGATACCCATCTCATTTGAAGGTAAGAAAACCTAACCCTAGGTCTGATTTGAGGTGGAATAGATGTAGGATGTGTACCGACTAACCGATTCCGCTCTTTAGGCTAGAAATCGCCCGTAGACAGAAGCTCTTTCACCCTTGCTGATTCGTTCCGTTTCCAAAGGCAAAGGTGAGGACTTTAAGTGTATAAGTTACGGTTTTCAACGCTTTCAATGTCAGATAATGGTAGATTCATGATCTGCATGCAATTGCACATGTACAAAGTGCTTTCCGTTTCTGTTTCGATTAACGTTGTAGAATTTGGAATTTCACATACTCTTGGTATTCGTATAAATACCGTATATGTATTTTTTGGGATAAATGTTTGACATGTTTATTTAATATATGATTATATAATATATGAATAAAATACTAGTTTGGCGAAAGGAATCGCCAAAATACATGTTCACTTGTAAATGTGACGTATGTTGAAATTGTGTATGTTAGAAATACCGTATACGTATTTCTTTTGGAATAATGTTTGACATACTTATTTAATATATGATTATACAATATATGAATAAAATATTAGCTTGGCGAAAAGAATCGCCGTATTACAAGTTTCCTTGTAAACACTATGTATGTTGAAATTGGGTATCCTGGAAAATACCCTATACGTATAAAATTTGCTGATGCAATTGTCATGATTATTTGCTGTAGTAATATATTATACATGGATAAAATACTCACCTGGCTAAAGGATAGCCCTAATACATGTTTTGCTAACATACGCCATGTATGACGTAATAGTGTATACTAAGTTTTGTGAAAATGACTGAATGAGTATAGAATCCTCATTCGTGCTCGCCATGACTAATTGTCATGGAATCATGATTGTTGTATTGGCGATACCCTTTTGACGAAAGGATTTTCCCTAGTTCACGCCACGGCCAATATACACTATATATGCTGAAATGTGTGGCCCAAGTGTTTGCGGAAATGATTGAATGAATATGGAACTTGGATTCCCTTGCCATGACCATCCGTCGTGGGTGTACGCGATGTTATGATTGGGGCAACTCCCTAGGGAAAGGATTTGGCCTAATGCCTATGTGATCGACATATGTCATGTATGTTGATGTATGTTTGTTTAAGTGTTTCTTGAAATGCCCGAATGAGTAGTGGTTAGTAGATTGTAATGTTTTAGGGTGTTGAGATGGGATTCTCAACTACTCTAGAGACATGTATGACTACCTCCATGAGGTTATTTGCTTAAACCGCTTACTTGTAATATATGTGTTTGTATTCCTATTGATGAAGTGCTTTACAACATGCTTTCTATCATGCTTTATAACATGCCTTATAACATGCCTACTAGCATGCTTTAATTACTTTGTTATCATGCTTTACTCCACGTGCTATGGATGCGAATTGATTGTGTTTGGGGCTATGATTATAGTCCGGACAATCGTACTGTGAATTCGTGGTTGCAATTCATTTGCCACGTGAGATGTGTTCGACGAACCCGAGTCGTACTTCGGTTGGCGATAGTGGTCGGCCACGCGAAGTGCTTATGCACTTCATGTCGTTCAACTTGTTGTGCGCTCGAGCTAGCCGAGCTCGTCAAGTAACCCGATTTGTCTAATGTATGTTCACCATGTTTGGTCGCCTCTGCTTGAACCTAGGGTACCAAACTTACCAGTGAAATCCCTTTTAACCATGGTACCTCGATCCGCTAAGACGCATGAGCCGGGCATGGTGGTATGGGACACCGTGGTCGAGCTGTCGGCCTACGCTGGGGTCATGTACCTCCCCGTAGTGACCATTGCGCAACCAACCTCGTGAGCCGATTATGGTGGTATGGGACACTATATTCGAGCTGTCGATACTTACGGCGAGAGCCGAGTACGGTGAGACCTGTGCTCGTGCTGACGGGCGACGAGTCCTCCGTAGTATCTTCGAGTATACTCCAAGGTCTGTGATTGACGACGAGTCTTTCACAGCAACTGGAGTATGAGTTGAGCCGAGTACGGTGAGACCTGTACTCGAGCTGACGGCTAGTGATTGAGCCAGGTATGGTGAGATATGTACTTGAGCTGACGGCCAGCAATTGAGCCGCATACGGTGAGATCTGTATCCGAGCTGACGGGTGACGAGCCCTTTGCGATGCCTTCACTACGCTTCTCAAACCATAATATCGTATGAGATTAGCTAGGCTTGACGACCCTAGAATGGATCATGTTTGGGAATGATACAAGGGAGGTACCTTAGTTTCCCAATACTGCTGGTTGAAATGGACTAATAATAACTCGGTAATCATGATCATCATGCACCGCATGTGCTTTGTAGATGTGGCGCACTAAGGGAGTAGCATTCGCGAACGTAAGATGATGTCGCTTGAGGGTGGTTTGGCAAGGGCATACAGCATCATGTCTTTCATTTTTTGCACTTAACCAGAATAGTTAGAAATGTTTGATTTGTACTGCTTTATCATTATTGCTTGATTGAATTGATAACATGTTAACCTATGCTTTACTGTTCCACTGAGTTGATCACTCACTCCCACGTTACGGGACGGTGTTGTACACACCAACCAGATTTGTTGAGTTTCGTGTGGTGGCGATGCTTGTGAAGCGAGAGCGGGACTACTTTTATGATGATAGGAGGAATTCTCCTATCTCAGTATCTCTGGCAGTCAATGAAGACCGATATTGTATTGACGGGGCTATGGTACATGGGATAGGAGGCATTACACTTCCTCACATTTGGTACATTTTAGAACTGCACTTGTATTTATTTAACCTGGTAATGTTATCACACTCTAGAGACTCATCATAAGTTATATATTTTATCTATCTATCACAGTCTTCCGCTTGCAAATTTAACTGTCTCTGGAGTATGATATACTGTTTTGGCTTAATCTCACTCATGTTCAATGCACGAATACAGTCAACATTCAATCATCATTCATTTTGTTGCATAAGTGATGTTCTGGAACTCGGGAGTTGAGTTTATATTCGACCCCCGATTTTCAGGGCGTTACAAGATGAAATCAATAAAAACTAGGATGAATTAAGCAAGTTTGGGGTCTTGTTGTTTTTGATGATAGTTCTCAGCATTCAGCGAGAAATACATACCCACAATAGTCACACATTGAGCATGCAGGTTGGGCTAATCGGGTTCAAGTTGACCCAACTGAAGTTGTACACTTATGGTGCACACTTCATGGAACTGTATGAAAGCACCCGTTGTACAAGCATTTCTCTATACCAATATGACAAAGAAAAACTAGCAATTTAATGAAAGAAAAGGTCTCACAAAAGAATACAAGCCACTGTGTTCATAAAAAGCAGAGGGCCCAAAGCAATTCTATAATATGAAAATGCTAATCAGCCAAACTAATATGCACAACTGTTAAAGAAGTTAATGAGATGAATGAACCCATTACCGGTATAACATGAAATTCCAAGAAAACATTTTGAAGGGCGCTACCTGATGAATGGCCTAGACAACATACCTATGCCACATTAGCATTTGTGTGTACCACTGAAAAAACACTCAATCCTATTCATGAGAATATTGTTCAACATTTCACGCTCTTAAAACTTACCTTAGCAAAGAAGTTGGCATGCCATACAATCATATCATGGCAACATTACATACCTTATTAAGACCTTTGTATTCCTACCTTCTATCTTGGAAACTGAAATTACAAAGCACAGTAAATACCATTTAGTTTGGAAGAAGTATCCAGACATACCATGTGAAGCCATAAACTAGTGAATTGAAATACCAAAAAGCAACAAGCTGGAATTTGACTAGTCGGTATTTTTTCTCAAACTAGCTATGAAAGCCATTTAGAGGAACCCCTTCTAGAATGAAATTTTCAAAGCCTGACAAAGCCTGACAAAGAATAAGATAAGTATGACGAGGCAGGAATGTTTCAAAAACAAATGCCAATGACCCTGTAAACTAGTAACCTGACCAATGTTGGTGAAAAGCACAAGAAAAAATGAAGAGGACAAACGTCAACTTATTTAAGATCATTTAACTTACAACGTATTTCCATATCATTTCAAGTTCATCAGGAGTTCTTTTAGAAAGCTTCTCTTCATAATAGATTTTTTCTAACCTGGTTCTCAGTAGGATTTGGAAGTATGGTAATTTTGATAGATGTTCCTCTGTGAACTTTTGCAGCCCACAAATTTCTTTAATCTCATGGTATAGACAGTCCTAGAACAACAATCGGAATCAGAAACATATAAAATTGAAAACGTAAAGATGAATAGATGATTGAATATACTGAGAGAGCTACCTGATTTTTGGGGCATTTCGCACGTTCATACATAACCCATTTTGTTGTTACCAGAGCAGTATCTGATGTTTCAATGATTGCTTCCCAGATCAACATGGTCAGTTGTTCTTCTGTTAGCATTTTCCCTTCTAGCAGCAAGAATTCAAGATAACAATGTATTTTCTGTTTGAGAATGCAATTAGAATCCAAGAATATCTTGTCACTTGAGCTTCATTCTTCAATATACCATAGGACTGATGCCTTTGAGAAACGATAACCAAGGAAGATTACTATAGCCAAACATTGAAACCTCTTTATTGAAACCTCTTTAACGTCCACTGCAATGCCTGTTAATAAGGTCGCCTGCACCTATGAATGAAGAGAAAACACAAATATCAAACTGATACAAAACTTTTGTAGCCCCAGTGAAGTTTTTAATGGTAAGTGTTCAGTTACCATTGTTTACTAGAGTGTAGTCTACCTGAGCTTTTGATCTACTCACTTTTGCATTCCGCCTTAAAATGAGGGGTGAAAACAGATGAACGGCATCGATATAAAACAAATGCATCACATTGGGCCTCATACGATGGCTAAATTCCCTCTGTAACCTTTTACATCCCGCTGAATGTATTCTAACAAACCTTTTATAAAAAATGCGATTCTCTCTAGCATGAAGTTCTTCCACTTGTGTGTCGGAGAGTGAGGTTTGCTAGAATGCATCCCAAAGTAATGCCCTATAATATGTTAGCTTTATCTATTGGATCTGAGTTAGGCTGTCAATGGGCCGAGCTAGAGCTACCAAAATCAAAATTTTAAATAGGCCCAGTCTTAAACAGTTCAAAATCTGGGGTCGAGACCAACCCAAGGCCTGGCCATTTAACATCCCTAATATGGATCCTTCTCAATGATTCGAACTATCTATATGATATAAATGATATCTAAAATAAATTCTATACTACTACGTTTAACTCATTTTTTAGTGTTAACTTGGATGTCCATATTTATAAAGGAAAATAATTGAATGATTAAAGAGTCACAAAATTTCAATCTAAAAGTTTTCATGTAGAGATGTAAAAAATAAAAATAAAAATAAAAATAAAAAAACTACCTGATTAATATGGAAATTATATTCTGATATCCTTCTCAAAAAGTTACTGCATGTAATTATCATTCCACCAACTTCCACAAGGCTTGGTGAGAGCAATGGGTAGGTGGCTGATATGGGTTTCAGCTATGATGTTCATGTAAAATCCACTAATCATCGTGTGTTACCTCGTGTTAGGCCAAGACCTCAAAAATCAACCCCATCTGTTACTCGTGGACCACAAGATTGAAAATAATGTATAGGGCAACGCTTGCCCCTAAACTATTTCCATTAGTGTGTGTCGTGTGAATTACTGATGGGTATGATTAGAGATGAACAAAAAATTTGGACTAGAGATTACCATGTCGAGCTGGTCGAATTCAGTTTTCCCAGTGAATAATGGTTCCTTTGCGGTTGTTGAATTTTCTTTACTCTTAATATAAGTTCAAGTGCCCTGCGAAGAAAGAAGTAGAGCAGAACTGCAGTGAGTTGCTAAGAAAGTGCAATATTTTATAGAAATGACAATTAAAAAGTAAACAATCACCGATACCATTAAATTCTGTGGAATTTCATACTTACACTGAGTAGGGTGGAATTCAGAAGACGTTACCACATCCACAAGTAGAAGAAAACATGTAAGAAAGGCATTTTATTTCATCAAATAGACGTATCAAGAACCTGTAGCAAACATCAGACAAACACCAAGAGCTACTCCTTGACTAGCAACAGAAAAGGCCCACACAAAGCCTGCACACGTGGTGACAACACATAATCAGAGAGAGTACATCTAAGACACTAAACACAATAATTGAGAAGCTCACGGACCATGATACCACCAAGCATAAACCGTAAGAAATAGAGATCCAACATAATCTTCTGTAGAACCAACAACTGACATGTGACAATCCCTATAAGGAAACCACAAGATCCACCGTAGAAAATAAAATCCAAATAGGAAGTGAGAAGAGAAACCACATAAAGGAAATGGACTCCCATGCCACCATTTGCACAACCATCTCCCATTTACATGTGTGTCATCAGAATCTCACCTATGAAAGTAATAACTAATTATCAAACTTAAGATCAAAGATTTGGCTAGTTTAAAAATATGTAAAATAAGTTGAAGCATATACATGTATTAAAACTAATCATGTATAAAACAGGACAATAATAAAGTTCCTAGCACCCTTACATGCACATCCAAAAGCAATTTCTTCCGCTTTGAATATATTCACATTGCATCCAAAATTTATACATTAAATACAAATCAAACACTTGAGGTCGTGTTTATGGCGGCTATCACTTGATGAAAGGCTCGGATATCACTGACATGTGCCACATCAGTATGCGCTCTGTATTCTGCAAACCTGCTTCTTGGAAAAAAAAAAAAATCAGTCAAGAGACTCTTGATACTAGGTTGTGGAGGAGAAAGTAAAGAGGATTTGGGAAAACTGAGCTAATGACTTCCCTAGCTCATTTTATTAAGAAAAATCGTATGGTGTCTCAAGGAAGCACCAAAAACAAAATATACTTTTTATTTCCCTCCAAACTGTTTCTGTGGCTATGGCTCACATAAATCATGTAGGAGCCTACTCACATTGGCCTAGGCATAACTGCTTATAAGACAGTTGATGGTTACCATGGATTTCAAATAATCATCAGAAGGCCCTTTAAAAATAAGGTGGATCTCCATCTCCCAACCCTAACAATGCATTAAACAACTAACGATTTTTTCCCCTAATATTTTTTTGTTGGATGTAGTATTTCCAAATGGAAGTTTCGATATGATAAAACTGTTGGAGGCTCGTTTCATAGAGTGACTTGGACCTGACACGAGCAATTGTTGAGTTGATCAAATTGACAGGACTCAGGCGATTTTTTTTATAAAGATTATGTGGATATGGTAGTACTTAAGAGAGATAAAGATGCACATGCTAATTCAAGGGCTCCATATGAAAATAAATGGGTATATGCCATATCTCTGACAAACGTGCCATCTAATGGTGGGAGTCAGGCACGTCATGTGAGGCTAACATTCTCTTAAACCTTTTGTTTCTTGTTACATAACATACAAAAACAAGTTGTATGGTGAAAATTAACCGAAGTGAAATTCACATGAATCTATCAAAACAATGGAAAAAATCTATTTTTTCTAGATGAAACGAGATGGATCAAAGCAAAACAAGCAGACGATAATAACAGATTAGGAAAATCAAATACAGAGCAAAATTATTTTTTTAAAAAAAAAAGTTAAAAAAAAAAGAACTTAACTATCGGAGATGAATGAATTCTTTCAATCTGTCGATCACCACAAATTCTTATTGGTGCATTTACTAGTTTCTTGAAAGCATCACTACACAGAATTTTAGATAATTAAATAAAAAGAAAGAAAGAAAATTTCAGAAATTACATTTTGAATCGGAGCAATTTGTATGATTTGTGAACTCAAAAAAAAAAAAAAAGGCTATCTACGACAAATTAGAATAGAAAATGCAGAACATTGAACAATCACAAAAATTCCAATTAACCAAGGATTGGTGCATGTATACGGTTATCAGATATTCTAACTAACAACCATCATTATGCAAGTATTTAATTTCTAATAAGTGAAGACCATCAAATCAAAGAAACCAGCAATTTAAAGCATTGACAAGCAATCAAAATAATAAAATTGCTTCTACTAGCTTTAGTTAATAGATGCACTAAAAATAATTTAGTGTTTACATGATGTAATTTTATTGTTACTATTTAACAATAGATATGACAGGCTGCATTTCCTTTCAAACAATGATAGATTAAGCAAGAATGCTAAAAACTTGATTCCCGCCAAATGCAGTGCAACTGGACAAAATAAAATAAACATAATAACTTCCAGTTTCCTTCATTCATATGAGAGTACAAAATTATATCCACAACAAAATAATGAACTCATAAAATTATAAAAACTAAAAGAGAAATTTTGAAGTGATAAAGAATGGATGTCTTGTCTTGGGATTGTTTAGTAGTGTTGAAATCATTCTTTCCACAAAGAAATGTGATGCTTCCAATTTGTCGGCTCAAAGTCTTCCCGATCCAAATATGCACCAGAGTGACACGGTTTGTTTAGTAGTATTGAAATCATGAACGCTTAAACTTCTTATGATCTAATGGCTTTTATTATAACTATAGCAGCAACGCTTGACCTTCAAATCTTTCAAGGAAGATTCTTTGAGTGACATCAGAGGAGGGTGTAAAATGTCACTTTTCCTTAGAAAGTTGCAACAAACAAACTTGAACATCCATAAATTTCATTTTAAAAACAAAAAAACAGATGAACAACACTTTTTTTCGTTTCTTTTTTTACGTAGGTTTCATTGGAGATGCAAGAAACATTTTGGGCAGAAATGCATGCACAATAGATAACATAGGGCAAGTAGGGCCTCAAAATACTCCCACAGGGTGTGTTAGATATTCCAGAAGCTATGTTGGACATTCACATGTTATTTCACGATGTCCCCGTGGTCTAATTTGTAGAACGTATGTGTTAAGCCACTTACCAACACAAGCTTATCAAAGAATTTCTCAGCAGCTCAACAGAAAGCTATGCCAATGGTATTGGTAGATGGTGATATGTTTGGATATGATAAATGATATAAGGTCAGACAAATTTTCACCACACTATATTATTTTGTGCTTATGGGATCTCCAAATGTACCAATTGTTCATTCACGATAGCAAATCAAGGTATAGGAACGAAACCATTAATAGAGTCGCAGTGATCTTGGGCAATGTATGAAAGCAAAGATTCTCACTATGTACAGAAAATGTAAAAAGGTATTGTAACAATTTAGGGGCTCGATGTAGTGAGCCCTATCATTATAAGCCATGTTAAAAAATGACATTTATTAAATGCTCTGTTGAGGCATAAAATAAGCAAGGAAGTGAAGAAGAAAAAAGATTAAGAAAACAAATTGAAGACTAAAAATCACGATTGAAGACGACTTTGCGCGGGGTCGCGCAAAGTAAAAGAATGGCGCTAGATCGCGCAAAGTGAAGAGTTGGCGCGGATTGAATAGAGGAGAGTTTGCACGAGATTGAGGGTTTGCGCATGACCGCGCAAAGTATATTGTTTGCGCGTATCCGCACAAAGTCTATAATGATGTGATAAAAATGGTTGGATGATATTTTTGTCCCACATCGACCAGATCTGAGATATCCATTGGTGAAAATGTCTATAAATACCCCGTTCCTTCTCTAAAAAGGGATTCAAAGATTTCAGAAGTGAAGCAAAGACGAAAGAGAAGACAGAAGGTGCGGAGTATCGGACTCCCCCGCTTTGCGTGACCGCGCGCAAAGGAGTATTGGACTCCTGGAAGTTTGCGCCGGTCACCGCAAGGCAGCAGAGTGCTTTTATGGTTTGCACGGAGTGGCGCAAAGCATATAGTTTGCGCGGACCATGCAAACCTATTAACAGCGATTTTAACAACAATGGGCTGAAATGCTGTCGGAATGATTGGAGTCCTCGGAATGATTGGAGTCCTCAAAGCTTCAAGTTCTTCTTGATCAAGAGAAAGGAAGAATCATTGACGAAGAGTCGTATTCCTCCTAAGTTTTAGGAGATGACCAAAATAGCACCGAAATGCTGCCGGAATCTTCGTTCTCTTGAAGACTGTTGATCGACTTGTCTATTCCTCCTAAGTCATTGGAGGTGATTGAGATCATTGCTTGGTTATCTTGCCGAAAATATATTTAGCTATAATAATTGACATTTGTAATGAGTTCTTTGTAAGCTATCTTAGAATCAAGGGATATCAGAGGATGTAAATGAATTCAGAATCAATAAAGTATGACGGTTGTCTTTATAATTATTTCATTGTTATGTTTAAATAAGATTATTTTCCCAAATCAAATACCTTTGTTTCCTTGTCGAAATAAAATGGCGACTCTGCTGGGGAGTATTATCTTATTTAACATTAACATTGGGAAAGTTGTAAGACTCTCGTCACTATTTTTGGCGTCTATTTGACGCCAAAATGGCGACTCTCAGTGGGAACATCCTCCCCTTCATCTCCAAGATAGTTTACTTAATCTTTCATGTACTAATTTCAAGTATGTTTTATTATTGAAGGTACCTGAATTCAATCACACAACACTACTTATGGCTAATATCGCACGAAAAGTGAACTTCCGATTCATCGCCACTGGGTTCATAATTGAATATGCGCCAAACCAAGCTCCTGAGCGTACGAAAGCAAGCACTACAAGCAGGCGCAAAGTGATTCCGATAACAGCAGGAGTCATTTCCGTTTCACCTCAACCACAAGAGAGTGATGAAAACTGGACTTTGGTCTTGTCTAGAAAGACGAAAGCAAAAACCTTAAAAAACCGCAAAGCAAAATTGTTTGCACTAAGAGCTGAGGGACCAATCACGCGGAGCATAGCAAGAAGAAAACCTGAGCTCGCTCCTCCGGCGATTTATCCTGAACAAGCTACTACGCAGTTCTCATCACAAGATTTTCCAGTTTTGGTCGCCCCGAAGACCAAATGGACAGAAGCACATAAAGGCAAAGCACTGATGATAGGATCCCCGGTGCCCATATCACCACAAACAAGCTCGCCTATAGCTGTATCACCTCAATCGGTTAAAAGCACGGGAAACACACAGGAATCAAACGAGACTCCAATTCCCCCACTCTTTATAAGTCCTGTTACGTCAACATACTCTCGTTTTACTCCAATAACAACTTCGACGAACAGTCAAGAGGCCGCGGTATACATGGCGAGAGGCAGTCAAGGAAATAGGCCCGACTCTTGAAGAACGTATTGATCAAATGGCGGAGGCACAAAGGGTGCTAATGGATGAATGCTGGGAATCTCAGAGAAGCTCTGACAACTCGGCACATAATGTAGCCCAAATAGTGGCTCCACCCATGATGGGAGCAACAAATGGACAAGAGAATCAACCTGAAGGTTCCCGTCCTCAGGGGATAGGATCCCGAGGATCCGTTCCGGTGACAAGAGCCATAACACAAGATGATGTAAGACAAGTTGTTGAAGAAGCGGTCAGAATAGAAAGGGAGCGTGCAAACACCGGTCGTTTCAGATACCGAACACCCTACCCAAGAGAGGTAGAGGATGTTCCATTCCCAGCCAATTTTAAGCATCCAGATTTTCAGAAATTTAATGGGGAAGGATCACCAGAGGAACACCTGATGCATTTCATCACCAGCATGGGGAATTTTTCCACGATACCTCAATATTGCTTACGCTTATTTGGGTCATCGTTGACAAGCAAAGCTTTCAGGTGGTACTCAAATTTGGCACTAGAGTCCATACGAACGTGGGAAGAAATGTAAGATGCTTTCATGTCAAACTTCTTTTCGTCAGAACGCGATGTTAGCATCACAGAATTAGCTTCAGTAAGGCAGCGAGAAGGAGAACCAGTCGAAAAATTCATAGACAGGTGGAAGACACTGGGGGCATCATGTAGGCAGTTGCCAGAAGAAAAGGAACAAGTCAAAATGTGTCTGAATTCTATGGAAACAGGAATCCCGTTTGGACTCACCAGCGCTGATATCGGAACCTTTCGTGATTTGGCTACCAAAGCCCATGCATTGGAACTGATGACTCGCAAGATGCCCGCATTTCATCATGAAACTGTCAGAAGAATACCTGGCAGGACAACTGTTAACACCATCGATCGAGATAAGAAAAATCAAGACGCAAAAGGTTCAAGAGATAAAAGGCCAGAAGGAAAAGAAGGCTGGAATCAATCGAGGGATAGATACGGTGGAAAAAAGCTCAGAATGCTTGATTCACATGAAGGATTTGAGTTTGATAAAGAAGACGTGGTGCCTATGATGCAACAATTGCTAAAGGCAAGTACCTTGGAATTACCAGAACCAAAATGCCCTGAAGATGCGACAAGGACTCGGGAAAGAAACTTCTGCCGTTATCATCGCCTAGTAGGGCATCCGACGGAAAATTGTTATACGTTAAAATGCATTATACAGCGAATGATAAATAGAGGTGACATAATAACCAGCGGAAGCAAAGAAAAGAATGCAAGGGCAACAGTAAATGTATTGTCAATACAAGAAAACACGCGGGGAATGAAAAAGGATAAGTCGACAAGAAATGCAACAATGATTACGTTGCGATCAGGGAAGCAAATAACAAGTCCGGTAAAGCAAAAAGCAGGAATCATAAGGAAAGAAGTGATTGAAAGACAGAGTACTGAAGACAAGAATAGAAATGGAGATGCAGTGACAAAAGTGGCTTATGATGTAGTCAGCCACTTAAAGGGTATACCGGCTCGATTAAGTATTTATGATGCACTCAAATTATCAGAAGAATTTCGTCAAAGTTTGATTCAAGCATTGTCTGATCATGATGTAAGAGAAACTTTACTGGCAGAAATGAAGAATGAAAGGAACAGTGAAAAGATGAATTGTCTACCAGTAATATCTTTCTCTATGATGATTTAATTGGCGAAAAGGAACATAACAGGCCATTGATGATAGAAGGATACATTTGTGACAAGAAGATAAAAAGGATTATGATAGATAATGGGTCCGCAGTAAATCTTTTGCCACTCTCAATGATTACTAAATTGGGTTTTCGTCGTTCAGACTTGCGCCCGAGTGGGATGATGATACAAGGGTTCAATCAAGATGGACAACGCGCACTCGGTAAAATTACGGTGACATTAGAAGTAGGAGAATTAATTACTACTGTTGTATGTCACGTTATAAATGCTGTGACGACATATAACCTTCTCTTGGGAAGGTCGTGGATACATCAGTACAATATTATACCTTCTACTCTACACCAGTGTTTCAAATACTGTAAAGATGGGGTGCAGTGTAAAGTAATGGCTGATGCAAAACCCTATACAGAAGCTAAGTCTTTCTTTGCGGATGCTAGCTATTATAAATGTTTCTCTGAAGAAATGAGAAATGATGATGGGAAGAGAATCGTAAAAGATGCCAGGATAAATAAAGTTAAAGAAGAAAGAAATGCGAGAATCTTCAAGAGTGCTGCAGAAGCAAGAAAGAAATTTTATTTTGTACCAAAGCGCTTGAGACAACCGGGACAACCGCCGTTGACACTATTGTCGACAGAACAGCTGAAAGTCTTACAGTCCAATTACACAGTGCCGTTACCCAATATCGAAAGATGTAAGCCATTTGCGTACCGCTCCAAGAACATTTCAAGTCAAAGCCGGTGCTAAATATCCTCAACCAATAGAGTTTCACGCCAGCATCAAGTGAAGGATGAAAATATAAGCAATATATATCATGGAGAGTTAGCATCGCAAAATTTGAGAAAATACAAGGTGCGAGAAGCAAGAAAATCATGAGAAATATGGGTTTTGATTGTGACAAAGCCACCGCTTGAATCATGGGAAAGGAATTGATCCCTCTCGGGGTTAATCGAAAAGCGAAGAAAATTCCAAGGATTGGGAGCGAATCAGCAGTAAATATAGTATCAGTTAACATGACCTCAGCTACACCAGATACTAAGGTAATTGAATATCCTGAAACCGCTCCAAGGCAATTAGAAGACGGGGGGCAACCGACAATAGATGGCCTGCGAGAAATAAACCTAGGAACAGCAGAAGAGCCAAGGAACACATTCATCAGCGTTAGCCTTTCAGATCAGGAAACTGAGAAATATGGCCAACTTCTTAAGGAAAATAAAGATGTTTTCGCCTGGACATATGAAGAAATGCCGGGACTGGAACCCTCTGTAGCAATGCATCGACTAAATATTTCCAAAGAAAAGAAACCAGTAAGGCAAGCACAAAGGCGATTTCACCCAGACCTAATTCCGTTAATCAAAAAAGAAGTAAATAAGTTAATAAAGGTTGGGTTCATCAGAGAAGTTAAATATCCCAAATGGATATCAAATATTGTTCCGGTGAAAAAGAAGAACGGACAGATCAGAGTATGTATTGACTTCAGAGATCTGAATGAGGCATGTCCAAAAGACAATTTCCCTCTCCCGATAACAGAATTACTAATCGATAGCGCTACTCAATATGCTATCGTGTCCTTTATGGACGGATATGGAGGATATAATCAAATCAGGATGGCATCTGAAGATGAAGAGGCGACGGCCTTCAGAACGCCGCTTGGAATTTACTGTTATAAAGTTATGCCTTTCGGTCTCAAAAATGCTGGGGCAACATATCAAAGGGTAATGAAAAATATCTTCCAAGATATGATGCATAAACATGTCGAATGCTATGTTGATGACTTAGTAGTCAGATCCGGAGATCATCAAGAGCATCGCGAACATCTAGCATCGGTCTTCCGACGACTCAGAAAGAAGCAATTAAAGATGAATCCAGCTAAATGTGCATTTGGAGTGTCTTCCGGCAAATTCCTCGACTTTGTGGTACGCGGCCTGCGAGGAATCGAAATTAATCCGAGAAAAAGTTAAAGCTATTCAAAATATGCCGCCACCAACGACGTTGAAGGAATTAAAAAGCTTACAAGGAAAATTGGCATATATTCGTCGCTTCATTTCGAACCTTGCAGGAAGGTGTCAACCATTTTCTCGGTTAATGAAGAAAGATACAGAATTTGTATGGGATCAGGCTTGCCAGAATGCCTTCGATTCAATTAAAGAATTATTAAAACAAATTTGTGTTAATGACTCGAGAAAAGGTAAGCCACTTATCTTATATACATCTGCCGCTACAAATTCTTTGGGTGCTTTGTTGGCACAGGTAAACGAAGCCGGAAAAGAGACTGCTCTTTATTATTTAAGCCGAACACTGATGGGGGCAGAATCCAATTATTCTCCGATTGAAAAAGAATGTTTGGCGTTGGTATTCGCTGTGCAAAAGTTGAGGCATTATTGTCTCTCCCATGATATAACTCTGATCTCAAGAGCAGATCCGATAAAATTCTTGATGACCAGGCCAATGTTATCGGGAAGACTAGCCAAGTGGATGCTATTGTTATCAGAATATACTATTTCGTATAAGCCTGCGAAAGCAGTAAAAGGACAAGCTATGGCGGACTTTCTCCCAGCACATCCTATAGCAGAAAATGAAAAAATCAATGATGAATTCCCAGATGAACAGGTTATGTTGGCTGAATCTCAAAATCTTTGGCAGATGTATTTTGATGGTGCTGCTCGAGTATCGGGAGCGGGGGCAGGAGTGATATTCATTACACCTCAGGGCGATTTGTTACCATACTCTTTCACATTGGGTATCGCGTGCACAAACAATGAAGCTGAATACAGAGCTCTTATCATCGGAATGGAAATAGCACAACAAATGGAAGTAAAATCATTGCATATCTTCGAGATTCCAAATTGATTATAAATCAATTAACAACAAATTTGAAGTAAGGAAAGAGGAACTTTTGCCTTATTATCTGAAGGCACAACAGTTGCTTGAAACAGTTCTATTATGTGGAAATTAAACACATACATGGTCGAGAATGCAAAAGCAGATGCTTTAGCAAGTTTAGCAGCGGCTTTATCCTGCACAAACCGAAGTCCTCTTCAGGTAACTATAGAAGAAAGAAGATTCCTGCCATCTGCAGAAGTTATTGAAGAAACCGTTGAAATGCTGCCTATATCCTGTTTGGAGATAACAATGGATGATTGGCGGCAACCTTTTGTTGACTATATCAAATATAATATCTTGCCAGAAGATAATGCACAAAGACAGCAAATTAAACAGCGATCAGGAAAATTTGTCATATGCAGCGAAGTATTATATAGAAAATCTTATAATGGAATGCTGTTAAGGTGCTTGGACAAGCGAGAAGCAAACTAAATGCTGCGGGAAGCACATTCAGGTGAATGTGGAGCACATCAAGCTGGCCGGAATTTATGCCATAGAGTACATCGAATGGGTTATTATTGGCCTACTATGTTTAAAGATGCGATAGAATATGCAAAGCGGTGTCATGAATGTCAAATACACGGAGATGTAATACATGTTCCTCCGGAAGAATTACATCAGTCTGTTGCTTCTTAGCCTTTCTCAGCCTGGGGACTCGACATTATTGGTCCTATAAATCCTCCTTCATCCAAAGGAAAACAGTATATTCTGGCAGCAACAGATTATGTCTCCAAATGGACCGAAGCAGTCGCCTTGCGTAATGTTAAAGAGAAAGACGTGGTCAATTTCATCCGTCATGCTATAATATACCGTCATGGTATTCCGAAGAAGATCATCACTGATAATGGCACCCCTTTTAAAAATAGAGGCATGGAAAAGTTATGTCAGAAGTTCAGTATCCAACATTCTTTTTCGACACCTTATTATCCTCCAGCCAATGGGTTAGCAGAGGCGTTTAACAAAACGATTGTCAAAATAATGAAGAAAACGGTGACAGGCAATAAGCGCGATTGGGATGAAAAGTTACAAGAAGCATTATGGGCCTACAGAACCACTCATCGTACAGCAGCAGGGCGACACCGTATTCATTAATCTATGGTATGGAGGCAGTTATCCCAATTGAAATACAAGTGGCATCACTCAGGGTGGCAGTGCACCAGTCTATAACAGATGATGAAAATGCAAAAATAAGGCTGAAAGAATTAGACTTACTCGATGAGAAACGTCTTGCAGCTCAGCAGCGGTTGCAATCATATCAGGCCAGAACATCAGCTGCATTTGATAAACAGGTTAAATACCATTCTTTCAAAAAAGGGGATATGGTGTTAATGTTGAAAAGACCTATAATGGTCACTCGCCGGACAGGGGGCAAGTTCGAGCCTAAATGGGACGGTCCATATGTGGTGAAAGAAGTATACTCCAATGGGGCATATAGAATCACAAATCAAGAAGGACAGGGTATTAGTGTACTTGTCAACGCCCATTTTATCAAAAAATACTATCCCTAAAGATAGAGATGTGGATTTTGACCCAGAATGTTATTGGCATAATGATTCTGTATCAAAAGGGGGCAAAGATGAATAAGATCATGTCTATATGCCAACAAAAAGAAGCTATAAAGAAGAAATTTACAAGCATGTCAATTATCAAAGCAGCAAATCTGGAAAATATATATATGATCATTATCATCAAATAAGATTGACAAAGTTATATTGCCTTACAAGGCACAAATTCTTGAGGATTCGCTTGAAGATATTGACAAAGTTATATTGCCTTACAAGGCACAAATTCTTGAAAGGCACAAATTCTTGAAGATTCTCCTGAAGATATTATCTAAGCTGAGAATTAGATTGCCTTACAAAGCATCGATCTTCTTAAAGATATTTCGAAAATATCTACTATATTTGCGAAAGATGATGATCATATATATATTGCCTTACAAGGCATGGATTTTCTTGAAGATATTATCAAAAGCAAGGATATATCAATATCAATCAAAGAGGCAGTATAGCCAAGCCAAAATCCTAAAAGAGCCAAAATTGAGCAAAATCAAAAAGATCAAGCTCGTGAAAAAAAAAATAAAAAAAAAAAAAAAAGGCTCTCAAAGGATCAAGCTCTGAAAGAGCCGGCCAACTATACGTAAGACCCATGAAGATCGCCATTCGGGCAGCGGCGAGGAGTCAGTGGCCCTAAAAAGCCCGCGAAGACCATAGTGCGCACCTATGCGGTAGTGGTAAAGACGAAGTCAAGGATTCAAAGCCTAAAAGGCCATAAATCCGCGAAGACTAGTCACCGTAATTCCCATGCCGTTTGTATAGCTTCTTGCAGCGCCACGGGGAACGGATGAAAATGCCCTCCTGTGAATGGGCTCGACCTTGCAGATGAAGAAAACAGGGGCCGCAGTGCGAGCTTTATGCCAACCGTGCATAAGACCCTCCAGGTCTAGGGTTTGATTTCAGTAGTAACTCGTGAGGAAGGGCTTAAACCTACTCATTGATGGACTGGCGACCCTAGATTTGGTGCCCAAAGGTAGCATTGCGAGCCCTGCGAACTCTAGAGAGTTACTGTGGCCAACCCTGCGCGTAAATCCAACAGTTCACCGTCCGGTAGCGTCAATGGGCCCCTCTAATGGACCGTGACCGTGAGCTCAAGGCAGTGAGAAGCCCAAAAGCGAACTCTAGAGAGTTACAGTGGCCATCACATAAGACCCATAAACGCTCCACTACTCATGAGCTTAAACTATGTGTGTGCGCACGCTCCACTACTCATGAGCATAAACTGCGTGTGGCTAATTGAATTGAAACTTAGTACCGCCAATTTAAATATTCACCTAGAAGATCCCGTACTAACAAAGCATAAAAGGTTAAGAAATTATAAAAAATGTGTAATTAAATTATTATATAGAGAATAAATATAACTTGATAATATTGATAAAAATATAAGTATAATAAAATTATCATATAAATATAATTTGACAATATTAGTATAAGTATCATCAATATGCAAGATAAAAATATATACCATCATAAAACATCCCAAAATACTATCATGAGATATATGATAAATTACATCCAAGAAATACAAAAGCAAATATCACATGTTTAAAATTACATGATTCAAAGATCCTCTGTAATTCCCATTGCTTCTGAATATCTGAGCAAATCTTCTTTCAATTGCGCCTAAGCTGCATCATGTCTAGATTTTTCTTCAAAAATAAGTCTCGCATGATCGGGAACGCATGACAAGCTTATTCTCCAAAGAAGCGATCATTTCTTTACCTTGAAGTTGTGCGGATTTTTCAACATCAATAGATTGAGCATTACCATATCTTCTCTTCAATATCCCGAATGATTAAAACACGTTCATGATTCTTCCTCTCCGATTGCAAGATTTCTTCCTTTAAAACCGCAATGCGGTCTTGAATAGTCTTGCTTTCATCAACATGAATCTTTAATTAATCTGAAGAATTATATGCTCTTGTTCAAGTTTAGAAATCGATGAAGGCATTTGTCGAAGGGCTTGTTCTTGTGATGAAGCCAATCGCTACGTCTACACTCTAAAATCTCGTGAGCAATTGTAACATTCTCTCCGACGCCAAAGAAATTACGGAATCACGAAATTTGAGGAGTGAATCCCGCAAAGGAGATATGTTGATTCTGCCATCTTAGCGAGCTTTCCAAAATTTCTATAGCAACATCCAAATCCGACCACTGATCAGGATTTCTGAAGATATGGATTATTGCTAACAGAGAATGTTTCACCATAAGCATTTTGTGAGCAGGAATGTTTGCAAAGGATGATAGTTCAGAAGTAGTGGTTACAGAATCAGAACTAGCCGCACCGCTGCAGGGATAAGTTCCTATAGTAAAAGAAGAAGGATATTTAATATATTATTATGAAATATATATAGCCTTGAGTGACAATAGGCAGTGCATATATATACCTGTCACTGGAACACGACTAACAGAAGGAGAAGCTCTTTGAGCTATGGAAGGACCAAGTCCCACCATATCAGCGAAAGATGGTGCCCTAGCTTCCGTACTAGAATCTCTGGTAGCTGGAGTTGGCAAGTCAGTAGTTTCTGTAGAAAATATGATTTCACGAGCCACTACTCTCTGTACTACCAATGGAACTACAGATGCTCTTGGTGAAGATATCACAAGAGGGCTCATTTGAAGAGATAGTACCTATTCGCAACTTGGGCACCTAAAAAAGGGAGATGCAATAATTTTAAATAAATAATAGTTGTTATAATATAAATCAAGATATGTATATGAAAATTTTCTTTTACCTGGTGAATACCCATATTCTCCATAATCTAAAGGCTCCTCTTCATCTTCCTCAGCTGCAGGAGATTTAGCAGGAACATTAATGCTAGAAGGAGTTTTAGCAGTTGCAGGAGAAGATTCTATCTCAATTTCTTTCGCAGCTGTTTCCTCTTCTTCGCCAATATCAACTTCACCTTCTTCAAAGTCATCGTCTTTATCTTCGTCATTATCACTATCTCTGCTATCTTCATCCTGCGAAGACTCAGTTGTACTTGATGATGAAGTTGAACTTTCATCTCCCAAAATTTCTTCGTCAACTTCTTCAACGATAACTTGCTTCCCTTTATGAGAAACGGGTTGACTGCTCTCCGGTGCAAGCTCTTGGACTATAGGAGAAGCAGAGGCTGGACGAGTTCCTTCTGAAGGGATAGGGGATGATGATTGTAAACGCGTTCTTGATCTAGTCATCGGAGAAGATGGACTAGGACCAAGGGGCTGTGGAGGAGATGTGGAAGTACCAACAGCCGGTCCTTCTTGAACCACTGCAGTCTCTGCAGGAATTGGAGAAGATGTACCTTCAAAGCATTATCTGCAGCCTGGTTTGAAGAATCCCAACGAGATTTCTCAAATTCTCTTAAATCTCCGTGGGCAAACCAGCCATCCAAAGTGTTGATGGGCTTGATTTCACGGATGGGATCTTCCAATGATATCTTTCTGTAAATCTCTCCAGGATGAGATGCGTGGCTCTTCTCCGGAATATAGCCAATTCCGCTCTCTAAATTTCTACCCTTCAGTCTGGGTGGATGAAGAAAGATAGAAGAATCTACTGGTAAGCATTTGTTGACCAGATATGATTGGTGATCCCACCATCGCATCCAGCTATATGATGTACGAACTATGCGATCACAACCTGGAATTATGAAGAGGGAGCCAACGCAGCCATTCAACAATTGTTTCCATATCATAGCCCAGTTAAGAGGACCAGTTCCATAACAGCGCATTTTTCTGGTAACTAACCCGCAGTCTTGGGGCACAGTTTGATCATAACCAAATTGACGAGCAAAACGACTGGGGTAGTAAGGTTCTCTCCAGAATTCTGTTCCTTCCCGCAGAGGTAAACTGCATGAGCGAATAGAAAAGAAGAAAGCTCTCTCTGCTGCAGTAAGAGTTTCGTCGTCCACCATGTCTGTGTCTGCAGGATAGCGATAAAGGCGGACGAAAGAAGTTTATCCGATCATCATCCCGAATCTTATTTGCAACCCACTCATATGCTCTTCTAGCCACTGCTCTTTGTTGAAAGAACCAGAGTGGAAGATGAGAAGGATGAGAATATGCTTGCTCTGAAACCTTAAAAGTCCAAGGGAAGTAACTCCAAGCCATCCTGTAAAATAATGCCAAGAAGTATGCGCCGATGAAGTTCCAAGAATTGGGTCTTTTATATGAGTAGCTATTTCTCCAAGGGCCCGGTAGATAGAACATAATAATGGAGGAGCAAGTGAGTATTTATGTCCCTCCGCTAAGGCACCGGCCACAACAAAGAAGCTTGGACGAATAGCATCTACCCATTTAGAGCTGGGCAATACGACCAAGCTTAACCAGTAGGCCAAGAATGCTGCAAGCTCTCCAAAAGAGCTATATTCTGGCTTTCCTCCTACTGCATTTCGAAGCTTTGTTAGTTCTTTGGATTGGCAGTCGCGAAACCTTCAAAGGAAATAAAGATGGGGAGGTTAATATGCAGGAATGACTAAGAATGCAGAAAGGAAGATCGATTATCAGATTGATAAATACCTGAGACCCCTAAAAAAATGGGCCAGCCATTGAAGAGGGGGA
Source organism: Magnolia changhungtana (assembly GCA_030180095.1). Lineage (NCBI taxonomy): Eukaryota > Viridiplantae > Streptophyta > Magnoliopsida > Magnoliales > Magnoliaceae > Magnolia > Magnolia changhungtana. The sequence continues at coordinate 980,827 of JASAUF010000583.1, read as the reverse complement.
ATTTTGTGGAAATTGGGAAATTTGCCCATCTCTTTGAATAGTTCTATGGTAGTCTCGGAGATGGAAGGCTTGCGGTCCGGAGAAGATACAAAGGCTAATTCTCTGTTGGTAGGAATGAATTCATCATAGAATTTGCTTGTTATCGTGAGACCAGCTATGCGATGAAGATCCCAAAGAGATATGCTCATTTCGCCGTAAGGAAGATGGAAGGAGTTGGTTGTAGGTGACCAATACTCAAGGAAGCCTTTCTGAACATTGGGTTCCCGATAGAAGTATTTTGAAGTTACTTCTATTGCATCATATAGGCCTATCTTTGCAAGAGTACTTGTATGTTTCAGCAAAATAGCCTCCGCCCATTCAGAGTAATAGCGACGAGCAATTAGCAGGCCTCTGATGCGGAATTCTGCCTGACCCCAGAGTTGATCTCGATCTCTGAAGCGTTGTCGCACTGTCTCATAAAAATGAGAAGGAAAGAGATCATGAGGACTATGGAAAGGAGTTAAGAATGTCATAGGATGAACTTCTCCGATTCTCTGTCGCGGCTTCTTAGTTTGAATAATTCCTTCAAGAATCCGAGGCTCTCTTGCGGCCCATGATTCGGTATACATAAGCCTTTCGCCATGGACACAATCTCTGGATTCACAGTCTAGCATAGACTGATGGCGATATACCTTAATGGGAATGATTGTCATGCCTTCTGCATGAGGGTTGTCAAATTTCATGATACCCTCTACAACTCGCACTGAATCCCACGAGTTCTGAAGCCGCTTTTTCTTGTGTTCCTTGATCTTTTCTGCAAATTCCTTCGCCTTATTGCGGCAAGTCTTCTTCGGGCGGGAAGCAGGAGGTGTATCTTCGCGTAAAGGCGGTCTCTCACTGTCAGTACGAATGTGGGCTGTGGTCTTGAGCCATTCATCCCAGTCATATTCTCTCCCATGTTTTGGAGGGCATTTAATATCTCCCAAGGAGATGGATCTATGAATATGAGAGGGTAAAGACTTAATGCGATCAGAGAAATCGAAAGTAGGAAGAACGGGTTCTTTAAAGTAAGCTAGATTTCTGGAAGTTGTTTTTATTCTTTTAGCAGGTGGTTGGTCAGAAGGAGGCGAGTTTGAAGGAGACACCAGACGAGCAGTTTGTTTAATACGAGCCATAAAAAAAGACAGACGACAGAGTCAGAAAATGGCTAAGTGTTGGAAAAAGTTCGAAAATTTTCTAAGTACAGAGTACTTTCTTGAGGTCGCGCAAAGTATATGGTTTCTTGCTAGAAAGCTCTAAGTTCGAAGACGTCACTCAAAGTGAAACAATTTACGTGGTCGCGCAAAGTGGAGGTTTGCTTGCGAAGCAAATCGCCAGAGCAGAGTTCAATGAGCGTCAGAAAATGACTAAGTCGTTGGACTATTTATAGGCTTTATGACCGAGTACGGTACTCGAGTAGGACTTTGCGCGAGGTCGCGCAAACCTTGGAGAAAAGGAATAGTTTGATCCTTTTCTTTGATTTTCTGAAATAAACAAAGAACGGATCAAGGGGGCATCTGTTGAGGCATAAAATAAGCAAGGAAGTGAAGAAGAAAAAAGATTAAGAAAACAAATTGAAGACTAAAAATCATGATTGAAGACGACTTTGCGCGGGGTCGCGCAAAGTAAAAGAATGTCGCTAGATCGCGCAAAGTGAAGAGTTGGCACGGATTGAACAGAGGAGAGTTTGCGCGAGATTGAGGGTTTGCGCAAGACCGCGCAAAGTATATTGTTTGCGCGTATCCGCGCAAAGTCTATAATGATATGATAAAAATGGTTGGATGATATTTTTGTCCCACGTCGACCAGATCTGAGATGTCCATTGGTGAAAATGTCTATAAATACCCCGTTCCTTCTCTAAAACGGGGTTCGAAGATTTCAGAAGTGAAGCAAAGATGAAAGAGAAGACAGAAGGTACGGAGTATCGGACTCCCCCGCTTTGCGTGACCGCGCGCAAATGAGTATTGGACTCCTGGAAGTTTGCGCCGGTCAGCGCAAGGCAGCAGAGTGCTTTTATGGTTTACGCGGAGTCGCGCAAAGCATATAGTTTGCGCGGACCGGCGCAAACCTATTGCTTGGCAGTTTTTAACAGCAATGGGCTGAAATGCTGTCGGAATGATTGGAGTCCTCGGAATGATTGGAGTCCTCAAAGCTTCAAGTTCTTCTTGATCAAGAGAAAGGAAGAATCATTGACGAAGAGTCGTATTCCTCCTAAATTTTAGGAGATGATCAAAATAGGACCGAAATGCTGCCGGAAGCTTCGTTCTCTTGAAGACTGTTGATCGACTTGTCTATTCCTCCTAAGTCATTGGAGATGATTGAGATCATTGCCGTTATGCTGCCGAAAATTATATTTAGCTATAATAATTGACATTTGTAATGAGTTCATTGTAAGCTATCTTAGAATCAAGGGATATCAGAGGATGTAAATGAATTCAGAATCAATAAAGTATGACGGTTGTCTTTATAATTATTTCATTGTTATGTTTAAATAAGATTATTTTCCCAAATCAAATACCTTTGTTTCCTTGTCGAAACATGCTCCTAGCTATGTAAGAAGTTATAACTGTTAAAATTTTTGGTTTCCGGCATCACCCTAGTTTGGGTCATGCCATGGGCAACCTGTAAGGGAGTAGCCCCAATGTTATACACTAAAAAAGAAAAAGATTTTCTACAGTCTATTTGAAGACAATGACCATATGGTTAGGATCATTGAATATGTGTATACTTCCAGAAATCATTAATCAACATTGGGGGAAGTACATGGACGTTACCAATTGAAACATAATCCTGCCAAATGTGTTATCCCAAAGATGGCTATAACATCTACTAGCACTCTTGAGTTATCTCCCTCTTAAAAAAAATATATCAATGAAGAGAAAGCATAAATAAAAAAGACTCTCCCCGTTAAAAAATATAAATGGTGAGAAAGCATATAAATAAATAAATAAATAAAAGTCAGATTTTTTTTTTTCAATCCATAACAAACCTAATCTGTGCTTTTTCTATACATTCACCACCTTCTAAATCACATTAAGTTGAAGATTTCTTCTACTAAAGCAAAAAAAAAAAAAAAAAAAACAGGGCCAAATTTTTTCAATCCACCTCAATCTGAATACAACTTCAAAATCATCCCAAGATGCTCCAAATCTCTGAAATAAAAAATTAAAAATTAAAAATTTCTTTTAACAAAGGAAAATAAAAATAATTTTTTTCCAATCCTCCTCAATATGAATACGGCTTCAAATCATCTCGAGAAACTCCAAAACTCCAAAATAAACTTCCTAAACTGCAATGGAAAAAATAAATAAATTGAAACTATCCGTTTCTCAACAAAAACTGAAAGGAGATAGAATTTCACAAATGTTAACAAGTTCCAAAGGCATTATCTTTTCTTTCTTTTTTTTTGTCAATTTTTCTGTTTTTCCTCATAATCCAAGAACTACACCAAAAAAGATCTTTGTAATTAAAGAAAATTGAAAAAATAAATTAATTAATATTCAAAATATCTAAATCATCAAACCACAAAAAAAAAAAAAAAAAAAACAGATTAAAAAAATCCCATGAAACAATCTCGACATCAAAATGCAGCTCCAGAAACCCTCAAAATTCGTTGGATAGCACATGCGACACAAGAAATGTTACAAACATAATGGAGTTCGATGAAACCCTAACCTTACAATGCATGAGGATGAGATTGAAAGGTCTGCCCTAAATCGATAAAATGGGGAATGAGGAATTAGAAGAAACCTTAGATCCGATGAGTTTAGAGATCAACAGTCAACGTCTAGCTGAGACAATAGCGACACCTAGGCCGAGACAACACCCCGACAGTCCGGGTCACCAAAGTTCTTGCCCGAGGAAAACACTCGCAATTTCTATGCTCATCAACTTGTCAACTATCGCTTTGACGGTTTGGGTCATGCCCACCTAGTTCTTTGCCCTAAGGAAAACACAGACAAGGAAGCAAATATCTTCTTGATTATCGATCACAAAAGACCAAGCGAAGGGATGTGTTCTTTGGCCCAATCACAAAGGTGTCAATGAACCTAATGGTGTAGCAGCCCCAATGCAGGGGTCACTTCAGCTGTACAGAGCTTTGCTTAAACCATGTTTATTACATCAATATAAAGAATGGCTAGTCCTGTAGCTAATTACAAGGCAACTGAAAATAGTTAAGGGCAGGTGGGTTACTCTACCCATCAGAGCTCCTCAATAGCTGCAAAATATAGAGGAAGAGGTTGAGGATATCCAGATAGAGAAAAACAGATGCGCATATGTACTCATCGTAGGTGAATCGCTTGATTAAGTTGTCCGTGTCATAGACGAGATAGGCGGAGAATATGAGAGCCCCAAGAGAGTTGTAGATGGCAACCGATGTCGACCCAAGTGGAAAGAATATCTGCATAAATGTGAAAAGTGAATACATGATACCCATCTCGTGACCGGTCATATAGGTAAACCATGCACATTGTTACAGACTATAGGCATACTAGAGCGCTACGTCACATGCACTTAAAACCTTGTCGATCATAAAAATTTGAAATCTGATATGCTCATAGAAGCCAACTAACACATGCATTCAATGTATAAAATGAATCAATTGCAGATATAACTTATAGATGTTAATACCATGTACCAAGAGAAGCCTGAACCTCAGCAGAAGTACATTTCACTAAAGCTCTCAATTCCATTAAGGAATGATTTACACCATTTATCTGATGAGCATTAGCGTGGACATGGGATTCTGCCTTTTTTGCAAATTGGAAGCGTTTATCCCTTCAATTGGCGGTCTACATTTCACTTACATCCCCTGTTTGTTGTTTGGTCCAGTTTTTAAGACAACAAACTATTTTTTTTAATGTCAAGGTCAGTCTCAATCAACATGAATTGGAAGAAAAAGCAGTCTGAATCAGGGATATGATTGCTATACATATACAGATAAAACTACTACTCAAATGTACCCAAAACAGGATCAAGCATCAACTATCCTCCACCTACAAACATGAAAGGACCTATTACCATCCACCATTTTCCTAACAAGGCCCTATATTGGAAGTTTGAAACTGATAGCTCCAGGAAGAAGGGGTCCTTGACTCTTAGAGATTCCGTAAGAACATCCCAGGAAACAACACAAGTTGCCATTTTATGCAATCTGAGTCATTAATATAACAAGAACGAGTCTTAATAGAAAGAATACGGACATCTTCTTAAGAAATTAAGTTGTTGAGCATGAGATTTCGGAATAGTAACAAATTAGTTGTAGGTGACAAATACTTGGAAAGTACATGTAGTAAAAACGACATTTTACAAAAAAAAGCAAAAAAGAAAAAACAACGTCATTTCCTCAAATTTAAGGTAAGAAATCCAAAGTATTTTGATGTTTGAAATGCTTATACTTCGTGAATCACAATTATTTCTTTAATTTTAAGAGCTTCATATATCTAGTGCATTAAAATATATGAAAAACATTCTAATATGGAAGGAATTACCTCTCAAAAAAGAATAATTTGAAGGAATACAGAACTGGAATCTCTAGATATTGGAGTACTTTAGTAAAAGTAGTATGTGTACATATTTAAACAAACTAACCTCACAAATTTCTCCTCTTGATGATACGTAACTCTAGCTTGTTTTCCTTATAGGAATTATCTATTGCTTGAGAAAGATTAACCTCAAATGTACAACTTCCCACCTTCCTCCAGTTTAGAATGTGGTAAAGGGTTGTCTAGCGAGAAAAAATGACTCAAGCTGTAAAATGAAGCAGATAGAGCAAGTCTTAATTAATAATTAACAACACTTGATACAGTTAGTTTGACAGAAAATAAATGAAATGGTGTCTAAGCGAATACTTGGTTCATATCATGCGACCTTAGCATGTGTGACCACTTATCAGCTCTTCAACAAGTGACCCAAATAATCTAACATTGTTTAGTCCAATAAAAGCATGGTATATCAGTGATATTCTACTTTTTTATAAATAGTCTCCTACCAAGAATATTCCACTTTCTTATAAATAGTCTCCTACCATATACAGAGTAACATTTATCCTACAATCTTCTAAGTGGTCATGGTACAACACGGTACTAAGATCCATGGCTCACAAATCTCCCTTGGTTAGTAACCATTGTGTCCACTCTCAAGTTCTCGGGGACAACTAGAGAAATTCCTCTCCTTCAACCAATGTCATGTATATTTATGATACACCCACATATTAATTAATAGTGGAAAACTATCCATGATCTACGGTCAAGATCATCAATATCACTTGGATATCATCCATGTCATCAATAGATAAGATTCATATTGGTTTTACAGTGCACAACTTCAACAGGAAAACCTTATCAAATGTTCAAGGGTCATTTAGGAATTACTATATTTGTAGTGAGCAAAATGACCTTCAGCCCAATGGCCACACCTCCAGTTTATTCCATCCCAATAAATGAACTCACTATCACTTTGGAACCAGTTTGATAGACTTTCTAAACTATGCCAAGTCAAGAATGGGGTTTCCACACTTTCCAAAAGAAATTCTCGATTTCAATTTATAGTTCATTTAAAAAGGCATAACTGCCCATTTATGACAATACATCTTACTATTTGGGTGGGTGGTACAATCAGAATACTTGTGATGAGTAGGTACTCTCACCTTCGCATCTGGAAGCATTTGTCTCCTGGCATGAATATCGGATATAAGCAGAGAGTATGTGATCTCAAAATAAACACCACGCTGCATACATTTCCTGTGAAAGTGGAATTAAGAACAACCACAATTTATCCCAACCACAATCGACATGAAAGACGCTCTAACAAGTAACAAGACACAACAATAAACATGGTAGATGAAACTTTCATGTCATATGTTGCTTTGAGAAAGTAAGATACTAGGAAAACTTGGAATCTTCTCAAGATGCTAAAATGCTTACCTCCGTAGTCCTTGTTCTCAGCATCAACATAGGAATCTATAAGCACAAATAGGCAAAATAAATAATTATCGTCCGCGAGCTCAAACATGTAAGATGTTACAAACTGTAACCTAAAATGAGTAGCAAAAATAAAAACTAAAAAATTCAGTATACATATGTAAATGTGAAATCTATAATGAACAACCAAAAAAATTGTTTCAAACCTATATGCTAATACAAACCAAAACCTGAAATGAGCATCCAAATAATGATTTAACATCCAAATTATTATTTTTTTTTTGCCTTCTAAGGTGAATCGTGACTCACAAGGCTGTTCAGTTTACCTTTTCCATTTCACATGTCAAACTTTTACTAGATTTGAACCATAAATTATGTAGGCCATAGTGGATTTTTGCTCCATAGCTCAATAATCCCATGCGGACTGTGTTCTTTTTTTTTTCTTTTTTTTTCCTCATTTGCATGTTGACCGTGGACGTTTACCTTTCATGTCACGGTACCTATTTATAGGCTGCTACTCTAATGGTTTAAATAGTCCAAGCTATGGTATGGCCTCCCTGATGTGATTTTTAAGCTAATGGACCCTCCATGATAGGGTCTCCCTGATGGTCTACATAGTGTCAACTGAATCGTGCATCCAAACACACTAATTACTATCACTCTGATAATTAATCTTTCAAAGAAAGAAGAAAAAACATCTATATGGCTAAACTGCTTTTAGATTTCCCACTCATGACAATGCCAAAATGTGCACAATAGTCGATTCTGACCTAGGAAAGCTGCAAAATATCCATGATTGCAAGAACTCGTCTATTTGCAACATAACCTAAAGATGAACTCATTTTTAGGAGTCTAGCAAACAAGGCCAAATACTGTTAAATCAAAGAAAGTACACCCTAAATTGACAAAACCCTAAATCCAAAAGGCCCCAATTAAAATTAGCCCAAATCGAAAACATTAGGGAATCTACACTGCAAATCCACAATTAGGGAATCCAAACTACAAATCCACAGAGCCCTAAACCCAAAAAGACCTCTGATACATGACTGTCTTCTCTTGACAACACCTTTACACCAATCCACAATTAGGGAATCGACACTACAAATCCATAATTAGGGATTAGAAACTCAAATATTCCCAATACACAAATCATTGGACAATGTTACTTGAAGGATTAAAAAATGCCAAAAAATGCCTAAATTGATATGAATAGATAAGGAGAGAGAGAGAGAGAGGGAGAGAGAGAGAGAGAGAGAGAGAGAGATACCTGATGTTGCAGTAGAATGCTCCTTGATGTGCGGTAGATCGAGCGGAGAGAGAGATACCTGATGTTGCAGCAGAATACTCCTTGATGTGCGGTAGATCGAGCGGAGTGGGAGATACTTGATGTTGCACAGCGACGAAGGCGAGAGGAGAGAGAGAAAGAGAGAGTAGGGTTTTGAGAGAGAGAGAGAGGCGAGAGAGAGGGAGGGAGAGAGGGAGAGGCGAGAGAGAGGGAGAGGAGAGGGAGAGCGCGCGAGAGGGAGAGGGCCGCAGACGGAGAGGTAGAGAGAAGGAGCGGCAGAGGGAGGGAGGGAGAGGGAGATCGCGAGAGAGAGAGGAGAGGGAGAGGGAGAGAGGGAGATCGCGTGAGAGAGAGAGAGAGTCGGTGCATCAGGCTAGGGTTTTTTTTTTTTAATAGGGACCTGCCGGCGGCCGTTAAAACTAGCTGCCGGCGACGGGTAGCCCCATCGGTCGGCTAAGGCTAGTTTTGTTGTAGTGCTTTCTGTTTCTGGTATTTTAGATTATGAAAATTTATTTCTAAAGTTAATTGATCAAAAGGTTTTATTTTCATATCGATATTATTTTCAGTTCATTTGGAGTTAACTGCTCACTGTATTTTGTTGTTCCGGTGCTTTTCTCATTCTATAAATACAAATGACTATCGTAAACCTTAATTTTTTCCTCTGCAGATGGCCTTTGGCCATTTTCTTGCCCTGACCAGCTAGGTCTCTCCTAGGCATGGTATTCCAAACGTGTGGGATCCATGATTCAGTGATCCTATTTGTTGATATTGTGCATGCCTACTTGGATGGACGGATACTCAAAAGCCTGATCTATTGCAAGATAATAACCCTTTGATATCTTTGGCAAATAACATATAGACAGTGAATAAAGAAATATAGCAACGTTCCACATGTAATGGGAAATAGGCCAAATATCTTAATTTCAGCATCTTCAGATCCAGGAGATCTTTGGTGTGGTCCTCATCCATATTGGGTCCTCCCTCATGTCCGTTATCTGGTTGACCGAATCATGGGCCCACATGCACTACTGAATCCATTCTCCATACCAAAGTAATACGTTTATAATTCTCAGGACTTCAATTGTGAATCTGGATTATTTATTAAGGTAAAGAGATCGTATTTATATTTTCTCGATACTTAAATCTATAATAACATCAGACCTTATCTCTTGTGCAATTACAAGTTGCACATGATCATTTTGTTTGCTCTTGGGTTCTCTCATGTTGCCTTCTCATTTGCAATCCGACTTTTGCTTGAATCTCAAAGCAAGAGGATGCTTTAATTTAAAATGCATGCAGCATTACCGTCACTGTTGAATGGTTGTTAATGTTTTCATTTGATATATGGTTTTGTTCAGATGTCATCGCTGCAGCATTAGTAACAAGTCTACTCCAATGATGCACCGTGGGCCTGATGGTCCGAGGACCCTTTGCAATGCCCGTGGGCATAAGTGGGCAAACAAGGTTAGTATTCTTGGAAGCTTCTTTTGGTATTTTCTTAATTTTTTGTGAATGTGATCTTGCAAAACATGACAGCAATCTCTTTCCATTGTTCCTTCGAGGGGAGCTTTTGTTCCTGTCTATGTTGGATGATGCCTTGTCATCCTTTTTCATAGTTACCGCTTCAGGTAAATTTATATGTTATGTATTAGCTCAAAATTGATGGAGCAGACCTGGATGTGCGTCGGAGCTATCCGAATGTTGAGCGGGGGTCCCCGGAAGGTGGGAACCACTGTTATGACCATGATGAAACTGTCCATTTTCTATGGACAGTATTGGAGGGGCCTGGCCATTTGGACAAGCTGCGTTTATGTATTTGCTTGAAATTAATGGAGCTGATCCGGATGTACACCGGAGCTATCAGGATGAGCGGGGGTCCCTAGAAGGTGGGAACGCTTTTATGACCATGATGAAGTTGTCCATTACCTATGAACAGCATTGGAGGGGCTTGGCCATTTGGACAGGCCATGTTTATATTTGTATTTGCAAGGACCACACCCTTAACCTAAACCACACCCTAAACCTATAACTATAACCAATAACCTATAACCTATAACCTAAACTTTAACTTACAACCTACAACCTATAACCTATAACCTAAACCTATAACTTATAACCTAAACTCAATTCCCTAAACCTTAACCTATAACCTAACCTAAACATATACTTATAACCTAAACCTATTCTCAAATCCCTAAATCTAAACCTACAACTAATCCAAATCTCAACTCCCTAACCTAAACCTAAACCAAAACTTGAAAAACCAAACCTAAACCCGATCCCAAACCCGAACCCGATTTCCTAAACCTAAACCTTAACCTATTCTCAATTCCCTAAAGCTATAACCTATAACCTATAAACTACAACTTAAACCTATAACCTAAACCTACACATAAAACCTAAATGTATTCTCGAATCCCTAAACCTAAACCTACACCTAACCTAATCTCAACTCCCTAACCTAAACCTAAACCTAAACTTGAAAACTCATACCTAAACCCGATCCTGAACCCGAACTTGATTTCCTAAACCTAAACCTTAACCTATTCTCAATTCCCTAAAGCTATAACCTATAACCTATAACCTAAACCTATAACCTAAACCTTAACCTATAACCATAACATATGACCTAAACCTTAACCTATAACCTATAACCCATAACCTAAACTTATAACATATAACATAACCTTAACCTTAACCTAAACCTAAAACCGAAACCTAAACCTAAACCTAAAACCTAAAACCTAAATGTACTCTCAAATCCCTAAACCTAAACCTACTTCTAATCCTAATCTCAACTCCCTAACCTAAACCTTAACCTAAACTTGAAAACCCAAACCTAAACCCGATCTCGAACCCAAAACCGATTTCCTAAACCTAAACCTTAACCTATTCTCAATTCCCTAAAGCTATAACTGATAACCTAAACCTAAAACTATAACCCCTAAACTTAACCTAAACCAAAACCTATGACCTAAACCTACAACCTAACACCTATAGCCCATAACCTAAACTTATAACCTATAACCTAACCTTAACCTTAACCTAAACCTATAACCTTAAACCTTAACCTATAACCCAAACCTAAACCTAACCTAAACCTATAACCTTAACCTAAACCTATAACCTAAACCTAAACCAAAAACCTAAATGTATTCTCAAATCCTTAACCCTAAACCTTCACCTAATCCTAATCTCAACTACTTAACCAAAACCTAAACTTGAAAACCCAAACCTAAACTCGATCCCGATTTCCTAAACCTACACCTTAACCTATTCTCAATTCCCTAAAGCTAAAACGTATAGTTTAAACCTATAACTTAAACCTAAAACCTAAATATTTTCTCAAATCCCTAAACCTAAACCTACACCTAATCTTAATCTCAACTCCCTAACCTAAACCTAAACCTAAACTTGAAAACCCAAACCTAAACCTAATCACAAACCCTAACCCAATTTCCTCAACCTAAACCTTAACCTATTCTCAATTCCCTAAAGCTATAACTTATAACCTAAACCTTAACCTAAACCTATAACCTAAACCTTAACCTAAACCTAAACCTATAACCTTAACCTAAAACAAAACCTATGACTTAATCTTAACCTATAACCTATAACCCATAATCTAAACTTATAACCTATAACCTAACTTTAACCTTAACCTAAACCTAAAACTTAAACCTTAACCATAATCTATAACCTAAACCAAAACCTAAAACCTAAATGTATTCTCAAATCCCTAAACCTAATCCTACACCTAATCCTAATCTCAACTCCCTAACCTAAACCCGATCCCCAACCCGAACCCGATTTCCTAAACCTAAACCTTAACCTATTCTCAATTCCCTAAAGCTATAACCTATAACATATAACCTAAATCTAAAACCTAAACATAAACCTAAAATCTAAATGTATTCTCAAATCCCTAAACCTAAACCTACACCTAATCCTAATCTCAACTCCCTAACCTAAACCTAAACGTAAACTTGAAAACCCAAACCCAAACTCTATCCCGAACCCGATTTCCTAAACCTAAACCTTAACCTATTCTCAATCCCTAAACCTAAACCTAAACCTATAACCTACACTTATAACCTAAACCTATAGCCTTAACTTAAACATGAAACCTAAATCTAAGACCTAAATGTATTCTTAAATCCCTAAACCTAAGCCTAAACCTAAACCTATAACTTACAACATTAACATAAACTTCTAACCTAAGCCTATAACGAACAACATTAACCTAAATTTATACCTATAACCTACACCTATTCTCAAATCCCAAAACCTATAACCTAAACCTAAACCTTAACTTAAACCTAAACCTATTACCTTAACCTAAACCTTAACCTATAACCTAAACCTTAAACTATAACGTATAACTTATAACCTAATTAACCTATAACCTAAACTCAATTCCCTAAACCTTAACCAAACCTAACCTAAACCTAAACCTATAACCTACACTTAAAACCTAAATCTAAACCTAAACCGAAAACCTAAATGTATTCTCAAATCCCTAAACCTAAACTTACACCTAATCCTAATCTCAACTCCCTAACCTAAACCTAAACCTAAAGTTGAAAACCCAAACCTAAACCCAAACCCGATTTCTTAAACCTAATCCTTAACCTATTCTTAATTCCCTAAAGTTATAACCTATAACCTATAACCTAAACCTATAACCTAAACCTAAACTTAAAACCTAAATGTATGCTCAAATCCCTAAACATAAACCTACACCTAATCCTAATCTCAACTCCCTAACCTAAACCTAAACTTAAACTTGAAAACCCAAACCTAAACCCGATCCCGAACCCGAACCCGATTTCTAAACCTAAACCTTAGCCTATTCTCAATTCCCTAAAGCTATAATCGATAACCTAAACCTAAACCTTAACCTAAACCTATAACCTAAACCTAAACCTATAACCTTAACCTAAACCAAAACCTATCACCTAAACCTTAACCTATAACCTATAACCCATAACCTAAACTTATAACCTATAACCTAACCTTAACCTTAACCTAAACCTTAAACCAAAACCTTAGCCTATAACCTAAAACCTAAACCTAAACCTAAACCTAAACCTAAAACCTAAATGTATTCTCAAATCCCTAAACCTCAACCTACACCTAATCCTAATCTTAACTCCCTAACTTAAACCTAAACCTAAACCTAAGCTTGAAAACCCAAACCTAAACTCGATCCCGAACCCAAACCCGATTTCCTAAACCTAAACCTTAACCTATTCTCAATTCCCTAAAGCTATAACCTACAACCTATAACCTATAACCTAAACCTAAATGTATTCTCAAATCCTTAAACCTAAACCTACACCTAATCCTAATCTCAACTCCCTAACCTAAACCTAAACCTAAACTTGAAAACCCAAACCTAAACCCTATCCCGAACTCGAACCCGAACCCGATTTCCTAAACCTAAACCTTAGCCTATTGTCAATTCCCTAAAGGTATAACCTATAACCTAAATTTAAGCATAAACCTAAACCTATAACCTTAACCTAAACCTAAAACCTAAACATAAATCTACAACCTAAATGTATTCTCAATTCCCTAAACCTTAACCTATAACCTAACTTAAACCCAAACCTATAACCTACAGTAATAACCTAAAACTTAAATGTATTCTCAAATCTTAATCATAATTAATGTCAACTACTTAACCTAACTTAAACCTAAACCTACACCAAATCCTATTCTCAACTACTTAACTTACACCTAAACCTGAAAACCCAAACCTAATCCCAAACCCGAAACCGAACCTAATTTCCTAAACCTAAACCTTAACCTATTTTTAATTCCCTATAGCTATAACCTATAACCTAAACCTAAACCTATAACCTTAACCTTAACCTAAAAGCTAAACCTAAACCTAAACCTAAATGTATTCTCAAATCCTTAAACCTAAGCCTACACCTAATCCTAATCTTAACTACTTAACCTAAACCTAAACTTTAAAACCCAAACTTAAACCCGATCCCGAACCCAAACCCGATTCCTAAACATAAACCTTAACATATTCTTAATTCCCTAAAGCTAAAAACTATAACTTGTAACCTATAACCTAAACCTAAACCTAATCAAAACCTATAACCTAAACCTATACCCTTAACCTATAAATCTAACCATGTCTAATAGTATCCTATAACCTATAACCTATAACCTATAATCTAAACCTATAACCTATAACCTAACCTTAACCTTAACCTTAACCTAAACCTATAGCCTAAACCTACAAACTAAAACCTAAACCTAAAACTAAATGTAGTCTCAAATCCCTAAACCTAAACCTACACCTAATCCTAATCTCAACTCCCTAACCTAAACCTAAACCTAAACATGAAAACCAAAACCTAAACCCGAACCCGAACTTGATTTCCTAACCCTAAACCTTAACATATTCTAAATTCTTTAAAGCTATAACCTATAACCTATAACCTATAACCTAAACTTAAACCTAAACCTTAACCAAAACCTATAACCTTAACCTAAATCTTAACCTAAACCTTAACCTTAACCTTAACCTTAACCTAAACCTTAACCTATACTTATAAATTCTAATTTATTTTATGAAAGTTCATTTATGGTTAAGTTATTTTCTTAATAATTTTATTGCCTTAATCTATTATTTACGAAAGTGCAAGATAAATTTGACTTGGATTTGAGTATTCCGCTCATCTCCCATGCCGTTGACGACATGATTAAGGAGCGGTTCAAGGATTACCGTGGTAAGTTGTTTCAGACTCTCACTACACGCTTAACCATCGATGCCCCACCACCTCCGCCTTCATCTTTGTGATTTTTTGTATTTTTGTTTATGATGTTAAACTTATATGTATTTATGCATGAATGAATGTGATGTGTATAAGATTATTTGTGTTTGGATGAATGTACTTTTATGTTTGGATGGATTTACTAGTTTGGGTTTATATGGATGCGAATGTGAATATGATGAAATATATTATATAACAGGTGTATATCAAGAAGAATATGATGAATATAGTATAACAGGTAGTATATATTGTAATAGGTGTACATTAGGAATTTTGTGCTAGAATTTTTGTTTAAAAAAAAATAAAATTTAAAAGACTTTTACCTACGAACATTTTCGTAGGTAAAAGTTTCGTAAATATTTTTAGCAACGAAAACAATCGTTGCTAAAAGTTTAACAATTAGTTTTTAGCAACGAACATTTTCGTTGCCAAAAGTCTTGTAATTATTTTTAGCAATGAAAATTTTCGTCGCTAAAAGTTGATGGAATATTTTTTAGCAGCGAATACTTTCATTGCCAAAAGTCTTGTAATTATTTTTAGCGATGAAACTTTTCGTCACTAAAAGTTGAAGGAATATTTTTTAGAAATGAATAATTTCATTGCTAAAAGCCTCGTAATTATTTTTAGCGACAAATATTTTCGTTGCTAAAAGTGGAACGAATATTTTTTAGCAGCGAATATTTTCGCTGTTAAAAGTCTTGTAATTATTTTTAGCAACGAATATTTTTGTCACTAAAAGTTGAACGAATATTTTTAGTAGCAAATATTTTTGCTGCTAAAAGTCTTGTAATTATTTTTAGCGACGAATATTTTCATCGCTAAAAGTGGATGAATATTTGTAGTAGCGAAAAATTTTGCTGCTAAAAGTCTTGTAAAGTTTTTTTAGCGACGAATATTTTCGTCGCTAAAAGTGGATGAATATATTTAGGAGCAAAAATTTTTGCTACTAAAAGTCTTGTAAAGTTTTTTTAGTGATGAAAATTTTCATCGCTAAAAAGCTCGCCTTTGGCAACGATTAAAATTTTTCGCCGAAAAAACCCTTTTGCCTCGATCTTTTTGCGACTAATTTAGCGACGAAAATTTTTGTCGCAAAAACTTTTTAGCTACGAAAATTTGACTTTTAGCGACAAAAATTTTCATCGATAAAAGTGGGATTTCTTGTAGTGCCTTTACAAGCGTACACTCTTATCAGAGGCCTTGTCACGCCCCAGACTCAGTAACCGGAATCACAATGAACCCGATGGCTGGCTCTGGCCATAACAGCCTCCATAGTACCCCATTCTCGGCTCCTGAGGCAGGTTCCGCTCCCGGGATCCTACAAGGAGGATTTTTCATAACAATATAATCATTACCAATACGAGCATACCTAAGATCACAACAAGAATATCTGAGAATAACAAAGGCGCACATCGCAAAATCCACTATAAATTTGAACTTTTACAGTCATCTATAAGGTCCAAAAGGACATACATTTGATAAAAAGGAAAGGAGAGAAAGGTCAGCAACACTGGAGTCCTCAAATGCTCAGCTCTACTCCATGCTCTGCTGCTATAACGTATGCCTATCCTGCACGCATCAATCATGCATAAGCTTATAGAAGCTTAGAGGGCGGTGTAGGTGTGTGATAATGGTGCACAAAAGAGTAGTAGGAGATACAAGGAAAGAAGTATGATCAATGAGGATATCACTAGCCTTACCCAGGCTTATCATGAATAAGATGTAATGAGAACTGGGTGCCATACCAAGGCAATGCATGAAGGGGCTTGTACAACCAATGCTAATGTGATGTAAGTAATGCCAGTGCTCATATCCAAACCACAAGTCAAGTATATTTTCGATCATAAAGAAATCACCGAGGTCCATTACACTGCTGAATGACTGCCGCTCTATAGACCCCGCATAGTCAAACGAGCATAAGAGACCTCACTACCCGCCTGTGGACAGCCAATCACCAACAAGGCCTGACGGTAGCGGACACATTTACGAGCTGGTCAAACTCAGCCTAGTAATGCCCTTTGCACTCCAGGCAGGTAAGGCCACTCCCCTATCCAACCGACTACACGACAGTGAGAGTCGTGGCCTAACGGTATAAGGCCCTCATGCGCTCATGTATTCCACCCGGTCACGACGTTGGAGCAAATCCTTGGTACCATGAAAATTTTAGAAATTTCACCCATGGACATCCAATGCACCCGGTATGCTCAACTAATATTTTCAGTGTCCACACATACGATCATCCACGAATATCTCTGTGGAGGCAAGACCCTAATGAAGGAAGGGCAGATACCCACATGCTATGCAAATGCCAGAAGCATGAATCACATAATCACCCATGCATTAATCTCAAGCATCCATCATGCTCCAGAGGAGAAAACTCCACCCCTCAGGGAGATACCAACATACCTACGCAATGGTATAACCATGGCCAATCATACCTCAACCAAGCATGCATATGATGTGTATGAGAGTGGGCCATGAAGATGAATAGGGGTGCTAATGAGGTGAAGATGAACTCTCTACCTAACCATGAAAGGTCTAGGTACTTAACTAATTTCCTCATAAGGAATACAACCTCTAGTAGGATCCCATTTACCGGGGGTATCCCACAAGACTAAGGAGAACAATGATATGGGCCTAAATAGATGAGACAGGCTTAGTAAGGGCCTATGGTGGGCCTTTAACCACACATAGAAGCCCATGGGCCTACCTTTGGGCCACCAATGTGGATATCCAACCACAATTGGTCCTCAAGAGGTAGCCCATCTCTAATTGATTACGGATCAAGACCCAAGGCCCACACAATATTAGAAATAAGAAATGGGCAGCCATAAACATACCACATACACTCATGTTGGGCTTTAGAAAGGCGGCCCAAGGCCTATCTGAAACATGGGTCCAAGGAAAATATACAAAGCCCAACCTATATATACCACTATGGGCCCATAAGGGAAGGGTTAGGGCCCAACATAAAGGCCACTAATCCCATATATTATGGTAGCCTAATGGGCAGCCCATTGCTCAAACCACATAGGCAAATGTCATGCTCTTAGTCAAGCAAGGTTGGGCCTACATCCTGGCCCTAGTATAAAGTTGATTTGGTGGGCAACTAAAGGCCCATCTACTTGTATAACCTGGCCCACTAGCACAACACAATAGTATGGCAAAAGAAAATGGCCCAAGAGTATTCTAAAATATAAGGGAGCAATAAATGCCCAATTTTCTCAATATGGTGGGCCCCATAATCATGGCCCCAATGGGCCCTAGAACATCAAGGATGGGTCCCCAACTAATCATACACAAAGCCCAATGGGCTGGGGCCCAAAAGTTTTGAAATAACAAAGGGGACAATAATGTACAGGAAATTTCTGCAATGCATGTTGTTGTCCTAAATTTGAGCACTCCATTAGAGTGGGTCTAGGGCCTCTAAAACTCTATAAATTGAGGGCTAAGGTCCCGCATCATGCATACAATAAGAGGAAACCCAAAAAGGTCGGCCACCATCAGGGGAAACATTTTTGAATTATGGTTTTTATCAAGGCATATTGTTGGACTACACAGAAGAAAAATCTGGCAGTC
This sequence comes from Magnolia changhungtana, assembly GCA_030180095.1. Taxonomy (NCBI): domain Eukaryota; kingdom Viridiplantae; phylum Streptophyta; class Magnoliopsida; order Magnoliales; family Magnoliaceae; genus Magnolia; species Magnolia changhungtana. The sequence continues at coordinate 962,228 of JASAUF010000583.1, read as the reverse complement.
TAACCATCTTAGCCCATTCTTTTGGATGCCCAAATGAGGTCAGTTGGGGCTAAAATTTTATAGAGTGACGCTTCCATAGGTAGGCCACACCCCCACAAAATTTTAAAATTTTTGAATATTACTAAGTATTTTAATTAATTTAAACAAAATAATCTATCCAAAAAAAATCGGACAGACCTGGATGTCCCAAAGTGGTGGGCCAAGTTACACAAGTAGATGAGCCTTTGGTTGCCCACCAAATCAACTTTATTCTTAGGCAGGGTTGTAGGCCCAACCTTACTTGACTAAGAGTATGACATTTGTCTATGTGGTTTGAGCAATGGGCTGCCCATTAGGCCACCACAATATATGGGATTAGTGGCCTTTATGTTGGGCCATAACCCTTCCCCTATGGGTCCATAGTGACATGTATGGGTTGGGCTATGTGTGTTTTCCTTGAACCCATGTTTTGGATAGGCCTTGGGCTGCCTTTCTGAAGCCCAACATGAGTGTATGTGGTATGTTTATGGCTACCCATTTCTTATTTCTAATGTTATGTGGGCCTTGGGCCTTGATCCATAATCAATTAGAGATGGGCTACCTCTTGAGGACCAATTGTACTTGGATGTCCACATTGGTGGCCCAAAGGTAGGCCCATGGGCTTCTATGGGTGGTTAAAGGCCCACCATAGGCCCTTACTAGGCCCGTTTCATCTATTTAAGTCCATATCATTGTTCTCTTTAGTCTCGTAGCCTACCCCAAGTAAATGAAACCCTACTAGAGGTTGTATTCCTTATGAGGAAATTAGTTAAGTACCTAGACCTTTCATGGTTAGGTAGAGAGTTCATCTTCACCTTATTGGCACCCCTATTCATCTTCATGGCCCACTCCCATACACATCATATGCATGCTTGGTTAAGGTATGATGGATGCTTGAGATTATTGCATGGGTGATTATGTGATTCATACATCTGGCATTTATATAGCATGTGGGTATCCGCCCTTGCTTCATCAGGGCCTTGCTTTCAGAGGAATATTCATGGATGGCTGTATGTGAGTATTCACCCTTGCTTCATCTGAGCATTTGAGGACTCCAGTATTGCCAACATTTCTCTCCTATCATTTTTATCTCATGTATGTCCTTTTGGACCTTATGGATTATTGTAAAAGTTCAAATTTATAGTGGATTTTGCGATGTGTGTCTTTGTTATTCTCAGATGTTCTTGTTGTAATCTTGGGTATGCTTGTATTGGTAATGATTATATTATTATGAAAAATCCTCCTTGTAGGATCCGAGGATCGGAACCTGCCTTACGAGCTGAGAATAGGGTATTATGGAGGCTATTACGGCCAGAACCGGCCATCGGGTTCCCTGTGATTCCGGTTATCGAGTCTGGGACGTGACAGGAATTGGTATCAGAGTTGAGGACGGCTCTGCCCTCAATGGGGGATATTGTGACGCCCCGTCACTGTGGTCACACGTGGGAGGGCACTCGTGGGCGGGCCCCAAGGTGGCTGGTAGACTACTGTGCGTACATTGAAGGTGAAACTTTGTCCCACATTGGAAGTGTCGTCTAAAGTTGTGGTAGTTATATGTGTAGTTGTCACCCTATAATGTATGAGGCCTTTTAGGGGTGACCCCGAGAACAAAACCGTGCAGGCTGTGCCCAGAGAAGACAATATCATATAGTGTGGGCGTGGGCTGTTACAGGCCTACACAAGGTCTTACAAACGTACGCTACCGTCGGAAGCCTACACAAGAACTTGTCATACATACACTCCCGATTGAAGCCTACACAAGGACTATCACGTACTTACTCATGTTGGTGGCAATAGGATCCTACACAAGAATCTATACGAGCTTCAGTTAAAAACACTATATTTAATCCTCACTACAAGAAAATCCACTTTTACCAATGAAAATTTTCGTCACTAAAAGTCAATTTTGCGTAGGTAAAAAGTTTTACCAATGAAACTTATCGTTGGTAAAAGTCCGAGGGTAAAGGTTTTTATCGGTGAAAATTTTTTTCATCGACAAAGGTAAGACTTTTACCGACGAATTTTTTCATCAGTAAAAAATTAAAAAAAAAACTTTTCCCAATGATTATTTTCGTAGTTAAAAATATTACAAAACTTTTACCAACGAATTTTTCGTCAGAAAAAAATAAGTAAAAAACTTTTACCTACGAAAATTTTCGTAGGTAAAAATATTTACAAAACTTTTACCGACGACTTTTTTCATCGGTAAAAAATCAGTAAAAAACTTTTACCGACGAATTTTTTCGTAGGTAAAAATATTAAAAATCTTTTACCGACGAATTGTTTCGTCGGAGAAAAGTAAAAAACTTACCTATGAAAATTTTCGTAGGTAAAAATATTTACAAAACTTTTACCGATGAATTTTTTTGTTGGTAAAAAATAAGTAAAAAATGATTAAAAAAATTCACGATAGTTTTACCTACGAAAATTTTCGTAGGTAGAAAACGTAGATAAGACTTTTACCTACAAAAATTTTTGTAGGTAAAAAACTTGGATGATACTTTTACCTACGAAATATTTCGTAGGTAAAAGTCTCTTTTTTTTTCTAATATTCTAGCACAAAATTTCTAATATACACCTATCACAATATATTTCATCATATTCTTCCTGATATATACCTGTTATATAATATATTTCATCATATTCTTCTTGATATATACCTGTTATATAATATATTTCATCATATTCTTCTTGATATATACCTATTATATAATATATTTCATCATATTCACATTCACATCCATCTAAACTCAAACTTCGTAAATCCATCTAAACATAAACTACATTCATCCAAACATAAACTACATCCATCCAAATACAAACAATCTTATCCACATCACATTCATTCTCGCATAAATACATATAAGTTTAACATCATAAATAAAATACAGAAAATTATTCATAGCCTATTTCCTGGTGGGGCTCATAAAATTCAGTGTGGTGAACACATCGCCGACTGTGCACACATACCTAGGTCCTTACTCATGCCTTCATGGTAGATTCAAAATAGTTTTACTACAAAGTTACGAGTTCAAATACCCATTGTGGCCGTAAGCAACTCTGGTGTGTGAGTGTGTGTTAAAAGAAAAAGAAAAAAAGAAAATGTTGATTTATCTTTTTAGGTTGAGCCTAATGGTACTTGGTGATTTCTCATCAGGTAAAAATTATTATTAGTTGTTTTTAAAAAGGTGAGATTAGGTCACTTATAATTATATTAACATGATAAAATGTTATACGTGAGTAGACATGTCACGCCACAGACTCGGTAACCGGACTCACAAGGAACCGATGGCCGGTTCTGACCGCAACAGCCTCTGTAGTACCCCATTCTCGGCTCCTGAGACAGGTTCCGATCCTGGGATCCTACAAGGAGGATTTCTATAACAGTATAATCATTCCAATACGAGCATACCCAAGATTTATAGCAAGTACTTCTGAGAATAACAAAGGCACACATCGTAAAATCCACTATAAATTTGAACTTTTACAATCATCCATAAGGTCCAAAAGGACATACATGAGACAAAAGGAAATGAGAGAAAGGTCGGCAATACTGGAGTCCTCAAATACTCAGATCTACTCCACACTCTGCTGCTACGTCACCTGCCTAGAGTCTCTTGCATGCATCAATCGTGCATAAGCTTATAGAAGCTTAGAGGGTGATGTAAGTGTGTGACAATAGTGTACAGAAGAATAGTAGGAGGTGTAAGAAGGGAAACATGCTCAATGAGGATATAATCAGCCTTACCAAGGCTTATCATGAATACAATGCGATGAGTACTGGACATCATACCAAGGCAGTGCATGAAGGGGCTTACACAGCCAATGCTAATGCGATGCAAGTAACGTCAGTGCTCATATCCAAATCATATGTCAAGTACATTTTTTATCATAAGGAAATCACTGGGGTCCATTACACTGCTGAATGACTGCTGCTCTATAGACCCCACACAGTCAAACGACCGTAAGAGACCTCACTACTCACCTGTGGATAGCTAATCACCAGCAAGGCCTGACGATAGCGGACCCATTTACGAGCTGGTCAGACTTAGCCTAGCAATGCCCCCTACACACCAGGTAGGTAAGGCCACACTCCTATCCAATTGACTACACGATAGTGTGAGTCGCGGCCTAACAGTATAAGGCCCTCATGTGCTCATGTATTCTACTCGGTCACGGCGTTGGAGCAGATCCTTAGTACCGTGGAAGTTTTGAAAATTTCACCCATGGGCATCCTATGCACTCGGTATGCTCAATTAGTATTTTCGGTGTCCACACATACAGTCATCCACGAATATTCCTGTGGAAGCAAGGCCCTGATGAAGCAAGGGCGAATACCCACATGCTATGCAAATGCCAGATGCATGAATCATACAATCACTCATGCATTAATCTCAAGCATCCATCATGCTCAAGAGGGGAAAACTCCACCCCTCGGGGAGATACCAACATACCCTACACAATGGAACAACCATAGCCAATCATATCTCAACCAAGCACGCATATGATGTGTATGAGAGTGGGCCATGAAGATGAATAGGTATGCCAATGAGGTGAAGATGAACTCTCTACCTAACCATGAAAGGTCTAGGTACTTAACCAATTTCTGCATAAGGAATCAACCTCTAGTGGGGGCCCATTTACCTGGGGTAGCCCACAAAACTAAGGAGAACAATGATATGGGCTTAAATAGATGAGACGGGCCTAATAAGGGTCTACGGTGGGCCTTTAACTACCCATAGAAGCTCATGGGCCTACCTTAGGGCCACCAATGTGGACATCCAACTACAATTGGTCCTCAAGAGGTAGTCTATCTCTAATTGATCACGGATCAAGGCCCAAGGACCACACAACATTAGAAATAAGAAATGGACAGCCATAAACATACCACATACACTCATGCTGGGCTTCAAAAAGGCAGCCCAAGGCCTATCCAATACACGGGTCCGTGGAAAACACACATAGCCCAACCCATTCATACTACTATGAGCCCATAAGTGAAGGATTAGGGCCCAACATAAAGGCCACTATAATCATATATTGTGGTGGCATAGTGGGCAGCCCATTGCTCAAACCACATAGGCAAATGTCATGCTCTTAGTCAAGTACGGTTGGGTCTACAACCCGGACCAAGTATAAAGTTGATTTGGTGGGCAACCAAAGGCCCATCTATTTATGTAACCTAGCGCACTAGCCCAACATAATAGTATGGTAAAAGAAAATGGCCCAAGAATATTCTAAAATATAAGGGAGCAATAAATGCCCAATTTCCTTAATATGATGGATCCCATAATCATGGCCCCAATGGACCCTAGAACATCAGGGATGGGTCCCCAACTAATTATACACAAAGCCGGATGGGTTGGGGCCTAAATCTGTAATAATAAAGGGGACAATAATGTACAGGAAATTTCTGCAATGCATGCCGCTCTCTTAAATTTGGGCATTCCATTAGAGTGGGTTCAGGGCCTCTAAAACTCTGGGAATTGAGGGCCAACGTCCCTCATCATGTATGAAATAAGAGGAAACCCAAAAAGGTGTCCTGCCATTAGAGGAAACATTTTTGAATTTGGTTTTTATCAAGGCATATTGCTGGACTGCATAGCAGAAAAATCTAGCAGTCCAACCATCTTGGCCCATTCTTCTGGATGCCCAATTGGGGTCAGTTAGGGATGAAATTTTACAAAGTGATGCTTCTATATGTAGGCCACACCCCCACAAAATTTTAAAATTTTTAGATATTCCTAAGTATTTTAATTAATTTTAACAAAACAGTCTGTCTAAAAAATCTCACAGACCTAGTCGTCTCAACGTAGTGGGCTAGTCCGGCCCTTGTCACGATGTGCATAGGGGTCCATTGACCCTGAACTTTTGTAGGTAGGTCCTAACATGAGTGTACCACAACTCCACAAAATTTTAAAATTTTTTGGACATCTAAAAATATTTTAATTTATTTAAAGAAATCAATCTACACTGAAAATCGGACTGATCTGGACACCATATTGTAATGGGCCGGTCCAGTACCACCATGGTATGTACAGGTGTCCATTAGCCCTAAAATTTTGTAGGTGAGTCCTACCATGAGCGTACCATCTCCCTATAAATTTTCATAATTTTTAGACACCCAAATGTATTTTAATAAATTTCAGAATTCCAACCTGTCTAGGGTGGAATGTTGCTGGAACAGTGCAGAAAATCCAAACTGTCCACCTCACTTGGACCACACCTTTGGGACCCTAATGAATGTCATATGGGGCTGAAATTTGGGGAGCATCAAGATGAGATTTCCACCTTTCAGAAAAGTATATTTGATGGGTACAAAAGGTCCCCCAATCAGTCCCAAATTCAAGCCCAAAGTCCAACAAAATCTGTACAGAAAATTTCTGGGCAGCAACATGCACATGAAATAAAATGAGCATAGGAACCAAAATAAGAGGAAATCACCCTATGGGATTTGAGTTGTGGTCCACCTCAGTATGCCCCACAAATATCCAGACCTAATCCATACCATAAAATCCATTGCATGTGTCCAAAAGGAGCAAATGGGGTACCTATGTTCATAGGGTGGATAGACATGGGCTTTCACTCTCTTTGGATGGTCTAGATACTTTCAGGCCACAAGGTGGGCCACACACATCTGAGAATAATAGTTCAACAAAATAAGAGTAAGAATCGGCCATAAGGGAAGGGGCTCCGCCACATTGAGACCCTTCCCTTCATCACAAAACACACATATCACTATATTGATGGGATTACAAGATCTACCCATGCATGTATCTTCTAATCAAAATTCAATAGTGGAGATGCCATCTCCACCAAGGATCAAGGGTCTAGATGACCCAAAAACCTATAAATCAAAGGAAAATCTCATGATGGGTTTCATAAAGAATGGCCCCATCATGGTAATCATACATGCATAAAGTGGGTTATTGGCCACACTCATGGAGTCATGTAGGACCTCCACCATTGATTGGTGGGTCCTACACACTCCCAATCAAATAAAAAAGGTTCATGCAAGAGGAAAGGAAAGAGACTAATCCCATTAATCACCTACCTTGAATCTTCAAGATTCTCCTATCTCCAAGCTCCTTAAGCTCCAAGAGTTATAGATTTATGGTTGAGATCATATTCTAAGGGCTAGATGATGGGGGGATTAAGGAAGAAAGTGGCTGAAAAATGGGTGAAAATTGCTGGAGAAGAAGAGAAGGGAGAAGGACAGAGAGAGAGAGAGAGAGAGAGAGAGAGAGATGAGGGAGGAGAGAGGAAAGAGGGTGTATACCAATGCCATGATTGCTCTCTTGGCTAGGGAAGAGCAAAAGTAAGGCCATGATGGCCATGTAAGAGACTTGGGAAGAAAAAGAACAGTGGCTTCTTGGCTAGAGGAGGAAATGATGAATTTTTATAAGAAATCTCATAATTGCTTGCTAGACCCTAGGAAGCTAGTAGCTTTATAGGAGAAAGTGCTCATAGGGTGGGCCCCACTTTAAAAAGTGCACAAGGGTAAAGTGGGCCCCATATCATGATTAAGGGTCCAAAAATGGTCCAAGCCATAACTTTTGATAGACATACCAGATTTATGTACGAGACGTGGCGTTAGAACCACGACGACGATGCGGTCGCAATGACATAGGTCTCGGGTCAATCTGAGTCATGTCTACGTGACCGAACTCAAGGATGACCGTAAACACTATCTGAAAGTCACGGGTCACCGTAATTTGACCAGTATGACCGTGAGACCAAAATAAACGAGATGCATACTCATACACACATATGCACACATGCGAACCTGGCTCGAGTCTCACAAGACACAATAAAATAAACAATCCTATGAGAAAAAAACAAATGAAAAGAGAGGGGACATATGAGAGGTGTATCCTTTGATGGATTCAAGCTGCATGTGCCCTACCCAACTTCCTATAAGGAGAAGTTATATGGGTCTTGGAATAATGTTGGTGACAAATCCACCTTGTCTATTAATTAATATTATCATATTGTGTTAGGACATGACTCTAAAAATGAGATAAATCCAAATATCGAATAATCTATGCTATAAGAGATATTGGAGATGGAAATAGATGCAATGTGATGCTTGAGTTCGAGTATGTTTGCCAACAAAGCAAGATTTTCTTATTTGCTGCCATGTGATTGGACTACATTATTAGATCAATCGAGTTCAGGTTTAGGTTTGGGTTTTCAAGTTTAGGTTTGGGTTAGGGAGTTGAGATTAGGATTAAGTGTAGGTTTAGGTTTAGGGATTTAAGAATACATATAGGTTTTAGGTTTAGGTTTAGGTTTAGGTTTTAGGTTATAGGTTTAGGTTTAGGTTTTAGGTTTAAGATAAGGTTAGGTTATAGGTTACAAGTTTAGGTTATAGGTTAAGGTTTAGGTTATAGGTTTTGGTGTAGGTTAAGGTTATAGGTTTAGGTTTAAGTTAAGGTTTAGGTTTAGGTTATAGGTTTAGGTTTAGGTTATAGGTTATAGCTTTAGGGGATTGAGAATATGTTAAGGTTTAGGTTTAGGAAATCGGGTTCGGGTTCGGATCGGGTTTGGGTTTGGGTTTTCAAGTTTAGGTTAGGGAGTTGAGATTAGGATTAGGTGAAGGTTTAGGTTTAGGGATTTGAGAATACATTTAGGTTTTAGGTTTAGGTTTAGGTTTTAGGTTTAGGTTTAGGTTATAAGTGTATGTTATAGGTTTAAGTTTAGGTTAGGTTTAGGGAATTGATTTTAGGTTATAGGTTAAGGTTATATGTTATAGGTTAAGGTTTAGGTTATAGGTTAAGGTTTAGGTTTAGGTTATAGGTTTAGGTTTAGGTTATAGGTTTTAGGATTTGAGAATAGGTTTAGGTTATAAGTATAGGTTTACGTTAATATTGTAGGTTATAAGTTTATGTTAATGTTTTAGGTTATAGGTTTAGGTTTAGGTTTAGATTTAAGGATTTGAGAATACATTTATGTTTTAGGATTAGGTTTAGGTTTTACATTTATGTTAAGGTTACAGGTTTTGGTTTAGGCTTTAGGTTTAGGTTAGGTTATAGGTTAAGGTTTAGGGAATTGAGTTTAGGTTTAGGTTGTAGGTTATAAGTTAGGTTTAGGTTATAGGTTTAGGTTTAGGTTAAGGTTTATGTTTAGGTTATAGGTTTTGGGATTTGAGAATAGGTTTAGGTTAAAAGTATAGGTTTAGGTTAATGTTGTTGGTTATAGGTTTAGGTTATAAGTTTATCTTAATGTTGTAGGTTATAGGTTTAGGTTATAGGTTTAGGTTTAGGTTTAGTTTTAGGGATTTGAGAATACGTTTAGGTTAAGGCTACAGGTTTAGGTTATAAGTGTAAGTTATAGGTTTAGGTTAAGGTTTAGTTTATAGGTTATAGCTTTAGGGAATTGAGAATAGGTTAAGGTTTAGGTTTAGGAAATCGAGTTCGAGCTCAGGATCGGGTTTAGGTTTGGGTTTTCAAGTTTAGGTTTAGGTTAAGGAGTTGAGATTAGGATTAGGTGTACGTTTAGGTTTAAGGATTTGAGAATACATTTAAGTTTTAGGTTTAGGTTAAGGTTATAGGTTTAGGTTATAGGTTTATGTTAGGTTTAAGTTTAGGTTATAGGTTATAGCTTTAGAGAATTGAGAATAGGTTAAGGTTTAGGTTTAGGAAATCGGGTTCGGGTTCGGGTTCGGGTTTAGGTTTGGGTTTTCAAGTTTAGGTTTAGGTTTAGGTTTGGGAGTTGAGATTAGGATTAGGTGTAGGTTTAGGTTTAGGGATTTGAGAATACATTTAGGTTTAGGTTTTAGGTTATAGGTTTAGGTTTAAGTTCTAAGTTTAGGTTAAGGTTAGGTTATATGTTATAAGTTTAGGTTATATGTTATAGGTTATAGGTTAAGGTTTAGGTTATAGGTTTAGGTTATAGGTTTAGGTTAAGGTTATGGTTTAGGTTTAGTTTATAGGTTTAGGTTTAGGTTATAGGTTATAGCTTTAGGGAATTGAGAATAGGTTAAGGTTCGAGTTTAGAAATCGGGTTCGGGTTCAAGATCGGGTTTAGGTTTGGGTTTTCCAGTTTAAGTTTAGGTTAGGGAGTTGAGATTTGGATTAGGTGTAGGTTTAGGTTTAGGGATTTGAGAATACATTTAGGTCTTAGGTTTAGGTTTAGGTTTTAGGTTTAGGTTTCGGTTATAAGTGTAGGTTATAGGTTTAGGTTTAGGTTTGGCTATAGGTTAAGGTTTAGGAAATTGAGTTTAGGTTATAGGTTATAGGTTAAGTTTTAGGCTATATGTTAAGGTTTAGGTTTAGGTTTAGGTTATAGGTTTTAGATTTGAGAATATGTTTAGGTTATAAGTATAGGTTTAGGTTAATGTTGTATGTTGTAGGTTTAGGTTATAAGTTTATGTTAATGTTGTAGGTTATAGGTTTAGGTTTAGGTTTAGGTTATAAGTTATAAGTTATAGCTTTAGGGAATCGAAAATAGGTTAAGGTTTAGGTTTAGGAAATCGGGTTCAGGTTCAGAATCGGGTTTAAGTTTCGGTTTAGGTTTTAGGTTATATGTTGTAGGTTAAAATTTAGGTTATAGGTTAAGGTTTAGGTTATAGGTTACGGTTTAGGTTTAGGTTTAGGTTAAGGTTATAGGTTTAGGTTTTAGGTTATAGGTTTATAGATTTGAGAATACATTTAGGTTTTAGGTTTAGGTTTAGGTTTAAGTTATAGGTTTAGGTTTAGGTTTCAAGTTTAGGTTTAGGTCTAGGTTGTAGGTTTAGGTTTAGGTTTAGGTTTAAGTTATAGGTTATAGTTTAAGGTTATAGGTTTAGGTTTAGGTCATAGGTTTAAGTTAAGGTTATATGTTTAAGTCATTGGTTTAGGTTTAGGTTATAGGTTTAGGTTATAGGTTTAAGTGTAGGTTTAAAGAATTAGGTTCGGTTTCATGTTTGGATCCGGTTTAGGTATTCTCTACTATTATCTATTATTGAACCTAGTATTTTCTACTACATACTAGTAACATACAACCAATATTAGGACACTATACCATAAGCTACAAGAATTTTATGTCCCCCTAAACAAGGTATCCTCCATTGATAACATATATATATATTGTAAGTTCTTTATTTTCATTTACATTCGCAAATACATTCATCATCCATCCAAGAAAATTGAAACAAGTACTGTCACTATATGACTAACAGTTGAAAAGGAAAATCATGCATCTTGTCTTACCGCCGCAATTGACGGCACGCAGGACTGGCCTAGGGAACCATATGATACATCCATCCCCAAGATGATTGTGGGAACTCCAGAAATCAGGGGAATGAAAAGTGAGTGTTCAACTGCAAGTAAGAAATTCATTCCACCAAGTTGTTGAAAAGAAAGGAAAGGAGGTTGTCAGCTAGATAGAGAGATCACACCTGAAAGTCCATAGGGAAGGAACATGATATTTCAGTGATAGCTCACCTTGACATTTATCTTCAAAAGAACATTTGTCAGGCATTGGTCATTAACTCTTTGAGGCGCAATGCATTGAGTGACAATACCAAATTCTGGCAGGTTCTTTTTCTTCCATGGAGCTTCAGAAATGGCACAAACTCTTACATTAAATGTAAAGTAGAACAAAAATAATAGTATTCATTACATCTACTCCACTCTAACAGTAGGTGGAGAATGCCACCACCGAGGACTCTCTTCAAAGTAATCAAATGGCGGATCAATGAACTGAAATATAATAAATTGTAAGGGTCCAAACAAAACAGCCGAAACAACTAAATTCTAAGTAAGAATAATACAAGGTATGAAAGAACATACAATTCCTTTTTTGCTCGCCACATCTGATAAGATCACGACAAAGACTCTATATATGCAAGAAATTTTCACAAACAAACAAATAAAAAGACCTTTGGTGCAGTTAGTACACGTCTTATTTAGAAATACCTGGCATTAATTTCCACAAAAGGTCAAAGCTTTCCTTATGCAAGACAAGCCAATTGGTAATACAACCAATAATTCTATCTTTAATAATTACACCCTTTGAAATAGTATGGTCCGCTCCACAAATAATCATGAAGTCTGATAGGATATGAAAAACTTTCTTATGACAATATTACCCCTGTAGATGTTAAAATATCAATTTCAGCGGTTGAAAATATAGCTCTCCTAAAACATCATGCACGAAACTAAAACCACCGAATCTACGACAACACTAAAAACAAACAATTCAAACAAAGCTATAAACAAACGATGAGTCTCCACCTTTTTTAATATGGTTGTCTACTATCACATGAGTCTAAACCCTCTTTTTAATCCTTAATAAGACAATCAAAACCATTAAAATAGGGGAGTTATTTGATACTTTGACACTGTATGATGCTTGATGTCACAGGCTCTTGTTCATTGTAGCCCTATTTTTTTTCTCTCTTTTAAAGATTTTGTGTGTGTGTGTGTGTGTGTGTGTGTGTGTGTGTGTGTGTGTGTATAAACCTTATAGATTTACAAATTAAGTGAGTCACAATTTACAAAATAAGTGCATGTCAAGAATATTGACTGAGTACTCTTAGCTATCCATTTGTTAAATAGAAACTATGAAGGGTGGCCAGGGATCTATATCTTACAATGAGAGTCAGCATGCAAAATCAACATACATTTAGGGGATCCTTGCTATCAATTATGCAAGTTCCATTGCAAATGTGGTCTGACCCAAAAAATTGGTTGGTCCACTCTTCAGGTGGGCTACACACAAGAGAAAAATAGATGCTAATAAAATTAGCCAACTCTCTAAATTTTGTGTATAGGCAAGGCTGAGAGAGCAGATCCATGGGTACTTTTTCTTATGTTATGGGTCACTTGAGTTTAAGATCTTATATATATATATATATATATATATATATATATATATATATATATATATATATATATATATATATATATATATATAGCATGCTATAACATATGCATGGAATTGATTATAAGCCTACGGAACCTTTCCTATACAAACCAATTGCGAGTTACATAGAAAGAAGAGGAGAGGCCGTAGTAAGTTCCTGGCAAATTCTAATAATCAATACAACTAACATGGCAAAACCTGAGCCATCTATTAATAAGCATGTAAATTCTCAATTTTTAAAATCTAACATACATTCTTTTAATGTCCTATTAAATCTCAAATATTATAATTCTCCTAAATTATAAACTAGCCTTATGGAAGGATAGGCCCAAGCCAGGTCCAGTATAGTATATGCTAAATAAGGCTCATATAAGTTAGAGATAGGGCTCTAATTACTGATTCCTTATTCCAATCTTGTATTTTTATAAATAAAAAAAAAAAAAAAAAAATGGTGCATTCTCATGGACTTAACCCATAAATGCATCGTCAATGAATCTTCTTCATTAAATATTAAAAGAAAGGAAGACGAACATCTTTTCCCTTCTAAAGAGTGCAAGAGTTTTCTTATAGCCTTTTAAATTCAAGAAACCAGAAATTACAGTGAAAGAAGGAACTCATAACAGTTAGGAGTCTTGACTTTAGATACAATTTTCCATGCCTCATTGGAGGCATACGAAGAGTCGTGATGATGCATTTGATAGTCTTCTACAATTTATTTTTATTTTTATTTCATGAAGATAATCTTTGGATTGGCTGTAACCAATGTTTTGAAAACCCACAGACCAATTGGAACGTTGCCAAGCCAAGTTAGTTCAGCCAACCTCTGAGTTTAGTGTATTACAAGTTGGAAGCCTCGTTCATCGACTTGCCCAAGCTCTATAAAATTAGTAAGGCTTTTATTGACTTGGTTAAGCAGACCAATTTCTCAGGTGAGTCTTAAGTTTTTAAACATTGGTTGTAACCATTTCTGATGTTAAACGCTTAGAACTCCTAACTGCAGATATAGACTTTGGAAGACAAATGAAAACAGCAAGAGTACAAAAGAGAAGGAAGAAGAAACAACATACTATAAATTCTCTATTTTTTGCTGAAGGACATCGCCCTTAACGCACTTGGTGCCAAAAGCAAAGTTATAATAATCCGTGGCAATCGTAGCCGCCACAGCCAGCGCATTGTCGGCAAGCGTTACTCTAACAATAGATAGGAAAACTGAGAAATCCCAATTTCCCTCTAATCTTCATGAAATTGAATGCATCAAAACCACAAGTTGACAATCCTCTCGGCTCCTACATGACCCCCAAATTCATCCGAACATATTAGTTAATTAAGCAGAGTCACAAAGTGGGGAAGTAAACAAAATGAAAATATTCCAAGGTTTTGATTAACGACTGAGAAGTAGGCTTTAGATGTTCAAATGTACTATACAAACAATTTCATGATGACAAATAAGCAAGTTCCTCAAGATTTTAGTCTCAAAATCTAAAATAATTTGTGGGTTTTCCTTAAAAATCCATACTTTAGGTAAAATTGAGGAATGGGAATGATAAAAGATTTAGTTTTTATGGTGAGAGCTAAATAAAGCATACAAATCAAAACAAGCCAATTCCAAATGCAAGCTCCAAAGTAGAAGGTATTTGCATCATGGAATCTCATATCCCAAAAGGTTTTTGAGTGTTCTTAAAAATCCAAACTTATAATGAAAGAGTTAAAAAACTATTTAAAAAAAAAAAAAAAAAACAAAACATCCAGCTCTTTTAAACACTGAAACTCTTTTAGGTGATGATTCTAGACCAGTTGAATCTCAAATCTCATAAGATTTGGGCTTCTTTAAAATACCAAACATGCACAGGGAAGCAATTTAAAAATAAAAGCTATATCAACTTAACAGACGATTTCAGCAATGTGGACCAAAAAAGTAGGCCTTTTAGAAACTAAAACTCCATGAACCTACTAATTTTCTAGAATCATTCGAATCCCATACCCAGTAAATCTTTCCAGTCTTCTAAAAAACCCAAACTTTTAATGGAAAAAAAAAAGCTTGATCTGTTAGAAGCTAAAACTCCATGAACATTCAATAGGAAAAAAAATTCAAAAGACGGCGTGTACCCTTAAGGTAACAACTCTATGAACTTTAATGGGGATAAAAGAATTCAGTAAAAAACCTGTGCGGCAACACTATATTCCAAAAATAAGGAGTTGTTGCTCAATGGAGACATCGCCAATCCAATCTGAGAAATAAATGTAATAGATAAGCATTAATTACTTTCACGGAAAATGGGGATGGTGATTCATTACAGAGGGTATTTCCTAACCTAACTACTTAACTGTTGGGGATTACCCACAGCACTCTTGAAAGCAAGTAATGCTTCAAATAAACAAAGAAATACAACAAAAATTAGATCTATATTCCTGCATTTCTGTATGTGTTGGAATAATTGAAACTATTTGAACATTAACACCATATGTAAACAGCATTGCCATAAAATTGGTTTTTAAAGTTACAAACAACATAAACAACTGAAATCCCCAAATCTGTTAGCCCTAAAATCCCTAAATCCAGGTCAGATTGTTGGGTAAGGCGGGCTACACGGCCCATTGCGACTAACATCACCGTGGGACCCACCTAGCATATCAATAGGTTGTATGGCAAATAAACATTTCGGTGGAATCCGCCCTAAAATCTGAAAAACCCTAAATCAGAATTGAGATTGAGAGAGATGGAGAGAGATTGAGAGAGAGAGAGAGAGATACCTCAATGTTGCTGGAGATTTAAAAAGACAAGAAGATGGAGAAATGCACTCTCCCTCTCTGCAATCTCTCTCCGTCTGCAACGACTACCCTTTATCTCTGCAATCTCTCTCTGTTTGCAATGACCGCCCTCCCTCTCTGCAATCTCTCTCCCTCTATCTATAACGACCGCCCTCCCTCTCTGCAATCTCTCTCTCTATCTGCAATGACCGCCCTCCCTCTCTACTCCTCCCCAAAATGGTAGGGTTTGATCGTAATGTTTCCTTTTCTGCTTTGAAAATGGGAGTGGATTAGGTGTTACTTGTACGCATGCTCACCTGTGCACGTGCGTACATGCGATCCTTTCCACACGTGTCATGGGACTCTAATCCGAACGGTTGATGTGATGAAACATCCCATTAAACCCCTAGGGACTAATTTTCACTCTGATCTAAAACTCCGATGGGTCATAGAAAAGTGATATGAAAATCAAAGGAGAAAACTGCTTTCTTTTGACATGGCCCTGTGGGTTTCATGGGATGCTTCATTACGTGGACCATTCAGATTTTGGACTAAGCTTATTATGAGTTCTCAAAAAGTTCTCACAAGAACTCGTGCCAACTACGCGGCTAAGCATTTTGATGGTAGGGGATTGAGTATTGAGTAATCTCTGTGGGATCCACCGTGATTTATGTCTTTGATCCATCCATCCATGGGTTCTTTTTATGCATTTATTTATTAATATATTAAGGTGGACCACACAAATCTTATCATAAAATGCTCCCTTGGATTCTTTTAATGCATTTATCTTATAATTTTTATTTAATTATTTTCTTGTATTTGGATTCTAAAAATTGGACGATAATGGTAATTCTGATTTTGTTATATATGGACCATTTATACTTAATGGTATGTATTTCATCCACTTTTATAGCCCACTTGATAATTAGTTTGGCCTAAGAATTAGCTTAAATATTCATCTTGATGGGCTTAGTAAAATTACATACTTGATCTCATGCATTTTGAAACATTTTAGATCAACGAACATGACCCCATTTTGAAGGTTATAGCACTGCTTATCCTTCTTAGGACGGATCATCCTTTGGCAGTGTCCTTGGGACCAGGTTCTCTGATTGAGGAGTTGATCTAATGGTCCTAGTGTCTGCAGGGGTTGCCTTGAAAATCTTCCAAATTGGAAGGATTCTAGCCCTTCAATCAGTGGTCCACAAATGGATAGTTAATGTGGAGCCCATACCATCAATGGTTTTTATCACTGAACAATGGTCGTATAGATTATGTACCATTTGTACATGCTACAAATGATCAGGACCCTTTATTTCTTCCTTGAGCACTGTCCCCCCCCCCCCTCAAAAAAATGATGAAAGTACTGAAATCACCATTTTGGATAATTCTATAAAATGATCTCGAAAAATGGATGAACGGTGTGGGTTGATCCCAAATTTTCGGTAAATTTAGAACTCAAGTGGACCATGCCACACAAAACAGTGTGGAATAATGATTTCCACTATTGATACCTTCATTGGGCCCACAGTAATGTTTATTTGTCATCCAACATGTTCATAATATCAAAAAGATATGAATGAAGGGAAAACACAAACACCAGCTTGATCTAAAACTTCCGTGAATGTTATTTTTAATGGTGGATGTTCAATCCCCACTTTGTAGTCCACTTAAGCCTTGGACCCGCCCCATTTTTTAGTTAATATGTTAAAATGATCTGAGAAAAGCATTGAATGGTATGAAGAATGTCAATCCGTGACTTGGGTGGGCCACACCACATAACATAGTGGAGAGGGGTTTCCTTAAAACTTTCATAATCATATATTGGGTCTGCCTAAATATGATTCACATATCTAACCCACTCATTATGTGTGTCCCACTTGGATGAGGGGTCAGACCCAATTTCAGCCGCATTCAAAACTCATCTGGGCCCCACCAAGTGCTTTTATATTTTTTTAGATGTCTTCACATAGTTTTAGATGGTATGGCCCACCTGAGTTTCGTATATGGATGATTTTTGAGATATCTCATAAGCTAAAGGGGACACATCAAATGCACGGTGTTGATGTTTGACACACATCATGATGGGCCCCACAAAACTTACTAACATTAATTCTTAGGTTCTCAGGGTGTCAATATGTTGGGTCACAATTTTGACTAGAATATTTGACCCATTTTACATGTCTGGTCCATTCACTCTATTTTACTGATCATTACCCTCGATTTGACTAATTACTCGCCCCGATCATGCTACATATGAGAAAGATATTAGGCAAACAAGATTGATCAACAATTTGAGTGAATTTTGATTTAAACATCTGAAGTTATTGACTCTTCAATCTAGACTGATCAAATTGTCCAAAAATGGTTAAAGGTTGTTCATAATATCAAAAATATATGAATGAATAGAAAACACAAACATCAGCTTGATCCAAAACTTCTATGGGCTCCAAGAAATTTTAAATGGTAGAGGTTCAATCACGCTATTTCCTGTGGTGTGGTCCACTTGAGCTTTGGATATGCTTCTTTTTTGTTCTTTAGACCTCAAATTATCTATTAACATAGATGAATGGAGTAGATAAAATAAATAAATAACAGTGGACCATCCAAAAGAAATTTCTCAATGGTTGTTTTTCTGAGTCAAATACGTGAGGTAGCACCTCTACATGCCATTACATCCGCCAAAGTAGCCAATGAGTACAAGATCCAAGCCATCCATCTGATGATTCCCATCTGAAAGGTGTAATGTCCCAAAAATCAGGCTATTCTGCTCTTCATGTAGGCCACAAATTAGAAAAAGAAAAAGGATAGCTAAGAACAAGTTAGCCCATTCATGGTCATTTGATCATCTTCTAAAATGTGATCCACTTGAGTAGTAGGATGGAATTAGAGACATACATGGTGGTACTCACCTGATGTATAACTTAGATCTTGCACCCATGGGCTACTTTGGTACAAATGGTGGTATCTTTTCTCCATTTCTTTGATTTGTGGGTCCAATGTTACAAAGTTGCAATTGGGCCAGGCCAATGCCTGTCCGTTCATTGCCTGTGGACTAAGGACTCCAGCTTTAACTTACTCTCATAGCCTGTTAATTAAGGATCTAATCCCGAGTTCAACCTCTTTCACTAGCCATGTCATTTTACAAGCTCGACCCGTTTGTTTTGCCCGGCCCATCTACGATTTCGAATGTGTTTTTGTCATGGGTCGCACTTAATGAATAGCTTAGATGTTGCATAAATTAGATGATCTGGCCTCTAGTTAGGGTCATTCACAATCACGTGGGCCCCACCAAGTGCTTTTATATTTTTTTAGATGTCTTCACATAGTTTTAGATGGTATGGCCCACTTGAGTTTCGTATACAGATGATTTTTGAGATATCTCATAAGCTAAATGGGACACATCAAATGCACGGTGTTGATGTTCGACACACATCAATTTTGACAAGAATATTTGACCTAATTTACATGTCTGGTCCATTCACTCTATTTTACTGATCATTACCCTCAATTTGACTGGTTACTCACCCCAAGCATGCTACATATGAGAAAGATATTGAGCAAACAAGATTAATCAACAATTTGAATGAATTTTGATTTAAACATCTGAAGTTATTTACTCTTCAATCTAGACTGATTAGATTGTCCAAAAACAGTTAAACGTTCAATTAGTGGATGTGCCTGATAATTTAGTAATTTTATTTTTTACAGATAAATTTCAATTTCCTTTTAAAAATAACATTTTTTTTTCAAAATGTATATTTTTTCTCTTTTAACAAAATATCATTTTTATTAAAAAATATTTTAAAAAATATTTAAAATATAAATTCTGAATTTTTATTTTCAAAATTTCAATAATTTTCTCATATTTTAATTTCTTCTCAAAATTTTCAAATTACCGATTTTTTTCTTCAAAAATATTATTTTGTTCTCAAAATTTTTCTTAAACATAGTTAAAATTTCTAAACTTTTCACAATTCCTTTTCATTTGATATTACAAATCATTTAAATATTACCTTTTAATTATATGTATATATAAAAATTTCCACTCACATATATATATATATATATATATATATATATATATATATATATATATATATATATATATACAAATCACTTAAATATTACCTTTAAAATATAACATTTTTACTGACGAATATATTCATCGGTAAAAACATTATTCCCAACGGTTTTGGTTCGTCGGTAAAACTCTTACTGCAAAACTTTTCAAGGCAGCAGGAAAATTTTCTAAGTTAAATATTATATCATTATTACCATTAAAAACATTCATCAGTAAAAGTGTTTTCATGCTTTTACCGATGAAAATATTCGTCAGTAAAACTCTGTGGAAAATTTTTTATCTTAAAAATAAAACACTTTCACCAACGAAAATTTTCGTCGATTGTGAGACCCAACCCAAGTTCGCATGTGTGCATGTGTGTGCGTAAGTGTGCATTTTGTTCATTTTGATCTCGCGGTCCTATCGGTTGAATCTCGATGACCCGCGACCCTTGAATTGTGTTTGCAATCATCCTTGAGTTCGGTCACATAGACCCGATTTGAATCGAGCTAAGACCTATGCCATTGCGACCGCATCGTCGGCGCGGTTCCAACGCCGTATCTCACGCATAAATCTAATATGTAGATCAAAAGTTGTGTACATTTCATTGTATGACCCTTAATCATGTGGCCCACTTAGGTGTCATGCTGTGGAACCCACTCCTACTGGCACAAGTTCCTATGCAACACTATACACACCACTAAAATTTCATAGCTAACACTACTTACCCCACACACACCATCCAAAACCCTACTCTACCCTATAACTTTGTTTTCTCCTCCCATAGGTAATTATTTCTTTTCTTACAAACAAATGATTTCTCTCTCTCACTCTCTCTCTCTCTCTCTCTCTATCTCTATCTCCTTATCTCTCTCCCTCATTCTCATTCTCTCCATGGCCAGCAAATCCCTCATTTTCTCCAGCCCCTTCTTTCCCTAATCTCTCTAAATCCATCCATTTCAAGATCATCTCATCCATTGATTTCCCTTCCTTGGAGCTAGAGGAGTAAGGAGACCTAGATTTTTGTAAGGATCAAGGTGGGTGCTCTCCATATAATGTAGATCTCTTCTTTTTAATGTAGATCCTTCCCTCCTTCTCATTTTGGATGTGTAAGACCCACCAATCAATGGTGGAGATCCTACACAACCATCTAAATGTGGTTATGAGGCCCACATTATACATACATGTCCATGCATGGGACTCTTCCCTTGATGGACCCCTTGCATGTGGATTTCCTCCATTTTTCTAGGTATGATGGGACATCTAGACCCTTGCATGTGGCCGGGATGACATCCCAACCATTCATCTCAAAGATCTAGGCCATGCATCATAAGATCTATATTGTACAATGTGTTTAATTGTTGTTTGTGGTTGTGATTATGTCGGGATGGCTTAATAGCGGCGGAGCCCTCCCCTGATGGCCGGATGTTCTTCCTTCTTTTTCATTGTTTCATAATCTAATGATATTATGTGTGATCCACTTAGTGGGCCTGGATTGCCCAGAAAAGCCCAGTAAAGAAGGAACATCTATACTCAACTTACACCATGGTTTAGATGCCGCTTTTTTTTCCACCTTAAATGTTCTTGCAAGGGTGGGAATTTGGGAGTTTGTTCTAGACAATTGTGGATCCCACTAGGGTGGGCCATGGCACCCAATTTATGGGCCAATCCCTTTCTGAATAGGCCCATACATTTATTTTATTTCATGCATGTATTGCTGTCCAGAAATTTCTGGACAGATTTTTGTTGGACTTTGGGCATGAATTTGGGACTAATTGGGGGACATTTTATTCCTATAAAATATAACTTTTCTGAAATTTGGGGATCTCATCTTGATGTCCCCCAAATTTCAGCCCCATCCGACCTTCATTGGGGTCCCAAAGGTATGATCCAAGTGAGGTGGATCGTCTAGATTTTCTGCACTGTTCCAGCAACATTCCACCCTTAACAGGTTGGAATTCCAAAATTTATTAAAATACTTTTGGGTGTTTAAAAATTATAAAAATTTACAAGGAGGTGTTCTACTCATGCTAGGACCAACCTATAAAATTTTGGGGCCAATGGAGACATATACACACCATGGTGGTGGCTGGACCGGCCCATTACAATATGGTGTCCAGATCAGTCCGATTTTCAGGACAGATTGATTTCTTTAAATAAATTTAAATATTTTTAGATGTCTAAAAATTTTAAAATTTTATGAAGTTATTTTTCACCCATTTTGGGACCTACCTACCAAATTTTAGGGCTAATGGACCCTTGTGCACACCGTGGCGAGGGCCGGACTGGCCCACCACGTTAGGATGTCCAGGTCTGTCTAATTTTTTGGACAGACTATTTTGTCTAAATTAATTAAAATACATAAGAATATCTAAAAATTCTGAAATTTTGTGGAGGTGTGACCTACCTATGGAAGTGTCACTCTGTAAAATTTCAGCCCCAACTGACCCCATTTGGGCATCCAAAAGAATGGGCCAAGATGGATGGACTGTAAAACTTTTCTGCTGTGCAGTCTAGCAATATGCCTTGATAAAAAACTATAATTCAAAAATGTTTCCTCTGATGGTGGGCCACCTTTTTGGGTTTCCTCTTATTGTATGCATGATGAGGGACTTCGGCACTCAATTCCCAGAGTTTTAGAGGCCCTGAACCTACTCTAATGGAGTGCCCAAATTTAGGACAACAACATTTTATAATTATGCTTGGCCTTTGGGCTGAAATTTCGAGGAGTGGGGCCCACCACATTGTGAAGAATCTTAGAGGTAATAATTTGTACCTTTAGTTCCTTAAATGTTGGGCTTAATAAATATACTGTTGAGGCCCACCACAGTTGAATTTAATTGGGTCCATGAATATGGCTAGTTGTTGAACTCTTTAGGCCCAATTGGGCTGAAACTTTCCAGATAGGCCCATTAAACTCTTGGGCCATTTTTACCATACTATTGTGTTGAATTAGTAGGCCGGATTATACAAGTATATGGGCCCTTGGTTGCCCACAAAATCAACTTTATACTTAGGCCGGGTTGTAGGCCCAACTTACTTGACTAAGAGCATGACATTTGCCCATGTGATTTGAGCAATGGGCTGCCCACTAGGCCACCACAATATATGGGATTAGTGGCCTTTATGTTGGGCCCTAACCTTTCCCCTATAGGTCTATAGTGGTATATATGGGTTGGGCTATGTGTGTTTCCCTTGGACCCATGTTTTAGAAAGGCCTTGGGCCGCCTTTCTGAAGCCCAACATGAGTGTATGTGGTATGACTATGGGTTGCCCATTAGGCCCACCATAATGAGTAAACCCATGTCCTTTATGGTTGGGCTCTAACCTTACTTAAGGGCCCACCAGGTTACCTATGTATTGAGCTCAGTGTATGGCCCACTAGGCCATGGATTGCTTCGGTCTTGGGCCTTATTTCATGCTCGAGTAATGACGGGCTACCTCTTGGAAACCAGTTGTGGTTGAATGTCCTCCTGGGTGATCCTAAGGTAGGCATATATGTTTCTCTATGGATGGTTAAAGGCCCACAATAGACCCTAGGCTGTTTATTTGAGGCTAAATACAGATGTATGTGGAACCTACCTCAACATATGTTGGTCCGGGCCATTCAAGCCTTGGATCGCCCGATTATGGAAGCGCCCTCTAGCTTGGGTTGCCGCTGGACTCACAATCCAGTAACGGGCCCACTTGATCTTTTCATGATGCATGCACACCCTCCATCTGGTGGGGCCCCCAATGAGTATTGTTGGCCTTCATGAGATTATTTGAGTAATTTCTAGACTTTAGCAGGTCTAGGAAGTCGTGCAGGCTGAAAGTTTACAAAAGGACCTTAAATGTACATTGTTATAGTTGAAACTTTAGTTGGTTGTGGGGTCCACCATATTAAGAACTTGTGTATGTGTTACATGCTTAGGTTTTCTTATAATCTTTGGGCTTAATCAGTGCATTCTTTTAGGTCACCTTTAGTGATCACATGAGGACCTCATCTTAGATCATATTTTTGGGACATCCCTTAGGCCCAGAGTAGGCTGGTAGATCCTAGCTTGGTCCAACCATACATTGGGCCGACTTCCACCATTTTGATAGACTTGTGGGCTGAGATAAGGATAGTATTGGGCCCTTGGTTGCCCACTTAAATTGCTAGTTATTGGGCTGATGTAGTGGGGCCCATTTCATCCAAACGTAAAACTCATTTTTGGGTTGTATAATGTGTAAGCGGGCTGCCCACCAAGTCCAACTTAATGCATAGATTTTATAACCATTGGGAATTGAGCCTTGGGCCTTAATTCCCCTCTTGGAGCCCATGTTGTTAAAAAATGGTATTATATCTTTTTATGGCCTATTATGAGGAATATATGTATGTGGTTACCTTTATTTTTATCTTAAATGTAGGACTTGGGCCTTCTATCCATATAGTTCATGGTTGATATGCCTTTTTGGGGAATGGTGGTTAAATGTCCCCATTATGGATACTTTTAGGCCCGATTGTATTTTAGAGTAATTAGATACTTATTTTAGACTCTTGCTAGGCTCATTTCTATATTACTTAGACCCATAGCTTGTATACTTAGTCTCGTGGGCTACCCTAGGTAAATGGGCCCCCACTAGAGGTGGGATTCCTTATGGATATTGTCTAAATACCTAGTCTTGGTCCCTTCTTGGATAAGAGGAGTGTACTACTTTGTATATCACCGTATAATGCGTATAGACCCATCTTCATGGCCCATGTGCATCATTGTATGCTTAGTTAACACTGTGTGTGTGTGGTCATATTGTGTCATTAGGCATTACATGTTACCTTCTCTGAGGGACGTAGTATTCCCTCTTGAGCACGTTAGATGCTTGGAATTGATGCATAGTTGATTGTGTTATTCATGCATCTGGCATTGCATAGCGTATAGATAATTATCGCCCTTGCTCCATCAGGGCTATAGCCTCCACAGTTACATCGTAGATGGCCATGTTTAAACACCGAAAATGTTACTTGAGCATGCCAGGTGCATAGGATGCCCATAGGTGAAATTTCTAAAACTTCCATGGTACCAAGGATCTACTCCAACACCGTGACCGAGTGGAATATATGAGCGCACGAGGGCCTTATACCATTAGGCCGCGACTCCCACTGTCGTGTAGTCGGTTGGATAGGGGTGTGGCCTTATTTGCCTGATGTAAGGGGGCATTGCTAAGCTGAGTCTGACCAGCTCGTGAATACCTTCAGACCTTGCTGATGATTGGTTGTCCGCATGAAGGGTAGTGAGGTCTTTTACGCTTGTTTGACTGTGCAGGGTCTGTAGAGCGGCAGTCATCTTGCAGTGTAATGGACCCCAGTGATTTCCTTATGATGGAAATGTACTTGATATATGGATTGGATATGAGCACTAACATTACTTTGCATTGGATTTGGATCGGCTGTGTAAGCCTCATAATGCATTACAGTACTCATTGCATTACAATACTAATCGCATTACAGTACTCATTGCATTACAGAACTCATGGCATTATATAGCCTTGGTACGACTTCCTGCATTATCGTACTACCATGATATAGTTTCTTACATTTATAATAGCCTTGGTAAGGCTAGTGGTATTGGTATTGATCATTCTCTATTGGTATTGGTATTGATCATTCTCTACATTCTCTATTTCTTTTCTGAGCACCATTGTCACACACTTTCATCACCCTCCAAGCTTTCTATAAGCTTATGCACGATTGATGCGTGCAAGAGATCCTAAGCAGGCGTCGCAGTGGCAGAGTTTGGATTAGAGCTGAGCTTGATGACCCAGTGTTGCAGATTTCCTTTCTTCCTTCTATTATCTTATGTATGTCCTTTTAGACCTTATGGATACTTTTAAAAGTTCAAATTCTTAGTGGATTTTGTAATGTGTGCCTTGTTATTTTCAGATCTACTTGTTGTGATCTTGGGTATGCTTGTATTGGAATAATTATACTGTTATGTAAATCCTTCTTGTAGGATCCAAGGATCGGAACCTACCTCAGGAGCCGAGAATGGGGTACTATGGAGGCTATTGGGGCAAGAACCGACCATCGAGTTCCTTGTGAGTCCAGTTACTGGGTCTAGGGCGTGACAGGAGTTGGTATCAGAGCATAGCAAGTAATTTTGGATTAACTTGGGATAATATCACATATCTGCTGCAAGCTTAGGACAAGTAATGTCCAGAGTGCATTTCTCTTGTTCGCTTTGAGCCTTCAAGGATTCTAATTCTTAGGTCTACATCACCTTTGTTCTCTCTGTAGACCATGCCGTCTAGTCGTGGTGCCCATGATTGTGACGTCCGTGGCTGTGGGGCCCATGGACATGGTTCTCATTCTGCTCCAACGATTCAAGTGACTTTTGCTCCACCATCTGAGGTTCCTGTTTCCCCTATAGAGCCTGTCGTACCTAGTCCCAAGGCTCCCACCATACCTGTGCCTCTGCCAGAGGCCAGTGCTACCCCCTTTTATCTGACGATTCCTGTAGGAGCTGAACATCTCCATTAGTTGATGCAGGTCGTCACTGATGTTCTTCAGACCCGTCAGCCCGTTCTTGAGAAACTCGGACAGGCGGAACAGGAGAGTGCGAGTCCCCTTTTTGCGAGATTCGACTCCGCAGCGTGCTCCGTTGGTGGTATTTTTACTTTAGGGCGAGGCCGAGTGGACCAATTCGCAGAGGGATCGTGATCAGAGGAGAGGCCGGAAGAGGCAGGCCCCCTCCGGTAGCTCCCGGCAGTGTTGACAGCTGCAGAGGTGCGTAGCTTATCGAGCTGTTAGAGCATCAGCATCACATGCAGTAGCTTCTTCATCATCATTAGCACCACTGGTCGCTTCGTCTTCCAGCCCCTTTTCTGGAGTTTGCTTCGATTGTGGGTAGACGGGACACCGTAGGAGCGAGTGTCCCCATCAGCAGGATGGACCTTCGCAGTGACCATAATAGCAGCAGAGACCGCAGATGCAGAGGAGACGACACCTCCCCAGCCACCTCAGGCTTGATTTTGCGTGACTCAACAGGACCCTTAGTTATTAGGGGTGTCGTTATGGGTATTCTCCTTGTCTCCGTATATAAGTCTTGTGTTTAGATGCATCATACCTTTTTGTATCCAAGGGCTTTTGTTCACTCAAATTGCTATTAGAGTCTACTGTAAGAGATTGCCAGTATTGACACTTTTTAGGAAGATCGTTGTGTTAGGCCGATGATATTATCGTGTTCCGTTTTGGTTGGTGAGATGTTCTTTCCCGCTGAATAGTTTTATATTGCCGATGTCGAGCTTATTTTGTTGTTAAGGCAGTATTCATAGCTAGGGATGGTAGGCCAAATTGCTAGTTTTGACACCGAGTGTGACACTTGTCAGCGAGTCAAGGCCAATCATCTGAGAACCCCCAGTCTCTTGTAGCCTTTGAGTGTTTCAAAGTCGAAGTGGGAGCATGTATCAATGGATTTCATCGTAGGTTTGCCGAGGACTCAGCGCGGGCATGATACCATCTAGGTTATTGTTGATCGTTTAACGAAGTCGGCTCATTTTATTCCAGTGCATGCTTCCTGGTCTATGGACTGGCTTGCGAGGTGTTTATTAAGGAGATAGTGAGACTATATGGCTCCTCTTGAGACACTCTATGGTAGGCCGTATAGATCTCCTAGTTGTTGGACCGAAGTTGGAGAGCGTCGTCTCTTAGGTCCCGAGCTTGTGCAGCAAACATCAGAGGCTATTGATGTTATCAAGCAGAGGATGCGCATAGGTCAGAGGCGGTAGAAAAGTTTTACTGATCATCGGCGTCGACCCCTCGAGTTTGCAGTCAGGACATGGTATATCTTAAGGTCTCACCTATGAAAGGCTTAGTTCTCTTTGGTATGAAGGACAAGCTCACCCCGAGATTTATTGGACCTTTTGAGATTACCAAGCGTGTGGGCGCTGTAGCCTATAGGCTTGCCTTCCCTCCTGAGTTGTCCGTGATCCACGACATGTTCTAGTTTCTATGTTGTGGAAGTGTAGGTCGGACACTATCCATGTGATTGATTGGCAGTCACTTGAGGTTCGTGAGGATGCTTCTTACGTTGAACAACCGATTCATATTTTTAATCGGAAGGAGCAGGTCCTCAGGACCAAAGTCATTCCCTTGGTGAAGGTGTAATGGGGTCATCATTCAGAAACTGAGGCATCTTGGGAATACGAGGCCGAGATTAGAGAGCGTTATCCCCATTTGTTTAATGATCGATAGATATATGATTGTTTGTATTGCCTTCCTAGTATGATGATTGTTATATGATGGTGGTGTTTTGTCTTTTCATTTGTCCTAAATTGGTCAATTTTGAGGATGAAATTTCTTTGTTAGTATGGAGGATTGTGAAACCCGACCTGAGTTCGCATGTATGCTTGTGTGCGTTTAAGTGTGCATTTTGTTCATTTTGGTCCTGCGGTCCTACCAGTTGAATCCCGATGACTCGCGACCCTCAGATTGTGTTTGCAATCATCCTTGAGTTCGGTCATGTAGACTCAACTCGGATCGAGATAAGACCTACGCCATTGCGACCGCATCGTCACCGCGGTTCCAACGCCTTGTCTCATGCATAAATCTGATATGTAGATCAAAAGTTGTGTACATTTCATTGTATGACCCTTAATCATGTGGCTCACTTAGGTGTCATGCATGTGAAACCCACTCTTCTTAGCATAAGTTCCCATGCAACACTATATACACCACTAAAATTTCACAGCTAACACTACCCACCCCACACACACCATCCAAAAGCCTACTCTACCCTACAACTTTGCTTTCTCCTCCCATAGGTAATTATTTCTTTTCTTACAAACAAATGATTTCTGTCTCTCTCTATCTCCTTATCTATCTCCTTCCTTCTCATTCTCTCCATGGCCAGCAAATCCCCCGTTTTGTCCAGCCCCTTCTTTCCCTAATCTCTCTAAATCCATCCATTCCAAGATCATCTCATCCATTTATTTCCCTTCCTTGGAGCTAGAGGAGCAAGGAGACCTAGATTTTTGTAAGGATCAAGGTGGGTGCTCTCCATATCATGTAGATCTCTTCTTCTTAATGTAGATCCTTCCCTCCTTCTCATTTTGGATGTGTAAGACCTACCAATCAATGGTGGAGATCCTACACAAATATCTAGATGTGACCATAAGGCCCACATTGTACATACATGTCCATGCATGGGATTCTTCCCTTGATTGACCCCTTGCATGTGGATTTCCTCTATTTTTCTAGGTATGATGGGTCATCTAAACCCTTGCATGTGGCCGGGATGGCATCCCAACCATCCATCTCAATGATCTAGGCCATGCATCATAAGATCTATATTGTACAATGTGTTTAATTATTATTTGTGGTTGTGATTATGTGGGGACGGCTTAATAGCGGCGGAGCCCTCCCCTGATGGCCGAATGTTCTTACTTCTCTTTCATTCTTTCATAATCTAATGATATTATGTGTGGTTCACTTAGTGGGCCTGGATTGCCCAGAAAAGCCCATTAAGGAAGGAACATCTATACTCAACTTACACCATGGTTTAGATACCCCTTTTTTTTCACCTTAAATGTTCTTGCAAGGGTGGGAATTTGGGGGTTTGTTCTTGACAATTGTAGGTCCCATTAGGGTGGGCCATGGCATTAAATTTATGGGCCAATCCCTTTCTTAATAGGCCCATACATTTATTTTATTTCATGCATGTATTGCTGTCCAGAAATTTCTAGACAGATTTTTGTTGGACTTTGGGCATGAATTGGGACTAATTGGGGGACCTTTTGTACCCATCAAATATACTTTTCTTAAATGTGGGGATCTCATCTTGATGTCTCCCAAATTTCACCCCCATCTAACCTTCATTGGGGCCTCAAAGGTATGATCCAAGTAAGGTGGACAGTCTGGATTTTCTGCACTGTTCCAGCAACATTTCACCCTTGACAGGTTGGAATTCCGAAATTTATTAAAATACTTGTGGATATTTAAAAAGTATAAAAATTTACAGGGAGGTGGTCCACTCGTGTTAGGATCTACCTATTTTGGGGCCAATGGACACTTGTATACACCATGGTGGTGGCTGGACCGGCCCATTACAATATGGTGTCTAGATCAGTCCGATTTTTAGGACAGATTGATTTCTTTAAATAAATTAAAATATTTTTAAATGTCCAAAAATTTTAAAGTTTTTTGGAGTTATTTTTCACTCATATTGGGACCTACCTACCAAATTTTAGGGCCAATGGACCCCTGTGCACACCGTGGTGAGGGCCGGACTGGCCCACTATGTTGGAACGTCGTAAGTGCTATAGTTTATATCCCTGTCTGTTGTCAAATTATTGGTGCCAAAATCACTATTATATAACTTGCATAAGTGAAGCTCATTCAAGATCAACAATCATGAACAGCCAAAGCTCACAACAAGCAAAGCTCACAAGTACAAAGATTCACTCAAAGATCAGCCTTGACTACAAGTATTGCTCATAAGATAAGTCTCAAGAATGCAAAACTTCAAGAAGCGTATAAGGCTGTTCGTAAAGAACTCAAGACACTTTCAAGGTTGAGCTACATCAAGATTTCAAGATTGAACTATACTTCAAGGCTTAAACTTCAAGGTCACTTGTTCCTAATGTTTCAATGTCCTTACTTCACGATTGGGGTTTGATTGACCTTAGGTTGACCTTAGGAGTAGGCTATTTTGGATACATAAGTCATATGTTTAAGTTATATGATTTTAGGTAGTTCTAAGACTTGTCTTAGGCTTTCTTCGACTAGTCTTAGCTTTGCTTCGACCAGTCTAAGAAATTTCTCGATCAGTCGTGAGTTTATTACAAAATTCGGATATTTTATATTAGGCTTCGACTAGTCCAGGAATCTGTTCGACTAGTCGAAGGAACAGTGTCTACTGTATTTTCGACCAGTCGAAAGTCTTCAACTCAAAGTCCAGCGATGAAATTCAAGTTCTTCGACCAGTCAAAGGAGACCTTCGACCAGTCGTAGAACGGTCAAAGCTTATCGCGCTCGATTTTTTCAAATATCTGTTAATTCTTCGACTAGTCGAAGAGTTCCCTAGACTAGTCGAAGACGCGATCTGCTCACCTATAAATAGAGCATGAATCTCAGAAGAATTAACGAAATTAATTAATCCATTCAAGCCAATCTTCGTCAAACTTCTGAGAGATAATTTTGTGCTTCATCTAAGCTAAGTGTGCTTATTTAATATTCTCTTTCTTTAGCTTTATTTAATTGATTTTGTTTCTGCTATTCCAATTTAATTTGATAAGAGGAATTGTTATTCCCTTTCTTTGGAATCAAAATCAATTAAGGCAAGCTTTATTTGGTTTAATTTAAAATCTATTAGAACTAGAACCATTGTAATTGAGTACTGGATATTGAACTTGGACATTCAATCATCTACTCTGACTTGGTTCTACCGGGCTGCTACAACGAAGGAGATAATCAGGTATTTCACATTTAATTGTAAATTCCTTTCTATTTTGGTTTCTTTCAAGATTTACCAGAAAAATCTTGTTGTATTGGTTATCTGACGAGAGCCAGGAAAACTCAGAAGTGGGGTTTTTTTAATTGTGTAAGCCCACAGACAAAGACACAATTGAAAAGGTTTTGGGTGAATCTGTGAAAACCTATTTTGTTAGTGAACGCTAATATCCCCTATGTGAGGATATTAGGAGTGGAGTAGCATTCTGTGTGGCTGTTGTTTAACAGTTGGTGAACACACAGGCAAACCACTATAATCCCTTGTGTTGTGGTTGAATGATTTATACTTCTAATCTTTAATTATTTATTTGTGGGATGTATGTATGGTGGTGAATGTTGTAATCATTTAATTCAAGCATTGTAGGAATTTTGTAATAGTTTAGAATTTATTTTTTGTTATTCCTTTATCAGCTTGATATTTAATTTCCTTTAAAGTTGTTCCAGCAAGGTTACCCTGCCATTTTTATGGTGTATGGCTGTCCCTATAACAATACATTTGTGATTACAATTTACTTGATTCAGTTTGTGTTTATTTCTGTATGCATCTTTGGTTTGAGATTTGATACAAAGATCTTTCTAGAAATAAGGTTGTCCTACCATAAACTCTGGTTTTTGGTATAAGGTTGTCCTTAGAACAACATTTGTATCAACCTCTCAAGATTTGAATTTTGAGGTTATTTTACTTTCCTGCATTGTGATTTATTTTGGTTATCATATTCTTTTTAATTCCACTTTTATAAGTTTTATTTAGCATAGACCTTCACCCCCCCTCTAGGACATATAGCTAGGCCTTTTCAGACGTCCAGGTCTTACCGATTTTTTGGATAGACTATTTTGTCTAAATTAATTAAAATACATACAAATATCTAAAAATTCTGAAATTTTGTGGAGGTGTGACCCACCTATGGAAGTGTCACTCTGTAAAATTTCAACCCCAACTGACCCCATTTGGGCATCCAAAAGAATGGGCCAAGATGGTTGGACTGCCAGATTTTTCTGCTGTGCAATCCAGCAATATGCCTTGATAAAAAACTATAATTCAAAAATGTTGGGTTTCCTCTTATTGTATGCATGATGAGGGACCTTGGTCCTTAATTCCCAGAGTTTTAGAGGCTCTAAGCCCACTCCAATGGAGTGCCCAAATTTAGGATAGCAACATCTTATAATTATGCTTGGCCTTTGGGCTAAAATTTTGAGGAGTGGGGCCCACCACATTGTGAAGAATCTTAGAGGTAATAATTTGTACCTTTAGTTCCTTAAATGTTGAGCTTAATAAATGAACTGTTGAGGCCCACCACAGTTGAATTTAATTAGGTCCATGAATGTGGCTAGTTGTTGAACTCTTTAGGCCCAATTGAGCTGGAACTTTCCAGATAGGACCATTGAACTCTTGGGCCATTTTTACCATACTATTGTGTTGGATTAGTGGACCGGATTATACAAGTATATGGGCCCTTGGTTGCCCACAAAATCAACTTTATACTTGGGCCGGGTTGTAGGCCCAACTTACTTGACTAAGAGCATGACATTTGCCCATGTGATTTGAGCAATGGGTTGCCCACTAGGCCACCACAATATATGGGATTAGTGGCCTTTATGTTGGGCCCTAACCTTTCCCCTATGGGCCCATAGTGGTATATATGCGTTGGGCTATATGTGTTTCCCTTGGACCCATGTTTTAGATAGGCCTTGGGCCGCCTTTCTGAAGCCCAACATGAGTGCATGTGATATAATTATGGGTTGCCCATTAGGCCCACCATAATGAGTAAACCCATGTCTTTTATGGTTGGGCCCTAACCTTGCTTAAGGGCCCACCAGGTTGCCTATGTATTGGGCTCAGTGTATGGCCCACTAGGCCATGGATTGCTTCAGCCTTGGGCCTTATTTCATGCTTGAGTAGTGGCGGGCTACCTCCTGGAAACCAGTTGAGGTTGAATGTCCTCCTGGGTGATCTTAAGGTAGGCCCATATGTTTCTCTATGGATGGTTAAAGGCCCACAATAGACCCTAGGCCATTTATTTGAGGCTAAATACGGATGTATGTGGACCTACCTCAACATATGTTAGTCCGAGCCATTCAAGCCTTGTATCGCCCGATCATGGATGCGCCCTCTGGCTTGGGTTGTTGCTAAACTCACAATCCAGTGACGGGCCTACTTAATCTTTTCATGATGTATGCACACCCTCCATCTAGTGGAACCCCTTATGAGTATTGTTAGCCTTCATGCGATTATTTGACTAATTTCTGGACTTTAGCAAGTCCAAGAAGTCGTGCAGGCTGAAAGTTTATAAACGGGCCTTAAATGTACATTGTTATAGTTAAGACTTTAGTTGGTTGTGGGGCCCACCATATTGAGAACTTGTGTATGTGTTACATGCTTATGTTTTCTTATAATCTTTGGGCTTAATCAGTGCATTCTTTTGGGTCACCTTTAATGATCACATGAGGACCCCATCTTAGATCAAATTTTTAGGACATCCCTTAGTCCTAGAGTAGGCTAGGACATCCTAGCTTGGCCCAACCATACATTGGGCCAACTTCTACCATTTTGATAGACTTCTAGGCTGAGATAAGGATAATATTGGGCCCTTGGTTACCCACTTAAATTGCTAGTTATTGGGCTAATGTAGTGGGGCCCATTTCATCCAAATGTAAAACTCATTTTTGGGCTGTATATTGTGTACGTGGGCTACCCACCAAGTCCAACTTAATGCATGAATTCTATGACTATTGAAAATTGAGCCTTGGGCCTTAATTCCCCTCTTGGATCCTATGTTGTTAAAAATTGGTATTATATCTTTTTATAGCTTATTATGAGGAATATATGTATGTGGTTACCTTTATTTTTATCTTAAATGTAGGCCTTGGGCCTTCTATCCATATAGTTCATGGTTGATATGCCTTTTTGGGGAATAATGGTTAAATGTCCCAATTATGTACACTTCTAGGCCCGGTTGTATTTTAGAGTGATTGGATACTTATCTTAGACTCTTGCTAGGCTCATTTCTATATTACTTAGACCCGTAGCTTGTATACTTAGTCTTGTGGGCTACCCCAGGTAAATGGGCCCCCACTAGAGGTGGGATTCCTTATAGATATTGTCTAAATACTTAGTCTTGGTCCCTTCTTGGATAGGAAGAGTGTACTACTTTGTGTATCGCCGCATAATACGTTTAGACCCATCTTCATGGCCCATGTGCATCATTGTATGCTTGGTTAAAACTGTGTGTATGGTCATATTGTGTTATTAGGCATTGCATGTTACCTTCTCTGAGGGACGTAGTATTCCCTCTTAAGCACATTGGATGCTTGGAATTGATGCATAGTTGATTGTGTGATTCATGCATCTGGCATTGTATAGCATATGGACAATTATCACCCTTGCTCTATCAGGGCTGTAACCTCCATAGTTACATTGTGGTTGGCCATGTTTGGACACCAAAAATATTACTTAAGCATACTGGGTGCATAGGATGCCCAAGAGTGAAATTTTTAAAACTTCCATGGTACCAAGGATCTTCTCCAACACCGTGACCGAGTGGAATATATGAGCGCATAAGGGCCTTATACCATTAGGTCACGACTCCCACTGTCGTGTAGTCGGTTGGATAGGGGTGTGGCCTTACTCGCCTGATGTAAGGGGGCATTGCTAGGCTGAGTTTAACCAGCTCGTGAATGGGTTCGTTACCTTTAGGCCTTGATGGTGATTGGTTGTCCTCAGGAAGGGTAGTGAGGTCTCTTACTCTCGTTTGACTGTGCGGGGTCTGTAGAGCGGCAATCATCCAGTAGTGTAATGGACCCCGGTGATTTCCTTACGATGGAAATGTACTTGATATGTGGATTGGATGTGAGCACTAACATTACTTTGTATTGCATTTGCATCGGCTGTGTAAGCCTCATAATGCATTACAGTACTCATTGCATTACAATACTCATCGCATTACAGTACTCATTACATTATAAAACTCATTGGATTATATAGCCTTGGTACTACTTCCTGCATTATCGTGCTGTCATGGTATAGTTTCTTGCATTTATGATAGCCTTAGTAAGGCTAGTGGTATTGGTATTGATTATGACTCCCTTCTGCATTCTCTATTTTTTTCTTAGCACCATTGTCACACACTTTCACCACCCTCTAAGCTTTCTATAAGCTTATGCACGATTGATGCGTGTAGGAGATCCTAGGCAGGCATCGCAGTGGCAGAGTTTGGATTAGAGCTGAGCTTGAGGACCCAGTGTTGCAGACTTCCTTTCTTCCTTCTATTATCTTATGTATGTCCTTTTAGACCTTATGGATACTTTTAAAAGTTCAAATTCTTAATGAATTTTGTGATGTGTGCCTTGTTATTTTCAGATCTACTTGTTGTGATCTTGGGTATGCTCGTATTAAAATGATTATACTGTTATGAAAATCTTCCTTGTAGGATCCAAGGATCGGAACCTGCCACAGGAGCCGAGAATGGGGTACTATGGAGGCTGTTGCGGCCAGAACCGGCCATCGAGTTCTTTGTGAGTCCGGTTACTGGGTCTAGGGCGTGATAGGAGTTAGTATCAGAGCATAACAAGTAATTTTGGATTAACTTGGGATAATATCACATATCTGTTGCGAGCTTAGGACAAGTAGTGTCCTGAGTGCATTTCTCTTGTTCGATTTGAGCCTTCAAGGATTCTAATTCCTAGGTCTCCATCACCTTTGTTCTCTCTGTAGACCATGCCGTCTAGTCGTGGTGCCCATGATTGTGACGACCGTGGCCGTGGTGCCCATAGACATGGTTCTCATTTCGCTCCAGCGATTCGAGTGACTATTGTTCCACCATCTGAGGTTCATGTTTCCCCTCTAGAGCCTATCGTACCTATTCCTGAGGCTCCCGCCATACCTCTGCCTCCGCCAGAGGCCAGTGCTACCCCCTTTTATCTGACAATTCCTGTAGGAGCTGAGCATCTCCATCAGTTGATGCAGGTCGTCACTGATGTTCTTCAGACCCGTCAGCCCATTCCTGAGACACTCGGACAGGCGGAACAAGAGAGTGCAAGTCCCCTTTTGCAAGATTCGACTCTGTAGCGTGCTTCGTTGGTAGTATTTTTACTTCAGGACGAGGCCGAGTGGACCAATTCGAGAGGGATCGTGATTAGAGGAGAGGCCGAAAGAGGTAGGCCCCCTCCTGTATCTCCCGGCAGCATCGACAGTGGCAGAGGTGCGTAGCCTATCGAGCCGCCAGAGCATCAACATCACATGCAGTAGCTTCTTCATCATCATTAGCACCACCGGTCGCTTCATCTTCCACCCCTTTTCTGGAGTTTGCTTAGGTTGTAGCAGACGGGACACCGTAGGAGCGAGTGTCCCCATCAGCAAGATGGACCTTCGCAGCGACCGTAGTAACAGCAAAGACTGTAGATGCAGAGGAGACGACACCTCCCCAGACACCTCAGGCTTGATTTTGCGTGACTCAACAGGACCCTTAGTTATTAGGGGTGTCGTTATGGGTGTTCTCCTTGTCTCCGTATGTAAGTCTTGTGTTTAGGTGCGTCGTACCTTTTTATATCCAAGGGCTTTTGTTCACTCAAATTGCTATTAGAGTCTGCCGTAAGAGATTGTTAGTATCGACACTTTTTAGGAAGATCGTTATGTTAGGCTGATGATATTATCGCGTTCCGTTTTGGTTGGTGAGATGTTCTTCCCCGCTGAATAGTTTTATATTGCCGATGTTGAGCTTGTTTTGTTGTCAAGGCAGTATTCCTGGTTAGGGATGGTAGGTCAAATTGCTAGTTTTGACGCCGAGTGTGACGCTTGTCAGCAAGTTAAGGCCGATCATCTGAGACCCCCTAGTCCCTTACAGCCGTTGAGTGTTCTAAAGTCGAAGTGGGAGCACGTATCGATGGATTTCATCGCAGGTTTGCCGAGGACTCAGCGCGGGCATGATACCATTTAGGTTATTGTCGATCGTCTGACGAAGTCGGCTCATTTCATTCTAGTGCATGCTTCCTGGTCTATGGACCGACTTGGAGATAGTGAGACTGTATGACTCCTCTTGAGACACTCTACAGTAGACCGTGCAAATCTCCTAGTAGTTGGACCGAAGTTGGAGAGTGTCATCTCTTAGGTCCCAAGCTTATGCAGCAGACATCAGAGGCTATTGATGTTATCAAGCAGAGGATGCGCATAGCTAAGAGGCGGTAGAAGAGTTTTGCTGATCGTCAGCGTCGACCCCTGGAGTTCGCAGTCGGGACATGATATATCTCAAGGTCTTGCCTATGAAAGGCTTAGTTCGCTTTGGTATGAAGGAAAAGCTCGCCCCGAGATTTATTGGACCTTTTGAGATTACCGAGCGCATGGGCGCTGTGGCCTATAGGCTTGCCTTACCTCCTGAGTTGTCCATGATCCACGACATGTTCCATGTTTTTATGTTGCGAAAGTGTGGGTCGGACACTATCCATGTGATTGATTAGCAGCCACTTGAGGTCCATGAGGATGCTTCTTACGTCGAACAATCGATTCATATTCTTGATCGGAAGGAGCAGGTCTTCAGGATCAAAGTCATTCCCTTGGTGAAGGTGCAATGGGCTCATCATTCAGAAACTGAGGCGCCTTGGGAATGCGAGGCCGAGATTAGAGAGCGTTATCACTATTTGTTTGATGATTGATTGATATATGATTGTTTATATTGCCTTCCTAGTATGATGATTGTTATATGATGGTGGTGTTTTATCTTTTCTTTTATCCTGAATTGGTAAATTTCGAGGATGAAATTTCTTTGTTAGTGAGGAGGATTGCGACACCCGACCCGAGTTTGCATGTGTGCATGTGTGTGTGTAAGTGTGCATTTCGTTCATTTTGGTCCCGCGGTCCTACCGGTTGAATCCCGACATCCCGCAACCCTCGGATTGTGTTTGCGATCAACCTTGAGTTCGGTCATGTAGATCCGATTCGGATCAAGCTAAGACCTATGCCATTACGACCGCATCGTCGTCGCGGTTCCAACGCCGTGTCTCACGCATAAATTTGATATGTAGATCAAAAGTTGTGTACATTTCATTGTATGACCCTTAATCATGTGGCCCACTTAGGTGTCATGCATGTGGAACCCACTCCTCTTGGCCCAAGTTCCCATGCAATACTATACATACCACTAAAATTTCATAGCTAACACTACCCACCCCACACACATCATCCAAAAGCCTACTCTACTCTACAACTTTGTTTTCTCCTCCCATAGGTAATTATTTCTTTTCTTACAAACAAATGATTTCTCTCTCTCTCTCTCTCTCTATCTCCTCATCTCTTTCCCTCCTCATTCTCTCCATGGCCAGCAAATCCCCCGTTTTCTCCAGCCCCTTCTTTCCCTAATCTCTCTAAATTCATCCATTTCAAGATCATCTCACCCATTGATTTCCCTTCCTTGGAGCTAGAGGAGCAAGGAGACCTAGATTTTTGTAAGGATCAAGGTGAGTGCTCTCCATATCATGTAGATCTCTTCTTCTTAATGTGGATCTTTCCCTCCTCATTTTAGATGTGTAAGACCTACCAATCAATGGTGGAGATCTTACACAACCATCTAGATGTGGCCATGAGGCCCACATTGTACATACATGTCCATGCATGGGATTCTTCCCTTGATGGACCCCTTGCATGTGGATTTCCTCTATTTTTCTAGGTATAATGGGTCATCTAGACCCTTGCATGTGGCCGGGATGGCATCCCAACCATTCATCTCAAAGATCTAGGCCATGCATCATAAGATCTATATTGTACAATGTGTTTAATTGTTGTTTGTGGTTGTGATTGATTGTGTGGGGACGGTTTAATAGTGGCGGAGCCCTCCCCTCATGGCCGGATGTTCTTCTTTCTTTTTCATTGTTTCATAATCTAATGATATTATGTGTGGTCCACTTAGTGGTCCTGGATTGCCCAGAAAAGCCCAGTAAGGAAGGAACATCTATACTCAACTTACACCATGGTTTAGATGCCCCTTTTTTTCCACCTTAAATGTTCTTGAAAGGGTGGGAATTTGGGGGTTTGTTTTGAACAATTTTGGGTCCCACTATGGTGGGCCATGGCACCTAATTTATGGGCCAATCCCTTTCTTAATAGGCCTATACATTTATTTTATTTCATGCATGTACTGCTGTCCAGAAATTTCTGGACAGATTTTTGTTGGACTTTGGGCATGAATTTGGGACTGATTGGGGGACCTTTTGTACCCATCAAATATACTTTTCTTAAATGTGGGGATCTCATCTTGATGTCCCCCAAATTTCAGCCCTATCTGACTTTCATTGGGGTCCCAAAGGTATGATCCAAGTGAGGTGGATAGTCTGGATTTTCTGCACTGTTCCAGCAACATTCCACCATTGACAGGTTGGAATTCTTAAATTTATTAAAATACTTTTGGGTGTTTAAAAATTATGAAAATTTACAAGGAGATGGTTCACTCATGGCAGGACTCACCTACAATATTTTGGGGCCAATGGACACCTGTACATGCCATGGTGGTGGATGGACCGGCCCATTACAATATGGTGTCCAGATCAGTCAGATTTTCAGGACAATTTGATTTCTTGAAATAAATTAAAATATTTTTAGATGTCCAAAAATTTTAAAATTTTGTAAAGTTATTTTTCGCCCACGTTGGGACCTACATAGTAAATTTTAGGGCCAATGGACCCCTACACACTCTGTGCTGAGGGCCGAACTGGCCCACCACGTTTTGACGTCCAGGTTTGTCTGATTTTTTGGACAGACTATTTTGTCTAAATTAATTAAAATACATATGAATGTCCAAAAATTCTGAACTTTTATGTGGGTGTGACCCACCTATGGAAGTATCACTCTGTAAAATTTCAGCCGCAATTGACCCCATTTGGGCATCCAAAAGAATGGGCCAAAATAGTTGGACTGCTAGATTTTTATGCTGTGCAATCCAGCAATATGCCTTGATAAAAAACTATAATTCAAAAATGTTTCCTCTGATGGTGGGCCACCTTTTTGGGTTTTCACTTATTTTATGCATAATGAGGGACCTTGGCCCTCAATTCCCAGAGTTTTAGAGGCCATGGGCCCACTCCAATGAAGTGCCCAAATTTAGGACAGCAACATGTTATAATTATGCTTGGCCATTGGGCTGAAATTTCGAGGAGTGGGGCCCACCACATTGTGAAGAATCTTAAAGGTAATAATTTGTACCTTTAGTTCCTTAAATGTTGGGCTTAATAAATGCACTGTTGAGGCCCACCACAGTTGAATTTAATTGGGTCCATGAATGTGGCTAGTTGTTGAACTCTTTAGGCCCAATTGGGCTGGAACTTTCCAAATAGGCCCATTGAACTCTTGGGCCATTTTTACCATACTATTGTGTTGGATTAGTAGGCCGGATTATACAAGTATATGGGCCCTTGGTTGCCCACCAAATCAACTTTATACTTGGGCCGGGTTGTAGGCCCAACTTACTTGACTAAGAGCATGACATTTGCCCATGTGATTTGAGCAATGGGCTGCCCACTAGGCCACCACAATATATGGGATTAGTGGCCTTTATGTTGGGCCCATAGTGGTATATATGGGTTGAGCTATGTGTGTTTCCCTTGGACCCATGTTTTAGATAGGCCTTGGGCCACCTTTCTAAATTCCAACATGAGTGTATGTGGTATGATTATGGGTTGCCCATTAGGCCCACTATAATGAGCAAACCCATGTCCTTTATGATTGGGCCCTAACCTTGCTTAATAGTCCACCAGGTTGCCTATGTATTGGGCTCAGTGTATGGCCTACTAGGCCATGGATTGCTTCGGCCTTGGGCCTTATTTCATGCTTGAATAGTGGCGGGCTACCTCCTGGAAATCAGTTGAGGTTGAATGTCCTCCTGGGTGATCCTAAGGTAGGCCCATATGTTTCTCTATGGATGGTTGAAGGCCCACCATAGACCCCAAGCCGTTTATTTGAGGCTAAATACGGATGTATGTGGAACTTACCTCAACATATGTTGGTCCGGGCCATTCAAGCCTTGGATCGCCCGATCATGGAAGCGCCCTCTAGCTTGGGTTGCTGCTAGACTCACAATCCAGTAACGGACCCACTTGATCTTTTCATGATGTATGCACACTCTCCATCTGGTGGGGCCCCCTATGAGTATTGTTGGCCTTTATGAGATTATTTGACTAATTTTTGGACTTTAGCAGGTCAAGGAAGTCATGCAGGCTGAAAGTTTACCAAAGGACCTTAAATGTACATTGTTATAGTTGAGACTTTAGTTGGTTGTGCGGCCCACCATATTGAGAACTTGTGTACATGTTACATGCTTATGTTTTCTTATAATCTTTGGGCTTAATAAGTGCATTCTTTTAGTTCACCTTTAGTGATCACATGAGGACCCCATCTTAAATCAGATTTTTGGGACATCCCTTAGGCCCAGAGTGTGCTGGGACATCCTAACTTGGCCCAACCATACATGGGCCGACTTCCACCATTTTGATAGACTTGTGGGATGAGATAAGGATAGTATTGGGCCCTTGGTTGCCCACTTAAATTGCTAGTTATTGGATTGATGTAGTGGAGCCCATTTCATCCAAACGTAAAACTCATTTTTGGGCTGTATATTGTGTACGCGGGCTGCCCACCAAGTCCAACTTAATGCATAGATTCTATGACCATTTGAAATTGAGCCTTGGGCCTTAATT
Source organism: Magnolia changhungtana (assembly GCA_030180095.1). Classification (NCBI taxonomy): domain Eukaryota; kingdom Viridiplantae; phylum Streptophyta; class Magnoliopsida; order Magnoliales; family Magnoliaceae; genus Magnolia; species Magnolia changhungtana. Next base: position 920,409 of record JASAUF010000583.1, on the reverse strand, counting down.
CCCCTCTTAGAGCCTATGTTGTTAAAAAATGATATTATATCTTTTTATGGCCTATTATGAGGAATATATATATGTGGTTACCTTTATTTTTATCTTAAATGTAGGCCTTGGGCCTTCTATCCATATAGTTCATGGTTGATATGTCTTTTTGTATTTTAGAGTGATTGGATACTTATCTTAGAATCTTGCCAGGCTCATTTCTATATTACTTAGACCCGTAGCTTGTATACTTAGTCTCGTGGGCTACCCCAAGTAAATGGGCCCCCACTAGAAGTGGGATTCCTTATGGATATTGTCTAAATACCTAGTCTTGGTCCCTTCTTGGACAGGAGGAGTGTACTACTTTGTATATCGCCGCATAATGCGTCTACACCCATCTTCATAGCTCATGTACATCATTGTATGCTTGGTTAACACTGTGGTGTATGGTCATATTGTGTCATTGGGCATTCCATATTAACTTCTCTGAGGGATGTAATATTCCCTCTTGAGCACGTTGGATGCTTGGAATTGATGCATAGTTGATTGTGTGATTCATGCATCTGGCATTGCATAGCATATGTACAATTATCGCCCTTGCTCCATTAGGGCTGTAGCCTCCACAGTTACATCGTGGATGGCCATGTTTGGACACCGAAAATGTTACTTGAGTATATCGAGTGCATAGGATGCCCATAGGTGAAATTTTCAAAACTTCCATGGTACCAAGGATCTGTTCCAACGCTGTGACCGAGTGGAATATATGAGCGCACAAAGGCCTTATACCATTAGGCCGCAACTCCCACTGTCTTGTAATCGGTTGGACAGGGGTGTGGCCTTACTCGCCTAATGTAAGGGGGCATTGCTAGGCTGAGTTTGACCAGCTCGTGAATGGGTCCACTACCTTCAGGCCTTACAAGTGATTGGCTGTCCGCATGCAGGGTAGTGAGGTCTCTTATGCTCGTTTGACTGTGCGGGGTTTGTAGAGCGGCAGTCATCCAGCAATGTAATGGACCCCGGTGATTCCTTATGATGAAAATGTACTTGATATGTGGATTGGATATGAGCACTACCATTACTTTATATTACATTTGCATCGGCCGTGTAAGCCTCATAATGCATTACAGTACTCATTGCATTACAATACTCATCGCGTTACAGTACTCATTGCATTGCAAAACTCATTGCATTATTTAGCCTTGGTACGACTTCCCGTATTATCGTACTGCCATGGTATAGTTTCTTGCATTTATGATAGCCTTGGTAAGGCTAGTGGTATTGGTATTGATCATGACTCCCTTCTGCGTTCTCTATCTTTTTCTGAGCACCATTGTCACACATTTTCACCACCCTCTAAGCTTTCTATAAGCTTATGCACGATTGATGCGTGCAGGAGATCTTAGGCAGGCATCGCAGTGGCAGAGTTTGGATTAGATCTGAGCTTGAGGACCTAGTGTTGCAGACTTCCTTTCTTCCTTCTATTATCTTATGTATGTCCTTTTAGACTTTATGGATACTTGTAAAAGTTCAAATTCTTAGTAAATTTTATGATGTGTGCCTTGTTATTCTCAGATCTACTTGTTGTGATCTTGGGTATGCTCGTATTGGAATGATTATACTGTTATGAAAATCCTCCTTGTAGGATCCAAGGATTGGAACCTGCCTCAGGAGCCGAGAATGGGTTACTATGGAGGCTGTTGTGGCCAGAACCAGCCATCTGGTTCCTTGTGAGTCCGGTTACCGGGTCTGGGCCGTGACATCAATAAAAGTGTTATTCCCGACAGTTATGGTTCATCTGTAAAAGTCAGGCGAAAATTTTCTAACTTAGATAAACAACACTTTTACCGACAAAAATTTTTGTCGGTAAAATTATTATTCCTGACGGTTTTGATTCGTCGGTAAAACTCTTACCGCGAAACTTTTCAAGGCAGCAGGAAAATTTTCTAAGTTAAAAATTAGATCATTATTACTGATGGAAATTTTCGTCGGTAAAACTCTGGAAAATTTTTTATCTTAAAAATACAATACTTTTACTAACGAATATATTTTCATCGTTAAAAATATTATTCCCGATGGTTTTCATTCATCAGTAAAAGTCCGTGTAAAAATTTTCTAAAAACACTTACCAACAAAACTTTTCATTGGTAAAAATATTATTCTCGACGGTTTTGGTTCGTTTATAAAACTTACCGCGAAACTTTTCTAGCCAACAGGAAAATTTTTCAAGTTAAAAATTAGATCAATATTACCGACAAAACTTTTCGTCGGTAAAACTCTCAGTGGAAAATTTTATCTTAATAAAACAACACTTTTACCGCTGAAAATATTCTTCAGTAAAAATATTATTCCCGACGGTTTTGGTTCGTCGGTAAAAGTTAGGGCGAAAATTTTCTAATATATATATACGACACTTTTACCGATGAAACTTTTCGTCGATAAAAATATTATTCCCAATGGTTTTGGTTCGTCGGTAAAACTCTTACCGCGAAACTTTTTAAGCCAGTGGGAAAATTTTCTAAGTTAAAAATTAGATCATTATTACCGACGAAACTTTTCGTCGGTAAAACTCTCAATGGAAAATTTTTAATCTTAAAAAAACAACACTTTTACCGACGAAAATATTCATTGGTAAAAATATTATTCTCGACGGTTTTGGTTCGTCAGTAAAAGTCAAGGTGAAATTTTTTTAATTTAAATAGACGACACTTACCGACGAAACTTTTCATTGGTAAAAATATTATTGCCGACGGTTTTCGTTCGTCAGTAAATGTCTGGGCAAAATTTTCCTTGAATAGACCACACTTTTATCGACAAAAATTTTCGTCGGTAAAAATATTATTCCCGATGGTTTTTGTTCGTCGATAAAAGTCGGGGCAAAAATTTTCAAACTTAAATTTACAACACTTTTACCGACAAAAATTTTCGGCGGTAAAAGTGGTTTTGTACTTTTTACCGATGAAAATATTCGTCGGTGAAACTCTTAGCGGGAAAATTTTCAAAATAGCGCAAAAAATTTCTTTTTTAAAAATATGACACTTTTACCGACGAAAATTATCGTCGATAAAAACATTATTCCTAACGAAAAAAAATTTCATCGATAAAATAGTACTTTTACTGACGAAATTTTTTTCGTCAGTAAAAACGTTATTTCTTGTAGTGCCTATACAAGGAGAGAGTATATGGATTCTTACAATTTACAACTTAATTATCAGATTGAGCCCCTTTGTAGCACATTCTTAAAATACTTAATCGATGCTCTCTCATACTTCAATCAACTTCTCTTGTGCTCCCCCGATCTTTGAAGTCTATCTTCTTTCGTTTCCTTGAATTGGCTACCTTTCATTTGATGCTCAATGAGGCTACCAAAGTTTGGGAAGGATTGATTGAATCTCATATAACTAAAAGCTTACTTAGTTTCCAAATGGAGATTCACTTAGATGGGCATTCTAGAAGTTTGAAAGACAAAAGGTTTTCCTATTGGATTGGGGTTTATCCTCTAAAGAATGAAAGAAAATAAGATCATGTTCATAAGGAGTTTGGAATGCTCATGAGACTGATTAAACATATGCGAAATGACTTGGATCTATTTGGGTAAGAGCCTAGAAGTGTTGGGAATATTGGGATACACTAGGCTTCTAACTTAAAAAACCATCATGGCACAGATCTAATTGCAAGATATATAAAGAAAAAGTTCTAATGGATCTCTAATGGATAGCCTTGATTTATGGAGAGATGCCTACAATCAATCGAACTCCCATTCAATGGGATCAAAGACCAATTCGGTGACATCGAGAAAATTTAGAAGATTAATATTTAGTTACTTGATGTTTATGGGCACCTTTGATTGATTGAGCCTTGAGTTCCATCACTTGAACCCCGACCTCCGATTGATCGAAGGTTCTCTCTAGACATATCGAGGGTCTATTGATGGCATCGAGCTTCACTCTAAAACTATTTGTTGGGCATGCATTTTCATAGCAACTTTGTGCCTCTTTTAGCCTAGCTTATCATGTTTCACTAAGGCTCCTATGACTATGTGATGAGCACTTGAGGTTTACCAATAAATGTTATGATCATCTAGAGGCCAAGGGTATTTTGGGTATAAGGTTAGGGTTAGCAAGACACCTTATTTACCTGTTCTTTACTCCTTGATGCTTCATGTCCTCTTGTGTCTTCAATCTTCTGCTTACAAGGGCTCAAACAACTACATGATACACAGACTCATGTGATTGACAAGCATGTGCATAAATCAGTGCACTAACAGTTCGTATACTGAGTAGGGTATGACTATCTGGATCTTTATATTTTGGGCCAGAGAGTGTTCTATTTGATGATAACACTAACTTCTTATGTTAAAAAAAATGCATTCTTTTATACGTTAAGCTTTCACTTGACGTTATAAAGATCATTGAGCAACTTGGTGTATGACGGTATTTGTTTAATGACATCTAATAAGAGTATTTTTATCTCCACTTGTTGAAAAACTTCTAAAACATTTTGATTATTAACTTGAGGTTTGGATGAGAGCAATAGCCCCACCTTGGAATCAAGCTGGTCAATGTTGGGCTCGGGTAGGAATTCAATTGGGATTGATCTAGCGATGTCATCATCGGCAGTGACTGCTAGATTCGTTAGGGCGTCTGCTCAGGAGTTCTGGGTTCGAGGAACCAGAGTGAGTTCGCAATTGTCAAACTGAATGAGGAGTTCTTTTTTCTTCCGGAAATAGGTAATCATCTTTTCTCCTTTCGCTTGATACTCGTCTGCCACTTGGTTTACGATGGATGAGCTAAGAGTCGGTATGGATTTTTAAAATCCAAGCTCCCATGGCCTTTTCCAATCTGAACCCTGCTAGGAGAGCTTCATACTTTACCACATTATTGGTTGTTGGGAATCCGAATCTTAAGGGACATTGAATGCAGGTCTGGTCGGGCACCGATGCCGACAAGCGAGACAAGAGGAAGTACTGTCACTTCCATCATGACCACAACCACTCCACCAATGATTTCTTCGACCTCGAGGAAAAAATCGAAGCCCTCATACGCAACGGGCATTTGAGGGAGTATGATAGGAGGAGAGAGGAATGCTCTGACCAGAGAGCCGAACAACAAAGTCATCGGAACAACAACAAAGCAACAAGAGAGATCCGCACCATGCATATTCAGTGGGCCTATAGGAGGAGGAAATTTTAACACAGCACGTCGAGCTCATGCTAGGAGCATAAGTGCCAGTAGCTCGGAACACCATGTTAACCTCACATGTAGACCCTCGAAGGAATAGAGGATAACTCCTCGCAATACGACATTTGATGAAGAAGATGCCCAAAGAATTCACCACGCACATGACAACGCCTTAGTAGTGGTCATGACGATAACCAATCACAAAGTACACTGCATTGTGGTGGACACGGGCAGTTTGGCTGAAATCCATTTTGCCGTTGTCTTTGACAAGATGGGAATCCCAAAATCTCGACTCCGACCCATCCAAACTCCATTGCTCGATTTGCCAGAGAAAAGTTTATCTATGAGGGGAGCATACTGCTCCCAGTTATCGCAGGAGAAGGGAAAAACCAAATGAAGGTTGGTTGGCAAATAAACATTATGAAGACTTTAATTAATTTTCATTGGCAATCATTCAATCTCTACTTTTTCGTGTGGTGTGTGGTGAGATCCACATGAGCTTGGGATCTACCTCAATTTTCAGCTAATGTCCTAAAAATGAGCTGAAAAAATGAATTAATTATGTAAAACAAATAAATAAATAAACAGATGCGTCATGGTCTGGCCTACAAATCTTTTCCAACAGCCAGCTGGGTGGCGCAGTGGTCACCACCCAATCTAAGTCAAACCACTGGGGAGTAAATTAGGTGTGCCCAGCCTCAGCCGACACTATGTGCTCTGACCATGGAGGCCACCTTGATGTGTGATCATTGTATATATATTCATGCCGTACAGCCATCAATTGTTTCCAGGTCATTTTCACTGGAAGTCCAAAATAAAAGCATCCAAATCTCTAGTGGACCACACGATAGTAAAAAGTGGTGATTAAACGTTCACCATTAAAAACTTCCTGAGGCCCACCGTAATGCCCACTATAATGTTTATTTGCTATCCAAACGGTTGATAAGGTCACACATGTGGATCCAAAACTTTTGGATTGGGAAGTGACCCTTGCCACCCAGCTGTTTGGTGGAAAAGATCACATAAGAAAAGGTGAAGATTAATGAACAGGTTGGTTGGCAAATAAACATTGTGAAGGCCTTAATTAATTTTCATTGGTAGGCATTCAATCTCTTCGGCTTCGTGTGGTGTGTGGGGAGATCCACTTGAGTGTGCAATCTTCCTTAATTATCAGCTAATGCCGAAAATGTGCTGAAGAAATGAATTAATTATATGAAATAAATAAATAAATAAACAAATATGTCATGGTCCGGCCACAGATCTTTTCCAACAGCCAGCTGGGTGGTGCCGGGTCACCACCCAATCTAAATCAAACGAATCAGGAGCGGATTAGGTGCGCCCAGCCAAAACCGACACCATGTGCTCTGACCATAGAGCCCACCTTAATGTGTGATTTTATATCCATGCCGTCCACCAGGTTTTACCAGCTCATTTTTTAGTATAAGTCCAAAAATAAAAGCATCCAAATCTCAAGTGGACCACACCATAGTAAAAAGTGGTGATTAAACGTTCACAGTTAAAAACTTCCTGAGGCTCACCGTAATGCCCCCTGTAATGTGTATTTGCTCTCCAACCTGTTGATAAGGTCACACAAGTGGGTTCAAAACTTTTGTGGGCCATGAGAAGTTTTTAATGGACAATCACCACCGCATGAGATTTTTATCCGCTTCATTTTTGGGCTAATGTCCTGACAGAAGCTGGAAAAATGAATGAATGGTATGGATATACCATACGTACATCAAGGTGGCCGTACTGTAAGGGCTACACCGTGTATGGCGAGGACGTACGGTGGGGCACCTGCTACTCTCCCCGGGTTAGGTGCAAGTCCCATCCCAACAAAATATCAAGTCAGCTAATGAAACCAGCCTAGCAGATTTACGGAGAGTATGCAGTCTCAACGACTTTCAACTAACTCACATGCAAGTGTAATTCGAACCAACAATAGTCCTCATTCACTGACGCCTATATATATGCTGAGAAGTCTTACTGATCAGAACCATCCATACTAATTTGGGATATATGTTAATGGGCCATCCTAAGGAACAGGTTGAGTGGATGATCCTGACCATTGCAGAAAATTTTAGACCAATGAAAAGATAAATTCAATAGCTTGCACTCAACTCTAAAAATCGAAAGCTAGGACCATCATAGAAGCTTGATTATGAGATAATAGCATATTTACAATAGTGAAATAACATGGACAAATCATTGGACTATCTCAGCTTGTGGGCCGGGATGGCTGGTGACACACAATGGGTATGAGTCGGGACAGTGGCATGGGACTTAAGTTTGAAACTCACGGGTGAAAATTGCCCCATGCTTTTTAGACAATTATCCATGTGAAAATTTGTGTGCCACACGCTTCGGCATGTACTTTTGCCCTAGTCTCAGCACATGTAACATGTTCCTCACTAGTGATGTAATGGCCCTGACTTTTCAGTTACATAAGATTTCAGAGTAATTGAATTAAGAATTTAATTTTGTGATTTATAAGGAAAAAAAAAAAAAAAAAAAAACCCAGGACTTACCTCAATGATAGGGATAGTCTTGCTATAAGGTAAGGTTAGAGGATTGATTTCTAACACACATATACATACAATGAGAGTAGCCCTGCAAAGGAGAAAACACTGCCAGTAAGTTTTCTACATTTTATTTTTTTTAATTTCTAAAATTTCAATCTAAAAACCAAGATCTTACCAATTAATGAACAGGGTTGATTAACCCTACGTCCATTGCATTAATATATGGGGAAGTTTTGAAGAAAATAGAATGATTTTGTGTGAGACCTCGTATTGTAGGAGATCAACTTTGAGAAATGCAATCATATCAGTTTAGAAATATTCGAATTAAAGGATCTTGAAGCCAAATTGTGTTAGGACATCGAATCCTAGGGTGATCTGACAGAGGCATCTCCCACAACGATCTACGAATAATATAGGTGATGATAGATTCTGCTGTAAATCGGTTTTAACCAACAACTGTACATCTTGGATATTTCGAATCTAAGCAATCTTTTAGTTATTTCTAATTTGTCAATGAGAAAATCATTAGATGGGTTGGACCCAATTTATGAATCAATTGAATTCATGCACAAAAACTAAGAAAGTGTAGTAGAAACCTGAAGATTTTCAGAATCTTGGATCGTGTAACAGAACCTAGCTGACTTCGATCGATCGATTGAAGTTGATGTTCAATCGATCGAACATGTCGATTTTTGTCCAGCAACCAAAGTTGAAAATTCATAACATGCTTCGATTGATTTGCATCCATAATTGATCGATCATTGAGAGGTCTCGATTGATTTAGGGTATCGATCGAGAATGACCAAACTGTCCAACAATAAATTGAATGATATCCGACCTATTTCAATTAATCGACGGGTAGGTCCGATCGATTAAAGGTGACTAAATTTGTCCAAAGACTTAATATGTAAAACTCAAATTTCATCCATCTATAACCAATTGATTGAAAGATGGATCAATGACTATCGAGCTGGCTCGATCGATCGACTACATTGATCGAAAGTTCTCCGTTGGTTTTCAAACTTAATTTAAAGGAGTAATGGTGGGTCATATTTGTTTGATCAGAGGTGGACCCCACTTAATAGAATAGCTTAAATGAATTTGTGAATTGTTAAATCATATTAACAGGGATTTGGATTCTAGATCCCAAAGCATTCGACTATTCGACGGATTCGACTCTAATACGAATAAGTGAATCTCAACGTTTCTCATACATGTATGATTAAGATAGATAATATAATTAATATGATTGTTATTATTACTATGATTAACATAATTGATATAATTGATTGTTATATTATTTGAACATTTCCTATTGTATGATTTGTGTTTTGAATAATTATTAATATGAATTGTTTATATGACGCAACATGAAAAGCATTGATGACATGAATTCATGATTTCCTCTTAGTGAGATGTATATGTTAGTCACACATGATAAATCATATACATTAAGCATATACTATATGCATCCATAGTGTTCCTACTCTAATTCATAGAGGTACGTTCTAGATGACCGCATGCACACCTCGTGCATAGGTTCCTAGGGAATCTCCTTAGATGGTTCTCCTAAAAAATTCGTTGTCAAATGCCTATGTTATTGGAACTCTACTCATAATAGAGTAAATGTGTAAATTGTTTATGCTTACCTACTGTGAGTGTGTGACGGGTACATATTGCTCATGCTTACCTACGGTGGATGTTTGACTAGTACAAATTTAGGTTAACGAATATCCAACCTAAACAAGTAGATGATCATCTCACTTCACATGTATCTCATGACATCTCAACATCCACACTACAAGAAACAGCTCTTTTACCGACGAACAAAAATTTGTCGGTAAAAGTACTTTTTTACCGACGAAATTTTTTTTCATCAGTAAAACAGCACTTTTACCGATGATTTTTTTTTCCGTCGCTAATAATCTTTTTACCGACAAAAATTTTCATCGGGAAAACAATTATAATTTTTAACAACGAAAATTTTCACGCTATTTTGAAAACTTGGCGGTAAGACTTTTACCAACGGAATTTTTCGTCGGTAAAAATCACAAAACCACTTTTACTGACAAAAATTTTCGTCGGTAAAACTATTATATTTTCCACAGAGAAAATTTTCACGATGAGTTTTACCAACGAACTAAAACCATCGGGAATAATGTTTTTGTTGACGAAAATTTTCGTCGGAAAAAGTTATATTTTTATGGTCAAAAATTTTGGCGAGGAGTTTTACCGACGACAAGATTCATCTCTAAAAATCCATAAAACTACTTTTCCTGATGAAAATTTTCATCGGTAAAAGTGTTATATTTTTAACTTAGAAAATTTTCGCGGAGTTTTACCGACGAACTAAAATCGTCAAGAATAATCTTTTTACCGACGAAATTTTTCGTCGGTAAAAGTGTTATATTTTTAACTTAGAAAATTTTCGCGGAGTTTTACCGACGAAAAGTTTCGTCGGTAAAAAGATTATTCTCGACGATTTTAGTTCGTCGGTAAAAGTGTTATATTTTTACGATCCAAAATTTTGGCGCGGAGTTTTACCGATGAAAAGGTTTGTCTCTAAAAAACCATAAAACCACTTTTACCAACAAAAATTTTCATCGGTACAAGTGTTACACTTTTAACGTAGAAAATTTTTGCAATGAGTTTTACTGACGAACTAAAACCATCAAGAATAATCTTTTTAGCGACAAAACTTTTCATCGGTAAGTGTTATATTTTACGATCCAAAATTTTGGCACGAAGTTTTACTGACGAAAAGGTTCGTCGCTAAAAAACCATAAAAGTACTTTTACCGACGAAAGCTTTCGTCGATAAAAGTGTTATATTTTTAACTTCAAAAATTTTCGCCCTGAGTTTTACCGATGAACTAAAACCGTCGCGAATAATGTTTTTACCGACGAAAATATTCGTCGGTAAAAGTGTTATATTTTTCACTTTAATATTTTCGCCCATAGTTTTACCGACGAACTAAAACCGTCAGGAATAATGTTTTTGCCGACGAAAATATTCGTCGGTGAAAGTGTTATATTTTTCACTTCTCATATTTTCAAACTAAAACTGCCAGGAATAATGTTTTTACAGACGAAAATATTCGTCGATAAAAGTGTTATATTTTTCACTGGTAAAATTTTCACCCTGACTGTTACCGACGAACTAAAATCGTCAGGAATAATGTTTTTACCGACGAAAATTTTTGTCGGTAGAAGTGTCATATTTTTCATTTAGAAAATTTGGTGTTATTTTGAAAACTTTCGCGGTAAGAGTTTTACCGATGAAAATTTTCGTCGGTAAAAACATTTTTCCCAAAATAAAAAAACCACTTGCCGACAAAAAGTTTCGTCGGTAAAAGTGTTATATTTTTAACTTAGAAAATTTTCGCCCTGAGTTTTACCGACGAACTAAAGCCGTCGGGAACAATGTTTTTATCGACAAAAATATGCATCGATAAAAGTGTTATATTTTTCACCAAGTTTTGTTGGCCCTATCATGATGTGTGTCGAACATCAACACCGCGGATTTGATGTGTCCCTTTTAGGTTATGAGATATCTCAAAAATCATCTATATACGAAACTCAAGTGGGCCATACCATCTAAAACTATGTGAAGACTTCCTAAAAAATATAAGAGCACTTGGTGGGGTCCACATGTGTTTTGGATGTGGTTGAAACTTGGTCTGACCCCTTATCCAAGTGGGACACACATAATGAGTGGGTTGGATATGTGAATCACATTTAAGCAGGCCCAATTTATGATTATGAATGTTTTAAGGAAACCCTTCTCCACTACATTTAGGTGAGTTACTCGTTACCCTTACCAGAGTAAACTCTGTGGGGTCCACTGTTATTTATTTATTTTATCCACTCCATTCATCCATGTTAACAGATAATTTGAGGTCTAAAGAATAAAAAGGAAACATATCCAAAGCTCAAGCAGACCACACCACAGGAAATAGTATGATTGAACCTCTACCATTTAAAATTTCTTGGACGCCATAGAAGTTTTGGATCAAGCTGATGTTTGTGTTTTCTATTCATTCATATATTTTTGATATTATAAACAACATTTAACCGTTTTTGGACAATCTAATCAGTTCAAATTGAAGAGTAAATAACTTCAGATGTTTAAATCAAATTTCACTGAAATTGTTGATCAATCTTGGTATGCCAAATATCTTTTCTCATATGTAGCTTGATTGAGGCGAGTAACTAGTCAAATTGAGGGTATTAATTAGTAAAATAGAGTGAATGGACCAGACATGTAAAATGGGCCAAATATTTTGGTCAAAATTGTGACCCAACTTACTGACCTCATGAGAACCTAAGAATTGATGTTAGTAAGTTTTGTGGGCCCCATCATGATGTGTGTTGAACATCAACACCATGGATTTGATGTGTCCCCTTTAGGTTATGAGATATCTCAAAAATCCTTTGTATACGAAACTCAAGTGGGCCATACCATCTAAAACTATGTGATGACATCCTAAAAAATATAAAAGCACTTGGCAGGGCCCACATGAGTTTTGGATGCAGTTGAAACTTGGTCTGACCCCTCATCCAAGTGGGACACACAATGAGTGGGTTGGATATGTGAATCACATTTAAGCAGGCCCAATATATGATTATGAATGTTTTGAGGAAACCCTTCTTAGAGGCCATAGAAATTTTAAGGTCCAATTTATGATTTTGAAAAATTCTTAGAGGCCATAGAAGTTTTAGATCAAGCTGATGTGTTTGTGTTTTCTCTTCATTCATATCTTTTTGATATTATGAACATGTTGGATGTCAAATAAAATTACTGTGGAACCATGGAAGGTATCAACAGTTGAAATCATTATTATACACTATTTCAAGTGGCATGGTCCACTTGACTTTTGGATTTATCGAAAATTCAGGATCAACCCACGCCATTCATCCATTTTTTCGAGATCATTTTAGATAATTTTCCAAGTAATGAATCATATCTAAAGATTAAATGGACCACACCACAAATAAGGGGAACAGATTGACTACTCCCCTTGACACCATCCAATGACCGGTGGTTGGTGCTCTGCAGCCCCACCATGATGTATGTGTTTAATCCATGCCATCCATCTATTTTTAAAGATCATCTTATGACATGAGACAAAAAATGAGGCATATCCCAATATGAAATGGACCACATTACAAGAAACAGTGTTGAATGAGCATCAACCATTTAAAACATTTTGGGGGCCATAAAAGTTTTGGATCGAGATGATTTTTGTTTTTCCCCTTCATCTAGGCCTGTATGACCTAATAAACAGATTAGATGTCAAATAAACAATACAGTGGGCCTTACGAGGATTTTAATGATGGATAACCAATCACCATTGTTTTCACGTGGTGTGGTCCACCGTATAAGATATATATATATATATATATATATATATATATATATATATATATATATATATATATATACCTCTCATTTTTGGGCCCCACCATGATGTATGTTTTATATCCACCTTTTATCCATTTGGAGAGATCATTTTAGGGCAATATCCAAAGATAAATCCAAAGCTCTAGTGGACCTAGCATAGAAAACAGTGGGGATAGTGACACCCACCATTAAAAACTTCTAAGGCCAAGAAAGTTTTAGAAGAAGCTGATATTTGTGTTTTACCTTATTTCATGTCTTTTTTAACTTTTGAACAGGTTGGATTTCAAATAAAAATTTGAAAGGGCCTAGCTATATGCCCTTAGGGGGGGGGGGGGGGGGTGAATAGGGCAATGCCAAATAAAACTTAAAACAGCGGAATAATGAAAGATATAAATAACAATGCTGAAATAATAACAATCTTAAAGCATATGAAATATAAGAATGATACTAAATCAGTTCTAAGGACAACCATACACCAAAAACCAATGGCTTATGGTAGAACAATCTTATTTCTAGAACAATCTAGCAAACACAAATGATATGGAAAATAAATCAAGAATAACTTACAGAAATAAATCCTAAGTTATTACACCATTCAACCACACGTTCTTGAAATGAAAATTACAACATTCATCCACAAAAGCAATCCACAATACTGAAGGAATAAATGAATAAAGAAATCAAGCACATCCACAACACAACGATATATAGTGGTTCGCCTGTGTGTTCACCAACTGTTAGCCAACAGCCACACAGAATGCTACTCCACTCCTAATATCCTCACACAAGGGATATTAGCATGCACTCTCAAAAATAGGTTTTCACAGGTTCACCCAAAACCTTCACAATTGTGTCTTTTTATCTCGGGCTTACACAATCCAAAAACCCCACAATCTGAGTTTTCTGGCTCTCCTCAGATAACCAATACAATGAGATTTTTCTGGCAAATCTCAAACAAAACCAGAGAAAGTAAATTACAAAGTAAAATACCTGGATCTCCTTTTGAAGTAGCCCAGTAGAACCAATCGGAGTAGATGTATGATATATCATTCAATGTCCAATACTCACTTAAAGAAAGGTTCTATGTCTAATTGATTTTAGATTAAATTAATAAGAGCAAGGTCTATTTGATTTTGATCTCAGAAGAAGGAATATCACAAATTCCTCTTTTCTAAATGAGATTGGAATGTGGATCAAAATCACAATAGAATAATGCTATCAAAAGGAATATTAAATATGCACAATAGCTTAAAAAAATAATCACAACTTATCTCAGAGTATAGCCTTAAATCGCTTGAATTGAATGGAATGGAATGAATAAACTCTGAAATTCATGCATTATTTATAGCCTGAAAAATCCCATCTTCGACTGGTCTTAGGATCCCTAGGACCGGTCGTAGCTTCAAAGATTTTGAAAGATTTCCGCGGGATTAGATTAGCTGTTCTCACGACTGGTCTTAGGTAACCTACGACCGGTCGTGGGCCACCTACGACTGGTCGTGTGTCACCTATGACTGGTCGTAGGACCCTAAATAGGTCGCTGGAGTTCAAGTCGTAGGACTACGACCGGTCAAAGGATGAGTCGTAGAACTTCCCAGGACTAGTCGAAGCAAGTCCAGGACTGGTCGAAGGACAACCAAGAAAATCTGAAAATCCGTAACAACCTAGGACTGGTCCTGAGAAACCTAAGATTGGTCGAAGTAAAGCTAAGACTGGTCTTAGAACAGTCATAACAACCATACTAAAATATTCGGATTATGTATCCAGAATGACCTATCATACAAACCAACCTAAGGTCAATCTAAGGTCAAACAAACCTTGAAGTGAGATGAACATTGAAGTCTTAAAGGTCTGTATTCTCAGATGATCTTGAAGGAAAAAGCTTGAATCGAGTTGACGGCTTCGTAGAGCTTGGTACTTTTTTGACTTGTCTTGATGAAGTCTTCTAATCTTGAACTTGTTATAAGAAAACTTGAAGTCTTCTAATCTTGTAGACTTCATCCATGACATGTCTTGCAAACATTCTTCATTCATGATCTTGTCTTGAAAACATTCTTCATTCATGATCTTTTCTTCAAGCAGTGTGTAGTCACAAACAAGAAACACAAGAAGTACAAGACATATAGGTTTTGGCACTAAAAAATTTGACAACCAAAGGGATATGAAATCATAGCACTAACAATCTCCCCCTTTGTCAAATTTGTGACAAAACACATTTATTAATATAAGAGAAAATGAAGAAAGAATCATGAGCCATGAGCCATAAAAAATACTCCACTTACATCAAAAATACTCTACTCCCCCTAAGTGAGTAGAAACAATCAACCATTATTTTCCCTCTTTCAATTACTTCAATTACTCTCTCCCTTTCTCCCTTTCTCCCCCTTTCTATACTACTCTCCCTTTTTATCACAAAATGACAAGGGAAGGCCAAAGGAGAGAAGAGAACACCATATGAAGAGTCAAAATTAATTATCAAATTAGTACAACACTTCAATGTCATCAATCCAAATAAAGTATATACAATAAAACCAAACATACAACCAAAGTCATCAACCGTAATAGTAATACATAATCCATCATATTCAAATATAAAACAAACCAACAAAAAAAATAATCCACCTAATCAGATCCAGATGAAGGAGCAAGGATGGTTGGATCAATCTGAAGTAAGCCCCTATTAATGCGACGAAGATATTTTCGCATATATTTAAATTGCATATCATGGGCTACACTCAGGTTATCAACCTTCTCCTCCAATGCACTTAGACGTGCATCATAATAAGAAGAGGGATCATAATTAGGATCATTTTGGGAGTCAGTTTCAATGTCTTCAAATATATCATCCATATTTATATCAGCTTGTGGAGGAAGATCAGCTGCTTCCCCTTCATTTTCTGCTTCAGCACCTTCACCACCACCTTCATAGAATTGACCAGGAAGTAAATCCAACTTCATCTTATTTAAATTAGTATTATTGAATAAAAGATGATGAATTAATGCCTCATTCTCAGGTAAAACAACAAGCATATTTGTGGCTAAACAAGCATAAGATAATTAAATGGAATATCACTATGACCCGGATGAAGACGAAACTGAATGATAAAATAACATATCAAAGAAGGTAAATAGACAATGATGCGGGACACAATAGAGTGCAATACCCGAACCATGAAAGCAGTCAACTCGATTTTATTGCCGGACCGAGGATACACATTTGAGATGAAGATCCGGTGCAAAACTCTGTATCTGGGTAATAAAAATTTTGAGGGGAGCGCATTTCCTTTGTGCGTCCATTGTACTTCCATATTACATAAATCTCTTGTCAACATTTGTTTTTCCGATTCTGATGGTTTGTCATATAATGTATGAATCGGAATACCTTCATCCTTGACAGGTATATCCATAATACCTGATATCATGTGTCGATCTATTAAAAATTTCCCTTCCCTAGTAGCAATTGAGAACGTTAAATTATCAAGGGAAAAATCAGAGATACATGCAACCATAGATTGTGCAATGGACTGGTATGCAGGCCCACCCCAAAACAAAATGTTAGCCCAGCCAACAGATTCAAGGAGAGGGGCAATCCCAAATTGTTCAATGTGATTGAGACTTACAAGACGCTCAACAATAACTTTACGGCTATGTAAATCCCGTACATCATTGGGATCATCTTCGGGTGACCGAAGGTGCCGTTTAGTTATAGATGTAGATCTAGATGAAGATGGACCACGGGATGTTTTCTTTTTCCCTCTAACAACCATTTTCAACAAGATTTACCAAGGAGCAAGCACAAAGACCACTAGAAGTGGTGGGTTTCTCTAGATCAGAAATTTTAGAGAGGAAACCCTAAAAAATCAACAAAAGACGAGATCTAGCTTATGGAATAAGCAAATCAAAGCATAAATCTTCAATAAAAATGAAGAAAAATGACTTATCTTGAAGAAAATCATGAACTCTCAAGACTGGTCGAGCCATAACTCGTCAAAGGAAGAAGAGGAAATGAAGAACAAAGTGATTTTCTCCAAATTATAAGATACTCACGATCTCCATGACCGGTCGAGTGCAATCTACGACCGGTCGAGTCAGGACCGGTCGTGTATGGCAAGGGCCGGTCGAGCATCGACAAGAATAAATATTTTTATGCAAAAATTGAATTTTATACACATAAAAATTCAAAATATAGTACACTATGATACATGCAGACAAGTATATTCAATTTAAAATGCACATACCAATATCAAATTTCATTTTAGTAAACCTGCTTTTGTCGAGCGGTTTAGTAAATATATCAGCAAGTTGGACATCGGTTGGTATATATTCCAAAGAGATAGTTTTTTCTTCAACTAATTCACGAATGAAATGATACCTAATGTCAATATGCTTAGTACGTGAATGCTGAATTGGATTTTTGGAAATATTGATAGCACTGGAATTGCCACAATGTAAGATCATTGAATCTTGATTAATTTCATAATCGTTTAACATGCGTTTCATCCATATGAGTTGAGTACATGCATATCCTGCTGCGATATACTCAGCCTCAGCAGTGGAAAGCGATATTGAGCTTTGCTTCTTGCTAAACTAAGAAACCAAACAGTTTCTAATGTAAAAACAACCACCACTGGTTGATTTTCTATCATCAATATTACCAGCCCAATCAGCATCTGAATACCCAGCTAATTTAACATTAGTATCAAAAGGATACCAAAGACCCAAATTAGTTGTACTTGCGACATATCTAATAACTCGTTTGACAGCAGTGAGATGTGAATCTTTAGGATTAGATTGATATCTCGCACAAATACCATCGCTACAAGCGATATCAAGTCTACTAGCAATTAGATATAATAAACTACCAATCATGCTACGATATAGCTTAGGATCTACATCTTTACATGTAGAGTCTTTTGAGAGTCTCAAGATTGTACTCATAGGAGTATCAAAATTTTTACCGTTCTCAAATCCAAACCTTTTAACCAAGTTTGTAGCATACTTGGTTTGAGAAATGAAGATTCCATCAGGTTGTTGTTTCACTTGTAACCCTAGGAAGTAATTTAGTTCACCAACCATGCTCATTTCGAATCTTGATTT
This sequence comes from Magnolia changhungtana, assembly GCA_030180095.1. Lineage (NCBI taxonomy): Eukaryota > Viridiplantae > Streptophyta > Magnoliopsida > Magnoliales > Magnoliaceae > Magnolia > Magnolia changhungtana. Next base: position 902,231 of record JASAUF010000583.1, on the reverse strand, counting down.
CATCAACTCTGCAAACTCAATAGATATGTTAGAACAAGTTGATCCATAAATAATATTGTTTACATAGATTTGAACCATTAAAATCTCACTATTATACTTCTTAACAAATAGCGTCTTATCGACACTTCCCACTTGAAAACTATGACTAATTAAGAATTTAGTCAATTTTTCATACCATGCCCTGGGCGCTTGTTTCAGACCATAAAGAGCCTTTTTAAGATGAAATACATGATCAGAAAGCTTGGGGTCTTCAAATCTTGAGGGTTGTTCTACATAAACTTCTTCATGTAAATCGCCATTTAAGAAGGCACTCTTTACATCCATCTGATAAATTTTAAACTTTCTAAAGCAAGTGATGGAAATAAAAAGTCTGATAGATTCAAGGCGATCGACTGGAGCAAAGATTTCATCGTAATCGATGCCTTCAATCTGAGTGTACCCTTGTACAACCAGTCTAACCTTGTTTCATATAATATTTCCAAGTTCATCAGACTTATTTTTAAAGATCTATTTTATTCCAATAATGTGTTTATCTTTAGGTCTAAGAATAAGATACCAGACATCATTACGAACAAATTGATTAAGTTCATCTTGCAGAGCTACTATCCAATTTTCGTCAGAAAGAGCTTCTTTTACATTGACCGGTTCTATTTGGGATGTAAAACAAACATAATTACATATGTTTTCAAGTCAAGCTTTATGCGTACGAACTCCAGTGAGAGGGTTTCTAAGGATTTGATTGGTTAGATGATCTTTGACAGTCCTAGGTTCAGATTGAGTTGATGAGGAATCTTGATTGTCGATTATAAGAATTTCATCATCATCTGAACTCGGAGCAAGTGTATTCAAATGATCATCAATGACCACATTGATGGACTCTTGAATCACACCTGTTCTTTTATTTAGAACCCTATAGGCTCGGCTATTTAAGGAATATCCAAGGAAAATACCTTCATCACTCTTCGTATCAAATTTTTCTAAATTTTCACGATCACGTAAAATGTAACACTTACTGCCAAAAATTTGAAAGTATTTGACAATAGGTTTCTTTTCGAACCATAACTCATAAGCAGTCTTATTTTCAGATTTAATAGTATAAACACGATTAATAATGTAGCAGGCAGTATTAATTGCTTCAGCCCAAAGATTTTTGGAGAGCTTCATACTATTCATCATGACATTAGCCATATCCTGAAGCACTCTATTTTTTCTCTCAACTATACCATTTTGTTGAGGAGTTTTGGGCACAGAGAATTCATGTAATATTCCCTGATCGCTACAAAATTTCTCAAAACTACTATTTTCGAATTCAGATCCATGATCACTACAGATCTTGAGAACCTTTTTCATTTTGGATTCGTTTGATGATCTTCTTTACTTCATCTAGGGTTTCAGATTTATCTTTTAAGAATGATACCCAAGTGAATCTAGTAAAGTCATCTACGATAACCAATATGTATTTTTTGCCACCTCGACTCTCCATTCTAGTTGGTCCAATGAGATCCATGTGGAGAAGCTCGAGAGGTCTAGATGTGGTATTGGAGTTCACTTTCTTGTGAGAGCTCCTAATCTGTTTGCCCAACTAACATTCATCACATATCTTGTCTACTTTTTATAATTTGGGTAGACCTCTTATAAGTTCTCTTTTGCTCAATCTAAACAAGTTCCGGTAGTGTACATGTCCAAGGCGTTTATGCCATAATTCAATCTCATCAGTATGGACCATGTAACACGATTGAGTAGATGAGCTAGCATCACTAACAATGTAGTAGTTTTCAGAAGTTCTGCGACCAATTAATATAACAGAACCCTCTTTATTAATAATCTCACAACCTTGATTAGAAAACTTTACATTATGGTTGTTGTCACATATCTGAGATATACTCAGTAGGTTGTGTTTCAAGCCCTCAATATATAAAACATTTTTAAATAAGGGAAAGTTATAAAGCTGAACCGTACCTTGGCCAATGATTTTGCAATTGCTTCCATCACCAAAAGTGGCTGACCCATCAGTCCGATCTTTTAGATCGGTGAATAAAGCTTTGTCGCCTGTCATATGCCTGGAGCAACCACTGTCTAGGTACCACTTTGAATGGCTTGTAGCTTTGAAAACAGTGTGGGCAACTAAGCAGCCAACTTTAGGAACCCATTTCAGTACTATTTTGGGTTTAGGAGTGTAGTTGGACTTTTTCTGTCTGTTGTTATATGAATGACCTATAGAGTTAAATTTCAATAGCTCCTTGAGAAGATCAATAATCTTTTTAACCAAAGGATTTCGATTTTGAAGATTGAAGTTGGCATGACTATTTTTAGGTTTTTGAAGGGTCCTCGAATTTTTTGGAAGACCTTGATAAGTATTATTTACTTTTGAGTTCGAAGACTCTCCTTTCACAAACTTAGGAGCAGAATTCTTTTGTTTAGGAGAGGTATTCTTATCATAGCCCAACCCGGATCGATCGCCACATTTTCTTGATCCGGATAACAATTTTTCTAATTTAGGATCACCTTGGGTATATCTCCAAGTGTCTTTCAAACTCAAAAGAGAAGCTACTTCATTTTTGAGTTTCTCGTTCTCGGATTTCAAATCATCAACTTGGGAGGTTTTGATTTTTAAATCATATTTGGCCTTTTAAAAAAAAATCAGAAATATGAGATTTTTCTAAAACAAGAGACTCATAATCTTCTTTAAGTCTAGAAAATTTTTCCTTTTTGTAATTTAAGCTTGACAGCAATTTTACAACTCTCTTTATAAAGGGCATTGTAGGCATCCTGAAGATCATCTTCATTGTCACAATCACTATTCAGATTCTCTTCGCTAGTTACTTCATCATAATCTGAAATGGTGACTTTGGCTAGAGTCATAAGGGCTTTAATATCATCTCCCGGCTCATTTTCAGAATCTTCTGATTCCGAATCAAATTCCGAATCAGATGATTCATCCCAAGTAGCCAACATACTCTTCCTTTTTTATTTGTCCTTCTCAGGACATTTGTTAGCCAAGTGCCCATACTCTTGACAGTTGTAACATTGACTATCTTTCAAAGATTTTCAAGTTCTAGGTTTAGATAGTCTCTTATCGTTTGATTTTTGAAAATCTATTTTTTTCTTATTTTTGAAAAATTTATAAAACCTTTTTACAAAAAGTGCCATATCATCTTCGGAATTTTCAAAGTCTGAAGTGCTCTCTTGTGGAATATTTTTAGATGATTTGAGAGCAATTGATTTTCCTTTTAGAGCTTTAAAGTTCAATTCGTAGGTCTGTAAAGAACCAACTAGTTCTTCAACCCTCATGTTATCCGTATCACGAAGTTCCTGAATCGCGGTTACTTTTGAATTGAAACGTTCAGGAAGTGAGTGTAGTATCTTTGCACACACTTTACTTTCTGGGATTCTATCACCGAGACCCCACATTGAGTTTACAATGTCATTCAATCTAGTATAGAAGTCCATAAACATTTCATTCTCCTCCATATGAATTTCTTCAAATCTAGTTGTGAGGAGTTGGACTTTAGATTTCTTGACAATAGATGTACCCTCGTGTGTCATTTCTAAAAGATCTCATGCTTGTTTAGCATTTTCACATGAGATGATTCTTTTGAATTCATCTAGTGACAATGCACAAGTAATTGCATTTAGTGCTTTTGCATTGGCACTACTCTCACTTTTCTGAAGTGTGGTCCAAATGGCATAAGATATTACTTTCATTGATTTTGAACCATCTTCATCAGTTACTTTAGTGATAGGTTGTTTCCATCCGTTCACTGTAGCCAGCCACACACTGTCATCCATGGATTTGAGAAAGATTCTCATCCTTGCTTTCCAATAGGCATAATTTGTGCCATTAAAGGATGGTGGCCTGGTGACAGATAGGCTATCAAAATTTGACATCTTAATATAGCTTAGATCATTAGCTCAAGAAATAAATCCAATAAATAAGCAATAAGCACAAGCTATTTGGCTCTGATACCACTTGAAAGGGCCAAGTTATATGCCCTAGAGGGGGGGTGAATAGGGCAATGGCAAATAAAACTTAAAACAGTGGAATAATAAAAGATATAAATAACAATGCTGAAATAATAACAATCTCAAAGCACATGAAATATGAGAATGATACTAAATCAGTTCTAAGGACAACCTTACACCAAAAACCAATGGCTTATGGTAGGACAACCTTATTTCTAGAACAATCTAGCAAACACAAATGCTATGGAAAATAAATCAAGAATAACTTACAGAAATAAATCCTAAGTTATTACACCATTCCCCACACTTACTTGAAATGAAAATTACAACATTCATCCACAAAAGCAATCCACAATACTGAAGGAATAAATGAATAAAGAAATCAAGCACATCCACAACACAACGACATATAGTGGTTCGCCTGTGTGTTCACCAACTGTTAGCCAACAGCCACACAGAATGCTACTCCACTCCTAATATCCTCACACAGGGGATATTAGCATGCACTCTCAAAAATAGGTTTTCACAGGTTCACCCAAAACCTTAACAATTGTGTCTTTTTATCTCGTGCTTACACAATCTAAAAACCCCCACAATCTGAGTTTTCTGGCTCTCCTCAGATAACCAATACAATGAGATTTTTCTGGCAAATCTCAAACAAAACCAGAGAAAGTAAATTACAAAGTAAAATACCTAGATCTCCTTTTGAAGTAGCCCAGTAGAACCAATCAGAGTAGATGTATGATACGTCGTTCAATGTCCAATACTCACTTAAAGAAAGGTTCTATGTCTAATTGATTTTAGATTAAATAAAGAAGAGCAAGGTCTATTTGATTTTGATCCCAGAAGAAGGAATATCACAAATTCCTCTTTTCTAAATGAGATTGGAATGTGGATCAAAATCACAATAGAATAATGCTATCAAAAGGAATATTAAATATGCATAATAGGTTAAAAAAATAATCACAACTTATCTCAGAGTATAGCCTTAAATCGTTTGAATTGAATGGAATGGAATGAATAAACTCTGAAATTTGTGCATTATTTATAGCCTGAAAAATCCCATCTTCGATTAGTCTTAGGATCCCTAGGACTGGTCGTAGCTTCAAATATTTTGAAAGATTTCTGAGGGATTAGATTAACTGTTCTCACGACTGGTCTTAGGTAACCTACGACCGGTCATGGGCCACCTACGACTAGTCGTGTGTCACCTACGACTGGTCGTAGGACCCTAGATAGGTCGCTGGAGTTCGAGTCATAGGACTACGACCGGTCGAAGGATGAGTCGTAGAACTTCCCAGGACTGGTCGAAGCAAGTCCAGGACTGGTCGAAGGACAACCAAGAAAATCTGAAAATCTGTAACAACCTAGGACTGGTCCTGAGAAACCTAAGACTGGTCGAAGCAAAGCTAGGACTGGTCTTAAGATTTCTAGGACTGGTCTTAGAACAGTCATAACAACCATATTAAAATATTCGGATTATGTATCCAGAATGACCTATCATACAAACCAACCTAAGGTCAATCTGAGGTCAAACAAACCTTGAAGTGAGATGAACATTGAAGTCTTGAAGGTCTGTATTCACAGATGATCTTGAAGGAAAAATCTTGAATCGAGTTGACGGCTTTCTAGAGCTTGGTACTTTCTTGACTTGTCTTGATGAAGTCTTCTAATCTTGAACTTGTTATAAGCAAACTTGAAGTCTTCTAATCTTGTAAACTTCATCCATGACATGTCTTGCAAACATTCTTCATTCATGATCTTGTCTTGAAAACATTCTTCATTCATGATCTTGTCTTCAAGCAGTGTGTAGTCACAAACAAGAAACACAAGAAGTACAAGACATATAGGTTTTGGCACTAGAAAATTTGACAACCAAAGGGATATGAAATCATAGCACTAACAAAATTATGGTGGGCCTTAGGATAGTTTCAACGATGGGAATCACTCTCCCCACTATTTTCTGTGGTGAGGTCCACTACATCTTTTTATCTGCCTCATTCTTTGGCTCATGCCCTAGAATAATATCTCAAAATGGATGGATGGTGTGGATATAACACATACATCATAGTGGGGCCCACAGAACTTGGTGACATCACTTCAGTAGCCAACACGCTACTCAACCTGTATGTAAGTCGCCCCGTGAGAGAGACTGCGGCAGTCTCTCTCTCTCTCTCTCTCTCTCTCTCTCTCTACCCTCTCCCTCCTCTCGCTCTCTATCTCTCTTCCTCTCTCTCTGATCTCTCCACCATGTCCTCTTTCTATCTCTCTCGCAACCTCTCCCTCCTCTCTCTCTCTATCTCTGTCTCTCTTCCTCTCTCTCTCTTTGATCTCTCTTACAATCCGTTGCCAAATGCCCTACCCACGCACACACACTCTCTCTCTCTCTCTCTCTCTCTCTCTCGAAGCTCAGTTGAAGGTCATTCACGACAGTGAGGTATCTCTCTCTCTCAATCTCAATATTGATTTAGGGATTTGGGGATTTAGGGCATGTTTGGGCAGTGGGATTAGAAGGGATTAGGTGGCATGGAATTGTATCTGGTCCTGTGCCAATTCTACTCCGAAATCAGATTGTGTGCTAAGTAAACTCAATTGGCCCCACCGTGATTGTATGTCGTCTATCCACGCCGTCCACCGTTGAAACCTTGTTAGGCCCCACAGTGATGTTTGTTTGTCATCCAAACTGTTCAGAAACTCTTACAGACATGGATGAAGGGAAAATATAAAAATAAGCTTGATCCAAAACTTCTATGGCCCCCAGGAATTTTTCAACGGTAGATCTTCAATTCACAATGTTTCCTGTGGTGTTCTTATACCCCAGACTCGGTAACCGAACTCACACGGGACCCGATGACTGGTTCTGACCGCAATAACCTCTATAGTACCCCATTCTCGGCTCCTGAGGCAGGTTCTGATCCTAGGATCGTACAAGGAGGATTTTCATAATAGTATAATCATTTCCGATGTGAGCATACCCAAGATCATAGCAAGTACATCTAAAAATAACAAAGGACAAACATCACAAAATCCACTAAGAATTTAAACTTTTACAAGATTACATCAGGTTCAAAAAAACATACATAAGGTAATAAGAAAAGAGAGAGAAATCAGCAACACTGAAATCAAATTGGAATGAGCCTTTAATCATGCACTAATTAAGCCCAAAGATAAAATTAAAATGGTAAGACACTGAATTAAACCCTCCTCAAATCTAGTGGGCCATATTGCCCCAAAACAGACATTTATGGGGCAGCAACATTGGGCACATTGCTAAATTTCCAGCTTGGGTTTGTTGGAGTCCAGCGAATAATTTAATTTATAGTATTTATTTTCTGATGGCCCACATCATCACTGTGGGTCCCACCAGATGAGAAGGAAATATTTAACACACACTAGAAGTGAGCCATGCTGCTGGAATATAGGCCCAACAACAGCCCAAGGTAAGGGTGTCCCATGGTGGGTAGTCATACAGGCCTGGGTATTTGGCCCAAAACTGACCAAAATTGTGAGCCACACCACAGTCAGCTCGAATGTCCGTTGGGCCTGAAATTTTGTATGGTGATACTTACATGGGTTAGCCACACCCCCACAAAATTTTAAAATTTTTTAATATTCCTAAGTATTTTAATTAATTAAAATGAGACAGTTTGTCCAAAAAATTGGACTAACCTGAACGTCCCAATGTGGTGGGCCAGTCCGGCTCTCACCACGGTGTGCACAGGGGCCATTGGTCCCAAAATTTTATAGGTGGGTCCCACCATGGGTAGAACACCTCTCCATAAATTTTTATGATTTAAGGATACTCAAAAGTATTTTAATTAATTTGAATAATACAATCTGTCCAGGGTGGAATATTGCTAGAATATAATTGTGTTGAATTTGGGTCATCCAATGGGTGGGTTCTGGGCCTCCAAAATTCCTGAAATTTAGACCCAAGGTCCCTAATCATGTATACAACAAGATGGAGTCCATAAAAGTGGCCCACCTATAGAAGAAATGTTTATGAATTAAGGCTTTTATCAGATTACATTGTTGGACTGCACAGCAGAAAATTAAAGTAGTGTTGTCCCTGATTTGAACACCCCAAAGGGATGGGCCCAAGTTCTCTAAAAATTGGGGAAATTTAATTCTAACCTCCCCATACAAGTTTACTATAAGGTGGGGTCTACAAAAGTGGCCCACCACTATAAAAACTATGATGTATTTATGAATTTCTAAACTGCAATGTTGCTGGACAGTCTAGAAAATCTGGACTGTCCACCCCATTTGGGCCACTCCTTTGGGACCTCAATCTAGGTCAAATAGAGGTAAAATTTGGGGTACATCTAGGTGGGGTCCACACCTTCAAGAAAAGTATATCAAATGGGTAGAAACAGTCCCCTAATCATCCTAAAAATCTGACCCAAAACCAACCAGAAACTGTCCAGAAATTTTTTGGACAGCAACATGCTAATGAAATAAACTGAGTATATAATTCAAATCAAGGGGAAAAAATCCCATGAAACCTGAATTGTGGTCCACCATAGTGGGCCCTAAAAATATTCAAAACTATTCCTCACATAAAAATTCATTGCATATACATCTAAAGGGGGCAACAAGTCATCACCATCCATAGAGTGGACTGTCATGGGCGTCCACCCTCCTTGGACGGTCTGGATATCTTCAAGCCAAATGGTGGGCCACACACCTTAGAAAAATAAGAAATTATTAAGAGAAGAGAGAGAGTCTCGGCCATAAGGGAAGGAGGCTCTGCCACATTGAGGCCCTTCCCTTCATCACAAACCACACATCTCACTATATTGATGATATCACAAGATCTACCCATGCATGCATCTTCAAATCAAAAATCCAATGGTGGAGATATCATCTCCACCAAGGATCAAAGGTCTTAATGACCTAAGGATCCTTCTAACTAAGAAAAGAAACTATGGTGGGTCCATGGAGAATGGCCCCACCCATGTGTTATGCATGCACAAAAGGATGGGTCAATGGCCACATCCAAGAAGACATGGGGCCTCCACCATCATTTGATGGGCCACACATGCTTCAAACATAAGGTAAAGAGAAGAAATAAGGAGAAGAAATGTAGATCCTAATATTCTAAGTACATGCACACCCATCTACAAGGTCTTCAAGCAAACACCTCTAAGATGGTCTTCAAGCTCCAAGGTACATGGATCTAAGGTTGAGATCTTTCTTCAAGGGTTAGATGGGAGATTATATGAGTGAAAGTGAGCTGAAAAAATGGAAGAAAGTTGCTGAAGAAGAAGAGAAGAAGGAGAGAGAGAGAGAGAGAGAGAGAAAATGAGAGGGAAAAAAGAGAAATTGCTAGAAGAGAGAGAGAGAGAGAGAGAGAGAGAGAGAGAGAGAGTCATCATGAGTTCTCTCTCCTGGGATAGGTAAATCTATCATAAAACTAGGGTGATATAAACAATGCTCATAGACTCATAGGCTTAGGGTAGGGATGGGTAGTGTGTGGGTAGTGGGTGGTGTAGAGGATGGGGTTTAGGTAGTGTGTGTTGGAATTTGAATAAAAGTGGGTGGCCATCTTGAAAAATGTGCCCTCCACACTATGTGGGCCACATGATCATGATCAAGGGTTAGAAATGAAAAGCCTACATGTTATGATCTACACGTTGGATGGACGCACAAGACGCGGCGTTGGAACCGCAACGATGAAGCAGTCAAGATGGCATAGGTCTAGGCTCGATTCGAGTCGGGTCTATGTGAGCAAACTTAAGGATGACCACAAACACAATCCGTGGGCCGTGGGTCACCGAAATTCGACCGGTAGGACCGCGGGACCAAAATGAACGAAATGCATACTCACACACACACATGCACACATGCGAACTCGGGTCGGGTCTCACAGGTGTGGCCCATCTGGATATCCAATCACTATTGGTTTCACGTGGTGTGGTCCACCTGGATATCCAATCACTATTATTTTCATGTGTACTGTTTGGTAGCTATTGTCTCAAATCCTAGTAGAAAATTCAAGTTTTATATATATGATGATCGATATGGTGGTCGATGAAGGATTATATATATATATATATATATATATATATATATATATATGATGAATTCAGCACCTTTTTCTCCACAATAAGGAAAATTACAATTTCTCAAATAATGATTTTCATTTGAGTATGTCCCTCATTTTGGGCTCTTTTGTTGTAAACTTCTCTCAAAAGTATAAATCAGTTATTGTTTCTAGCTTTTGATACATTGATGATCTAAAGAAATCTATTCTTTTTTTATGGGATTTGATTATAGGATATGCATTTCCAATATATTAACTGTAAGTTGCAGCTATCTTTGTTATCTACTAAAATTTTTCAGTAAAATGATTCTTTTTCAATGTATAGAATGTGATATTTGTAAAGATAAACAATTGAGGCAAGAACTTATAATGCATGTTGTATCTTTACAAACAAGTCCGTCTGCAAACATCTTAGGATAGAGAATGTTAAAATTTCACCCTACAAAAGCAAGGAACTTGTAACATTATGGTTAAGTTGGATTTTTGCCGCCAATACCGATCCAGCCTCCGATGATGGTAAACAACCCTGTATTTAATGCATGAAAATGTTTCCTTGTTATTGTTTCTATACATTTTTTTCCTGATTGTTGAACCCTAAAATTTGTTATATTAAAGCATGCTTTTAACTTTTGTTTTTTTGATGTGGCAAGTTGCAGAATATTTTGGACAAGAGTTTGCATCTAATTGCTGACAATTATCAAGAGTTGGAAGTATTCAATTTGATGAGGTATGCATTCTCATAAAAAGGTTCTAATTTCATCTCATGTATGAATGCTGAATTTTTGAATTTCAGCCTACCCTAAATAGACACTAAGCTATTTTTGAATTTCTTCTCATGTATAAGATGCTTCATGTTCTAGAAGATCTGTTAGAAGACTCGGTATCTTAAAGAGCCACCATTTCCATTTCTGTAAATTTAACTAAATTTTGAAGACAAACTTTCCATAGTTTTCTACTATATGGGAAGGCAATGCTAATGAAACTTGTCACTACCTAAGATTGTGAGGAGGAATGAAAATAAAAATCTTCCATCAAATGCTACTTGCTATTAAGTTTCTTATAAATAAGTGTTGGTTCTACTAACCCACTCATGCTTTGCTTTCATTTTTTTTCCTCCTTTTTGCCTAGTCTCTCTTGTTTCATATTTTTTTTTTTTTTTTTTTTTTTTTTTGCTTTGCTCAAAACCTGATTTATTTTTTTAGCACATTTGGAAAATCTTTGGCTATGATTCATTTTCTGAGATCTATTGAATGAACTTAGGTTCCTTTACAGATGTTTGATGTTCTGCCTTTTATGGTATCATCACTCCATGCATGTTTAATTATTGGAAGTGTGAGAGTGCCTATTTTCCTATGTTTCTTGTGTATCATAAAGGATGCAATATGAACAAATAATGACATGCCTTAAGGCATCCATCCCAATAGTGAAATGATACCAAGTTTTATCATTTAAGTAACAACTCAAAATCAACCTAGTACACGGAAGGAATATAGATACACTAGTAATGTAATCCTCATCACATATAATGTAATATCAACCCGATCCCGAACCCAAACCCGATTTCCTAAACCTAAACCTTTACCTATTCTCAATTCCCTAAACCTAAACATATAACCTAAACCTATAACCTAGCCTAATCTTAAACCTATTTCCGTAAACTGACTCTAGTCTTTTCATTGTAGAGATGGATAAGAGTTGGATGCGAGCTAAGAACAATTCTCTACATTTTTCGATGTCATGGTACACCTAGCGATTCATTTACCGCACAAGGCGAAGCTTGCAGGCCCAATACAATATCGTTGGATGTATCCGATCGAAAGGTGGTAGAACCTATTAAAATTTTTATTCATTCTATAAACTACATATATCCATGTTTTCATACGTATAATATAGTGGTTTTGTGTACAGATACCTTCACACACCAAAACGATTTGTGAGGAATAAGGCACGACCAGAGAGAAAAGGACCGAAAGAAGAATGCTTCTGCGTCTTCTTCCTCTTTAAGTCGTAATTTCGAGCGGTGTGTGTCCTTGGAGGAATGTTCTACACCAACATAATTGACGGCGCCCGCGCCAGCACAAGCACAGTAGCTGTTGCCACCATTATCAACGAAGGCAATCCAATTCTCGGCTCAGCCCGAGTTCGGAACTCTCGGCTCAAAGTGCATGGTCCGTGCGAACCACTTCCTTGTCGATATAGCTGAGGATAACCTATGCCACTATGATGTGAGATTTCCCTCCGTTTAAAGTATTTCATCTAATTTTCACTTCGGATCTGGTTTTTCTTACCTGATATGTCTAATATTTTCATCGATCCTTTATTTTTTTGTTTTGATCTGTTGTTTTTTGCATGGCTTGTTTGATGCTATCTATGGCTTAAAAATGGCTTTGATCTTAATGCATTTCTCCTAAATGCTTCTAATCGTGTTCTTCGTTTGAGATCTTATATATGTCTACCTCGTTTCTTAAATCCCTCAGCTTTTTTTGGATGATTTCGTTTGTATCTATTTTTCTGTGTTTTTATTTCTCTTTATTAAGATCCCAATGTACTTTATCTTATTCAATTTTCTCCATTTTTGATTGTTCTAGTGCTTGATCTTCTCCGATTTTTCTTGTATCTCTTTGATTTTTTTTCCCTTTTCGGATCATTTTGGTATTTCCTTTGCATCTCTGTTTTTTAATATCTTCTTTCATTTTGATTTTCCCTTCATTCATGTCTGTGTGAGCTTATGAATGGATCTAAGCTGATAGTTGTGTTTTCCCTTCATTCATGTCTGTGTGAGCTCATGAATAAGTTAGATAAGAGATGACATTAGCACACAGAAATATTAAAACAAGTTCCAGTCATATGGAACCATTAATCATGCATTATGATACATTTCAAGTGATTTCTTCTTCTTCTTTGAATTTTGTATCTAAGTTGTAATTTTTTATTTTATAGATGTTGAATTCCTGTAGAATGGGGATTATTTCTTGCCTGGATGGCCTGATGAATAGTCTGGAAGATTGGATCTCATTTGTTGGTCAATAGTTGTATAGATGGAATATTCCATTGTAGGGACTGCCTGATGAATAGTCTGGAAGATTGGTTCTCATCCACATAAAAATAGATGCATAGCTTATTTTTAAACGTATTAGCTCGAAATTGATGGAGCAGACCCGGATGTGTGTCGGAACTATCCGGATGTTGAGCAGGGGTCCCTGGAAGGTTGGAACCGCTATTATGACCATGATGAAGCTGTCCATTTTCTATGGACAGTATTGGAGTGGCCTGGCCATTTGGACAGACCGTGTTTATGTATTTGCTCAAAATTGATGGAGTAGACCCGGATGTGCGTCGGAGCTATCCGGATGTTGAGCGGGGGTCCCTGGATGGTGGGAACCACTATTATGACCATGACGAAGCTGTCCTTTTCCTATGAATAGCATTGGAGTGGCCTGACCATTTGGACAGGTCGTGCTTATGTATTAGATCGAAATTGTTGGAGCAGACCCTAGTATAACCCTAAACCTAAACCTACACCTAACATTAATACCTAAAACTAAACATCATGGTGGGGACAGTGCCCCCGACTGTTGATTCCTTCCTGGGACCCACCAAGGTGGTTATTTGAGATCCAACCTATTGGTAAGTTCACACAGACTTAGACCTGAAGAAGGAATAACACAAATATGAGCTTGATCGAAAACTTTTGTGGCCCCAATTTGTTTCGAGGTCTACTTGAGCTTTGGATCTACCCAAAAACCTAAACCTAAACCTAAACCTAAACCTATTCTCAAATTCCAAAACCTATAACCTAAACCTAAACCCGAACCTACACCTAAACCCAAAACCTAAACCTATAACCTATAGCCTAAATCCAAACCTATACCTATAACCTTAACCTAAACCTATAACCTAAACCTAAACCTAAACTTAAACCTATAACCAAAAACCTCAAACCTAAACCCGATCCCGAACTCCGAACACGATTTCCTAAACCTAAAGCTCAACCTAATCTCAATTCCCTAAAGCTATAACCTATAACCTAAACCTAAACCTAAAACCTAAACCTATAACCTAAACCTAAATCTAAACCTAAAACCTAAATGTATTCGCAAATCCCTAAACCTAAACCTACACCTAATCCTAATCTCAACTCCATAACCTAAACCTAAACTTGAAAACCCAAACCTAAACCCCAACTCCGATTCCCTAAACCTAAACCTTAACCTATTCTCACTTCCTTAAACCTTAACCTATAACCTAACCTAAACCTAAACCTATAACCAACACTTATAACCTAAACCTAAACCTATAACCTAAACTCATGACCTTAACCTAAACGTAAAACCTAAACCTAAACCTAAAACTTAAATGTATTCTCAAATCCCTAAACCAAAACCTAAACCTATAATCTAAAGCTATAACCTACAACATTAACATAAACTTATAACCTAAACCTATAACCTACAACATTAAACTAAACCTATACTTATAACCTAAACCTATTCTCAAATCCCAAAACCTATAACCTAAACTTAAACCTTAACCTATAACCTAAACCTTAACCTATAACCTAAACCTAAACCTTAACCTATAACCTAAACCTTAACCTTAACCTTAACCTATAACATATAGCCTATAACCTATAAACCTATAACCTATAACCTAAACTCAATTCCCTAAACCTTAACCTATAACCTAACCTAAACCTAAACCTATAACCTACACTTATAACCTAAACCTAAACCTGTAACCTTAACCTAAACGTAAAACCTAAACCTAAAGCTAAAACGTAAATGTATTCTCAAATACCTAAACCTAAACCTAAACCTAAACCTAAATCTATAACCTATAACATTAACATAAACTTATAACCTACAATATTAACCAAAACCTATACTTATAACCTAAACCTATTCTTAAATCCCAAAACCTATAACCTAAACCTAAACCTATAACCTAAACCTAAACCTAAACCTTAACCTATAACTTAAACCATAACCTATAACGTATAACCTATAACCTAAACCTATAACCTATAACCTAAACTCAATTCCCTAAACCTTAACCTATTACCTAACCTAAACCTAAACCTATAACCTAAACTTAATTCCCTAAACCTTAACCTATAACCTAACCTAAACCTAAACCTAAACCTAAACCTAAACTTATAACCTAAACCTAAAACCTAAACCTAAACCTAAAACCTAAATGTATTCTCAAATCCCTAAACCTAAACCTACACCTAATCCTAATCTCAACTCCCTAACCTAAACTTGAAAAACCAAACTTAAGCCCAATCCCGAACCCAAACCCGATTTCCTAAACCTTAACCTATTCTCAATTCCCTAAAGCTATAACCTATAACCTAAACCTAAACCTAAACCTAAACCTAAACCTATAACCTTAACCTAAACCAAAACCTATAACCTAAACCTTAACCTATAACCTATAACCTAAACTTATAACCTATAACCTAACCTTAACCTTGTAAGTGTTATTATTTATAGCCCCTTTTGTTGTCAAATTTATGGTGCTAAAGACACTGTTATGAAGCTTGCATATGTGGAGATCAAAGTACTACTCAAGATCAACTTTGATGGACGAGCACTATTCACAAGTCAAGACTCGAGGAAGTGAGATTGTTCGACTTAATTCAAAGACAAGGATAATGCAAGAAGCTTTCAAGTTCAATCTCAAGATCTCAAGAAGCTTTCAAGTTTGAACTACATCAAGACTTCAAGCTTCACTAATTTCAAGGTCACTTGTCCTTAAGTTTCAATGTCCTTACTTCACTATTGAGGTTTGATTGACCGTAGGTTAACCTTTAGAGTAGGCCATTTTGGATACATAATCCATATATTTTATATAAGTGAGTTTGGCCTATTCTAAGACTACTCCTGGACTTTGGTCGACTAGTCCTAGCACTGCTTCGACCTATCTAAGGATTTCCTGGATCAGTCGTAAGTTTATTGTAAAATTCGAATATTTTTTGTTAGGCTTCGACTAGTCCTAGGGATTGTTCGACTAGTCATAGGAACAATGTCGACTGGTTCTTCGATCAGTCGTAGACCATTGACTCAAACTACAACGATAATTTGCACTTAGCTTCGACCAATCGTGTGTGACCTTCGACCAATCGAAGGTGCCCTACGACCAGTCGTGAAACTGTCTTATCCTATCACGCTCGAATTTTTAAATATCTGTTGGATCTTCGACCAGTCGTAGAGTCTTAAGACCAGTCGAAGACGTGATTTATTCACACTATAAATAGAGCACAAATCTTAGAATAAAATAGATCATTCAAGCTAATTTAATTCGTCCTTCTGAGAGAGAAATCTGTGCTCTGTTTAAGCTAAGTGTGCATATTTAATATCTTCTTTATTTAGCTTTCTTAATTGATTTTGTTTCTTGCATCCAACTAGATTTGAAAAGAGGAAGTGTTGTCTTTCCTTTTTCTGGAATCAAAATCAAATAAAGCTAGCACTTTTGTTTTAATTTAAAATCTATTAGAAATTAAAACCATTATATAGTGAGTATCAAACATTGAACTTTGACATTCAAATCTCTACTCCAACTTGGTTCTTCTGGGCTGCTACAACAAAGAAGAAACATAAGTATTTTACAATTTGTGTAATTTACTTTATTTGGTTTTATTTGATGTTAAGCCAGAAAAATCTCATTATATTGGTTATTTGAGGAGACCCAGGAAAACTCAGAAAAGAGGGTTTTTGAATTGTGTAAGCCCTTAGAAAAAGACACAATTGTGAAGGTTTTTGGTGAACCTGTGGAAACCTATTTGATAATGAACGCTAATATCCCCTGTGTGAGGATATTAAGAGTGGAGTAGCATTCTGTGTGGCTGTTATTGAACAGTTGGTGTACATACAGGCGAACCACTATAACTCCTTGTGTTGTGTGGAAGTGTGCTTTATTTTTCTATCTTTGATTATTCTTTTATGGAGTGTATGTGGATGTGAATGGTGTAATCATTTTAATTTCAAGCTCAGTGGGGAATGTTGTAATAGTTTAGATTTAAATTTCAGCAATTTATTTCAAGCTATTCCTTTATTTGTTTAAGTTTTAGATTCTCTAAATTGTTCTAGTAAAGTTGGCCTACCATTTCTATGGTGCATGGTTGTCCCTAGAACAATCAATATTTGATATTACATTTTATTCCTCTGTTTAGTTTCAATTTGTTTATTCCTCGTAAGTTTGAGTTCTTGATACAAAGAACTTTCTAGAAATCAGGTTGTCCTACCATAAACTTTGGTTTTTGGTGTAAGGTTGTCCTTAGAACAACTTTTGTATCAATCTCTCAATACTTGTTTATTAAGGTTGATATTCATTTCAGTATTGTGAATTGATATACTTTATTTAGCTGTCTGATTATTTAAATTCCGCTGTAATTATTTTAAATTTGGAATAGTCCTATTCACCCCCCTTCTAGGACATATAGCTTGGCCATTTCAAGTGGTATCAAAGCCAAATAGCTCGCTTTTATTTGTTATTCTTGGATTTACTTCCTGAGCTAACGATCTAAGCTTTATATAAGATGTCAAATTTTGATAGCCTTTCAGTCACTAGACCTCCACCTGTCGATGGCACCAATTATGCCTATTGGAAAGCCAGGATGAGGATCTTCCTCAATTCCATGGATGAAAATGTGTGGCTTGCCATAGTAAATGAATGCACCCCTCCTACCACTGAAGTAACTGGTGTTGATGGTTCAAAAACCACAAAAATAACGGGTTATTTTTCTTGGATCACACTTCATAAAAGTGAGAGTAGTGCAAATGCTAAAGCACTAAATGTAATTACATGTGCACTATCACCGGATGAATTCAAAAGAATTATATCCTGTGATTCTGTAAAACAACTTGGGATATATTAGAAATGACACACGAGGGTACATCAATTGTCAAAAAATCTAAAGTCCAACTCCTCACAACCAAATTTGAAGAAATTCATATTGAGGAAAATGAAATGTTTATGGACTTTTACACAAGATTAAATGACATCGTAAACTTAATGTGGGGTCTTGGCGATAAAATCTCAGAAAGTAAAGTGTGTGCAAAGATACTACGCTCACTTCTTGAATGGTTCAACTCAAAAGTAACCGCGATCTAGGAACTTCGTGATACGGACAATATGAGGGTAGAAGAACTAGTTGGTTCTTTACAAACCTATGAGTTAAACTTTAAAACTCCTAAAGGTAAATCTATAGCACTTAAATCTTCTAAAATTGTTTCTGAAAAAAACTCTGATTCTGAAGATGATATGGCTCTTTTAGCAAAGAAGTTTTATAAGATTTTCAAAAGTAAGAAAAGGGTTGATCTTCAACAATCAAATGATAAAAAGAAATTTAGACCCAAAAATCGAAAATCTTTGAAAGACAGTCAGTGTTACAACTTCCATGAATATAGGCATTTAGCAAACAAATGTCCTTAAAAGGACAAACCCAAAAGGAAGGGTATGTTTACTACTTGGGATGAATCATCTGAGTCTGAAGCTACTTTTAATTCAGAAGATTCTGAAACCGAGTCGGGCAATGAAGTTAAGGCCCTTATGACTCTAGCCAAGTTCACTTTTTCAGATCATGATAATTCAACTAGTGAAGAAAATCTGAATAGTGATTATGAAAATGAAGAAGATCTTCAAGATGCTTATAATGCCCTATACAAGGAAAGTTGTAAGATTGCTGTGAAGCTTAAACTTCAAAAAGAAAAGTTTTTTAAACTCAAAGAATGCTTCGACTTACTTGTTTTTGAAAAATGCCAAATTTCAAATAGTTTTGAAAAATCAAAATGTGATTTGGAATTCAAAACCTCCCTGATTGTAGATTTGAAATTTGAAATTGAGAAACTCTAGAATGAAGTATCTTCTCTGAAAGTGCACCTACTAGTGCCCTGGTTTGTCAAGTTACATGTATGGTGAGTCAGACTGGCTGCAGAACTCGATAGAAAGATTATTTCAAGTGTCTGCCTCAACCGGATGTGTGGAAGCTCGCAATAGGTAAATCATAGCCTCACATCACATGTCCTAGAACACCAAGTGATTAAAACCCTTAAAACAAGATAGACATCTTAGGGTTTTATGGTGAGAAAACTTTTTGCAAAATAAGAAAATCTCTAAGTTTTTCTCGCCCTGTCGATTCTATCGAAGCACCCTCGATATGATCGACCTGCACTGTCGATGTCCTCAATACCTTAATGATATTATCCATAAGAGAACCAAAATGTCCAGCAACTAAATATTCATCTGAACGGATTTATCAATATATCGATACACCTATCGATATCATCGATAAAAGCATTAAATATGTCCAGCAATTTCACAACTTAACTGGACGAATTATCAATGTATCGATACACATCGATATCATCGATATTCAAAACTCGAGACCATCGAGAGTGGCTCGATAAGATCGACAGGCTGATTTTCGGTGCCCCTATTTTTTAATAAAGATCTCAAACTCCTTCGATATATCGATGAGCATCCAATATGATCTGAAATTAAATATTGATAAGATCTGAGGTCCATCGATGATATTGACAGTGAGTGCGCATTTCCTACAACAGTTATTTCAAGTTGGTTTTAACTATGATCAGGGGCCTTCGATCTAATAGATATTCAAATATCGATGATATCGACACCAGATCGATTGTATCAAACAAAGCTATAAACTGTCCAGTAAGTTTAAAGATAAATGAGCTGGATTTATCGATGCCTCGACTCTGATTTCGATGTCATCGACATTCAAATTCCAATGACCTCGACGGTTCCCCGATCATTCATGAAAACCTGAAATATCTCAAAGTCAAGTCTCTCTCATTTTCAAGTGTCGATGGATCGATTCTGTCATTGATGGAATCGGAGTTCAAAATCCGATGACATCGAGAATGGCTTCGATTCATCGACCAATTGGCAAAGAGTTTCAAAAGTGTCAGACATCGAGTTCGAGTCATCGAGCAAACCATCGATGCTATCGAGAGTATACGCTCAATGATATCGAACCTGCTCGGTGATATCAAACTTTGTCATAAATGTGACCATTTTATATCCGTTGGAACTCTTTGCCTATTTATAGAAGACATGTCTTTTATTGCTGTGAGAGAAAGAAGAGAGAGCTTTTAAGTGTTTCAACTTATATCCTATACCTAAAGCCCTTTCTCTCAAGGGAGTTCATCCTCCATTCCACCCTCATCATTGATATTCAATAGAGTGGATTGGAGAATGAACTTCCACATTCGAGGATCCTCCAGCTACTACCTTAATGGCAAATCATTATGCTGGGATGCCTTGAATGCATAAGATTGGAACTACTCTACCTTCCTTATAGGAAAACCTTTAAAGAGTAGGATTCCATCTTCACCTTGACCCAACCTCAAGCCTAGTCCTAGTATATCTTTTGTGTTGCGGATCAAGGGAGTAGAAGACTCTTCGTCAATAAGGAGGAGGAGATCTTCGGCGTTGTGCTTAACGGGACTCATCAACTTATCTATAAGTATCTAAAGTCCAAGAGGACACTTGTGATCATTCCTTTCTAGGATTGGGTCTTAAGTGATTCTCACCCTTTGAAGCCCTCGTAGGAGGCCTCCGGCGGGAGTGTACGTTGTGGGTGCATAGTGTGGACCCTTGCTCTTGTGTAGGGCATAAACTGTTAGGTCCTTGTGTAGGTCCTTAACCTGTGTGGTCTAAAATTCGGGTGCGTTGTGTGGACCCTTGCTCTATGGAGAGCATAAACATCTGGTTAGGAGTGAACCAACAAAACTCTGGGTTTGAGGTGAACCGCGTAAAACCTCTGTAAAGGTTGAAGGTGAACCTGATTTAAAACCTTAGGTTTGAGGTGAACCCTGAGAAACCTCTTTAGTGAATTCCGGTACACTCAAGGGTTGACTGCGACAGCCAGGAGTGGAGTAGACAAGTAGTCGAACCACTATAAAAATGACTATGTTTGAGATGATTATTTTCTTTCATTTATGTGATTTCCTTACATGCCTTTATATCTGATTATCTGAGATCACACCTCACACACACAGTCATATCCTTCACAATCTTGTCTACAACTTATTTATCTTATAAGAAGGTTGTGATTGGATTCTCTACAAGGCTTGGAAGCTAGTAAAGTTACATTTGAGTAATCCTGAGAATTGCATACATGATAGGATTAGAGTGATAGAATTTTGAATAACTCGTAAATCTTTAAAAAGTCCCATTCACCCCCCTCTAGGACATATTGGCATATTCCTACTTCAACTCGAGCGGTCTTCACCGCTATTTCAATTGGTATCAGAGCAGGTCTATCTTTAAGGGCTTCACCGCCTAGAGAGTGATCTTAACTGAAGTTAGGAATATGGCCAAAGGAGAGGGCTCATCAGTCACCAGGCCTCCTGTATTTGACAGCTCAAATTATGCATACTAGAAGGCTCGGATGCACTACTTTCTGAGATCTTTGGATCATGATGTTTGGGATATAGTTGAGAATGGATATGTGCCGCCAACAGATCAAGTTATACTAGATAGTGGCACAACTATCATAAAACCCAAATCCAAAGAGATGTGGACGGCGTTCAACAAAGATAAACAGACTGAGGAAGCAAAAGCTATGAACGCCATCTACTGTGCAGTGTCCCAAGATATTGTCAATCAAATAAGCATGTGTGAGACATCGAAAGAAGCATGGGATTTATTGGAAACAACCCATGAAGGCACAAGTACTGTAAAAAGGTCCGAACTTCAACTATTGACCTCATAGTTCAAAAGTCTCAGAATGGAAGAGCATGAGACATTTATGGAGTTCTTTACAAAGTTAAACATCATTTGCAACTCCATGGGTGGATTGGGAGAGAAAGTTCCGGTACCAAAAATTTGTAGGAAAATTCTAAGATCCCTACCGGAACGGTTTAATCCCAAAGTAACAACAATTGAGGAGGTTAGAAATATAGATGAAATGAAAGTAGAAGAACTAGTAGGTTCCTTACAAACTTTTGAACTACATTTTACTTAAGCCTCTAAATCCAAAACAACTGTCCTAAAACCTTCAAAGAAAATAATACATGAGGATAGTGGAAGTGAAAAGGAAGATGAAGATGAGGAAGTGGCTTTACTAGCACGGAGATTCAGAATATTCGTTTAAAAGAATCACGGCCGTCCCTCTAGAGGTAGAAAGATGGATAACAAACCCTCTGCAGGCAAATTTGGTAAAAAGACCAAAGAACCACAATGCTACGCCTATAGAGAGTATGGACATCTATCTACTGAATGCCCAAACAGAAAAACCAAGGGCAAGGCAATGGCTGCTACATGGGATGATACTGAAGAGTTAAACTCAGAATCAAGCGACTCAAAGAGCGATGGAGACTAAAAATCTTTGAAAATACTCATGGTTTCCACTACTCCAATCATTCCAACTGAATCCGAGGAAGAACAACAAGTCACTGAATCAATTCCATCTAACAATGAAGAAACTAGAGAAGAAGAAGAAGAGATAAAGAAGGATGAATTACAAGACGCTTACAATCAACTTTACATTCATAGCGTCAATATTGTCAAAAGACTAGGAATAGTTGAGAACAAAAAGGAACTACTGCAATTAGAGTTGGATAAAGCTTCAAGTACTAATGCTCATCTAATTACTGATTTATAGCAATGTCACTCAGATAATGATAGACTAGAAAGAACCAACATTTCCTTGAAATCTGAGTCAGAAAAATTGAAAAAAAAAAAAACAAATCAAAGTATTAAATGAGGAAAACTTGATCCTACAGGATAAAAATTACACACTTCAAGATGATTTAGAAGAATCCTGGAAAATAGTCAAGCTAAACTGCAAATTTTCCCAGAGTAGTGAGAGATTAGAAAAACTTTTAGGTATGGAAAAATTTGGTAACAACAAATACGGCTTTGGCTATGGAAAAGCTAAAACAAGAACTGGATATGAAACACATGAAAAATCTGATAGTTCCAGTAGCAACAAAGGCAAAAATCCAGCTTATCAATCAAGTGGTGATTCAAAGGATGTGTTGAACAAGGGATATATACAACCGTCACCACTCAAACTATCTGACAGGAAGAAAGGCTCAGTGAATCAAGAAGTTGAATCAGATACGAAAGACAAATCTGTCTTGAGAAAGAATCTTGTCACAAAATGGGTAATCAAAGAGAAGAAAAATTACCTTGTTATACACTCAGATCATTTAACAGGCAATGGTGCTAGATAGTACCTAGATAGTGGTTGCTCAAGACATGTTACAGGCAACAAATCCCTTCTCTCCCACTACGGAAATCTTCATAAAGGGATAGTCACCTACGGAGATGGAGCCACTGCCAATGTAATTGGAAAAGGAATGATAAAAGGAATTGATTTGCTCAAAAATGAGAATGCTTTTTGCATAAAAGGACTAACACATAATCTGTTAAGCATCTCTCAAATATGTGATAATGGGCATGTGGTCAAGTTTAACAAAGAAGAATGTGATGTCCTATATCGATCAAGGAAATCAGTAATTAAGGGGCATCACACAAACAACCACTGCTATATTATAAGAAGCGATATTGAGAAACACTAGGAATAAAAGAACATATCTTGATCATGCATCTAGATCAAGATAATTGATGAAATGATGGAATTTTTGCTGAGTGTTCAAAGAAATAATCTAAGGTCTCTCACCTCCTCTTTTGCACATAAACATTCAAATGTTTATACGTCTTGCTGTATAGAGTTCGTAGAAATTTTTGTGGATAACTGCGCTAGGAAACAGATGAATGTTTTTACTACATACTTAAAAGATCACATTACAAAAAAAAAATTTGAAAAGATTCATCTTCCATATGAGCGTCGATTGGTCACTTGTGATTGTCAATCACATCAACTGAGAATCGATATCATCGACGACTCTCTGGGTAGCTGAAATGTCGGGATGGTTGTTCTTCCCTAGAACTCGAAGTTAAAAATCAAAATTCAGGAACTAAGAGCATGATTAAAGAGAAAGGTAGTCGCTGCTTGGCAAGAATCAGTAGATCAAGTAGAAGAGTCTCATCGGGCGCTCTCAGATTTGGATGTTTCGTCTTTCCAAAATGAGAAAAGACAAAGGATTGTTCCGTTCACAGCATGTATCAACTGAAAAGAAGGAAGGTAAGCATGATGCAACTGCCTCTTCTCCGTTATTCAACTTAATCCTTGTGGCAGAACGAACGGTTCACAGAAAAAGCATTGAACCCTTTAGGATCATCGATCTATTGAAACAAATTGGATGGGAAAATGTTGTGAACATTGGAGGAACCTTTCAACATAATCTGGTACATCAGTTTCTAAGCTTGGTTTACAATGTTGAAAATGATCCTCCTGTTATCTCAGTCGCGGTCATGAATCAGGTTGAATATATCACACCAAAAAGGGTAAGCAGGATGATTAATGTGAAGATGACTGGAATAACTATATCTAATCGAAATATGATGGTCTAGGTGTGTGGGTGGAAGTTACTCGAGCATTGTGTAATGGTGCTACAATTCCTAAGAATGCCAAAAATGTTCCTCATGTCAAGCATCTTGATCCTACCTACCGGATTCTTCACAGCATTTTTAGCTCTAACGTCTATCCCTATGGTCTTTGGCAACAAGTTCTCACCATACATCCTTAACATTCTGTATGACATTCATCTGGGAATTTCAATATGCTTACATACTCTGATCGTACAGCAGTTGATCCATGTGTCTACAGAAGCATCTATCACTACAATACCATTTCCATGTCTTCTATCTAAGCTTTCACGTCAATTCGGATTGCCAACGTTTCATGATCTCCCTCATCTATGTGCGTGGTTCAATTATGAAGATATACATAAACTAAACATCTTTGAAAATGTGTTTTGTGGTGGAAGGACCGGTTCAATTCTCGGCAGTAGCAGTCTGGTGCATAGTTCTGACTCTATTGAAGTCATTCCAAACATTCCTATACGCGACAGTATCCAAGATGTTCTGGACGGACAAGCTCACATTGTGAAACGGCTAGATGACTGTGAAGCCTACCTTTCCGAAGCCCGACAACGACTAATGGCCTTGTAACGCGCAACAAAACAGGTTCTGGAACGGCTGCCTGATCCATAAACTTCCCAGGATAAACATCTATCACATCCCTGAAGTCTCTGTAAAATGCACCAGGCCTAAAATATCTTTTTGAATACCTGTGGTCATAATTGTGGGTGTGACGAATCACAAATATGGTAAGTTTTTTTTTTCATATACCCCGATGCGAGTTACTGATGTGAAGAATTTTTTTTCAGATTAACTGGTTACTTTACAAACTTATGGAATGCATATGTTATTTCTTGTTGTTTTCTCACTACTTTATCTGCAATATCATCTGCATTTATCTATCATGCATACATATGTTCTACCACTGTTTATTAATGTTATGTATGTATGCCTCCACCTATTGGTTCTCCCATGCAATCCATTCTTCAGTCAATATCACTTGCTATACCTTTGCCAATGACTGAAAAAAAGGAGGAGAACAATTCAAAACATCCAGAGTAGAAAATTGTATATCTAATGTGTTACAGGTGTTAGGGGGAGCAGCTGCACCAAGAAAGGGGGAGTTTTGAAGAAAGGGGGAGTAGATACTTCTAGAATGTGTAAATGGGTTAGAAAAAATTATAAAATTGTGTAAATCTATGTACACACAATTTAGGGTGTGTCTAGAAGTGTTCTAGGGTATTTTGTCATGTAATTGACAAAGGGGAAGATTGAAAGTGCACCTGCTAGTGCCCTGGTCTGTCAAGTTACGTGTATGGTGAGTCAGACTGGCTGTAGAACTCGATAGAAAGATTATTTCAAGCTCTATCTCAACCGGATGTGTATAAGCTCGCAATAGGTAAATCATAACCTCACATCCCATGTCCCAAAACACCAGGTGATTAAAACCCTTAAAACAAGATAGACATCTTAGGATTTTATGGTGAGAAAACTTTTTGTAAAATAGGAAAATCTCTAAATTTTTCTCGCCCTATCGATTCTATCGAAGCACCCTCGATATGATCAACCTGCACTGTCGATGTCCTCGATACCTTAACGATATTATCGATAAGAGGACCAAAATGTCCAGCAACTAAATATCCATCTAGACGGATTTATCGACATATCGATATACCTATCGATATCATCGATAAAAGCACTAAATATGTCCAGCAACTTCACAACTTATCTAGACAAATTATCGATGTATCGATACAGATATCGATATCATCGATATTCAAAACTCGAGACCATCGAGAGTGGCTCGATAAGATCGACAGGCTGATTTCCGGCGCCCCTGTTTTTTAATGAAGATCTCAAACTCCTTCAATATATTGATGACCATCCGATATGATCTGAAATCAAATATCAATAAGATCGAGGTCCATCGATAATATTGATAGTGGGTGCGCATTTCCTACAACAGTTATTTTAAGTTAGTTTTAACTATGATCAGGGGCCCTTTGATCTAATCGATATTCAAATATCGATGATATCAACACCAGATCGATTGCATCGAACAAAGCTATAAACTATCCAGTAAGTTCAAAGAAAAATCAGCTGGATTTATTGATGCCTCGACTCTGATCTTGATGTCATTGACATTCAAATTCTGATGACCTCGACGGTTCCCTGATCATTCATGAAAACCTAAAATATCTCAAAGTCAAGTCTCTCTCATTTTTCAAGTGTCGATGGATCGATTCTGTCATCGATGGAATTAGAGTTCGAAATCCAATGACATCGACAATGGCTTCAATTCATCGACCAATTGGCAAAGAGTTTCAAAAGCGTATGACATCGAGTCCGAGTCATCGAGCAAACCATTGATGCTATCGAGAGTATACGCTCGATGATATCGAACCTGCTCGATGATATCAAACTTTATCATAAATATGAACGTTTTATATCTGTTGGAACTCTTTGCCTATTTATAGAGGACTTGTCTTTTGTTGCTGTGAGAGAAAGAAGAGAGAGCTTTTAAGTGTTTCAACTTATATCCTATACCTAAAGCCCTTTCTCTCAAGGGAGTTCATCCTCCATTCCACCCTCATCATTGATATTCAATAGAGTGGATTGGGGAATGAACTTCCGCATTTAAGTATCCTCCAGATACTACCTTAATGGCAAATCATTATGCTGGGATACCTTGAATGCATAAGATTGGAACTACTCTACCTTCCTTATAGGAAAACCTTTAGAGAGTAAGATTCCATCTTTACCTTGACCCAGCCTCAAGCCCAGTCCTGGTATATCTTTTGTGTTGCGGATCAAGGGAACAGAAGACTCTTCGTCAATAAGGAGGAGGAGATCTTCGGCGTTGTGCTTAACGGACTCATCAACTTATCTGTAAGTATCTAGAGTCCAAGAGGACACTTGTGATCATTCCTTTCTAGGATTAAGTCTTAAGTGATTCTCACCCTTTGAAGCCCTCGCAGGAGGCCTTCGGCGGGAGTGTACATTGTGGGTGCATAATGTGGACCCTTACTCTTGTGTAGGGCATAAACTGTTAGGTCCTTGTGTAGGTCCTTAACCTGTGTGGTCTAAAATTTATGTGCGTTGTGTGGACCCTTGCTTTATGGAGAGCATAAACATTTGGTTAAGAGTGAACCAGCAAAACTCTGGGTTTGAGTTGAACCATGTAAAACCTCTGTAAAGGTTGAAGGTGAACCTGATTTAAAACCTTAGGTTTGAGGTAAACCCTGGGAAACCTCCTTAGTGAATTCCGGTACACTCAAGGGTTGAGTGCGACAGCCAGGAGTGGAGTAGACAAGTAGTCGAACCACTATAAAAATGACTATATTTAAGATGATTATTGTCTTTCATTTATGTGATTTCCTTACATGCCTTTATATCTGATTATCTGAGATCACACCTCACACACACAGTCATATCCTTCACAATCTTGTTTGCAACTTGTTTATCTTACAAGTAGGTTGTGATTGGATCCTCTACAAGGCTTGGAAGCTAGTAGAGTTACATTTGAGTAATCCTGAGAATTGCATACATGATAGGATTAGAGTGATAGGATTTTAAATAACGCGTAAATCTTTAAAAAGTCCTATTCACCCCCCTCTAGGACATATTGGCATATTCCTACTTCAACTCAAGCAGTCTTCACTGCTATTTTATTCTCTTCTAAGTTTGAAGGATACATGGGGGTATACCCAAGGAGATCCAAAGTTAGAAAAACTTTTATCTGGATCTAGAAAATGTGGTGATTGATCTGGGTTGGGTTATGATAAAAACATACCTCATAAACAGAAGAGTACTCCTCCCAACTTTGTGAAAGGAGAAGCCTCAAACTCAAAAGAAAAAGGTACTTGTCATGGTTTTTCTAAAAATACAAAAACTTTTCAAAAACCTAAAAGTAGCTATATCAATTTCAAAAATCAGATCAGAAACCCACTAGCTGAAAAAATAGTTGACTTACTCAAGGAGCTCTTAAAATCTAACTCAGTAGGTGATTCCCACAACTATAAACATGAGAAGACCAACTATGTTCCTAAACCCAAAATAGTTCTGAAATGGGTTCCAAAAGTCACTTGTTTGGTTGCTTACACTACTTTCAAAGCTACAAGCCATTCTAAATGGTACCTAAATAGTGGATGCTCAAGGAATATGACGGGTAATAAAGGTCTATTCATCGATCTCAAAGACATGACGATGGTTCAGTCACATTTGGTGATGGCAGTAACTGCAAGATTATGGGCCAAGGTACGGTTCAACTTTATAACCTTCCTTTATTCAAAAAAGTCTTATATGTAGAAGGTCTAAAACATAACTTGCTTAGCATATCTCAAATATGCGATAATAACCATAGTGTACGGTTTTCTAATCAAAGCTGTGAGATTCTAAATAACAGAGGCTCGGTAATATTAACTGGATGAAGAACGTCTGAAAACTGCTATATTGTAAGCGAATCCAGATCATCTAATCAATTGTGTTACTTGGTCTAGACAGACGAGACTGATTTGTGGCACAAACGTCTTGGATATGTACACTACCAAAATCTGTATAGATTGAGCAAACAAGAACTTATAAGAGGTCTACCCAAACTATAAAAATTGGATAAAATATGTGGTGAATGCCAGATTGGTAAACAAACAAGGAACTCACACAAAAAGATGAATTCCAATACCACATCAAGACCACTCGAGTTTCTCCATATGGATTTTGTAGGACCTACAAGGACAGAAAGTCGAGGTGGTAAAAGATATATCTTGGTAATAGTGGATGATTTTACCAGATATACATGGGTTATCTTCTTAAGGGACAAATCAGAAACCCTTGAAGAAGTGAAAAAGGTTCTAAAAATGATTCAAACTGAAAAGAGTTCTCAAGTCAGTAAGATTCGTAGTGATCATGGATCTGAATTTGAGAATAGCGATTTTAAGAAGTTCTGTAGCGACCAAGGAATATTACATGAATTCTCAGTGCCTAAAACTCCTCAACAAAATGGTATTGTCGAAAGAAAAAATAAAGTGCTTCAAGAAATGGCTAATGTCATGTTGAATAGTATGAAGCTCTCTAAGAATCTTTGGGCTAAAGCAGTCAATACAGCTTGCTACATCATTAACCGGGTTTACACTAGTAAAGGTAATAATAAAACAGCTTATAAATTGTGGTTTGATAAAAAGCCTACTGTCAAATACTTTCGAGTTTTTGGCAGCAAGTGTTATATTTTACAAGATCGTGAAAATCTGGGAAAGTTTGATACAAAGAGTGATGAAGGTATCTTTTTAGGATATTCTTTAAATAGTCAAGCTTATAGGGTTTTGAACAAAAGAATCGGTGTGATTCAAGAGTCCATCAATGTGGTCATTGATGATCACTTGAACACACCAGTCTCAAGTTCAGATAATGATGAAGTTCTTGTAATTGATAAATCTGATACTTCATCTAATCAGACTGATTCTGATCTGAGGACTGTTAAAGATTATTCAACCACACAAATTCTTGGAAACCCTCTCACTAGTGTTCATACCCGTAGACAACTTGAGGATATATGTAATTACGTATGTTTTACATCCCAGATAGAACCATCTAACGTAAAAGAAGCTCTTGCTGATGAAAACTGGGTTGTTGCAATGCAAGAAGAACTTAATCAATTTGTTCGAAATGATGTCTGGTATCTTGTTCCTAGACCTAAAGATAAACATATTATTGGAACAAAGTGGATTTTTAAAAATAAGTCTAACGAGCTTGGGAATATTATTCGAAACAAAGCAAGATTAGTTGTACAAGGGTACACTCTAATTGAAGGTATTGATTATGATGAAACCTTTACCCCAGTTCCTCGTCTTAAATCAATCAGACTTTTTATATCCATGGCATGCTTTAAAAAGTTTAAAATTTTTCAAATAGATGTAAAGAGTACCTTTTTAAATGGTGATTTATATGAAGAAGTTTATGTTGAACAACCTATAGGGTTTGAAGATCCTAAGTTTACTGATCATGTATACCATCTTAAAAAAGCTCTCTATGGTCTAAAACAAGCTCCCAGAGCATGGTATGAAAATTGACTAAGTTTTTACTTTGTCATAACTTTTAGATGGGAAGTGTTAATAAAACATTGTTTGTTAAGAAACATAACGAAGATATCTTAATGGTTCAAATCCATGTAGATGATATCATTTATGGATCTACTTGTACTGACATGACTATTGAGTTTGCAGATTTGATGAAATCTCAATTTGAGATGAGCATGGCTAGAGAATTGAATTACTTGGGTTATAAGTAAAACAACGACCTGATGCAATGTTCATCTCTCAAACAAAATATGCTATGAATTTGATTAAGAGATTTAGATTTGAGAATGGTAAGAAATTTGATACTCCTATGAGCACAACTTTGAAACTCTCAAAAGATTCTGCAGGTAAAAATGTGGATCCAAAACTATATCGAAGTATGATTGGTAGTTTATTGTATTTAACTGCTAGTAGATCCGATATTGCTCTAAGTGTTGGTATATGCACTAGATATCAATCTGAACCTAAAGAATCACATTTGATTACGGTCAAACGAATTATATGATATGTCGCTAGTACTGTTCATCTCGGTCTATGGTATCCACATGAGACTGGTATTCAATTAGCTAGGTACTCAGATGTTGATTGGGCTGGTGATCTTGATGATAAAAAATCAACTAGTGGTAGTTATTTTTATATTGGAAACTGTTTAGTTTCTTGGCTTAGTAAGAAACAAAGTTCTATATCACTTTCAACAGCTGAAGCTGAATATATTGCAGCTGGTAATGCATGTACACAGCTTGTTTGGATGAAACATATGCTAAGTGATTATGAAATTAAACAGGATTCTATGTTATTATATTGTGATAATACCGGTGCCATAAATATTTCAAAAAATCTAATCCAGCATTCTCGTACTAAGCATATTGATATTAGATTTCATTATATTCAAGATTTAGTAGATGAAAAGGTAATATCATTGGAATATATCCCTACCGAGAATCAACGTGCTGATATTTTCACTAAACCGGTCAACAAAAGTAGGTTTAACAAAATGAAATTTAATCTTGGCATGTGCATTCTAAAATGATTATTTATGCCTATTTATATCAAATTGTATATATTTGATAGATTAAATTTCCAATTTTTTGAAATATGCATGAAAATCTGATTTTTGGTGGTACTCGACAAGTCGAGGATTTCCTCGGCCTGTCGTGGCACGACCAGTCGAAGAAAACTCATGACCAATCGTAGATCACGGTGAATCATTTAAATTTGGGGAAAATCAATTTCTTTTTCATTTCCTCTTCACTCTCCAACAGGCCGACGCTCGACCAGTCAAACCCACCTTCCAAATCCTTCAAGGTTTAGTGCTCCATTTTTTTTCTTGTAGATTTGTGTCTAGATCACTTCCATTTTACTTTTGAAGTTATCTATTTTAAATTTTGTTGAGATTTGTGGTTTTCCTTTTGAAAAATCTGATTTGAGTAAACCTTTGCAACTCTTTATTTTCTTGAGATCTTTGTTGCAAGTGGCATCTCGTGGTTCGTCTTCTTCTTCTAGATTAGCCCCTCTCACTAAGCGTCATCTTCAGACTCCCGATGATGATCCATCTTATGTTCGGGACTCCCGAATGAATATTATTGTTGAACATCCTGTTGATGTTAATCATGTTGCTCCTTTTGATATCCTTCCTATGCTTCAAGCTATAGGTTGGGATAACTTATTACATTGGGGTGGTCCAGCATAC
The DNA here is from genome assembly GCA_030180095.1 of Magnolia changhungtana. Taxonomy (NCBI): domain Eukaryota; kingdom Viridiplantae; phylum Streptophyta; class Magnoliopsida; order Magnoliales; family Magnoliaceae; genus Magnolia; species Magnolia changhungtana. The sequence goes on along the minus strand of JASAUF010000583.1, from coordinate 870,001 downwards.
CGGTCCATTGGACAGTCCATGTTCGCATGTATATGTGATTTTTCACTGGAGAATTTAACTTTCAAAATAGCCACTAGAGAATGACCATTTGACGTTGATCGTCATTTGATTTTAGCTCTTATGAAAATTCTTGTGAATGATGAGGGCATTCCAATCCATAACTTATTTGATAAACCCTCTGTAACAGAAAAAAGGTTACTCACTAGAGATTTATGCAATCTAAATGCTCAATGGACTCATAAAGGGAATACACTTCCCTCAAGATATTTGTTACCCAAATACAGAGTTCTTCAAAAAATCTTTGTGTCTAACTTATATCCACGGTTGGGTAATAAATCTGAATTGACTTCATACATGGTTCGTATTTTTCATGTTGTTGCCAGTGGTACTTCTATCTGTTTACCATCCTTGATTTGTCACTTCATTCTTAATTTTTGTCTCCATCCTAGTCACAATGAAATTCCTTTTGCTTATTTAATGACTATGTTGGCTACTCATATATTAGTCGAATGCCAGTTGGAGAGGCCCCTATCCGTCATCTGATTTTTAATAATTCTAATCTAAATAAGATGAAGTTGGATTTACTCCCTGGACAAGGTGATGGTGTTGGCAATGCTGAAGCTGATCGTGAGGAAGAAGTTGGTGATCTTCCTCCTGATGATATTAATATGGATGATATCTTTGAAGAACTTGGTTCTGATTCTGTGAATGATTCAAATTATGAGCCGTCTAACTTTAATGCACGTCTGCATGCATTAGAGGTTAAGGTTGAGAATATAAATGATAAGATGGAAAACATGTTTGTTGCTCATGATTTACAATTCAAGTATATGCGTAAATACTTTAGGTGCTTGAACAAAGGAATGCATAAACTTGATCCTTCCATCCCTACTCCTTCATCCGGTTCAGATTATTTCTTTTCATCTATCTAATTTGTAATAACTTTACTATTCTTCTATTATAACTGGTTGGGAGATTGTAGCTATCTATGACTTAGCTCAGTCTATAAATTATGTGAGTTGATTATGCTATTTTCTGTTATCTTGTTTTGTTACCTCTCATGTATCTCTCTAATTATTTCTCCTCGGTTTATCTGTTTTGTGCTTCCTTTGTCCTCTCGTGACAAAAAGGGGAAGAATGCATGCATATTATGTCTAATGCTTAAGTTATGAGGAGGGAGTAGCATTGTGCATTGCTTTTATGCATATGTTACTCAGAGGGAGTATGATGTTGCTCAGGGGCAGTATGTGTAGAGGAGGAGGACTGTTGAATATTGATTTGCAGGTTCATGTTACTGTGCCAGTTGATAACAACTGGTGCATGATTCGTTAATCAGATATTCTGTGTTTTGTAACATATCTTGAAAGTGTGTTTTGTCACTAATTTGACAAAGGGGGAGATTGTAAGTGCTATTGTTTATAGCCCCTTTTGTTGTTAAATTTATGGTGCCAAAGACACTGTTATGAAGCTTGCATATGTGAAGATCAAAGCACTATTCAAGATCAACTTTGATGGACAAGCATTGCTCACAAGTCAAGACTCGAGGAAGTGAGATTGTTCGACTTAATTCAAAGACAAGGATAATGCAAGAAACTTTCAAGTTCAATCTTAAGATCTCAAGAAGCTTTCAAGTTTGAACTACATCAAGACTTCAAGCTTCACTACTTTCAAGGACACTTGTCCTTAAGTTTCAATGTCCTTACATTACTATTGAGGTTTGACTAACCGTAGGTTGACCTTTAGAGTAGGCCATTTTGGATACATAATCCATATATTTTATATAAGTGAGTTTGGCCTGTAAAAAGACTAGTCCTGGACTTTGGTCGACTAGTCGTAGCACTGCTTAGACCTGTATAAGGATTTCTTGGATCAGTCGTAAGTTTGTTGTAAAATTCGGATATTTTCTATTAGGCTTTAACTAGTCCTGGGGACTGTTCGACTAATCATAGGAATAGTGTCGACTGGTTCTTCGATCAGTCGCAGACCTTCGACTCAAATTACAGCAATGATTTGCACTTAGCTTCGACCAGTCGTGTGTAACCTTCGACTAGTAAAAGGTGCCTTACGACTAGTCGAAGGTGCCGTACGACCAGTCATGAAACCGTCTTATCCTATCGCGCCTGAATTTTCAAATATCTGTTGGATCTTCGACCAGTCGTAGAGTCTTAAGACCAGTCGAAGACGTGATTTATTCACACTATAAATAGAGCACGAATCTCAGAATAAAATAGATCATTCAAGCTAATTTAATTCGGCCTTCTTAGACAGAAATCTGTGCTCTGTTTAAGCTAAGTGTGCATATTTAATATTTTCTTTATTTAGCTTTCTTAATTGATTTTGTTTCTTGTATTCCAATTATATTTGAAAAGAGGAAGTGTTGTCTTTCCTTTTTCTGGAATCAAGATCAATTAAAGCTAACCCTTTTGTTTTAATTTAAAATCTATTAGAAATTAGAACCATTATATAGTGAGTATTGGACATTGAACTTTGACATTCAAATCTCTACTCCAACTTGGTTCTTATGAGCTGCTACAACAAAGAAGAAAAACAGTTATTTTACAATTTGTGTAATTTACTTTATTTAGTTTTATTTGAGGTTAAGCTAGAAAAATCTCATTGTATTGATTATCTGAGGAGAGCCAGGAAAACTCAGAAAAGAGGGTTTTTGAATTGTGTAAGCCTTTTGAAAAAGACACAATTGTGAAGGTTTTTGGTGAACTTGTGAAAACCTATTTGATAGTGAACGTTAATATCTCCTATGTGAGGATATTAGGAGTGGAGTAGCATTCTGTGTAGCTGTTGTTGAATAGTTGGTGTACACATAGGCGAACCACTAGAACTCTTTGTGTTGTGTGCTAGTGTGCTTTATTTTTCTCTCTTTGATTATTCTTTAGTGGAGTGTATGTGGATGTGAATGGTGTAATCATTTTAATTTCAAGCTCAGTGGGGAATGTTGTAATAGTTTAGATTTAAATTTCAGTAATTTATTTCAAGCTATTCCTTTATTTTTTTGAGCTTTAAATTCTCTAAATTGTTCTAGTAAGGTTGCCCTGCCATTTCTATGGTGCATGGTTGTCCCTAAAACAATCAATATTTGAGATTACATTCTATTCCTCTGTTTAGTTTTAATTTGTTTATTCCTCGTAAGTTTGAGTTCTTGATACAAAGAACTGTCTAGAAATCAGGTTGTCCTACCATAAACTTTAATTTTTGGTGTAAGGTTGTCCTTAGAACAACTTTTGTATCAATCTCTTAATACTTGTTTATTGAGGTTGCTATTCATTTCAGTATTGTGAATTGATATACTTTATTTGGCTATCTAATTATTTAAATTCCGCTGTAATTATTTTAAATTTGGCATAGTCCTATTCACCTCCCCCGCCCCCCCCTCCCTAAGACATATAGCTTGGCCATTTCAAACTTAAACCTATAACCTAAAACTTAAACCTAAACCTAAAACCTAAATGTCTTCTCAAATCCCTAAACCTATAACCTTAACCTAAACCTCAAAACCTATAACCTCTAACCTATAACCTAAACCCAAACCTAAACCCGATCCCGAACCCGAACCCGATTTCCTAAATCTAAACCTTAACCTATTCTCAATTCCCAAAAGATATAACCTAAAACCTAAACCTAAACCTAAACCTAAAACCTAAATGTATTCTCAAATCCCTAAACCTAAACCTACACCTAATCCTAATTGTTCACACCCCAAGTATAGGGTTGTGATGTAGTAATAATCTCGGTAAGACCGAGGTCGAATCCACAAGGACTGAACTTTGTACGTAATCTAAAACTAAGTAGAACTAGAACTAGACTATGATGAAATCTAAATCAAATGAAATTGAGGGAATAATGAAGAAATATTTATCTAAAACTTAGAGAATTCAGAGGAAGGAAACTAAGGTGCCAAGGATGCACTTGTAGCAATTGGGAAGTTACCTTGTATTGATTCAAGGACACAACTGGAATTAGAGTCATATCCTATCCAGTTGGTAAGAAGAGATTTGTCATATCTATGAACTTCTCATGGATCTAATCATCAATAGATAAGAGTAGTGAAGATTTGGAAGTGATCCCGTCACCTAACTATGCCCAAGAGACGATGGCAAACAACAGCAATTTACCAATCTCACAGCCAATCCTAAGAGAATTGTGAAGGTTATGAAGGGTTCCGTCACCCAACCATGCCCATGAGACAATGGTGAACAATAGGGCATCCTAAGTTCACAATCTCATAATGAAAAGAATATACTCAAAGCTATTGTAGATCTACTGTAATTTGAGTCACAATAAACCATTAAAAACTAAAAGTATTCCTTATAATCAACTAGAATCCAAAAGAGTTCAACAAAATAAGAATCAAAACTAAGTAAATATCCCAACCACGCTACAAGCTTCACCTCTTAGCCCTAGCTAAGAGGTTTAGCCTGTCATAGACATGCTAAAATCTCATAAAAAGGAAAAAAGAAGAGGAACTAGTGGAAGGAAGATGTGCTCCACTCCACATCCAAGCCACTCCACTTCACTCTCTCTCCACGTCTTTGGCCTTCACGGCTGCCCAGATCCCACATCCAAGGATGTCCTTTCCCTCTCTTTCTTCTCCTTTTTATAGGCAGCTAGGTCGGTGCTGTGGGTCGGTGGAATTTATGCTTGCGTGCATAAGGTGTAACTTTCGCACCTTTCTTTGCGTAGCAAAACCGCAAGTCGGTTTACATTTGATGGAGCTTTTAAGACATTGATCGTTCCAACCTTTAGTCCAGCACCTAGGCTAGGGTTATGCCTGGCCTAGGCTTTACTTAGATGGTTTAGATCATCCACCCAATCATCCCATTGATCACACAACTACCGTAAAAATCGGGCAGCTTCCGGACGTGAAAACAGGGCGTGAGGAAGGGGCTCTTATGCTGTGCTGATGGTGGGACCCATGATTGATTTTTTCAGAGAAATCTAGACCGTCCATTGCATTCTCCTCAAAATTTCAACCGGGGATGGGTGGTTTTGGTCATCCGTTGATGTGGTCCACTAAGATAATCTGGTTGTAATGGCAGTTGAACGGTCTTTTTATGATTGCTGTAGAGATCACGTGCATGTGCGTGGCTGCCAAAAATTAGCATGAATTCAACTGATTTTTCTCGCTCCCTCTACCTGATGGACGGTTCGGATTGATTGTCTGGATCATAATGAGGGCCCATTGGAATTCATCCGCACCCTCTATTTTGCAGAAAAAAAAGGTTGCATTTTGGATGTCGGTCAGCAAGTCTTTGATCGTCTTGGCTGACCCGCTGCATGGCGAGTGTACATGAGCTAGGTGTACATGTACCCTAAGGTGGAATCCATCCTGATGTGTGTGAAGAATCCGCTCCGTCCATTCATCTTACCACCTCAATTAAGGAGTTAAAACATAACTTGAAGCATATTCAGATATCAGGTGGGCCCCAAATAAGGTTTTAACAGGCTAATTTGTCCGTTCCGAGAGATCTGATGGCTCAAATTTGACGTGTTTGGTTAATTCATAGTCCCCAAGCCATGTATGAAGTTTCAAGCCGAACAGATGGTGAGAGCCCTGTGATCTAACATTCTGGACATCTTTCACGCCACTCGAGTTTCAATTTCACAGTTTTCTCGGATCTCTGGCGTATAAATTCATTTATCTTGGTCCTCTAGGGTCCCGTACATTGCCTTGGTGAATTCTGAACATTAAATCCATAGTTTTAGCACCTTATTTCAGTCCAAGCTCGTAAATACACCTCGCAACATAAACACAGTTAAATTAGACCATTAAACAGTACCATGTTCGTAAATCCAGACAATAACTGGGGTCAAATATGCAATATTTAATCCTCAACACTAATCTCAACTCCTTAACGTAAACCTAAACTTGAAAACCCAAACCCAAACCTAAACCTATAACTTATAACCTAAACTCAATTCCCTAAACCTTAACCTATAACCTAACCTAAACCTAAACCTATAACCTACACTTATAACTTATAACGTAAACCTAAAACCTAAAACCTAAACTTAAACTAATAACCTAAATGTATTCTTAAATCCTTAAACCTAAACCTACACCTAATCCTAATCTCAACTCCTTAACCTAAACCTAAACTTGAAAACTCAAACCTAAACCCGATCCCAAACCCAATTTCCTAAACCTAAACCTTAACCTATTCGCAATTCCCTAAAGCTATAACCTATAACCTTAACCTAAACCTAAACCTAAAACCTAAATGTATTCTCAAATTCCTAAACTTATACCTACACCTAATCATAATCTCAACTCCTTGACCTAAACCTAAACTTGAAAACCCAAACCCGATTTCCTAAACCTAAACCTTAAACTATTCTCAATTCCCTAAACCTTAATATTCACTCCCCAAGTATAGGGTTGTGATGTAGTAATAAACTCGGTAAGATCGAGGTCGAATCCCACGAGGACTGGTTGTCACAATTCAAATCTATGATTCTTCTTAACTAATCCAATGAATAATGAACTAAACTATTAAGCACAATTTTAGGAAAAATAATTAAGAATAGGGAAGAAAATTCAATCAGAGAGAAAGCACTAGGACTTTCGAATCCACCCCTAATTATCCTAACCCTTGTTTTGTCTGTTGATTCACCTTGACCTTGATTGATACCACTTAAATAGAGAAAGCACAATCATGTGTCCTAAATCGGGCATCTGACTGTCTAATTCCTTTAAGCAATGCCATGAATAACAAATTCCATGTCCTTAGTTGGGCACATGGAATGTACATTCATTAAAGCATCTGTTTCTTCCTCTATAGGAAACTTATTCTTGATCAGACACAAGCACTGTAATAAGCATCCAAACAACATCCATCTATATACTTTGATCAAGTTCATAGATGGAGAAGTATGAAATTTAAACCCATAAAGCCCACTTAGAGAAAAAAAAAACAAATTAATTAAAATTCAAAGTAAATCAACCAATACAAGAGCTGATCAAATTAGGGGCTTCATCTCACCCTAGTGAGATTAGTTACCCATAAAATCCATAAAAAATATTAAATAAAATTCATAAACTAAAATTCCAAACCGAACAATCTCTCTCTCTTTCTCCTTCTCTTTCTTCTCTCCCTGGCTCTGGATCTCCAATTCTCTGGATCTGAATCCCTTCCCCACGTCCAAAACTTCCCTTTTATAGCTGCTGGATGGCTGGAATCGGTGGCGGAGTCGTAGACGGACTCGAAGTGCAGATTTTCGCAACCGTGATCGGTGGACCCCACAGAGGTGTTTTCTGGAAAATCCACCCCGTCCATTGGATTCAGGACGAAATTTCGATCAAGAATGGGTGGTTTTGAAGGTCCATTGGCGCGGCCACGAAGAAATCTCGAAAAGATCGGTTTTGAACGTCTCGAAAGCGACCCTTTTGTGGCCTCAGTACGCACACGTGTGTACGCATGGGAGTGAAATCTCGGCATGGTTTTGTAGTTCTCGTGTCCCTCACACGATGGACGGCTCGAGATCTCCCATACGGTTGACGTGCGGGGCCCACAAACTTTCGCAAAACACGCCAGCGGAAGTGCTTTTCGCGGACGCAAACCCATCCTCCGTGGCAATGGTGGGGCCCATTCCGTTGATCAAAACGGAAATCCACTCCGTCCATTGGATGGAGGACGGAAAACCGGTCGGGAATGACTGATTTTGGATTGTTTTTGGTGTGGTCCACAGGATTTTGAAGTCGCCGTCCATCCTGCGATTGAATGGTTAAAAATCCATACTCGCTCTCATTTGAGATTCGGTCACCTACACATTGATGATATCGATACCAGAGAGACAATGGACGGTCTGGATCGGCGATTTGATGGACGTGTGGGACCCACAACCGCCGACCGGCGGTCGGGTGCGCGGACGCTGGAGCGTAGCTGGATCGGGCGTGGGTCAGCGCCCGCGCTGACTGTCCGGGTGGTCCGGTGCACGGCTGATGTTCGTGTACTTCGGTGTACACTACCCCTACACAGGGCCCACAATGATGTTTTTACGAAATCCAATCCGTCCATTCCCTTTCTCAAATCATATTAACCGTCGAGACAAAAGTTGAGGCATATCCTGCTATCAGGTGGGCCTGAAATCAACGATTCGTGGGCTGAATTGTCAGTTGGAGCACTTCCCGAGATCATCAATGGTTGAAATTTAATATGTACGGTTAAATTATGGCCCTCATCCCATGTATGAAGTTTTGAACGATCGATGGCGGGAACCATGTGATCTTGCATTCGGACCCTTTTCGCCCCTTTGGCTTGCTTTCCTCAAATCCCAGCGTGTAAAATCTTCATTATTGGTCTTCTGAGGTTCATCCCGTGCTCTGGTAATTTTGGAGCATCAAAGCCATGCCTTTAACATCAAATTCCAATTAACGTTCCTGATTTCGTCTCAGTAGCGAAAATATAATTAAAATCCGGCATTAAACATTATCATGTATGTAAAATCAAGTAATTTACTAGGGTTTGATATGCAATATTCGACCCTGATCACAACCCCCAACCAGCATTTTGCTAGTCTCGAGCAAAACATGCGAAAAATAATTTCAGAAATAAAAGACAATTCCTGTAAACTCAAGTGACTTGTGAACAGATAGCTGAGATGTGAAAATTCTAAGATTCATGATTGGTATGTGGAATTTTTCTCTTAGAATCAAGCTTACAGTAAACTTCATAATCAAGTTCAAAATATTAATCCATCAATTAGAGCATTGCTAAACATTGAGTTCCACGAGTGTAAAGTATAATCTCGACTTACAATCAGTAAAAGATCCAATTGTCAATTTCATGATATCATTAGTAATTCGTGACAACCAAGCTTAAAACCAATACTTATCTCACAGATTAGCTTTTCATTTTACCAGCCTTTGATTTTCTTTATGAGCAGTAACGCCAAGGAAGGGAATCAAATCCTCACCTACAGGGAGCAAACCTATGGTGAAAACTCGTTGCCTAACTTTTTTTTTCTTTTTTTTTTTTTTCATATGTCAACTATGGATAATCAAATCCACACCTATAGGGAGCAAACCTATGATGAAGATTTAGCCTTTTACTTCTTCTTTTTACTAAGTTAATTATTCAGTCATCGAACCAACACTTAATGTGTAAGCGAGATGTGATATGTGGAATCATGGCTCAATCAATGTTTACAACATCTAATCATGGATTAACAAGTCAAAATTGACTGTGAAATCAAGCAGATGGCCAATCCAAGAGTCATAAATTACCCATCACGTATCTTATAATGTTAAAACCACAACTATCCTTCAAAATCACCTTGAAGTCAATAGAAATTCCAGAAAAAATTTTAAAATTTTCACAAATTTTGCTCAAGACCAAGAAAATACTGATTAGGTAACCTAATCTCCCACTCCCAACCTAAAATCTACATTGTCCTCAATGTAAAAGAAATAAGCAAACAATGCACATGGGACAATGAATAATCAAAGAGGAATGAGGGAAAGATAGTACCTGGACGGAGAATCAAGAAGCTTTCTAAAAAAAATATCATCATAAAACAAGTTAGCTCAAGAGAGAAATCAACAGAGAGAAAAAAAAAAAATAGAAAAATAAAAGAAGATCCTACCTATACCACTTTCGCAGTGCTCTCGATTGCATTTAGCGTATGCAACAAGCCTTTAAACCCCTAGGTTACCCCTAGTGGACGAGTTGTAGTCTCGTGAGGGTTTGCATGAATGTTACCCAAACAAACTAACTAGTTACCCACAAACATTGATGGAACTCACTTGATTAACCGATCCCAGACAAGTGATGTGAGTTCCCATAAGCGGTGCTATCTGCAAGGAGGTAACTGACACTGTCGTCAAAGAATTTAAGAACTTCTGCTCGCACGACTTCTTCCATATGAGGATCACGCTTCCTTTGTATTTCACGCGACATTTCCACGGCATGATCCATGCATATCGTGGGACATACTCCCTGAATTTCCACTATCTTCCTTTCAATTGCTGCCTTATATGTTCTAAGAAAATTAAGCAGCCTGCTCGCCTTTGTCTTCTCAGAGTGCGAAACTGTGCTGTCAGGAGGCGTCTCAGAGGGATGAAGAGGTTCCACTTTGGCTCTCCATTTTTCAGTCTCCAAGATAGGAGTAGAGTCGAGCAGTGCATTGACTTCATGGATGGGACTATCGATGTCAAAGTCTATGCCAGCTTGTGCTAAGCAGGTCTCAAGTGGATCTTCATAAGATGTACAGAAGGAGTCCTGCACAAGGCTCTCGATCATGTCCACTTCAAATATGTCATCCAAATCTGCGGATTGTTGTCCTGCATTAAAAACATTGAGTTTAATATTCATGTTACCAAAGGACAATTTCATAACTCCATTACGGCAATTTATAATAGCATTAGATGTGGCCAAAAATGGACGACCCAAGATGATGATCCGATCCGTGAAGATTCCGGACAGACGGTGAGTATCTATAACTATGAAATCCACCGGAAAATAAAATTTATCAACCTGGATTAGCACATCTTCAATAACACCCCTAGGAACTTGACAGATCTATCGGCCAGGTTGTAATGTTACCTTAGTCGGTTTCAACTCACCAAGTCCTAGCTCATAAACCGAATAAGGTAACAAATTGACGCTACCCCTAAATCAAGTAATGCCTTCCCGATCTTATGATCTCCTATGCCGCAAGAAAATGGTGGGAGCTCTGGATCCCTAAATTTAGGAGGAGTGTTATGTTGAATCATGGAGCCGAGTCCGCTCGCAATGAAGACCTTCTTATGAACATTTCGCTTACGCTTTTGAGTGCATAAATCTTTCGAAACTTAGCGTAAGCGTGGACTTGTTTAATAGCGTCAAGCAACGGATGTTGACTTGCACTTTTTGAAACACATCCAAGATTTCATCAAAATTATTTCTTTTCTTTATTGGTGCCGACGTTCAGGAAAAGGTGCTTTGGGCACGTACGGTGGCACATTAGTGACTCTTGGAGAGTCAGAGGGCTCTTGGACTTTGGATGCATTGGTGTGTCCCTCTGCTTCATCTTGATCTTCTGTTTTAGAATTTGAATCATCCTCAGGCATCTCTATTCCGTTATCAATCACTTGCACCCTCGACCTAAGGGTAATGATTGATTTGGCTTGCTCATGATATTGCCTTTGGTTGGAATTAGAGTCAATCTCATACTGTCCCTTTGGGTTAGCCTCAGGTTGGCTAGGGAACTTGCCCTTTTCTCTCTCACTCAATGTGGCAGCTAGTTGACCCATTTGAATTTCCAACTTAGCAATGGATTGTGCATTTGCATGTAAGCTTTGCTGGTTGGTCAGTAAGGTTTGTTGGGTATCTTTTTGGAATTGGAGAGAACTCTGCATGAAAAGATGAAGTGTATCCTCAAGAGATGGGTTCCTTGATTGTGTAGGCAGTTGTTGATATTGCGGAATTTGTTGACCCCAACTTGGAGGTGCGGTTGCATGGGAGGATTTCCAGATGGTCCTCCTTGATGTGGTCCCTTTGCCCAAGAAAAATTTGGATGCCTAGCCCACCCTGGGTTGTATGTGTTCGAGTAAGGATCATTCCCAGGTTTTTGAAAAGTGTTCATAGCATGAACTTGTTCGAGAGAAGTTCTGGATCTTTGCCCCTGATGGACAAGACTCAAGGTGACTAGAACATGTGGCACATGCCTCCACTTGAGCCATTTGTGGAGGTCCATTATTTAATACCGCAGAGCATCAACTTTCTTTGTCGTTATCAAGTTTGGCGCACAACTCTGCACGACTCTATCTCATATATACCACCTCTCTTTTGTGGTTGGGAACTTCTTTCACCTCTATCTGAATAGTCTCATTCTTGGGAGTTTTCACACAAGGTTTCAAAAATTTCCACGCTTCAAGATCGCTTTTGGTCATGAAGGACCCTCCACCGGTGGCATCAACCATGCGACCTGTTGCAGGGTGTCGGGCCGCCGTCATAATAGTATTGCACTTGTTGCCACTTCTCAAAACCATGGTGTGGACATTTAAGAAGCAAGTCCTTCCATCTTTCCCAACATTCATGAAAGTGCTCGCCCTCTTTTTGTGTGAAGTTAGTAATTTCTCTACGGAGGGCATTGGTTTTGTGAACGGGGAAGAACTTATTTAAGAACTTCTTAGGCAGTTGGTCCCATGTAGTGATAGTTCCAACTTCTAGAGAATTCAACCATGCTTTCGCCTTATCCTTCAAAGAAAAGGAAATGACGTGGCGGATTGAATCGTCCTGAGAAGTTTTGGAACTTAAAAGTGGAGCAAATGTCTAAGAATTCTTTCACATGATGATATGGGTCCTCCTTGTCCAATCCATAAAAGGATGGCAAAGAATTGTATGATTCACAGGTTTAAGTTCAAAGTGTCTTTGCCGTAGTGGTTGGCAACACTATGCATGAAGGCGCATTAAATTGACAGAGGAGGTGAATAATCTTTGAGAGCCTTAACTTCGGTCTCATTCGCCATTTCAACAATGAATTATTTCTCAATCTTTCACGCAAGATGTTCTTTCTATTTCGGGATCAAACGGTGCTAGTTCTTTATCTAGAGATCTACGTCCTAGCATAAACTAAGTAACAACCTAAGAAAGAAAAACTAGAACTAGAATTTATGCTATTAAAAAAAAAACAAGTTAAAACTATGTAAGTGAGAATGGGAAGAAAGAACCCGGAAAAGGAGATGATTGATGTCAGAAAATTTAAGATGTTCCTCCTTCACTTAGTAGCTTCCTTCCTCAATTCCTGTAAACAACAAAAAAAAAAAAAACAAATTTAGGTTTCCTAAATTAATGATAGAAAAGTCCTAAGCAACGGTTAATTTCTAAAAATAAAATAAAAATAAAATAAAATTAAAACTTTAACCTAAGTTAGTAAAATCCTAAGCTATGAATTATGATAAGAGAGAATCCTAAATTTAATTTGGAACGAAACAGTCCCCGGCAACGGCGCCAAAAACTTATTCACTCCCCAAGTATAGGGTTGTGATGTAGTAATAAACTCGGTAAGATCGAGGTCGAATCCCACGAGGACTGGTTGTCACAATTCAAATCTATGATTCTTCTTAACTAATCCAATGAATAATGAACTAAACTATTAAGCACAATTTTAGGAAAAATAATTAAGAATAGGGAAGAAAATTCAATCAGAGAGAAAGCACTAGGACTTTCGAATCCACCCCTAATTATCCTAACCCTTGTTTTGTCTGTTGATTCACCTTGACCTTGATTGATACCACTTAAATAGAGAAAGCACAATCTGTGTCCTAAATCGGGCATACAGACTGTCTAATTCCTTTAAGCAATGCCATGAATAACAAATTCCATGTCCTTAGTTGGGCACATGGAATGTACATTCATTAAAGCATCCTGTTTCTTCCTCTATAGGAAACTGTTCTTGATCAAACACAAGCACCTAATAAGCATCCAAAAACATCCATCTATATACTTTGATCAAGTTCATAGATGGAGAAGTATGAAATTTAAACCCATAAAGCCCACTTAGAAAAAAAAACAAATTAATTAAAATTCAAAGTAAATCAACCAATACAAGAGCCGATCAAATTAGGGGCTTCATCTCACCCCTAGCCGAGAGATTAGTTACCCATAAAATCCATAAAAAATATTAAATAAAATTCATAAACTAAAATTCCAAACCGAACAATCTCTCTCTCTTTCTCCTTCTCTTTCTTCTCTCCCGCTCGGATCTCCACTCTGGATTCAAATCCCTTCCCCACGTCCAAAACTTCCTTTTATAGGCTACTTTGGATGGTTTGGAATCGGTGGCGTGAGTCGTGAGACGGACTCAAGTGCGATTTTTCAACCGTGATCGGTGGACCCCACGAGGTGTTTTTGGAAAATCCACCCCCGTCCATTGGATTCGTGACGAAATTTCGACCAAGAATGGGTGGTTTTGAAGGTCCATTACGCGCCCACGAAGAAATCTCGAAAGATCGGTTTTTGAACGTCGCCGAAGCGACCCTTTTGTGGCTCTGTGCACACACGTGTGTACGCATGGGAGTGAAATCTCAGCATGGTTTTGTAGTTCTCGTGTCCCTCTACACGATGGACGGCTCAGATCTCCCATACAGTTGACGTGCGGGGCCCACAAACTTTCGCAAAACACGCCAGCGGAAGTGCTTTTCGCGGACGCAAACCCATCCTCCGTGGCAATGGTGGGGCCCATTCCGTTGATCAAAACGGAAATCCACTCCGTCCATTGGATGGAGGACGGAAAACCGGTCGGGAATGACTGATTTTGGATTGTTTTTGGTGTGGTCCACAGGATTTTGAAGTCGCCGTCCATCCTGCGATTGAATGGTTAAAAATCCATACTCGCTCTCATTTGAGATTCGGTCACCTACACATTGATGATATCGATACCAGAGAGACAATGGACGGTCTGGATCGGCGATTTGATGGACGTGTGGGACCCACAACCGCCGACCGGCGATGGTCTGGGACGGCTGGAGCGTAAGCTCCTGGCGCGGGTCGGCGCCCCGCTTGATGTCCGGGTGGTCCGGTGCAATGTTCGTGTACTTCAATGTACACTACACAGGGGCCCACAATGATGTTTTTTACGAATCCAATCAATTCCTTTCTCAAATCATATTAACCGTCGAGACAAAAGTTGAGGCATATCCTGCTATCAGGTGGGCCTGAAATCAACGATTCGTGGGTGAATTGTCGGTTGGAGCACTTCCGAGATCATCAATGGTTGAAATTTAATATGTACGGTTAAATTATGGCCCTCATCCCATGTATGAAGTTTTGAACTGATCAGATGGCGGGAACCATGTGATCTTGCATTCTGGACCCTTTTCGGGCCCCTTTGGCTTGCTTTCCTCAAATCCCAGGCGTGTAAAATCTTCATTATTGGTCTTCTGAGGTTCATCCCGTGCTCTGGTAATTTTGGAGCATCAAAGCCATGCCTTTAACATCAAATTCCAATTAACGTTCCTGATTTCGTCCTGTAGCGAAAATATAATTAAAATCCGGCATTAAACATTATCATGTATGTAAAATCAAGTAATTTACTAGGGTTTGATATGCAATATTCGACCCTGATCACTTAACCTATAACCTAACCTAAACCTAAACCTATAACCTACACTTATAACATAAACCTAAACCTAAACCTAAAACCTAAATGTATTCTCAAATCCCTAAACCTAAACCTAAACCTAAACCTATAACCTACAACATTAACATAAACTTATAACCTAAACCTGTAACCTACAACATTAACCTAAACCTATACTTATAACCTAAACCTATTTTCAAATCCCAAAACCTATATCCTAAACCTAAACCTATAACCTAAACTCAATTCCTAAACCTTAACCTATAACCTAACCTAAACAAAACCTATAACCTACACTTATAACCTAAACCTAAACCAAAACCTATAACTACACTTATAACCTAAACCTAAACCTGTAGCCTTAACCTAAACGTGAAACCTAAACCTAAACCTAAAACGTAAATGTATTCTCAAATCCCTAAACCTAACTTAAACCTAAACCTATAACCTACAACATTAACATAAACTTATAACCTACAACATTAACCGAAACCTATTCTCAAATCCCTAAACCTTAACCTAAACCTAAACCTATAACCTAAACCTAAACCTTAACCTATAACCTAAACCTTAACCTATAACGTATAACCTACAACCTAAACCTATAACCTAACCTAAACTCAATTCCCTAAACCTTAACCTATAACCTAACTAAACCTAAACCTATAACCTACACTTATAACCTAAACCTAAACCTATAACCTATAACCAAAACATAAACCTAAAACCTAAACCTAAATGTATTCTCAAATCCTAAATCTAAACCTACACCTAATCCTAATCTCAACTCCCTAACCTAAACTTGAAAACTCAAACCTAAACCCGATCCCGAACCCGAACCCGATTTCCTAAACTTAAACCTTAACCTATTCTCAATTCCCTAAAGCTTTAACCTATAACCTATAACCTATAACCTAAACCTAAACCTAAACCTATAACCTTAACCTATAACCTATAACCTAAACTTATAACCTATAATCTTACCTTAACCTAAACCTAAAACCTAAACCTAAACCTAAAACCTAAATGTATTCTCAAATCATTAAACCTAAACCTACACCTAATCCTAATCTCAACTCCCTAACCTAAACCTAAACCTAAACTGGAAAACCTAAACCAAAACCCGATCCCGAACCAGAACCCGAACCCGATTTATGTAATAATGTAGCCCAATCACATGGCAACAAACAAGAGAATCTTGCTTTGTTGGCAAGCATATTCGAACTCATGCATCACAATGCATCTATTTCCATCTCCATTATCTCTTATAACATAGATTATTTGAGATTTGAATTTATCTCATTTTTAGAGTCATGTCCTAATACAATATGATAATATTAATAAACAAGGTGAATTTGTCACCAACATTATTCCAAGACCCATATAACTTCTCCTTATATGAAGTTGGGTAGGGCACATGCAGCTTGAATCCATCAAAGGAGATAAGGATCACCTCTCATATGTTCTCTCTCTTTTCATTTGTTTTTTTTTTCCATAGGATTGTTTATTTTATGTTGTCTGCTTACGTACAACATTTTATCATGTTCATATAATTATAAGTGGCCTAATCTCACCTTTCTAAAAACAACTAATAATAATTTCTACCTGATGAGAAATCACCAAGTACCATTAGGCTTAACCCAAAAAGATAAATTAGCATTTTCTTTCTTTCTTTTTCTTTTAACACACACTCACACACCAAAGTCGCTTATGACCACAATGGATACTTGAACTCGTGACCTTGTATTGAAACTATTTTGAATATGCCATGAAGGCATGAGTAAGGACCTAGGTGTGTGTGCATAGTCAGCGATGTGTTCACCACACTGAATTTTGTGAGCCTCATTAGGAAATGGGCTATGAATAATTTTTTGTATTTTATTTATGATGTTAAGCTTATATATATTTATGCCTGGATGAATGTGATGTGTATAAAATTGTTTGTGTTTGGATGGATGTAGTTTATGTTTGGATGGATTTACATAGTTTGGGTTTAGATGGATGTGAATGTGAATATAATGAAATATATTATATAATAGGTGTATACTAGGAAGAATATGATGAAATATATTGTGACAGGTGTATATCAGGAATTTTGTGCTAGAAAATTGAACAAAAAAAAAAAGAGAGACTTTTACTCGAAATATTTCGTAGGTAAAAGTCTCATCCACATTTTTTACCTACGAAAATTTTCGTAGGTAATTACTTATTTTTTACCAGCTAAAACATTAGTCGGTAAAAGTTTTGTAAATAGTTTTAACTACTAAAAGTTTCGTAGGTAAAGTATTGTGAAATGTTTTTACCATCGGTAAAAGTTTTGCAAATATTTTTAAAATATTTTTACCTACGAAACAAATTGTCGGTAAAAGTTTTTTACTTATTTTTTACCGATGAAAAAATTCGTCGGTAAAAGTTTTGTAAATATTTTTACTTATGAGAAAATTCGTCAGTAAAAGTTTTTTACCGACGAAAAAATTCGTTTGTAAACTTTTTTACTTATTTTGCACCAATGAAAAAAATTCGTCGGTAAAAGTTTTGTAAATATTTTTACTTACGAAAAAAATCGTCGGTAAAAGTATTTTACCGACAAAAAAATTCGTTGGTAAAAGTCTTACCTTTGCAGATGAATTTTTTTTTTTGTCTGTAAAAGCCTTTACCGGTGGTCTTTTACCGACGAAAATTTTTGTCGGTAAAACTTTTTACCTACGAAAAATTTGGATTTAGCGACGAAAATTTTCGTCAGTAAAAGTGAGTTTTCTTGTAGTGCCATACTCCTACTTGTATACATACCATTTCATTTTTGTTGTGTTATCTTATATTATGCTACGTATGAACCATGCTGGTTTCATTCACTGGCCTGCCCAACTAGCATTTTGGAATGACAACCGCATAGAGATGATCGAGATAGGAAACGCAAATCAAATGCCAAAGAGTGAGGCCAAGCAAGTGGACGATCTAAATGATCAATGGCAATACTTATATGAAGATGAACCCACTGCAATGGACTTACTAAATGGATTGCTTAACAATAACTGCTGATCATGGATTTTAGAATTTCTCTATGATACTTACTCGTAGTTAGACATTATTTTGGATACTTGTTGATAGACATTTTTTGCCAAGTAATAATAATTATTTATGAATGAATAAAGTCTCAAACGGATGGATATAATTGAATTTCAAAATTAGTGAGGTAATTTGAGAATTTGATTGTTGTAATAATGGAAAGGTATGAATTCGTATAACCTATGTGGATGTTTGAATGTTTAATATTAGTGAGAACTTATAATACATTAAACTAGGCTTCTTATAATTTGTATGATAAGTGAAATTATGTACATTTGGTGTATGAGTCATGGACCGTAACTTGGGTCTAAGAGTGCACAATCTGTATTTAATTTTCAAAGTGTGACATAACGGTTTCAAAGAGACGTTTTCCTTAAAACTAGTGTGACATATGAGTTATGTTCCCCTACACGTTTACATAATTTGTAGATCCCTAAAATTAGAAACTTTATACTTAGCATTCATCCTTGATTGTAATGCATAACAAAACTTGGAAACCAAGTTTAAATGCTACCTATATTCTAGTGTATGTATCTGTGTGTTATGTGATAGCTTGAATCGTAGATCAAATGTAAACATTCAACCACTTAGCTGTTAAACCGGAGTAGATAGTGGAAGCCACCCTTACTAAACTGTAATTCCGTTCCTTATCATTACATCCGACTTACTAAGTAACTTAGGGAATCACCTTCTTAAGCCTATAACTTTACTGTGACCTCGGCATAAATCTAGAACAGATATCTCTCAGGATTTACATAAATATGATCAATCATTAGTCCTTGCTGCTTTCTGCGGTGTGGTCCACTTGAGGTTTGGAAGTGACTCAATTTTAAGATCTTACGTTAGAATAATCTAAAAAACATAATGGATGGTGTGGATCTAACAAATAAATCGTATTCAGGCTGGAGAAATTCCACACGGTAAAATTTTGGTTGTGCAGCAAGCAATCCATCCGTGGGAGAGAAAATAATCCATTGAAAATGGGCGTGTTTTATGGGCTAGCCGATTACGACAGTCCAGTGCAGTAAATAATTCATTTAACATGGGCGTGTTTTGTGAGCTGGCCGATGACGTAGACCAATGAGAAGTCCACTGAAATTTTGTCGGTCAACACAGACTATCCGCACATCAAGGCTGTCCACACAGTCAGGATCGTATCATTTTTCTGTGAGGCCACGTCGGCACCTACACCCCCTCTCGGTATGAAATCCTTGCACGCCTCTCTTCGTACCTTTTTCACGTGCCGCATGTGCACCCTCCAATTTCATTATAAATACATCAGAACAACAATTCACAGCAACACAGCAATGGCGTCTCTCCTCAACACCATCCAACTCTCCTCCTCTCCCTCCTCCTCCCACCACCAGCGATGGAAGCACCGTATATATCCAGCTTCCATCGGCATTAACAGACGCCTTCCCAGCTGCCTTCCAAACATTACATCATGCAATGCTATCAGAGATGAAAACCATAGAGAAGGAGCGTCGGGAAATATCGACAGGAGAAACATGCTCATCGGCATTGGAGGCTTGTACACCGCCACTGGCCTCGGTCCCCTACCAACAGCTATCGGAGCTCCAGTATCTCCGCCCGACTTATCCAAGTGCGGGCCAGCAGATCTACCGCCTGGTGCAACCCCGACGAATTGTTGCCCGCCCTATGATCAGAAGATCATAGACTTCAAGCTTCCATCCCCTTTAACACCCATGCGCACGCGGCCTGCGGCCCACTTGGTGGACCGTGAGTATGTAGACAAGTACAAGAAGGCCATTGCACTCATGAAGGCTCTACCCTCCGATGACCCGCGTAATTTTACACAGCAGGCTAATGTGCACTGCGCCTACTGCGATGGCGCCTACGATCAGATCGGCTTTCCCAACTTGGAGCTTCAGGTCACGTCTGGAAAACATCATAACGCCCATCGTAACAGAACGACCATTCTCTGCTATTATATATATATATATATATATATATATATATATATATATATATATATATATATATATATGTGTGTGTGTGTGTGTGCGCGCGCGCGCGCGCGTGTGTGGGGAAATGGTTACCTTTCATTAAAACATTGATAATCATTTATTGGCCCCACTGAGATGTGGTTGACAAATCCAGCCCATCCATTGTATGTCCCACTCGGAGGAGGGGTCAGACCAAGTTTCAATAGCATCCAAAAATCACATGGCCCCCACCAAGTGCTTTTATATGCTTTTGACATGTCTTCACATGGTTTTAGATAGTATGGCCCACCTGAGTTCTATATACGGCTGATTTTTGGGATATCCACGAATCTAAAAGATACCTATCAAATGCACGGTGTTGATCTTCCACATACATCACAGTGAGGCCACACAGCTCGACCACCAGATGCACCATTCCATACTGGGCCTGGACGGCCCAAAATCAGCTCAATCCGTCACTCAGATGGGCCACACCACCTAAAACCATAAGTATACATGCCAAAAACATATAAAAGCACTGGTGGGACCCACCTGAGTTTTCAATGCACCTGAAACTTGGTCTGAACCCTCATTCAAGTGGGACACACATAATGGATGGGCTGGATTTTCAAAAAACATCTCGGTGGGCCCTCAAAAATGGTTATGAATGTTTTAATGGTGCACGGCCCCTTTGCACTTCTGTATGTGGTGTGGCCCATTAAAGTCACAGATTACTTGATTTTGGGCCGTCCAGGTCCACCATGGAATGGTACATCTGATGGACAGTGTTGATGTTCGAAAGGCATCATGGTGGGGCCCACCCAGCTCGACCTCACGGACGACCGCTTTACGCTCGAGCGCATATTACCCAATTTTCAGTCTGATTTCCCACACACACACACACAGGAAACTGTTTCCTTTTGCACAAAGTTTTGTATCAGGCTGATATATATATATATATATATATATATATATATATATATATATATATATATATATATATATATATATATATATATATATATATATATATATATATATTGCCGTTATTTCTTAGTAATGGATAACCGCCGTTTTGAAATACTGTTATACACGGTCATAACAGTGGTTTGTCTGTTTTTCAGGTGCACAACTCCTGGCTATTCTTCCCATGGCACCGCTACTATCTCTACTTCTTTGAGAAGATACTCGGCAAGTTGATCGGCGACAGCACATTCGCTCTTCCATTCTGGAACTGGGACGCTCCCAAAGGCATGACACTTCCTCTCATTTAC
This sequence comes from Magnolia changhungtana, assembly GCA_030180095.1. Classification (NCBI taxonomy): domain Eukaryota; kingdom Viridiplantae; phylum Streptophyta; class Magnoliopsida; order Magnoliales; family Magnoliaceae; genus Magnolia; species Magnolia changhungtana. Next base: position 848,637 of record JASAUF010000583.1, on the reverse strand, counting down.
GCTGACTCGAATTCGCCCCTCTACGACAAGCTCCGTGACGCCAAGCACCAGCCACCGACGGTGATAGACCTCAACTACGACTCAACAGATCCCACCAACACCGAAGAGCAACGGATAGCTGACAACCTCAATATCATGTACCGACAGGTGGTCGGTGCCAAGACAGCCCAGCTCTTCCTGGGTTCTACCTACAGGGCCGGGGACGCTCCTGACCCTGGCGCCGGTACCTTGGAGAACGTCCCACACGGACCAGTCCACCTGTGGACTGGCGACCGCACCCAGCCTAACACAGAAAACATGGGCAACTTCTACTCCGCGGGCCGCGACCCTATCTTCTTCGCCCATCACTCGAATATCGATCGGTTGTGGAATGTATGGAAAGGATTGGGAGGAAAGCGGCAGGACTTCACTGACTCGGACTGGTTAAACTCGGCCTTCCTCTTCTACGACGAGAACGCTCAGCTCGTGAGGGTGAAGATTCGCGACTGCCTGGATTCGACAAATCTCAGATACACATACCAACCAGTCGATAACCCTTGGATTAATGCCCGCCCTACTTCGGTTAAAGCCAAGGTAGCCGCTGCGACAGCAGCCGTGAAGAAGAGCGAGTTCCCTCGAGCTCTTGACTCGGTCATCAAAACCCGAGTTGATAGGTCGAAGAAGTCTCGTAGCAAGAAGGAAAAGGAGGATGAAGAAGAGGTTCTGGTTATCGATCAGATCGAACTGGAACGAGACACGTTCGTGAAGTTCGACGTGTATATCAACGTCGAGGATGAAAACTCGACGGGCCCTAGCTCGACCGAGTTCGTTGGAAGCTTCGTGAATGTGCCGCACAAGCACGGCAAGAAGAAAACGAAGCTGAAGACGTGTTTTAGGTTGGGAATCACGGACGTTCTGGATGACTTGGGTGCTGATGCGGATGATGACGTGGTGGTAACCATAGTGCCACGTCAGGGTAAGGACGTGGTCTCCATTGGAGGGATAAGGATAGAATTAATCTTCTAGAGATAGTTCAACGTACCTTCACGGGACACGTGGAGGTTGATCTAGTAATCTGAAACGTCCAATTAGTGGGCCTGGAATAATAATCTGATTAAATCATTTAAGCTTTTCATCATTTGCTGTTTGTTGAGATCCGATCTAGTTTATCACTAAAATCAATGGATGGGATTGTGTTATGAGTATTGCTTTGGTTTGGTTCGAAACAATTAGACGAACGGACGAGTCAGTATGATGCCTTTTTTTATTTTCGCTGCCGGGAACTAATTTAGCAAAAAGTGACTTTTTACGCTTACCTCAGTCTATTAGGATAAGCACCTTAAAAAAAAGTAGGGATAATTTGATCTTTTTTAGATCCATTCGTACAACTTTGGTCTAGTTTCGCAGTTAAGGTTTCCTCTGGGCGAATGAAATTGATGGGTGATAACGGAGTTCTATACACCTCGAGATCTTGTCAGGTTTTATCCGTGTAAATGGACATGGATTGTGTACATACAGACTAAACTTAGTTGGGCCCACTATAAATGTATGTGGTTTATCCACACCATCCATCCGTTTTTCCATCTAATTTTAGGTGTTTAGCCCAAAATTGAAGCTTATCCAAAGCTCAAGTGGACCTACCACAGGAAACAGTGGAAATAATGATTTCCACCGTTGAAACCTTTCTAAGGCCCCACAATGATATTTATTTGTCATCTAAACTGCTCATGAGATTTAAAAAACATGGATGAATGCAAATAAATAAATATATTCTAGATCCAAAACTTTTGTGGCCCCTGTGAATTTTTCAACTGTCGACATTCAATTCAGACTGTCCATTTTAGCCTCGCATATGCTTCCGTTTTGAGCAAAGGCTCTAAAATTATCTTATAAAATAGATGGACAGACCGGAAAAAATACATAAATAATGGTCGACCCCATAGAGTTTACTTAGTACGGGTTGGGAATCCTATTAGGTTTTATCTGTGTAACAGGGACGCGGATTGCGTCCTACCCCGCGGTCTTGATCTAGGACGGGCAGGAGCTTTGAGTGGCCATCGTGGTGTATGAGTCTTACCCACACCATCCATCCATTTTTTTTTTTTTGTATAATTTTAGGCTGGGGCATAGAAAATTATCAACGGTGAGAACATTATCACCATTGCTTTTTGTGGTGTGGTCCACTTGAGCCTTGGATCTGCCTCATTATTTATTTTGTAACCCAAAATTATACGAAAAAATGGATTGACTGTGTGGATAAGACCCTCACGTTATGGTGGCCACTCAAAAGCTCCTGTCTGGAGATGGGTGGGGTTGGACGCCATCCGTGTCCGTGTAACAGATATTGCCCTCACTGTAGGGCCTGTCTTAATGATGTATTGTATACACATGTTGTTTATCCATTTTACCTGTCCATTTGAGGATGTGGTCTCAATAGTTAAGCAAATCTAAATCTGATCACATAGACCACACTAAAAGAAACATCGATAATTCAACCTCACCATTAAAAACATCCTAGGGCCCACAGTAAGGATGTCCCTAACATTTACTTTCCATCCAACCGGTCGATAATGTTGAGGTATGTGGTTTTTTGAAAAAAAAAAATAATAAATATTCAAATTTTCAGGATTTTACTGCCAAAACATTTTTTAGGAATTTCAAATCGGGAAGTGCGGTGTGTATTTTTGTCCCACATCAGAAATGAAAAGAAGAAATCATGGTTTATATGAAAATGTTTGTGTAGTATTCTTACTTAAGCTTTGGAAATTGTGACGCTCGGGTCTATGCACTGAAACACGCGCACGCACGCAGAGCATGGGCAGTGTAGCTGTAGTGGTGCTACTTGGCACACTTCGCACGTGCCCATCGTGTCACAGAGGAGTTGCTCCCTCGTGACCTTACAAGAACTGTCGTGAGACGGTGCGAGTGGTCTAATATAAGCCTAGGTGCAATGGGTCTAAAATGAGTCAGAGCTTTATAGGCGACTGAGAATGGTTGGATTATTAATCCGAAACGGTTAGCCATTTTTCAAAATGAATAGATGCCTTGAAAGCCATAACGGTCTGAAAATGGACAGGCTATGATGATCCGATAACCAGAAATGACTGAATTTCTCAAAAACATATAGTGGGCCCATGACTATTTTAGCAGTGGCCATTCAATAACACTGATCCTGTGTGGCCCACTCAAAATTTGGATCTGATTCATTTTTGGGTCCACTACCTAAATGATCCTGTAAAATGGGTAAATAAGGTAGATTTGCAACAAGCATCAATATAGGCTCTATAATTTTTTCAAGGAACGGTAAGTATGGAACAAAAGGAAGAGAATCAACATCCAACTATTTCCTTTCATGTTGCCCACTTGACTTTTGGATTGCCTCATTTTTTGGCCCACCTTCTAACATGATCTGAAAAAATGGATGAACGGGGTTTATTTTGCAAAAAATACAACAGTGGGCCTAGAACAGTTTCACTGGTGGGACTATTTCTTGGCATGTGGTCCACTAGAGTTTTGGATCTGACTTATTTTGGGTCCACCCCTAAAATAATCTAGAAATCCTGTTGGATGAGGTCATATAAATGGCTCATGTAGTTGATTCATTCTATTTTTACAGAAATAGATTTAGACGAAAATTTTTAGAGGATATTGATAAGAATGGTCTCATCAGGGTGATTTCTTATGGTGGCCCCATGAATTGAGTGTTGGATCTAATAGACCGTCCATATTGATATATTCAACCTAGTGTTACAGTATGTGCAGAGCAACAGATAATTCTAATAAAGAAAAGTGCTACAGCGCTCTTACAACACTACAAGTTATAGTGCTCTTAGTTTAATCAGTTCATTTGGATAATCCAGATAATTCTAATAAAGAGAAGCATTATATAATTTATAGTGCTCCTAGTTTAATCAGTTCATTTGGACAATCCAATCAATTGATCTAGCTTGTCTAGTAACTTCAAGAGACATTTTATTGACTACCTCATAAAATTAAATTGGGGGGATGTGTTGAAGTGATAAAGTCCCTTGATATACATAGATACACCACACTCTCACATAGCTTAAGCTTTTAGAGTAAATGGTTGTTTCACATGCCTTTTTTGAACAGATCATATCATGGAACAGCTAAAACCGTATATTCACGTTCAATTATAGATGATTCAATCACTTGGACAGAGGATTCCATAGAAAAGGTTTGGTTAAATAAGATTCATGGCATCTTTCCTAACAGTTACTGAGAATTTGAACAAAAAAATGGATTTATTTAATGGAGAATCATTATCGACAAACATTGGTCATTCCTTGACCTCAATCAGTGAATTAGCTGGGGAATCATCACCTAGTTTAAATTTGAAAGGGTTTACTCTATTGGTCAAACAAAGAAGACATGATTTAGAAAATCAAACGAAATGTTTGAAATTTCTATCCAATATAGTTGCAATTGATCCAAATGATCAAACAATTCAAAATCAATAAGAGTAATTTGGTTGTTTGACATGGTATCAGAGCGGAAGGCCCTATGTTCGAATCTCGAGAGCAACAAATATTATTTATGGTGTGAGTGTCCCTTCACCTTTGTTACTATCTTCTTTGCAGAGTGACAGGATGTTCATGTTGCATAAAAGATGATTTTTTAGAATCATAAGCAATATACACTCCAAAAACTGGATTAGCCGACGATTTATGTGGCTAATTTATCGGCGCTAATTAAAATGGGCATCGATTAACGATCGGGTATAAATACCATACCTAAAGCCCTAACCCTGTTTTCCCCCCCTCTCCCGACTCTCTCCTTCTCACTGCCCCCGACGCTCTCTCTCTCTCTCTCTCTCTCTCTCTCTCTCTCTCTCTCTCTCTCTCTCTTTTACAGACCAGATTAGGTTTTTCTCTCTCGATCTTTCCAAAACGGATTTGGATTTTTCTCTCAAGCTACAACAGATTTTCGATATAGATCTGGGGTTTTCTCTGGAGCAATTAGCATATTATCTATGACCACATCTAGTCATAAGGTAATTTCAACTATTTCTTACTCATATTATCAGAAATTGCATTAATAGGACTGTTTGATAAAGATCTGGGCCTTGAATCTGCCATCTTTTGGGAAACTAACAAATGGAAGTGATAGGAGGATATAATGCAGGAGGAATTATCAGTTCTGGTGATTGGGACTGTAGACCTGATGGGGCCCAATGTGAATGAGGAATTCCTGAACATCTTTAAGATCCGAGGATCTTAAGCATCTGATTTCTGTCATTTTTTTCTTGGATTGTTGATGTGTTTTTTTTTTTTTTTTTCTGTTCTTTTGTATATGGCCATATTTTCCACTAATCAAAGAGTTAATATCTTCTAATACAAGAGATTTTTCAGGCATGTCCCATCTACATTGGTGCCCAAAGATCAATGGCCTGGATCACCAAACCATGCGCCCCAATTATTGGAGTATCAAAGATGTTTTGAGAATCTCTAAAAAAAGAGATTTTGAAAATATTAGGACATTTTCTTGATATCATTGCTATTTTTTAACATGAATGCTGATATTCTTATGTATCGAATCTTTATGGTTTTCTAGTGATAGATTATATGCTCTGGAGCATATCATTCTGAATGCAAAGTGGTTGGTAGTAGAGTGGGCTAGGGCCTCAGATGTCATTGTTGGTTGTCATGTTGAGGCCTTCCAGGGTAATTGGGGATAATTCTTCTTTGTAGTGATCTAATGATTCTTCGTCATCTTTATTGTATTTTATCCTCTTTTGTATTTTAACCCATGAAAGCAACAAAATAAGAAAATCTTGTTAAACAAAGCTTTCTTCAAACAAGATGTCCATGAAGTGTTCTACATGCTTCGGCATTATAAACATTAAGAAATGCAAGATTCATAGTGGCTGTGCTTTTTGTTATTGTTGGATAAATATCATCAGTTCAATTAATGGGCATGTATATTATTATTTAATCCTTGAAGCATTATAACAGGAAGCTTGGAACAAGTTAAATTCAGAGGAGCTCTTCTAAAGACCTGGAAGCATTCTTTGTGGATGATTTTGGTAATTTGCAAATGTTGGGAGGGGCAAACTGCACGTGCATTTTGCAGCTGCTTAATACATCATGCAGTTGTTCTGGTGTAGTGCTTTACGGATGGTGCTTCCAATGTGTTGTTGTTGCCTTAGTAAGGACTCTTTGATGTGTTTATGGATGCTGTAAATTGCTTTTCATTGAGAAATATGGGTTAGAGAGGTGCTTATGTGGAAGTGCGACGGCTGCTTTAGTCATGTGTAGAGTAGCAGCAGAGAGGGATGGTGTAATCCATGCTGCATCATTTTGCCATCCCTTTTGATTTGTAAGTGGTTGTCTTATTCTTTTTCGTGATCATCAAGATCAGATCCTTGAACGATCGAAAACATTGAATGAATGCCGCTGGCGGCGGATGAGTTGTCCTAGATTATGAAGTCAAGCTGGCGATTAAAAAAAAACAATAATTTGTTATGGCTAAGCCAATTGTGGCACTGCATTTGTCTAACCCTGACATTCCTGAGTTAATTTTTGGATTCTCATTGGGTATGAGCGAAGTTTGTGAGTGTTTAACTCCTGATAATGTAAATAATAAGTACTAGTGAAATCCCTTAACTTGGAATCCAATATCATGTGTTGGATAAACAATTAGTTTCATGAACCCTACTAGTGACTTGTTACTGTAAGTTATCTTATAGGAAGTGATAAACAAACCACCCTATTTGATTGATAGTACTATATTTTTCAAAAGTAGATTGAAGGTTATTGTTCAAGTTAGGGTCTTGTTATTTTTACCGATTTGCATGACTCTGCAGCTGAAATTTTGGATAATGATTATGAATTTCTTTTAAGAAAGTGTGGGGTTTAGAGAGATGCTTATGAATTTTGATTTTATTCTCAGTTTGTAAAGTTGTTTAGTTGCCAATAACAAAAAGGAGATCTCTCACTAGATTGCTTACTGTAACTCAGTTTGATATCTAATCAAAGAAGTTAATGAGTTGAAAGGTTAGATAGCATGTGCATGAACCTCGGTTAATACTAGCCACTACCAAAAAATAGGGCAACGCCGATGGCTAAAAACCGTCAGCAATGACCTTCCCCGACGGCTTTTAGCCATCGCAAGGTCCGTCGGTAAAGAGTGTGTCGGCGTTGCTCGCCGACGGCTAAAAACCATCGGCGTTGTCGACGGCTAAAATCCGCCGGCCTTGTCAACGGCTAAAATCCGTCGGCATTCTTGGTGGCTAAAATCCGTCAGCATTCTCAATGGCTAAAAATCGTCGGCGATTCTCATTAATTTAAAAAAAAAAGAATTTGGAGGATATATTTGATTTTGATTTCTTCCTTTTCGTGTAGACTTTTTTTTCTCAAATAAGGTGGTTAATTAGGGCTTTAGAGAAATTGGTATATTTAGTTATGGATGTGTATTAATCAACGCACACATCCAAAACTAGACATACCCATTTCTCCAAAGCTCTGAATGAACCAACCTATTTGAGAAGGTAAGTCTACACAATAGAAAACGAAAAAATCAAAATCAAATATATCATCCAAATTCCAAATATTTGGATTGGATATATGCTTTAAAAAAAAAAAAAAAAAAAGAGAGACCACATATCATTTAAGTCCCTTTATTTATTTTACTGCTTGACCTATGGGGATTTTCTTGAAGTCCTTGGCTTTAAATCTAGAAATGTAGTCCACATTCAACTATTCAGATCTGGGTTGCATTTACACGTGATTATGTTGAAGACAAACAATCACATGATTAAGCACATTAGAATTGAGATAATGCAAAAAGATAAGACAAATATAGTAATGAAATTGATGAAATGAAAAGGAAAAAGATCCCCTAACAAGATGAAATGCGAAAACAACCCAACCTGCAAAAATTGACGACCATATCCATAATATGCAAGCCTTATATGTGAATGACAAATTGTGAGACCTAATAACCAACACAAAATTTATAAGGATACAGAGATTTGCTCACAAGAATACGAACATTGTGTAAAAGAGCACTAAAACTGTAAAAAGAAAAACAAGAACCAGCCAATAATCTTCAATGCATTATGAAATCCAGCTCATAGATAAGAGCACTAAAACTGTAAAAGAGCAGTAAAACAAGAACCAACCAATAATCTTCAATGATGACAGTTGAAGAGGATTGAAAATTCAGGATTTTTTGCACTCCTTTTCTCTTGAATTTTAAAAGAGGCCCTTTTGAGGATTTGAAATCCAGGATTTAAAAGTCCTCATGATTTGGATGGTTCAGGTTACAAGTAAGAATCTCCATATATACATTTATGCCATGTGGAGGTGGATGGGTCATGTCATGGAGGATGATGACGATTTCTGTATTTTGATTGCAGCAAATGATTTCTGTATGAACAACTACCCCTTATTTTCAAAAATGACCTACTAGTGTAAATAAATAAAACAGGAGGCCAAAAATTCACCCAAACAGGTAGATGTCACTAATGCGTATAGGAAAACCGAGAAAGAGAATTTACCTAGATGACAACAATGTTATGCCTCTTACTATCATCTTTTCACCCAAACAGATGTGGTGACAAACAGCCCCACGAGGGGCCCACTTCAAGCAAGCCGCCACACCAACAGAGGTGTTTCAGGATGCCACCTGTGAAAGAAATCAAATAGCAACACCACCACCACAACCATTGATGTCAGCATGAGCACCAATGTAGTTTAAAACAAGTTAGGTACTTGTAACAGCATCAACATAGTTTAAAACAAATCGGAACATACCAATCAATATTGTGGTGACCCAGATTTTTGTGAAAAAAAAAAAAGAAAAAACGAAAAAGAAAAAAAAGAGAGGTATGATAATCCAGACAGTCCATATTGCTGACCCAAATGTGGATGGAGCGTGATCCAAAAATCACACTCAACAAACTATGGAAGCCAACTTATCTGATTTTTCCCATCAAATTAGCAGAACTTACCATCTTTCTTTTAACCATCCATTTCGTAACCATGATCAGATGGTTAGGATTGCTTGATTGGTTGGATTTCAAGCTATGATTGAACCATAATTCATCCAACAATTTGGACGGCCTGGATTGCCATACATGCACCATGCATGCCACATCTAAGGAGGATGCCACTGCCATTTTAAAGGTAGTGGTTAACTGCCACCAGTCTTGTATTTGAAGAATACCTCATTGCATCTGCTGATGCTCCATGCATGCAAGTTTCCATCTCCAGGCCTGCACATGAGATCTGAGATACTAGATTCGATCCGGTACTTTCAACAAAAGGACTTCTAACATTGAAATAAGTTTTGTAAAGCTGTTACTCTCTGACTAAGATAATAGTCTTGATAGAAAAGCAAAACAAAGATAAACTACAGTAAATAAGCTGAGCGGTTTGTTGGAATTACTGGGGGTAACTTTAGAAAACTAAGGGGTAGTTCTTTAATTTCTAGATTTAGAGGAAAAAGAGTGGCACTGGACAAAAATACATTAAAAAACTACAAGGAACAGTAGGGATGGAAATGCCCACCATTAAAAAACTTTAAGATTACATGTGGCGCCCATTATCTTTAGTATATTCCACTTAATTAATTCAGAAAATGCTGAATGGAAAAAAAAAAAAAAAAAAAAGGCCGTTCCAAAACTCAAGTGGAACACGGCACGTGATTTTAGATGATACACAACTGGTAGCTTAAATAATCAATTATTGACATGTAATGGAAGCTAATCAAGCTTCTTAATCAAGAATTCAATTTTAAGAAGTGTATGTTAGAACATGAGATTGCTACAATCTTCAAGATCATCCCAAACATACTTTTCACCTTCAACAAGATATAGGGATAATTTCGTCTGGTATATACTCTATCAGATGAAGTGTTACAAGCCTAACATTCTCAAATTACAGGTTTGTAATTTCTGTAAAATAATAACAAGATATAGCCTTCAACATGAACCAATATTAAGATAATAACTATCATGTCTTATCTGAAATGTGAAATTTGCAAATAGTTCAAGGTCTCAAGCATGAAATGTCAAACAATTTAATCACCTTGTTTGCAGTCCACATGAGCTGGCAAAAGGGATGGACAGGGTGTATAAAACACATGCATCACAGTGGACCCCACAGTTCCTGCCACAAGGCAACACTACCAGAAAAATGGGCAAAGGCTACGGATTAAATCCATAGCCATAGATATATGGCTACGGATCTAGTCCGTAGCACTAGCGTAGTCGTAGGTCCCGAAACAATAGGTTTGGAACCTATAGCTACGGATTTAATCCGTAGCTATATGTCCCAACAGCTACGGATATGATCCGTAGCAATAACTACCAGAAACTGGTAAAGGCTACGGACCAAATTTGTACCAGAGATCTATAGCTACGGTTTTAGTCCGTAGCACTCTCGCGCAATGCAACCTATGGCTACAGATTTAATCCGTAGCTATATATTCCAATATCTACGGCTATAATCCGTAGCAAAATATTAAAAATCCCAAATTTAAGGCTACACCTGTCAGATTAGTGGCTACGGTCAGTATTCGTAGCTATTTTGGACATTAAAAAATTTTATATTATCATTCGTTCATTCAATTACCACCTGTACAATCATTCATTCATTCAATTACCACCTGTACAATCATCATTCATTTAATTACAATCCTTCATTCATTCATTCAATTACAATCCTTCATTCAATCAATTATAATTATGATCCTTCATTCAATCAATTACAATTACAATCAATTACAATCCAATTCATTCAATCAATTACAATTACAATTACAATAATACTGAAAATACAAGCTTTTGGCTTCATTAGAGAAATTAATGTGCTTGCACTTCAGCATAAATTTCAACAGCTTCGTATATTCCATCAACCTACAAACAGTCATGTCACTCATAAATTAGAATACCCATTAGAGAAAAGAAAGACAAAGTGAAAGAAGTGCATCATGTATAACCATTTTTTTAATAAATTAAAAAAAAAACTTAAAGAGGAATGAAATTAACACAAAAGAAATGGTCTCACCATATGATTATAGGTTTAAGTTTAGGTTAAGGTTTAGGTTTAGGTTATAGGTTTTGTGATTTGAGAATGAGTTTGGGTTTAGGTTATAGGTTTTGGGATTTGAGAATGGACTCGGGTTTAGGTTATAAGTTTTAGTTTAGGTTATAGGTTTTGGTTAAAGTTTAGGTTTTGGATTTGAGAATGGGTTCGGGTTTAGGTTATAGGTTTTGGGATTTGAGAATGGGTTCGGGTTTAGGTTATAGGTTTTGGTTTTGGTTTAGGTTATAGGTTTTGGTTTTGAGACTTGAGAATGGGTTCGGGTTTAGGTTATAGGTTTTGGTTTAGGTTTAGGTTAAGGTTTAGGTTTTTGGATTTGAGAATGTGTTTGGGTTTAGGTTATAGGTTTTGGTTTTGGTTATAGGTTTTGGTTAAAGTCTAGATTTTTGGATTTGAGAATGGGTTCGGGTTTAGGTTATAGGTTTTGGTTTTGATTTAGGTTATAGGTCTTGGTTAAGGTTTAGGTTTTGGATTTGAGAATGGTTTCGCGTTTAAGTTATAGGTTTTGGCTTTGGTTTAGGTTATAGGTTATGGGATTTGAGAATGGGTTCGGGTTTAGGTTATAGGCTTTGGTTTAGGTTATAGGTTTTGGTTTAGGTTTAGGTTAAGGTTTAAGTTTAGGTTATAGGATTTGGATTTGAGAATGGGTTCGGGTTTAGGTTATAGGTTTTGGTTTTGTCTTAGGTTATAGGTTTTGGGATTTGAGAATGGGTTCGGGTTTAGGTTATAGGTTATGGTTTTGTTTTAGGCTTAGGTTTAGGTTTTTTGGGATTTGAGAATGGGTTCGGGATTAGGTTATAGGTTTTGGTTTTGGTTTAGGTTATAGGTTTTGGTTAAGGTTTAGGTTATAGGCTTTGGTTAAGGTTTAGGTTTTTGGATTTGAGAATGGGTTCGGGTTTAGGTTATAGGTTTTAGTTTAGGTTAAGGTTTAGGTTTTTGGATTTGAGAATGGGTTCGGGTTTAGGTTTTGATTTAGGTTTAGGTTATAGGTTTTGGTTTAGGGATTTGAGTTTAGGTTATAGGTTTTGGTTTAGGTTAAGATTTAGGTATTTAGATTTAAGTATGGGTTCGGGTTTAGGTTATAGGTTTTGGTTTTGGTTATAGGTTTTGGGATTTGAGAATGGGCTCGGGTTTAGGTTACAGGTTTTGGTTAAGGTTTAGGTTAAGGTTTAGGTTTTAGGTTTTTTGGGATTTGAGAATAGGTTCGGGATTAGGTTATAAGTTTTGGTTTTGGTTTAGGTTATAGGTTTTGGGATTTGAGAATGGATTCGGGTTTAGGTTATAGGTTTGGTTTTGGTTTAGGTTATAGGTTTTGGTTAAGGTTTAAATTTAGGTTATAGGTTTTGGGATTTGAGAATGGGTTCGGGTTTAGGTTATAGGTTTTGGTTTTGGTTTTATTTTAGGTTATAGGTTTGGTTTAGGTTTAGGTTATTGGTTTTGGTTTAGGTTAAGGTTAAGGTTTAGGTTTTTGAATTTGAGAATAGGTTTGGGTTTAGGTTATAGGTTTTAGTTAAAGTTTAGGTTTTGGATTTGAGAATGGGTTCGGGTTTAGGTTATAGGTTTTGGTTTTGGTTTAGGTTATAGGTCTTGGTTAAGGTTTAGGTTTTTAGATTGAGAATGGTTTCGCGTTTAAGTTATAGGTTTGGCTTTGGTTTAGGTTATAGGTTATGGGATTTGAGAATGGGTTCGAGGTTTAGGTTATAGGCTTTGGTTTAGGTTATAGGTTTTGGTTTAGGTTTAGGTTAAGGTTTAGGTTTAGGTTATAGGTTTTTCTGGATTTGAGAATAGGTTCGGGTTTAGGTTATAGGTTTTGGTTTTGGTTTAGGTTATAGGTTTTGGGATTTGAGAATGGGTTCGGGTTTAGGTTATAGGTTATGGTTTTGGTTTAGGCTTAGGTTTAGGTTTTTGGGATTTGAGAATGGGTTCGGGATTAGGTTATAGGTTTGGTTTTGGTTTAGGTTATAGGTTTTGGTTAAGGTTTAGGTTATAGGTTTTGGTTAAGGTTTAGGTTTTTGATTTGAGAATGGGTTCGGGTTTAGGTTATAAGTTTTGGTTTAGGTTAAGGTTTAGGTTTTTAGATTTGAGAATGGGTTCGGGTTTAGGTTTTGATTTAGGCTTAGGCCATAGGTTTTGGTTTAGGGATTTGAGTTTAGGTTATAGGTTTTGGTTTAGGTTATAGGTTTTGGTTTAGGTTAAGGTTTTGGTTTTTGGATTTAAGTATGGGTTCGGGTTTAGGTTATAGGTTTTGGTTTTGGTTTAGGTTATAGGTTTTGGGATTTGAGAATAGGCTCGGTTTAGGTTCTGAGCCTGGCTGGTTAAGGTTTAGGTTAAGGTTTAGGTTTAGGTTTAGGTTATAGGTTTTTTGGGATTTGAGAATAGGTTCGGGATTAGGTTATAAGTTTTAGTTTTGGTTTAGGTTATAGGTTTTGGGATTTGAGAATGGATTCGGGTTTAGGTTATAGGTTTGGTTTTGGTTTAGGTTATAGGTTTTGGTTAAGGTTTAGATTTAGGTTATAGGTTTTGGGATTTGAGATTGGGTTTGGGTTTAAGTTATAGGTTTTGGTTTTGGTTTAGGTTATAGGTTTTGGTTTAGGTTTAGGTTAAGGTTTAGGTTATAGGTTTTGGATTTGAGAATGGGTTATGGTTTAGGTTTAGGAATTGGGTTCATGTTGAGGATTGGGTTTAAGTCTTGGTTTTCAAGTTTATGTTTAGGGTTTAGGGTTAATTAGGTTATAGGTTTTGGTTTTGGTTTAGGTTATAGGTTTTGATTTAGGTTTAGGTTAAGGTTTAGGTTATAGGTTTTGGTTTAGGTTAAGGTTTAGGTTTTGGATTTGAGAATGGGTTCGGGTTTAGGTTTTGATTTAGGTTAGGTTTGGAGTTTTTTCGAGTTTAGGTTATAGGTTTTGGTTTAAGGATTTGAGTTTAGGTTATAGGTTTTGGTTTTTGGATTTAAGAATGGGTTCGGGTTTAGTTTATAGGTTTTGGTTTTAGTTTTGGTTTAGGTTATAGGTTATAAGTTTTGGGATTTGAGAATGGGTTCGGGTTTAGGCTATAAGTTTTAGTTTTGGTTTAGGTTATAGGTTTTGGGATTTGAGAATGGGTTATGGTTTAGGTTTAGGAATCGGGTTCGTGTTCGGGATTGCGTTTAAGTCTTGGTTTTCAAGTTTACGTTTAGGTTTAGGTTAGAGAGTTGAGATTAGGATTAGGTGTAGGTTTAGCTCTATGGAATTGAGTTTAGGTTATAGGTTTTGGTTTAGGTTATTGGTTTTGGTTTAGGTTATTGGATTTGAGAATGGGTTTGGGTTTAGGTTATAGGTTTTGGTTTTGGTTTTGGTTTAGGTTATAGGTTTTGGTTTAGGTTATAGGTTATAGGTTTTGGGATTTAAGAATGAGTTCGGGTTTAGGCTATAAGTTTTGGTTTTGGTTTAGGTTATAGGTTTTGGGATTTGAGAATGGGCTCGGGTTTAGGTTACAGGTTTTGGTTAAGGTTTAGGTTAAGGTTTAGGTTTAGGTTTAGGTTATAGGTTTTTGGGATTGGAGAATAGGTTCGGGATTAGGTTATAAGTTTTGGTTTTGGTTTAGGTTATAGGTTTTGGGATTTGAGAATGGATTCGGGTTTAGGTTATAGGTTTGGTTTTGGTTTAGGTTATAGGTTTTGGTTAAGGTTTAGATTTAGGTTATAGGTTTTGGGATTTGAGAATGGGTTCGGGTTTAGGTTATAGGTTTTGGTTTTGGTTTTGGTTATAAGTTTTGGTTTAGGTTTAGGTTAAGGTTTAGGTTATAGGTTTTGGATTTGAGAATGGGTTATGGTTTAGGTTTAGAATCGGGTTCATGTTCGGGATTGGGTTTAAGTCTTGGTTTTCAAGTTTAGGTTTAGGGTTTAGGGTTAATTAGGTTATAGGTTTTGATTTTGGTTTAGGTTATAGGTTTTGATTTAGGTTTAGGTTAAGGTTTAGGTTATAGGTTTTGGTTTAGGTTTTTTCGATTTGAGAATGAGTTCGGGTTTAGGTTTTGATTTAGGTTAAGGTTTAGGTTTTCGGGTTTAGGTTATAGGTTTTGGTTTAGGGATTTGAGTTTAGGTTATAGGTTTTGGTTTAGGGATTTGAGTTTAGGTTATAGGTTTTGGTTTTGGGAATGAGAATGGGTTCGAGTTTAGGTTATAGGTTTTGGTTTAGGTTAAGGTCTAGGTTTTGGATTGAGAATGGGTTCGGGTTTAGGTTTTGATTTAGGTTAAGGTTTAGGTTTTCGAGTTTAGGTTATAGGTTTTGATTTAGAGATTTGAGTTTAGGTTATAGGTTTTGGTTTAGGGATTTGAGTTTAGGTTATAGGTTTTGGTTTAGGTTTTGGATTTAAGAATGGGTTCGGGTTTAGGTTATAGGTTTTGGTTTTAGTTTTGGTTTAGGTTATAGGTTTTGGTTTAGGTTATAGGTTATACGTTTTGGGATTTGAGAATGGGTTCGGGTTTAGGCTATAAGTTTTGGTTTTGGTTTAGGTTATAGGTTTGGGATTTGAGAATGGGCTCGGGTTTAGGTTACGAGTTTTGGTTAAGGTTTAGGTTTGAGTTTAGGTTATATGTTTTTTTGGGATTTGAAAATGGGTTATGGTTTAGGTTTAGGAATCGGGTTCGTATTCGGGATTGCGTTTAAGTCTTGGTTTTCAAGTTTAGGTTTAGGTTTAGGTTAGAGAGTTGAGATTAGGATTAGGTGTAGGTTTAGCTCTAGGAATTGAGTTTAGGTTATAGGTTTTGGTTTAGGTTATTGGTTTTGGTTTATGTTAAGGTTTAGGTTATTGGATTTGAGAATGGGTTCGGGTTTAGGTTATAGGTTTTGGTTTTGGTTTTGGTTTAGGTTATAGGTTTTGGTTTAGGTTATAGGTTATAGGTTTTGGGATTTGAGAATGGGTTCGGGTTTAGGCTATAAGTTTTGGTTTTGGTTTAGGTTATAGGTTTTGGGATTTGAGAATGGGCTCGGGTTTAGGTTCGAGGTTTTGGTTAAGGTTTAGGTTAAGGTTTAGGTTTAAGTTTAGAATCGGGTTCATGTTCGGGATTGCGTTTAAGTCTTGGTTTTCAAGTTTAGGTTTAGGTTTAGGTTAGAGAGTTGAGATTAGGATTAGGTGTAGGTTTAGCTCTAGGGAATTGAGTTTAGGTTATAGGTTTAGGAAAGGTTAGGTTTAGGTTATAGGTTTTGGGATTTGGGAATAGTTTTAGGTTACAAGTATAGGTTTAGGTTAGGTTATAGGTTTTGGCTTTGGTTCTCAGTTATATGTTATGGGATTTGAGAATGGGTTCGGGTTTAGAGATTTGAGTTTAGGTTATAGGTTAAGGTTTAGGGATTTGAGTTTAGGTTATAGGTTTTGGTTTAGGTTATTGGTTTTGGTTTAGGTTAAGGTTTAGGTTATTGGATTTGAGAATGGGTTCGGGTTTAGGTTATAGGTTTTTGGTTTTGGTTTTGGTTTAGGTTATAGGTTATAGGTTTTGGGATTTGAGAATGGGTTCGGGTTTAGGCTATAGGTTTTGATTAAGAAAAAAGGTTATAGGTTTTGGGATTTGAGAATGGGCTCGGGTTTAGGTTACTGAGGTTTTGGTTAAGGTTTAGGTTTAGGTTTAGGTTATATGTTTTTCTGGGATTTGAGAATGGGTTATGGTTTAGGTTTAGGAATCGGGTTCATGTTCGGGATTGCGTTTAAGTCTTGTTTTCAAATTTAGGTTTAGGTTTAGGTTAGAGAGTTGAGATTAGGATTAGGTGTAGGTTTAGCTCTAGGGAATTGAGTTTAGGTTATAGGTTTAGGGAAAGGTTACGTTTAGGTTATAGGTTTTGGGATTTGGGAATAGTTTTAGGTTATAAGTATAGGTTTAGGTTAGGTTATAGGTTTTGGCTTTCGTTTAGGTTATAGGTTATGGGATTTGAGAATGGGTTCGGGTTTAGGGATTTGAGTTTAGGTTATAGGTTAAGGTTTTAGGGATTTGAGTTTAGGTTTTAGGTTTTAGTTTAGGTTATTGGTTTTGGTTTAGTTTAAGGTTTAGGTTATTGGATTTGAGAATGGGTTCGGGTTTAGGTTATAGGTTTTGGTTAAGGTTTAGATTTTTGGATTTGAGAATGTGTTCGGGTAGAGGTTATAGGTTTTGGTTTTAGTTTAGGTTTAGGTTATAGATTTTTGGATTTGAGAATGGGTTATGGTTTAGGTTTAGGAAATCGGGTTCGGGCTCAAGATTGGGTTTAAGTTTGGGTTTTCAAGTTAAGGTTTAGGTTTAGGTTAGGGAGTTGAGATTAGGATTAGGTGTAGGTTTAGCTTTAGGAATTGAGTTTAGGTTATAGGTTTAGGTTTTGGTTTAGGTTAGGGGTTTTGATTTAGGTTATAGGTTATAGGATTTGAGAATGGGTTCGGGTGTAGTCCCTGCAAATACAAATATAATACAAATATAAACACGGCCCGTCCAATGAATAGTGCCCTTCCTTCTTATGCCGTCCATAGGAAATGGACACTTCATCATGGTCATAACACAATGTTCACACCTTCCAGGACCCCGCTCTTCCGAGATAGCTCAGACGCACTTCCTCCGGTGCTCGCTCCATTAATCTCGAGCAAATACATAAACACGGCTCGTCCAAATGGCTGTTTCTCCAATGCCGTCCATAGAAATGGACTGACTTCATCATGGTCATAACAACGGTTTCCACCTTCCAGGGACCCCCGCTCTTCCGGATAGCTCCGACGCACATCCGGGTCTGCTCCATTAATCTCGAGCAAATACATAAACACGGCCTGTCCGAATGGCTAGGCCCTTCCAATGTCGTCCATAGGAAATGGACAGCTTCATCGTGGTCATAACAGCGACTCCCACCTTCCAGGGACCCCCGCTCTTCCAGATAGCTCCGACGCACATCCGGTCTGCTCCATTAATCTCGAGCAAATACATAAACACGGCCTGTCCAAATGGCCAAGCCCCTCCAATGCCGTCCATAGGAAATGGACAGCTTCATCATGGTCATAACAACGGTTTCCACCTTCCAGGGACCCCCGCTCTTCCGAATAGCTCCGACGCACATCCGGGTCTGCTCCATTAATCTCGAGTAAATACATAAACACGGCCTGTCCAAATGGTCAGGCCCCTCCAATGCCGTCCATAGAAAATGGACAGCTTCATCACGGTCATAACAGCGGTTCCCACCTTCCAGGGACCCCCGCTCTTCCGGATAGCTCCGACGCACATCCGGGTCTGCTCCATCAATTTTGAGCAAATACATAAATACGGCCTGTCCAAATGGCTAGGCCACTCCAATCATGTGCATTCTTGACAAGAGACATACCAGATCCTTGAATCTGAAATACGCAGCTCCAATCCTCACACATGCAACAGCCACCTGAAAGAATACGCATAACCGTCATGCTTGAGTAATCAATACAGGAATCTACATTTAAAACCATAAAACCAGAGATACTCATTGCATTTTTTTGTTTAGGTTTAGGTTATAGGTTATATGTTATAGGTTATAGTTTTAGGGATTTGAGAATAGGTTAAGGTTTACGGTATTGAGAATAGGTTAACGTTTAGTTTAGGAAATCAGGTTCTGGTTCGGGATCGGGTTTAAGTTTGGGTTTTCAAGTTTAGGTTTAGGTTTAGGTTAGGGAGTTAAGATTAGGATTAGCTAGTAATGAGTAAATGATTATATTAACTTCCGACAATGCATATGGGCACAGATTTACAAATAAAGATTTTAGTTTATGGGCACAGATTTACAAATAAATCTGAGAATGAGTAAGTTTTTTAGTTTCTCCGACAATGCATATGGGCACAGATTTACAAATAAAGATTTTAAAGAAAAATGTAAATGATTATATTAACTTCCAAGTATCGATTAAGAAGAAAAATGTAAATGATGATGGGAAAGAAATCTCTATATATTAAATTATTGAAGGACAATGAGACATACCAAGACTACGGGTGCCCAGAGCAAGATAACTGCACCAATGTTGTACCTAGCTGCATTGACAGGACAAAAATATTATACAAATGAAATGACAAAAAGCCCCAATATATCATGGACTAAGAGGAATTGGTGTGCTGCTCACATTTTTTTTTTGTGCTGCTCACAATTAATCCTAAATTAATCAAAACTAAATCTAACAACCTTATAAACCCCTTGCTAAAAAAATATAATAATAACAAAGAAAGGAAATGACTAAAACAACCCGACGAAAGCTCAAGATACAAAGAAACAAAAGGTGCACATGGACACATCACACATCACTAGCCCTAGATCCTATGTTCCCATTTATCATGGACGGTAAATGCATAAATGATAATGACAATGTGGCATAAGAAGCCTCAAAGGGTTTAATTGATCTCCAAGTAAAAAAAATTAAATGCCCATCAATTATATCACACATCCCAAGAACAAATCTTTAGACGAGCATAATATCCTAAAGTTTGCCCATTACCTACCCATTCATGGAAGATTCCCTTGAAAGTTGAAACCATTCTCTCGAGATTTGCAGAAAAATCCAGTTTTTATTCTTTTCATAATCATGGCATCTTTGAACTACATTACCCAGAGTTTCATTTCAAAATTTTCTTACCTATAGATACACCAATAAAGGATCACTTTGAGTAGAGTATTATCTAAAGCACAACTCCCACTTGTACAAATTGAAAAATATAGTATACCATTAACTTAGTCTTGGAAGTAACATTTCATTCTTCAGGGCAAAAATGGGAAGGGACAGTCCTTATTTACCTCAATGTTCCTAAACAAATCCTTCAACTCTTTCGATTAATTCTTGTCTTTTCTTTAGAGTCATTTTGCATCCAAAGAAGAACTCTTGTTAAGACTCTAGATGAGAATGTATCACTACACAAACACATTGGAGATGGTGAAAATAACATTCTGCATTACCCTAGTTAGAAATGTCGTCTATTGTTTTGGAAGTCCTCACTGCAAACCTCTGGAAGGATGGACTGAAAAAGCAAATAGAAGATCCTATTATTAGCTGAATAAAGAAAATTCAGGTTTTAAAAAATAAATTGAATGCAGACCTATTGTTTCATAAAAATCAGCATATATTGCATAATCCAATGTGCAAATGGATAAGAATGACATTTCAGTATGGCTGTAAATGAGCTGGCTAGGCCCTACAGGTTCCTGCACCCAGTGTGGCTAAATGGGCATGGGCATGGGTTTAGGTAAGTTTTTTAGCCTGGTAAATAAATGCACCAGGTGTTGTTACACCCCTGCCCATGCTCGAATCTGGATTGAACTGGATTATGTATCTATGAGAATTCTTATGTGATACTTCATGTACAATGTATTAAAATACTATAATTTTAATAACATGTTATGCCTGACCTTGGTTCATGCAGTGTTCTCGTAATCTTTTCCATATGAATATGTAAAAATAACACACTAAAAAAAATCAGCAATTGATAATTATACTAATCCTATTTGGTAGACACAACTTTTTTTTTTCTACTTTTGGAAATAGAATAGTACAACTCTATAGTCTTCAAAGCTTGGGCTAGCTTTGAGGACTTTTTACTGGGATTTGGCAATATGAAGCCTAGTCCCTTGACAGCCAATCCAATAGATCACCACCAGGCCATTCCTTATAGCCTATAGTTTTTAACTATGAATGCAAGTGGAAACACCAGCCTATCCATGTCCATAGATTTACATGTGTTTACATATGTAATTATGGTAAAACCTAATAGCTGATACGTATTCAACTGCAGTTTGTACAACTTTTTAGCGGTTCAACAGAAAGCTCATAATGGTTCAGACAGTTTTTGAGTTTCTAAGTGGTTTGGATCGAACTTGTGAAGCAGGCCATACACATCCACCACCGACAAAGGGCCACAATAACTTATCTCTAAACCCACTTCATTTATACATCATACAAATTCTAACTGCGATGAGCTCAACTACAAGGCGCATCCAACGTAAAACTTGTAACTTGAGCGACTCATCGGCCCCATTCATCAATATTTATATTTCACATAACTAACCAAGATTGGTCACTTCTCAATGGAACCTGCAAGGGAGACATTATTAAGTGATTGCAACCATACGTACACATATGTTGTAAATATTAAAATTATGCTACTTGACAGAGAACATCCACAATCACACCTACGCATAAACTCTTTTACTATCCAAACAGTGTAAACAAAAAACAACAGTAGTTTTCTTCAAAAAGAACTCTTTTCCACAGATTCGATCCTCGTATCCAAACAGGGCCTAGGTTTACTTCGATGGATAAATAACTCTAGAATTTTTAATTCCTATTGAATTTAATATAAAAGATGAGATTAGTTTCTCTTCTTTAGTTAACTCAATCTTGCAACGTCTCCTTTTTCCATTTTGCAAGTTAGATCCATTTACAATCAGTAAGTTGTGTATATCAACTAGCAGAATATCATGTAGCATAAAGAACAAATGTTAGAGTTGCATGCAAACTTTACAAAATGTGCAGTCCATTGGCTCAAACCAAGAGCTGAGAAGAAAGGGAATGGTGGTCATCTTTGAAATTCAAGGGCATTGGTGTCTTATGGTACTCAAGAGCATAGGCAAAATCACATAACTAAGGATATAATAGCAGGTTGAGTATTGACCACCTACTAGATCGAACAAAACTATAGCAATTTGTGCTCCATGAAATCAAATTTCCTAATTTTTCACCTTGAAGTTTGGTTAGCTGCAAAATCAAGGGTAATTGGATTGTTTGTGAAACTCAGGAACACCATGTTTTGGACCTTTGGTACAACCCAAACCAGGCTTTTACGGGTAGAAATATTGCCAATGTAATGTATATCCAGATTGTTTGGATGAGAACAGGACCACAGTTTCACATGTAGAGAGGATTTATTCATTTTCACTTCATTTCCAAGAAGAAATGAGTCAAAAAAAAAAATAAATTCTCATGCCACAACAGGTCCCACATGCAACCAGTTGCACAAATTTCTCATCTATAGCTATAAAATCCCTGCTAAAAAGATGTGGCCATTGCTGTAAATGTGAGGATGTAGAG
This sequence comes from Magnolia changhungtana, assembly GCA_030180095.1. NCBI lineage: Eukaryota > Viridiplantae > Streptophyta > Magnoliopsida > Magnoliales > Magnoliaceae > Magnolia > Magnolia changhungtana. The sequence continues at coordinate 826,570 of JASAUF010000583.1, read as the reverse complement.
TAGCGGGATGCAGAAATATAACCTTTTCAAGAAGGTTAGCCCCAAGCACCGGTAAATGTGGCCATTGCTGTAAATGTGATCGTCATGGTGAAGCCCACCTTGTGCATTAGTCCAATTCCCTACAGCATTTATCATCTTTGAGAGAAAGACGAACCTCATAGAACCACTTGATTTGATGGCCTGATCTACTTCCAGCATGCAGGGACTGGAACTATTAAAGTGCCATGCACAACTAAAACTTGCAATGGCCAGTCCATTGTAACTCTGTCCAAACTAATTCCCAACAAAAAAAGATTGTTAACAAAATGGATAAATAGACAATTTGTAGCCCATGCCACATCCAAAGTAGTAAAGCCATTCATAACAAATAACTTACACTAATAACAACTAATGTGAATCACCTCCTTGGTTGTGAAAGTTGAAGAGTGTTCGTAGAAACAATCGAGAGATCTTTAGAAACAAAATGCTTCTCATGAGAATATTGAATAAAATTGACATAAAATCCACACCTATTACAAAAACCAATCATTGAGAATAAATACTCTGAGATCGAATCCAGGTTTGAATTCATGTCTTTCAACCTTGTCCATACGGGCTCTATGAATCTTGCTTTCCCTGAGGAATAAAGAAACCAATAGAGGCACTCAACATAGATTCACCAAAAAACTGAGCTACAAAAAGAAAAATCCAGATGTAGGCTCTAAAAGACCCCATTTCTTAGATGAAACAAGGTAGTGGTTGAATATCTATTGAAATCAACAACTCTGAGCAACGTTGTTGTGTCCTGTACATTGTAATCAGCCAGTTTTCCAATATGGCCAGGACCTGATTAATACATGTGTTCTCTCCATGAAGTAAGAGCTCCCCATTTAACCAATACATTTAAGTTCTCAACAATCCTCGAATTCTCACCATCACTTTGATCACCACCATCATCAATAACAATAATAATAATAATAATAATAATAATAATAACAAACAGGTTTGATAAGCCCACATACACCTCCATGCATGGCCATATGCAGGATATTGAACCATATAACTGGCCCAAAACTCAGGCCAGACCATTCGGCAGGCAGGACACCCTTATACTTTGAAAAGGAAGCTAGTCTCAGAAAATGTGAGCTTACCTTCAGCTCCAAATGCAAACTCATTAGATGATTCTCAACTTGTTTGATTTTTGCCTGCTTATCTTTATTTCCTCTTCCTGTCATTCACATCAAAAATAAATTTAGAAATACTTCTCAGGGACCAACATTCTGTGAAAAAAGACAGAAAAGTTAAAAATAGAAAGGGCAATGTAAACTATCCATCCATGTTCGATTTTTGCCTGCTTATCTTTAATTTCCTCTTCCTGTCATTCACATCAAAAATAAATTTAGAAATACTTCTCAGGGACCAACATTCTGTGAAAAAAGAATCTGATATGAGAGTACAAGTATCCACATTCTTAGCAGAAGTAGCAGCAACATCAATACAAAGAAGAATCTGATATGAGAGTACATATGTTAGGATATACTTATCTACTACAAAATTTGAATAAATTGAAATCCATTGGAATTGGAAATACTTACTGCAGCTAAAGGACCCAATTGAGAACGGAGGGATGAAAAATCTAATTCCTGGACTGCGCTTGGAATTCCCTCAGCGACACAAGAAACTGCATCTTCTACCTGGGAAAAAAAGAAGAAGAAGAAAAAGAAAGAAACAAAAGACACTTTACTCATCCCAGAAATGGCAGTTAATGTAAAACAATTTTGCCTACTCCATCCATGGAAAATCACATGCAAGCAAGCATAGCAAGTAAAGAAAGCTATGATGCAAATAAATAGCATCTAAGACAGTACACACGCAATTAATAAATTATGAACATGGAAAAAGAAACCCAACATTACACAACATGGAACAATAAGAATTTTTCTTTTCTTCTTTTTGGAATGGGACAATTTTTCTATAGTAACATACATTTTATTAAAGTGAAAAATGAAAGATCTGTAAAGAAGAATTCACCAAAGATGATTGAAGGAAGATCCTACACATAACACAGTGTTGGTACTCCTTCCTTCCCTGGCTTATTCCACATTGTTTACCTCCATAGTAAGGTACAACACAATAGCATCCAATACATGAATGGGAGAATTTTCCATTGTAAGTTTGTAATATCCATTTTATTAAAGTGAGAAGCAAAAGATCTATAATGAAGAATTCACCAAGATAATTGAAGGAAAATCCTACACAAACAGTCTTGGTATTCCTTCCTACACTGACCTAATCCAGATTGTTTACCTCCCTAGTAAGGTATAATACAATATCATGCATGAAGTAAATGATAAAGAATCCCATATTGGCAAGCAAAACCAGAAACAATACCAGAACAGAGAAACAAGCAGATAAAATTTAATAATGAATCCATATAGAGGGAAGGGAATACACAACTTTCAGGGTCATCGTGAAATTATTTTAGCGGCTAGAAAATGTAAGATGGTATAAGACATCCTACACTACTGTTATTAGGAAGTATGAGTATCATAGTATAGGATAATGATTCCAAAAATAAATGAAGTCTTGCAATCACTGTAGTACTTTTTTTTATAATCAAAATAACTTTAGAAGGAATGCATGAAGCCAATGATAAAGAATCCCACATTGGCAAGCAAAACCAAAACAAGACCGAACGAGAGAAACAAACAAATCAAATTTAATAATGAATCCATATAGATGGAAGGGAATACACAACTTTCGGGTCATCATGAAATTAATTTAGTGCATAGAAAATGTAAGATGGCATAATACATCCTACACTACTGTTATTAGGAAGTATGAGTATCATAGCGTAGGATAATGATTCCAAAAATAAATGACTTACTGCAATTGCTGAAAGATGGGAGTAATAATTAGTACTTTTTAAAACGTAATAACTTTACTTGAGAAAGAAGATAAAAACAATCTTATATGCAAAGATACACAGTCACACCATCACAAAGTAGAGAATCACAACCTCATTGGCATCCTTGAGAGCATAAGAAAATCCAAACAATAGCAATATTGGAGTCGCCCTCCACAATTGAGATGACTCACGAGCACACTTCTTAACAACTACCTTCAATAAAGGCCCATAGCCCCACTATGTTGGAGGATTGTTCCCCAATCTGAAAGGAACACAAGGATGAATTCACCCCTGTCATTCCTGAGAATCTCTATTGTTGGTAGGCTGTGATTCCCAATTGAACTACCATCAAAACTTAACAGTACGACTGGCCATTATGAATTGAAAAGAACAGCATCAGCTAGCTGAGCTTCAAAATTAGTTAATGTGTAGTAGATGCATTTGAAACTCAATCAAAAGCAGCAAGAGCGTTCGAAAGAACAAAGGGGATACCTGTAGCATGCCATTTTCCAATATCGAGTGCCTCCAGAGAGTGGAGTACGAGCCTGTTTTCCATTCTCTACAGAGGCAGCAGACCGTTGGAATCATCAACTTCGGAAGAGGATACTTTCATCTTTTTTTTTTTCTTTTCTTTTTTTTTTTTGGACCTTAATCCGCCATGTTTCTTTTTGGACCACCTCCAACCAATTTGAAAATGCCAACAACATTGAACAACAAGAATTCAACTCAAAATGAGATACATCAACAACACCCACCCTCCCAAACCCACCCCACTCTCTCTCTCTCTCTCATGCCATCTTCGTCATTGACCTGGACAAAACAGAAAACCCTTAAAACAGAGAATATTGCCTCTTCTACCCTTGATTTCTTCTTTTTTTCCGTCACCAAATTCTTGAATTTCATCACAATATAAATAAAATTCCAACTTTGGAAGAGAGATGGAGAGAGAGAGAGAGAGAGAGAGAGAGAGAGATCTGGTTTCATTTCAATGAAAACAGATAAAGCTCTCTGACGAGAAATAAAGAGCGTAAAAAAGAAAAAAGGAAAATGAAGACCTAATCAGAAATATTAGGAGAATTCCTGGCATATATTAGCCAGGCTTTTCCTCGTTTAGCTGTCCGATGTAATAACGAATTTTGAAAATGAATCAGAAATTTCCCTTTTTACCCTTCCCTTCTTTTACTGTTTCTTACCTTCCGTCTTAAGTTTCTTAGGGTTTCCTGTATTGGAGTCTTCGGTTTCTGGGTCTGCTTGATCTGGTTCAGGTTCCTTTCTTTTCTTCTTGGAGGGCGCCGTCTCCCCGATTTCATTGCCTAACTTTTGAGATTCGGCAATGGGATTTTCTAGGGTTTGAGGAGGAGGTGGCGATGAAGCTCCATCTTCCGCCATGGAAGCAAACAGAGAGAACTGCATGAAGCGTATGAGAGGAGGTTTCAGATCCTCAGCACTTCCTCTTGCGGGCCTTCTCAAACTCTGGCGTGTTCCGGCGAGAAGGACGGCAACGGCCGAGAGATCAACGTCTTCAACCACCAACGGAAATGGAAGTCAGATCAAGAGAGGCTGGAGTCGAGATACGTTGGAGAGAGAGAGAGAGAGAGAGAGAGAGAGAGAGAGTTTCGATCGGGATTTGGTATTTCGAAGGAGAAGAGCGGAGGAGGGTTTTGGGAGAAAATAGGTGGGAGAGGCGCGATGAATTTGGGGGGCGAGCGTTTTGGATTTGGGACTTTGGAATTCTTTTTTCATTTAAAATCAAATCAGCGGCGGTGGCGCATTTTGTACACTGGCGGCCACGTAAAAACGCCCCTGATTTCAATCTACAGTGGCGGTTTATGGTGGCCGCCTGTGATAAAAACGCCCCTAATAAATGTTTTTTTTGTAGTGTGGAGAAAGGCTAAGATGATGACAACATTAGAAAATCTTACTCTTGGCCAAACCTCCACCTTGATTCTTGGGTCGACACCCTGCACCAGAAATAGCAAGAATGAGGGGGAAAAAAAAAGAATTATAGCAAATTGTGGCCATTGTGTTCATTTCTTCTATTTGATGAGGTAAGCTCACTTGCCATTTGTATTTGAAGGATGCCCACTCATTACCTCTATTTGTGCTATTTCCAAAATTGTCACTTTGATATAAAAATGAAAGAAACCTTGCAAAACCAAGGCCAATTGTAAAGACCTTTGGCTGAGCCCAATAGATCACATAAACAAGCCTCAAAACCTGCTGTTCTACAGATTTTTTTTAAATTTATTGAAAGGTTGCAAAAGCATAGGAAAACAAGCCTCGAAACCTGCATTTCTACATTGAACAATCATAGTTGGTAAAATGACAGGATGCACAACTAGATAGGGAAACAAGCCTCAAAACTTGCATTTAACACTGAACAAATTAAATCATGTTGATAAATTACAGGATGCACAAGCATAGGAAAAGAAGCCTCAAAACCTTCATTTCTAGATTAAACTATCATGATTGGTACAAATGACAAGATGAACAAGCATAGGGAGTCTTCAATCATAGTACTTACAAATTCTTACTTTGGCATATTGGGTTATATCATCATACAATCCAAAGAAGAAGCTTCCTACTTGATGGATGTGCCTCAAAGAGGATTCTCAATCCTCTTTGTACCAATATCTTTAGCATTCATGATGCGACATTTAAGAGTTGCTGAAATAACATTTAGAACAACAATAGGACCAAGATGTTATTTGCCACAAAAATTATTGAGTTGTTTCAATTTCAAGATATGGTCTTTCCACATGCTAGAATGCCAAATCAATGGCCCCATCACTATTTGCATTCACCAAGTGTGTGGTGAGGACCATGCTAATGGACAGCATATACATAAAACACATCGGTGGGCCCGTGGGTGAGAGAGTGGATTCAATAAGGCTCTGACATGGCACGATTTGATTAGGTCATGTGTTGCTGCTAAAGTCAAGCAAAGCATGTTTGAAAGTGGGGCTGGACCAATCAAATCTAGCAAAGCCAGGGCCTCATGAAATCCACTCCCAGTGGGTGAAGGGTCTACATAGTACCCATGAGAGAATTGACCAAACAGCTTTGATAAGCCCACGAGTGTAAAAATCTTCTCTCCTACATACTGCCACATTCACTTGAGTGGCAAATAGCATGATATCCATTTATCAGGTGGACCACACTATAGGAAACAGTAGTGATTGAACATCCAATCATTAAAAACTTCCTATGGTCCACTGTAATGTTTTCATAATGTTTATTTGCCATCCAACCTATTGATAAGGTCAAATAAACATGGATGAAGGTACCAAAAAAAAAAAAAAAACAAATATCAGCTTGATCCAAAGCATTTGTGGCTCATTAATGGTCAACCACCATTGTTTCCTATGTAATAGCTGACCTCTATTAAAATCATCAGCTAACAAGCTTTCATGGTCATAATGCCTAGGTTAAGGATCTATAAATCTTGATATCTTAAGAAAAACACAGAAGTCAATCGTGCCTATATAATCGTGACCGATCATTTGAAAAATATGGCCGGTCAAATAAACATGTGGGCCAAGATCTCCACCACAATGGAGTCAAGAGTGGACATCTGATTTCGATGAAGAGAGATAAGCATGGTGGAACCAACATGATGGGTGCCATGAGATCTCATGCCCAGTTCACCGCCACATGGTGGCATGTTCACGAATTGCCCCGTGCATGCTTGTGGCCCAGGAAAAACCTCATTATAAATATACAGATTTGAAACCAAATTAGATTTCCCTCTAGATTTTAAATAGAATCAAGTGAGACTTTTGTGCCATTCATCATATTGTTTGGGGAAAACGAAAATTGGAAAATACCTAAGCAAGCGCACCTTATGGATGGAGATCCCTATGCGTTTTACGGACGGATCCAAACTCAAGCCGCTCCACACTCGCGAAATCCGATCGTCGGAAGCTCGATCGGATCAATGGCTCGAAGATCGTGTTTACGTTGAAGGGAGAGGAAGAGTGAGAGAGGAAAATAGAGAGAGTGAGAGAGAAAGAGAGAAGGGCGAAAGAGAGAGGGGAGAGATCGAGACGGAGGGAGATCATCCATGAGGGAGCGGGAGACAGATGGGGAGAGAGATCGAGAGGGAGGAAGTGAGGGAGCGGGAGAGAGAGAAGAGAGATCGGGAGGGAGACGGATCGAGAGGGAGGGAGCAGGAGAGAGACGGGAGAGAGATCGAGAGGGAGCGAGGGAGTGAGGGAGCGAGAGAGAGAGGGAGGGAGTGAAGGAATGAGCGAGCGGGAGAAAATGGTGGACGGGGGTTTTTGCTTTTGGAGGGGTTGGGGGTTTTGGAGGGGCGCGTGACGGACGGCTCCCTGCACATTTTATGGTTTTAGGACCGTGGGGCCCACTGTGATGTCTTTCATATATCCAATCCGTCCATTAATTTTAAATTATTATTTTAAGTGTTGATAAAAAAATGAGTTAGATCGAATCTGTAAGGAGACCACACAACATATTAACAGTAGAAATTTAATTTATATTATTTCTTATGGTGTGGTCCACTTAGACATTTAATCTACATAATTGTTGGGCTCATGCACTAAAATTATATATCAAAATTTTTGGACGGCTTAAATCAAACACATATATTCCAATGGACCTCATGGATCCCCTTAAACACCATCTATATTTAATATATTATAGGTGGGGAGGTATGCATTAGCTACAGAACACTTAGGGTATAGCTACGGATTAAATCCGTAGCTATATTACTACGAATTAAATCCGTAGCTAAAAGCTTCCAACCTCCATAGCCATTGCTCGATTTTTTGGTAGTGCAAGATTGGGAGATCTGCTTCCCATTCATTTGGGGGTATGCATTCACATATGAAAAACTCAGTCAGTAAACAGTCTTTCACAATTTCAGAGAGAAACATTGAGAGGATGTGATTTATAAACATTGTGCATTTTTATGAACATGAGACCAAATCAGCATTATATAAGGTCAAACCTTGAAAACTTTGGTGTAAATTTTGTCACGCTCCACATGAACCCAAACTTTACATGAATCACAACATTTATTTTCATTAAACGAGACCAAGTAACAGTGTCATGAATAATTTTTTCCTTTTTTTGTGAAAAGGAAAGAATCAAAATCTGTGTAGAGATCATAAGGTCTCACCCAACTACCACCATCATAATGATGCCAAATCTTCTTGCATATCCCACTATATTTCTTTGATTTCAATAACTGTAATGACAATGCAATATGAAATCATGAACAATAGACACTATCAAGAATACAATTCAAAATATAGGACTCTTGGCCCTCTTCATATGCTCAAAACATGTGGGATATCATTGTTAATATAAGAAGTAGGGATTGGACTGTGGCTGTACAGTCAGCACTCAGCAAAAGGAACAATTAGCTCAAAACAGGCAAAGGTCCACACTCAACCTACAAAACTCACAGCTGGATGCCAAAGTTTTGTACCATATCACATCTGTACAGTGGCCCAGCAGATTAATAGAGCACCTCACCACATGTACACCAAGTTACATGGGCAAGATGCATAGAATTTTTAAGACACACCATAATAGCATCTCAGGAAAAACGTTATGCAATACATGGAAGATCGGAAAGACCCATTCACAAATTGCAGAAGTATCAAGAGTTATACAGTAAATTCTCAATATTAGCATGCCAGGTGCATTCCAAATCCAATAGTTATAATGACCAAAGTCGCCATACACAACTAAATAATTGACATGACAAGTCGCATGCAATTATTTTTTTCCATCAATCACACACACACACACACACACACACATACACACACACACACACACACACACACACACTCTAGCAAGCCCGTGAAGCACTAAATCCTACATCAATTCAAATTAGTTGTTGATCATAGGGCTGGTACTCACGCACTACAAGAATTGTTATAAGAATGTTTAGCAGCTCGTCTTGCTGCTATTCCTTTCTTGCCATCCCTCAATGTAATCGGCAGCTCGTCTTTCTGGTATTCCCACCCGAAAGGTTGTAATTTTTTCTCTTTTCAATGAAATCTCAGTGAAAAAAAAAGAAAAAAGAATGTTTAGCAGCTCCTGCAGTCCGCGTTATAAGAATGTACATGCTCATGTCATTACTGGCAAAAGTTTGGGTTCCCTTGCGATCATGCCATTGCAGCTATCCTATCCGATACAGTGGACATAATGTAACGTGCTTTGATGTGCATTATGCTGTTGCCAAATACCGTGAGACATATTCAAAGGGTATTCATCGATTGTCTAACAAAAGGCAAACCCAACCGAACAAGTACATATTTTGAGAGACACTTTCTCTAATTCAATAGGGCACAAACAAGATGATGATGATGCTGATGAAAACGATGTTTTACAGCTGATGGACGGAGAGGATGTCACACACAACACAGTGGGCACCGCACTGCTTGGGCGTTGTACCCATTGCCTATGATAGGTGTGGACTTGTGTGCATCAATCTATTTAGTTTATGGATGATAGAAATTGCCATGTCATAAATGATAGACTGACAGAAATTACCATGTCATAAATTAAAGATAGACTGTAAATTATTTTTTACTTTTTTTTTTAATACACACCACAATGGATATTGGAACCTATGACCTTAGTGTTTTAAATACTTCAATTAGTTGTGATGAGGATTTATTAATAAAAACTTACAAATCTATTTAATAATAATAAAGAAAAACCTTAATTCAAGGGTAGAAATATCAGATGGCTAAGATCATCTGCCATATGGTTTTTAGCAAGCCATACATGCATTATGGTGTCCACATTTTGGAAGGTACAGATTCGCCTAAACATGTTAAATAATTATATGATCATTTAAAATATTAACTACTTGACACCAGTGGCATTTAACATGGACAGTCTTACTGGCGCATTAAATGGCACCACACACAACCCTACTGATATAGAACTTGCTCCTCTACTAATAGAGGCCTTGTAGTTGGGAAGGAACCCACATCCATGCCTAAACGGCTGGTGGCAATGTTAAGATATGACCAGCTTATTCTACAACTTTTTAATTTTTAATTTTTTTGGTGGCTTAGGATCTAGCTTGTGTCAACACACAGTCTGAGATTTTCTCACAACTAGTATATAATCACAATTAATTGATGATCTAAATCATCGATTTTTAGAGTTTGAATATAAGCCATTGAAAATTTTATTTTCATTGTTCTATGTTAATCTAGAGATATTGGTCGTCAAAAGTCATCCATTCAGCATAGGCGTCTACCTATGGATGGTTCTGATCATCAGGTGGGTACTGATACACGATGTAATATGGGTTTCCACCAAAGGGTTTAAATGAACTCCATGCGAACTTCCCTCTTGTATCTACGGATCCTTACAATGTTTGTAGAATTAGCTCAACATCTAACCGTCCAAAGGATCTCCTACCCAAACCTAAAAAATTAGGCAGCTGATTCAACCGTCATATGAGCCACCATGTGAATTGAAGGTTTTCAGGTTGTTGTCTACTGTTTTCTACGGTGGGGCTCACCATGTCGTTTTTTCGCAATCTAATCATCAAGTGAGCCTTACCATATAAAATAAAGTACAATCATCCAAAAAAAAAAACCTCTGAATTCAAGTGGTGGTCTACATCGCTGGATTAGTCTGATTTTCTCAATATCCTACTTTCATGGTTAGGCAACCCTTTTGAAGGGTTATATACCACAAATACACAGCAGTGGGCCCACTTACAACGTCAGTGTGGCAGGGATCCCATCTCATATTCGGTTGTCTCCTCAAGTTTTTCTCCGAACCCAGATATGTGCATAGAGCGGAGCTTCTCTCCCCGAAAAGGGCGTGAAAATAGTGTTGTTCTACTTAGATATTATAGCTACTTAGATATGTGCATAGTGTTATTCTACTTCTTGACTGTTCCGATGAAGTTGATGTGCAGGATCTCAGGATCTGTTGCTTAGGTGTGGGCCAATCAGCAAATGGCCTGGAACCTTCTCCACAAGCATTAAAACTGCGCTCTACATTCCTTGTATTTTTTTTCCCCACAATAGCACATGTGCCCACCTGTAGCAAAAGAAAAATAGTTCTAAAGGAACTTTACAACATTATACATTCTCTAATGTGCATGTAAATACAAGTGACACAAGCATTCAACCCATGTACTTGGCGCAAAAAGAGCCCTTGATAGATGGGCATGTTGAATGAGGAAAAGAGATGTGGAATGGTTGCTCCATTGTTCCTTTTGCTGTCAACGGATCAGACGGTTGCCTAAATCCCTTAGCTAATTGCTCCGATCCACGGTCATCATCACCTAATGTCTTCCATAGCTGACCTTTACTATAACCAAAGGAATGATCCAGAAAATGGGCCCCACAATTCAATGATCCAGAAAATTGTTCTAAAAGGTCCTAACAAGGGTGAACTGCACAAATAAACCATTTTTATTTTAAGATCTGATCGCCTACAGGTGCTTGTACCATTATTTGTGGTATAGGGCCGCATTTTTAGCCATTCATAAAATAATGTCCCACTTGATGAAAGGCCTGGATCTCATACCCATTCCATCGGATCAGGTGTTCAACATCTCACACCAACTTGTGGGGCATGAATTATTTCAATGGCTGAGATTTGATTAGTGATGATATAGACATGAAACTAGCCTTTGATCCTTTCAATCGGTGGTTTGTTTGGAATTGGAAGTGACTGAGAAGAATATGTTACTTATCACATACAGATTTAAAAATTCCTTTCAAAAAGTTACTGATCAATATTGGATTCTAGTCCAAATATCGGTGATAAAGAAACCAGATCAGACTTGTTTGATGGCCCAGATCCTTGTTGCTTGCATGCACGAGCATTGTACATGCAGAATCTAGGTCGTTCATCTGCAGATCTCCTTTGTTCATTAAAAAAAAAAAAAAAAAAAAAAAAAGATGGATCTACGGTGGTGACATACTTGTCTTTGATGAGAACCTGTAGATGTACCCATATTCTATGCTTGATTTGGGTCAGGCATTCTGTCGAACATCAAGCAGGCCTCACGCATGAGGTAGAGTCACATGTTCCGAAATCAAAATATAACTTGTAAATGAAAATCTTCCATGAGTTCTAATCTAGATTAAGCATATAACATCATTTCAACAAATTCTACGCACAAAAACCATGCCAACAACAAGAAGCTAAAATACCCACTTATCCATCGACTGATCCGCCATAAAAACCAAAATCACAGGAAACAAATAAAAAATTCGCCCGAAAAACAATCTAATTGCAAGCGTATGAACAAAAAAAAATGTCAGAAATAGGAGAAAATGTAGCAAATTCTTACATTATCACCTATCTGCAAAAATTTTAGGGTTGTGGAAGAGCAGCTCTAGAATGTGAGAGAGTTGAAACCCTGGCCTTCTAGTTTTTCTATTTTGCCTCAGAAAGAGGTATGGATTTTAGGGCTTGTTTGGATGCTTATAAGTTCTTTTAAGTTGTAAGTGACTTACCAGTAAGTCACTTATAGGTGAAAATTCCTCGTAGTAAACCTGTTTAGATGTAAGTTATAAGTCACTTACAAGTAAGTTAGTTTTTCTGTTTGGATAACCTGTAAGTTACTTACAAGTAGAAAGTTGTATATTCACATTAAGCAGAGCTTAGATTGGGGAATCGTTTTAAAATGTTATAATCATGTAAAAAAAACATAGAGATCAAATATGCCATTTTGTTAAGCCCATCAAGATGAATATTTGAGATAATTATTAAGATAAACCAATCATCAAGTGGGCTATAAAAGTAGGCCCACGAATTCAAAATATCTATAATATGGAGTGATTACTCAATTTGTCATCCAACATGTTCATAAGATCACAAACACTTGGATGAAGGGAAAAAAAAAATCATCTTGATCCATAACTTCTGTGGCCCCCCAAAAAATTTCAACGGTATACACTCAATTCACACTATTTCCTATGTTGTGGTCCACTTGATCTTTGGATATAGCTATTTTTTAGGATCAGGATTTAAAATTAAGTATTAAAATGTATGGACAGTGTGGATCAAATACATATATCATGGTGGATCCCAAGGAGTTAACGCATTACTCACATGCGATCCCTTCTCGCATAATACTCAGTCGTGCACCAGTTGGCAAGAGATCTTTTGAGAACATTTTGAGTACTCATCATATGTGATTTGAGTCCAAAATTTGAACGGTCCACGTGATGCAGAACCCCATGAAACCCCATTACCCAACTTTTACTTTGATCTAAAATATTGGTGGGCCATGACAAAAGAAAACATTTTCCTACCTTCATTTGCATCTCTCTTTTCTATAACCAACCAGAGTTTTAAATCTGAGTGCAAATTGGTCCCTGACAGTTTCATGGGATGCTGTATCACATGGTCTGTTCGGATTAGAGGCCCATCGCTTATACGCACGTGCGCAAGTGCATTTAAGTGACTATTTGGATGTTAGCGTGCAACGTCAAACCACTCCCCTTTTCAAAGGAGAAAAAAAGGGTAGATGAAACCCTACCGTTTTAGAAGGAGAAGAGATGGAAGGCGGTAACTGCGGCGAGAGATTGCAGAGCCGGAGAGAGATCGGTGGATTGGTGCGTTTCTCCCTCTTCCCCTCTTTTTAAAAATTTGACCGTTGAGCCTGTAAGTGACTTACTGGGAAGTGACTTCCCACCCCCATCCCCCTGTAGTTTTTTGGTAGATTTGCCTGTAAGTGACTTACAGCTTGTAAGTTACTTACAGGTGATTTTTCTCCCCCAAACACCACCTGAAAGTGACTTCCCTGTAAGTCATTTACCACTTACCCAACTTACAGGCATCCAAACAGGCCCTTAAGGGTAGATAGTGCGCAGGATTTTGGGAATTTTCTAATTTTTGGGAGATAGAGTGAGGGATGCATCTTTAGCTACTGAGACGAAGAAAGCGGACTGTGTCCTACCCCCGCCCAGACTATGATCTGTCTGGGTAGGGCTCTGTGGGGTCCACCATGATGTAAGAACTTTATCCACACCGTTCATCCCTTTTCTTAGATTATTTTATTTTATGATCCAAAAAATAAGGCAGCTACACAGCTCCAGTGGGCCACACCAAAAGAAGCAGCGGTGATAATGACACCCACCATTGAAACCTTTCTAAGGGCCACCGTGAAGTTTTTTTACCATCCAACCTATTCACGAGGTCATGTAGACCTGGATGAAGTGAAAACACAAATATCAGCTTGTTTCGAAACTTTTGCATCTACTAAGAAGTTTTTAATGGTGGGCGTTCAATCCCCACTTTGTGGTCTGCATAAGTATTGGCTCCACCTAATTTTTGGGTTCAACCTGTAAAATGATATTTAAATATGGATAGATGGCATGGATAAAACCCTTACATTAAGCTCGCCCCACATAGCTCTGCCGGGATCATTGTCCTGGCAGGGTAGGACGCAACCCACTTCTGTATCAATTTGGCTCGTGACGCTGCCACTTGCCAGGTTGGCAGTGGTCGGTGCTCTGTGGGCCCCACCATGATGTATGTGCTTTATCCATGCCATCCATCCATTTCTCAAGATTATTTTAGCACTTGATCCAAACAATGAGCCAGATCTAAATCTCAGGTGGACCACACCAAAGAAAAATAGTAGTGGCTGAATGTCCACCATTAAAAAGTATGACGAATTTTTGTGCTTCGCCTAGACGACAGTCAGCTTTGGTCAATTTTTTGGTAGTGTAGTCTAATCTCTCATGTTTGTTTTTCATTGGAGATATCTATATATTTCTCAAATTGCACCACAATTAAATGAGGAAAAAAAAAAAAAAAACTAAAAACTTAGCAAATAAATGCCCTACAATTACAATAATTCTCTTCCAAAGGATTCCTAGCTTGGCCAGTTGTGAGCTTTGAGACTTGCTAAATCCAAATCCAATGCAAATCCATGAATTTAAAAAATTTATGGAGTTAGAAAATTCACAGTCTCATTTCTCTAATTCCAAACAGGTAAAGAAATGATGCAATGGTCTAGCATTATGTGGTGCTCTTGAACATGTGGAGAGTTTGATCAAACAATCTGGACAATCCATTTGATGTAGCCAACTCCAGTGGGGTGATTATAACCATTCAATTATAGCCAACTCCAGTTATATAGCTGAAAAGGGCAGAGTTTGGAACTTTCTATTTTCTATTTTTATGGGCAACTGTAGTTATGGGTTTTAGGACTGGTTTCTAGGTGAAGGGAGCAGATTGAGGACATTTTTTGGACTAGGTTAGATCTGAAATGAATGGGCATGTTTGGTTGAAAATGAGTTGGTTTATAGGTTAAGCATGGGCAGATGAAGAGCGTTACTGGACAGGTTTAAGGACTGGATTGTGGAATTGAGCTTTGGGTGTTTGGTTGGATTTGGGTTTTCTGGTGTTTTATATAAACCATGCCAAGATATTTAGGAATTAGATTTGATGATGGGATGTGCCTGATTATTTGTGTAAACAGGGGCTGTGTATGTGGATTTTAGGGACTGTTTTCAGGGCCTGGTTAAAAGAAAAAGAATAAAATTTTACAGTTTGGGGTTTCGAGAAAAGTAATAAGGAAAAAAGAAAATAAAAATAGGAGGGAAGAACTTGCTTTGATGTCAAATGGATGGGAAAAATTGTAGGAAACCAAACTGAATTGAATATGAGAGCACAAATACGGCCATAAAATTAATATTCAAGACTATAATATTGAATGTGGGATAATGCAACAGCCTTCTAGTATAAACTGGAACAAGAGAAAGATGAATTACTAATCTAAAAGTCTATAACTAAAAGACAACTAAGGAGACTTTAGTTGTGATATTCGGAATAACTTCATGCACAGGTCCCATTGTATGGCTTAGTTTATATAGCTAATTGTTTACAAGAGTCCCAAATAAAAAGTGGAAACCGCTTGCTTCCTAGTGACCATAGTTCCTGGATTTACTATAAAAATAAAGAGAGAAACTACTGTACGAAACTAATGATAGATGAACCGACCGATCTCAAATGTGTATACCACATGCATGCATAAATATTGAATGCTTGAATGCTATCATCTTTTCTCACTGCAATAGTTTCCTGTTTACACAAGTAGGGCTGGAATTCTTGAGCGCACTTTTATTTTCTTTTCTTTCTACAAGAGGAGCCCCTGCTTCAATCAGCTTTGAGATCTTGAATGTGATCCAGCTTTTGAGATCTTTGTCATCATTTTAAATGGTTGAAAGGAAGTTAACAAATCCAATTTGGGTCTCCTCAATATGTAATTACCAAAAGTGGAAGGATACAAACCAACTGTATGTCAAAAATATATAAATCCAATATGCTATCATCTTTCTGTTGTGGATAGGTTGTGGTATTGATAGGGAGTTCAGCTAGTGTTTCAGCTAGTGTTGTCGACGTCTCTAGGGACATCGCCAAAGTTGCTAAGGAAGTTCATATATCATCAAGATCTGCACCGGATGGACCAACAGCAAAGCATCCTGGCTATGATAATATGTGGCTTCATTCTATGGTAAAGGCATTCTCACTTGGCAAGTGAGTGTCTGGTAATCTCATGAAAACCCACTAAGAAAATTGTTGAAATTTGCGCCAGGATTGCCAGATCAGTAAGAAATGCTAATTTTAGCTAAACATTCATACAGATACAAAGTACCCATGAAGATGGTACAGTTGTATTCTGGGATGGAAGTTCTTAATTACCGTTGGCCAACTACTCTATTTGCCCAATTTATTGTTGGCATCACTTGCAATTTGGGGTCCATCCAAACACACCCTAATGTTAACTTTCTACAGTTGGAAGTCTGAGCTTGTTTGGCTCCCATCAATTCTCATTAACTATATGGAATATTTTTAAATACAACAAATCCCATTTGTTATTTGTTCTCAGGTACAAGTATAATTTCCCTTTTCTCAAAACCAATGATATCGTGACTGTGGATGACAGCCGTGTTGGGCTGCTGTATAAGCATGTCAGGTAATGCCAGTCTATTGAAGCATCCATTAAACTAAGGACAGTTTTAAAGATGTTTTCATTTCTTTAAAAGATTTGACATTACAAAGATTGCCAAACCGTGAGTATAGTTTTAAAGATGTTTTCATTTCTGTTTCTATTGATACATAGGAATTCGTTTGAGGTTAGTGGCTGGTCACGTTTTTTTTAGCCTGACATGCACTAAATGCCTGACTATGTATTGCTAGCTATGCAATGGAATTGCTAAGGTTTCACGAAGCAGGATTTGAAGTAATTGTGAAGGTAAGCTTATTGAATTACTTTCATCAGTACCATGATCCTGTCCACTACAAGTCTATGATGATATGCTTCTCATATTTGGAATCAATCCTGTGCTTTTTACAGGACTTCAAATAAGAGATGGGAACGACAATCTCGTGAATTCTATAACATATATATTTAGACAGGCTGATAGAGTTGAAAAGCTAGCTAAAATTATTCAACGATTGGTAGGAAAAGAAAAGATTCCTTCACCTTGATTGGCCATTCATCTAAGTGGTTCAAGTTATTGTGGTGCTCCATCGATGGTTTTGTCCTAGTATCAACTTCCTTGAACTGCATGGGCGTCTCTTTTGCAGGAGCAAGGTGATCTGAAGCTTCGAGTGCGAACACTGGAATCTGAGAGGGCTTTCAAATGGGTTACAGCTGTTCAAAAGACAGTTGGAAGTGTGAGTTTAGTTGCACTCTCAAGTCTCACTTTGTACCATCATTGTCTTTAAACACATTCTCTACTTGTCCATCCACTGTGGGGTCCATCCCACTGTTACCTGTGTTGAGGCCTAGTTGAGCTATAAATGTCTGATTTTTTGCTACAAGGCCTATGACCTAGGAAAGCACCTGATGGTAAAGGTATCTTCAAAGTGGTGATTGAATCAGACTTTGAATTAGTGGTTGAATCAGACTCAGAATTAGTGGTGATTGAATCAGACTCAGAATTAGTGGTTCGAGCTTTCAAAGGAAATGCGGGTTTAGGCTAGAAATGGAAAGGCTGGTTTCTTAGAACGGAGAAGCTCAGGCGTCTTGGGCAGGTGGAGTTCTCTCATATATACAGGGAAGGTAATGCCCCGGTGGACGCGCCGGCTCGGCGGGGAAGCTCGTCCCAAACCCGCCTTTTATATTCGTGCAGGAATACCCTTCCTAGAGAGGTCAGAGGTTTCCTTTTCTCGGATAAGGTCGGGTTGGGTGCAGTTAGGAGCAAGTAACCCTTCCCTTCCTGTTTTGCGGTGTTTGGTCGCCCCTGCAGGGTTCTTTCTTGTCCATGATTTTTCTGTTTCTTACGATAGGTCTTCTACAGGTCATTTTTTCCTCGGTAGACCCGAATTGTAATTTTTGTCCAGATCAAAAAAAAAAAAGCAGATGTTTCTGAAAAAAAAAAAATAAACAAAAAGAAGGAAAGCACCTGATGGACAAAGTGGATTTTGCATAGGCAACATGGTGGGCCCACATAGCTTTAATGTTATACTCGCTGCAATGCATACCATCCTTTGTACAGTAAAATCTCAATTGTTCCCTCCCAACCAGCTACATTTTTATGATGAATCTATCCTCGCTCAACCAATGTCGTGAGGATTAAATGTGAGAGTAAAATTGTCCAATGGTATTGGCGTTATATATAGTAGAGATAACTAGTAAACTTCAGTGATTTTTTTAAGGGTCTTACCAGTGGGGTAAAAGTCTATGATATTTGATTCTGAACAAGTCATTTGATTCCTGTATGCTTTTGGAACTGCATAGGCTCTGCACCAGAAGATGTTTAGTCATGTCTAATGAAACACAGAAGAATAGAAGAATCCCATAAATGGATGCTTACCTTCTTGGTGAAAGGTTGGCCAAAAGCTGAGCTAACGGTTTTAATGGAGTTCCCAACCGAAAGTTTATCTGTGATCCATCAAGGCCCTTGAAATTGGAAGAAAATGTACCAAAATGATGATTGTAACACCTGAAAACCCAATATCCAACTTCTTTAAACTGGACAACAAACGAGAAATCTAATAAATGTCTAGGAGAGCTGTATTCAACAACCTTTCTTACCAGCTCCACGAGCACACTCCAAAATAATAGTGTAGTACCCAACATAGGCCTTCCACATATTTTTGGACCTATAAATCAAAACACAAAATTAAAGCAATGAAATCTGACAATGTTTATCAAGGGCTACCACCAACATTTTTGGACCTATAAATCAAAACACAAAATTAAAGCAATGAAATCTAACAATGTTTATCAAGGGCTACCACCAACATCCAGCAAGCGGATATAGCATTGGGAAGGAATAACTATACTACATAGCAGCGACAAGGACAATTTTTCAATGATAAATGCTTAATCTACCATAAAATTCTCCTAAATTGAGAAGAAACAGACCACAATCAGTAACACCTTTTTATTCAAATTGGAGGTTTTAGATAGAGAAAAAAATTATAGACCATAGAGTACTTTATAAAACACGTTCGGTTATATTTAGGTTTCGTAAGCTAGGAGGTAGGTTTGCCCACATGCCAAATGGTCAGTAAGTTGGGGTTGCCAGTCACCCAAAATCACGACTGTCCATCATGGTCCTTCAACACCCCCACAAAGCTGGAGCATAGATATCATATATGTCCAGCTTGGTAAAAAGATCATCTAAATGAGTTGAATGTTAAATTGTGATGACTTGTTTTTTTTTTTTTTTTTTTTTTTTTTTTTTTTTTTTGAAATATAATTGCTTGCATGTTTCCTGAACTATAGATGTGTTTTTTTTTTTTTTTGACATCCGGGCTATTTAATGACTTTTTTTTCCCCTTGTGTGCAGGATTTTTAATGAATTGTGCCTAAATTTAGGCTACAAGCACTTCAGCCTTTTGACGCCAACCATATAGAGGATTTGTTTTTATTTATTTATTTATATTCAAGACCATTTTCAATTTGTTGTAATAAATTTTATATTTTTCTAATTGTGTAGTAATATAAATTTTGTTTAATATTCAATTTTATTTGTATTGCATCATTTTTTGTGTTTTAAATACTAAAAAAATACAGGTTTCGTTTGAATTATATATAATAAAAAAAATACTGGCATGCTAGGGCTTTTCAAATCCATACAAAGGCTCGGCGCTTGTGTAAAAACCTTACGGTGCTTTTCCATGAGAAAAAACCAGTATTAGCGGCGCTCGGAAACCGGCACTTATTTGCGTCAGAAGTGGCTACAGTTAACGGCGCTACCTAACGCCGACAATACCTTTACCGACAAACCCCCTAGTAGCGCCAGATATATCATTATTGGCGCTTTGAGCGGTTTTAGCTTTCCAGCGTCGATAAAAGTCCCATCTGTTGTAGTGATATGATGGGCCCTTAATAAATAGATGGATGGACAATTTATGTGCCCTGCCTACATTCTGAATGAAGCGGATGGTTTCTAATGACCTTGGCATAGACAGCTACGTTTTGGAAACTTCATGTGGCCCACCTATGTTTTGGATGGAGGGGATGGTCTCCAATGGTCTTCTATAGCCCACTTACATTTTTGACATTCGTATACCCCACCTACACTTTGGTTGGAGTGGATGGATGAAAAACTCATTTCAATGGGCCGCACCAAACTTAATATCCCACCTTCACATGCATGCCAAATTGCAGAGAGCCTCTCCACATGCAATCAACATAATTGAGTAAAATCGTTTCAAAACTGAGGTCTTGTATCAATTCCCTACTGAGGGTGGCTAACAGTGAAGTGTGAACTAAAAAATAAAAATAATAAATAAATAAAATGGGAGCATGACTACCATTTGTCAAATGTAAAATCATGAAAAATTAGTGAATTAGTAACATCAGCAGCAGATTAAGGTCCGAGCTGTCTTTTTCGTAATCAACGTTTACTTTTGTTAAAGGTCTTTTAATCCAGGCCGCAGTAAGCAATGCATGCACCTACAAGGATTAGGTAAGCAGCCTCTTATAATAGTTTAAATTAAAGTAGGGGGTTCTGAGTCCATGGCCCAAAAGTTAGCCGCCATATGGAGAAATCATTGAAAAAAGTAGGAATTTTATGTACCTCACCTTTAATTTTTGATAGGGCCACTGTGATATGTACATGAGATCTACCCAGACCATTAGATGTGTAATTCCAAGTTAAGCTCATGGACACAAAATTAGGCTAATGTGTGATTAAGGTAGGCCATCGCAATGGAAATAAGTAAAAGAAAGACATCTACCTTTGATTTTAACTGAGCACACTGTGATGATTATAAGAAATTCACCTCAACCATTAGATGTCACACCAAAACTTATGCCCGAAATACAAAAATCAGGCCCACAGGTGATTAGGCGGATCACACCTAAGGAAACCATTATTAGGGTGAACATTGGCATTTTTATAGGGTATACTATGATGTTTATAACTTATAAGTTGGGGTGTACACCGAGTCGAACCAAGCCTCAACTCGACTCAGCTCGGCCACTAGCTGACCCCAGCTCGAACTCGGCTTGGCTCAGTCTTTGAGCCTGATTGGCTAGCTCGGCTCGGTTCGATTAGCAGCTCAGGCTAGTTTGAGCCGAGTTCGAGCCAAAATCGAGCCTCTGCAGCATTTTCACAAACACATACTATGCACTTTCAATTTCACAGTATATGTAAACCAGCAGCAGCTATTTACAAGTATTTCATCAAACACTTTACAGGCAACATCAAAATCAAGGAAAAATGGTATTTATTTCATATACATACCTTCCTTGCTACTAGCCAACACTTCGTTGAGTCATTTCATCAAACACTTGGTGAGTAACATCAATATCAAAGTAACCAAGTCACCGAACTAGTTCGATCCAAGTTCGATTCGAGTTGGGGTTCGATCCGAGTCGAGTCGAGCTCGAGTGAGCTCGAACTCAGTTCAAAATTTTTTTCGAGCTCAATTAAGTCTTCACGATACTAGTTAAGAGATGGTATACTCTCATAAAAATGTAATTAGTTGGTGAGGAACACTTAATATTTTATCACATAGGGGACAGGCTGTAGCCCCATGAAGAAAAGATTGTGCGACTCTATAGGGTCCAACATGTTGTATGTAACATCCATTCCATACAGGTGGTGAGAACTATTATTTGAACCATGCAAAAGATAATCCCGCTTGAAAACTCACATGGGCCACACCATTGAGGACAATGAAAATTTGCTTTCAAAACCACTAAATTCACAGTGTGGTGCACCTGAGTTTTTTATCAAGCTGATTTTTCTATTTTCTGTTCATTTTAATGAGTTGGACATTAATGGATTTGATGAAAGATATTTGACGTGGCTCAAACAAACTTATAGTTAGCTTTCCATTCCCACAGTTCCATGTGATCGATATGTTCTATTTAGTTGTAGATCTGGTTGAATTTTTATCTTAGCTCCTAATATTAAGTATAGGAACTAATGGATGGAGTGGATTTTACATTGAAACATGGTGGTCTCAAAGGACTCGTTGGTTTTACACAGTTCTTAAAACGTGTTGTAGTGGGCTTATGTCGCTTTGCCCTTTTTTTTTATTTCCCCTCTTAATCTCTACCTTTTCTATCCTCTCATCGCACCATGTATGGTACTTGAGACGCCTTAATTATAATAATGCAAATCTGAGAAGGGTATATTTGTTATTTTGTGGACAGTAAACCAAATTTATAAAATGGGTTCAATTTGTTATTTAGGGCCGTTTGATTACCACTACATGATGAGTCTTTTTCTACCTGCCTGGTGGTAGACAGACGCGGATTTCCTGGGAATGCTTTTTGCAGGAAGTTACTGTGCAAGGATGCTGGGTGGGGCACTTCCATGTTTGTGTAAAATCTACCCCTTTCACAAACACATACTATGCCCGCTCCCGGCTGGAGACGGCTGCCAAAGCATGTGCGGGAAAAGGTTTTATGCCGTCCAGATCATGTCCAGATCATGATGTAACTTCCCATGAGGTCGAGCTGTGTGGGTCCCACCATGATGTATGTTGAACATCAATACTGTACATTTGATGGGTCCCCTTTAAATTATAAGATATCCCAAAATCGGCTGTACTCAGAACTCAGGTGGGTCGTACCATCTAAAATCATGTGAAGACATGCCTAAAACATATAAAGGCACTTGGTGGGACCCACCTGAAATTTGGATGCGTTTGAAACTTTGTTTGACCCTTATCCAAGTGGAACACACATAATGGATGGGCTGGATTTGTGAAGCACCTCTCAGTGGGCCCAAAAAATGATTATGAATGTTTTAATAAAGGGAAACTCTTCTCAACTTTTGTATGTGGTGTGGCCCACACAAGTCACGGATTGACTTTATTTTTAAGCCCTAGGCCCACCATGGAATGATGCATCGGACTGATGGGGTAGATTTTCGACACACATCATGGTGAGGCCCACACAACTCGACCTCATGAAAAGCTCCCATGAGCTCGACCGAATAGAACCTTTTCAAACCTTTTCTATATATATATATATATATATATATATATATATATATATATATATATATATATATATGGAATAAATAAGTTTGGTTTATGATTAATTATCAGCAACTTTTGTTTTACTTAAAATTAATTAATTACTTTATTTTAACAAATATGAACCAAGATAAACTACTTGAGTGATGAGCAGCTTAATAAGTAACTTACGATCAAAGAGAATCCTTGGACGTGCCACACCCTAGCACGGTTTAGATACTGAAAAGGTGAGTAGCCAAATTGCTACTGAAATGATGTCATGTGGACCTCACTATGATACGTGTGTTGTATCTATACCATTCAACCATTTGTAGAGATGATTTTATGGCACGAGAAAAAGAGCTGATTGAAACATTTATAAGGCCCACCATAATGTATTTTTTAGATCCAACTTATTCATAAGTTAACATAGAGATAGAGATAGATGAAGTGAAAACAAAAATATAAGCTTGATCGGAAACTTCCGTGGCCCCTAAGAAGTTTTGGACGGTGGATGTCATTATCCCCACTGTTTTCTATGGTGGGGTCCACTTGAATAAAACTACCTCTCCAAATGGATGGACGGTATGGATACAACACATGCATCATGTTGGGGTCCACAAAGCTTAGTGACGTCACTTCAGTCGAGAGTTGGATACTGAACTTGTCAGTATCTAATCCGCGCCCTATAAATACTCCCTAACAAGCATTCACAGCAACACGACAATGGCATCTCTCCTCAACACCACCCAAATATCGTCCTCTCGCTGCTCTTTCTACCACCAGCGATGGAGGTGCCCAGTATATCCGGCTTCCATCAGCATTGATAGACACCCTCGCCACTGCCTTCCATATGTTACATCATGCAACGGTAGTATCAGAGATGAAAACAACGGGGAAAAAGCACAGGGAAAGATCGACAGGAGAAACATGCTCATCGGCATTGGTGGCCTATACACCACCACCACACTCAGTCCCACACCAACAGCAATCGGAGCTCCAGTAGCCCCACCCGACTTAACCAAATGTGAGGCCGCAGATCTTCCCGCCCGTGCAAAACCAATGAATTGCTGCCCGCCCTTAGATCAGAAGATCATAGACTTCAAGCTTCCATCTCCTTCAACACCCATGTGCACGCGACGTGCCGCTCAGTTGCTTGATGGCGAGTATGTAGACAAGTACAAGAAGGCCACTGCACTCATGAAAGCTCTTCCCTCCGACGACCCCCGAAATTTTACACAACAAGCTAATGTGCACTGCGCTTATTGGCACAACCCAGCAGGACAATACGCTGGATGGCCTCAACGGTGGTGTTTGAATTTGAAATCCCCTGATTTATGCAATCAACGGATTTCTTGCAATCAACAGTTTACAAAAATCTCCTGATTTATGCATTCAACGGTGGTGTTTGAATTTGAAATTCCCTAATTTATGCAATCAACAGATTTCTTGCAATCAACAGTTTCCAAAAATCCCCTGATTTCATGCAATCAAATCCCCTGAAAATTTCCATTGCTGATTTCTCTTTATTTGATTTACAACTGAGTCATTGTAATTTTAGTTTTAAATACTACACTTATATTGCCTATGTGTTCACGTTTTTCATTTGAATAAAATTTGAGTTTCATTTTCTCTCAATCAGCTTAGTTTTTCTTTATGGTATGAAAGCCTGGTGAACACTAGGTGCAACCTCACAGTTTTTTTTTCTCTCTTCAACTTCCATCTTATCTTTCACCATGACTACCTTGTCATTAAATGTTGGCAACTTCATCACCCTCCGACTCACCCCAAACAATTACCCCTCGTGGCGTGAGCAAGCATTGGCTCTTATTGAGAGTCAAGAAATGGTCGGGCATCTCACAAATGAAGATCCCGCTCCAACCAAATACACAAATGCCGAAAATTCAACACCACAATTAACAGATGCTTTTATAGCATGGCGAAAGTCAGATCGTCTCCTTCGAGGGTGGATCATTGAAACACTCTCTGAGAAAACTCTTGAACTCATTGTTGGTCTCGACACAGTTCATGTTGTTTGGGAGGCTCTCAAAAATGCATATGCACAAGACTGACAAGAACGTGAGTTCACATTGCGACAACAAGTGACCTATGTTCGAAAGGAAGACAACACAACAATCACAGAACATATTCGCACCTTTAAAGCCCTATGTGACAATTTATCAGCCATTGGAAAGCCCGTACCAGACCAAGAAAAAGTCTTCTGCCTTCTTACTAGCCTCTATCACTGTGCCAAAATCACAAATTTACGACGGACCAAATCTGTCGTAAAACCAAATAAACGATGGATTTCGTCCGTCGCTGTTTACTAGGTCATTTTTTATTTCCGACGGATAAAATCCGTCGTTTACTCTACGACGGATAAGGTCCGTCGCATCATAGCGACGGATAAGATCCGTCCTAAAAAATAAAAAATCCGTCAGTAAAATTCAAAAAATTAGTCGTCACTAGAAACATTAGCGACGGATAAGGTCTGTCGCTAATTTGAATAAGCGACGGACCTCAAATTCGTCGTTGGGTTAGAATTAGCGATGGATAAGGTCCGTCGCTAAAATATCTGTAAATATAAAAAATTATTGATACATTATTATTTTTTTAAAAAAATCTTGCACCTGATAGTCATTCAAAAAATAATTCACACTATTGTTTTATAAGAATCCTATTCACAAAATTGGTAACAACTCAATTCAATAAAAGAGAAAATGACCTAAGTGGCCCACTCCAAAAATTGACTTTAACCCTCCTAACTAAACACTTCCCCCTCCTAAACTAGGACCCATACAAAAGAAATTACCTGGAACTTCCAGCTGTTGGCTACTTGGTATCTGCTCTTATTCAACCTTCTTTTAAGCCCTTCCTACATATATTACAAACAACCAGATTCAATACAAGAAAAGACTAGTTTAGTCAACCCTTCATATATTTCAAATAACCAGCTCAAATCCATGAAAAGTGAATAGTTTAATCAACTGAAACCAATTAACAAAATAAAAGATTAGTATTCATCCTACCCATTAGAGGTTCAGGTAAAAGAGCATTTCTTAACTTAATAACATTCACTGGGAGAGCACAATACAGCTTGAAAAGATCTTTAGATGTTGAAATCAATACACAACAACCCAATGCAATCAGCATTTAATGCACTAGTGTCTAAAGACATGACCAAATGAAAGTGTAGAAACTGGGAAATTCCTATTTCCCAACAATCCGAACTCTTTTACGAGCAGGGATAATGCATCAAGTTCAGATAAGTTGGACCGTAGGTTATTGTCAAGCCAGTGGACAACTTCTGACTTGTCATGCATGCAACATCCAACTTGTCCAAAAGGTGGGCCTACCATGAGCAGCACCTTGTGCAAAAATCAGCACAATCCATGCATTGGATGAACCCTATATGTATAGATGCCCTGGCCCATAATTCAGGCTGGTATGCTCATCAAGCTGGTCCCACATGCATGTTGACTGTTTGGGACCACATGAAGAAACTTGATTTATATACGAAAACATCGTGTTTGTTCAAGCACAGATTGTCTATTTGAAAGGAAAAAAAAAAAGGAGAATGTACCCATTTAAATAGATATCCATGGTTTAGATTCCATGTATATGAGAGATTCACGCCAAAGATGCCAGCAACCAATGAATAAATAGAGAGGCAAATAGTTCCAGAGCTAAGAGCTCTAGGTGCAATGGAATAGAAGAAAAGATAAATAGATCCCCAAACATGCATTGCAACTAAAACAAATACTGTCAGTAGTAAAATGCAAGAATTTGGAGATCAAACTGAAGAAAGGAATCCAATGCATGTGGAGTTCATTACCAATGTCCTCGTAAAATCTTACCTGAATCAGTTGATTTCAATGACTGTCAAGTTGTGACAGAGGTAAAAAAACAAAAAAAAAAAAAAAAAAAAAAAAAAAAAAAAACCCATGATTGTCAGTTGCATTAACATCTTCAGTTTTGCTATAACCATCACCATTGGAGTCAGCCATGTATGCTGTAAAAGATACAAAACTTGAAAATGCCCACAAAAGTGCTTAATGCAAGTGCAAGGGATGGTATTAGACTAAAAAAACCCCAGATAACTTTGGAACTAAAAAATAAGGAAAAAAATAGCAAATTCAATCACATAAACCAAACACTTGCAACCATCCATCACACAGATCGCATTAAAAGAAAAGAAAAGAAAACATTAAACTATCTATTCAGTTCCTACCAAAACATGCCAGGTTGGAATGTGTGCAACAAATTCTCTTTGGTTTATTATCACCAGAATCACATCAGAACTTCATATGTGGGTAGTTACATTTGGCTGGAATTCCCCTAATTGCTGGAATTCTCATCCAGCAAAACTAACATGACCCTATTTGGGCAAGAGTTTGCCTAAACTGTATTCTGTTAGTAGTAACCATCTTAATTATTTCACTATTTTACTTTTTACCATGCATTTCATACCTCTCTGCCATGCCATGCTGGCACATCTTAATTATTTCACTATATTACTTCTTCCCATGCATTTCATAGCCCATTTCTCATCTCAATTATTTCACCATTTTACTTCTTACCATGCATTTCATAGGCCATTTCTAGTAACCATCTTAATTATTTCACCATTTGACTATTATACCTCTCTGCCATGCCATGTTAGCACATGGATGTATTCTAGTTCACATGTGTTGACCAGTTGGATTAATGGAAGCATTGAATTAGAATGTAAGAGAGGAAATATATCTAGAACCTGAGAAAAAAATGGCACCAGCATACCTCGTGCTTGTTTACGAAGAGTTCAAAATGCTCTGTCAAGCAAGGTTTCGATCTGTGCCACTTAGCCAATGGGCTCATTATCTCTAGATGATTTATGATAAAAGTAGGATTTACGCATGTCTCCTCCAAGAAATCTTGCACATGCATCTCGCAGATACTCATTTGCTTCTTGACTTGAAAGATCCTTAGGTATATAGAGGTTAGCCACAGTTTCCAACCCTTCTATCATGTGGATCCTTCTGCAGTAATCAAGAGTCAAGACATAATATAATCAGTTTTTCAATTGTTTATGTTATTTTTAAACTTGTAAAGAATGTCAGGTTCTGCCAAATTGTCGGATTTGTTTATATATATATATTTTTTGAATCTTACGCTTGATAGTTATTCAAACAAGAGATAATTCCTATACAAATGATAAGTGTAAATGAAGGCAAGGATGCCCATCGCCAAGAGATGAAAAAGTTTGTCATGTTAGTCGGCCTATAATACCTTGATTTTACAACCTTTGAAATGTCTCCAAAAGAGAGCATGTCTTTTAGGATTTCCAAAAGGGTTTCCATCCCCGGCCACAGATGAGCATCTTTAATAGGTAAAAAGCTTTTCACCAAGGTTTTAATACCAAATACCTGCAATGCAAAACTAGAGAGAAACAATGAAAAGGAATAAAGTGGGGATATTAGCAGTGAAAGCAAATCATATGGTAACTGGATTGCAGAAAATCATAAAAAATTTAAAGAAATTGTTGTTCATGTATTAAGATTCATAACATGAAATAACTAGAGGATAATAAACTAGTCATACCCTGACTGGCCTTCAATAAACAAAGTTCACTTTGTTTTTCCTAAGAGGTTTTAGTTCCTGGAATAAAGAAATATATCCAAATGAGAGATCTTGTCAAAATGGGAGAAACATACAATAGCATGCATAAGATGGTTTAGTTTTGTAAAGGCCAAGGAAAGCATACGCTGCCACACTCTAATATTTTGCTCGTTATAAAACCCACAATTTCCCCCTCTTTGGTTTCATAAACAAGCATTGCAGTTTGTGCTATGCATCCAAGAGATTGCAAGATGCAAGAGTCGATGTGTCTGTCTCAAGTCTGATGAACCAAGTACCTATGCTACAGAACAGGGAGGTATATATAACTACAACCGAAGGAACCTGAGTAATGTAAAAGAATAACACAGTAACAATGAGATGCTCAAGGTTACAACATTTAAAGGACACGTGTCTTGTTAAGATGTGGGCTTTTCCGCCATTGTAAAAGAAAACCAAATAAATCAAATGAATCCAACCAACTACTGTTGATATGAATAGGATGAAACCTGAAATTTGCTTCCAACGTTACCAAGAAGAGCAGTTGGCACAACTAGAAGCAACAGGATATGAACCACACAACATGCTAGACCAAAGATCCGGGAAGTTTGCAGGTACCTGTTCTCAGAATTGGTGCCAGCACACAACAATGAGCCCAGAAATGGTTTCCAGTGAAGCTGGAGCAACAAAAGAACTCGTCATGCAAGTGGGATTCCAAGAATAGGCTTTCTATCACATCAAAGGGGCTGAAAGATCCAGTGGATGATGCTGGATTTGCAGAAGATGGATGGCAGCAATGATAGAGGCGTTGAAAAAGGTTTTGGTGGGAAGGAAGACACTAGAAAAAGATTCTGACACAGAATAAATATCAAGACCCAATTGCGGCTTTCATGGCCATCCATATTAAGCACACAGTGACCTTTTCTTTGATTTTACAGTCCTACACATGAATGGTGATCATTGCATAAATAGATCCATTTTTTCTACAACCATTATCACTATACAGGAAGAAAAAGGAATAATATCACCACTATATCTGTGCAATATTTTCCATTTTCAGAGTGCTTCTATCTTCAAAGATGGTTTTTGTTGTGTGCAACTTGATTAGATACAATCTATGTTTTTCACTCTACTGGCTTGTCAGGAGAGAAGATATCTTGCCTTAGGTGTAGTAGAGTAAAAGAGAGTGGTACCTTGATTAGCTTATTTCTTGCAACTCGACCGCCTAATGTTTCTTTTCACCTTTGCAACTCTCATATTTGTTGCAGCTGCTAGTTCACCATCAATAATCTCCCTAACCAAATCTTTCTGCAGTCCCTCCATTTGAAGCAGTGGCTGAAGTTACAAGAAGTAGGACTGATTAGTCTTTCCATGTTTTGAAAAAAAAAAATTTCTTTATTTTTGGAGGCAAAACATGAACTTTGCGCAATATGTTTGGAATGCATACAAAGTCACACAAGAAAAAGATGTTGAAAACAATAAAAATTTGTGACATGTTATCATCATCATCATCTAAGCCTTACCCCAAGTACTTGGGGTCAGCGACACAAATCTCGTTATGCCATTCCACTTTATCGGGGACCATAACCTCAGTTAAGTTTGTGACATCTTATGATGTTAAAATTTTAGAATCACACATTGGCTATTATGTTATGATGGGTTGCATGAATCTATCCAAGAAAACATAAAGAAAATTAATAGTACACACTTTGTAATCCTCTGTTTACAGAAAACCAAGCATTATTAAGGAAAACCAACTTACATTTACAAGTAGTGGAATCATATCATATAGTACTCCAATCCACAACCGTATGGAAGATGGACAGTTAAAAAGAATTGACAAATGGCCCATATTCAAAGTAGACGTATCACCCATCTCATGAACACCTAGTCTGATTTTCAAGTTACGATACACACATGGGGGTACCCACCTAATGAATGATCAAGATCCTACAAGCACCACATGGCACATGCAGGGAGGGTAGGATTCAAGATCCTGACGCAAGTTCCCTTCTGATGGTTGAATTAAATATGTGGGGTCTTTAACCAAGCGCCTAATAATTATTCAACCCTTATACATAAATATTTCATATAATGGAATCAACTAGGCTTGATGACCTATGGTCTAACTGAAGTTGTCACTCTTTGAGTGGAATGGCAGAAAATGATTCATGCAGCAGACCCATTAGTTGGAATAAGGCTTAGATGATTATGTAATAGAATCACCAATGCATTTAAGAATACCTCAAAGAGGCTCAAATCCCAGTGGTTGTGTCTTTAGACAAGTGTTTGCTAAAATCATATACTCTCATGTTGAAAACTACAGATATTACATGAAAGACAATTCATGGCATAAAATTAATAGGAATTATGAGAGGCTAGCATTGTATAAGCAGGTTGTACAGTTAGGTGATCCAGACTATTGAAGTTTGAAAGAATGAACCCCCACTATGGATTGAATATTGTGTGAAATGTCCCAGATAGGAAGATCTGAACCATCCAATCCTTATCTTTCCTCCAATGAATGTAGATAATTAATGCTTTGCAGGCCACATACTCAAAGGTTTAGGATTGTCTCATCGAGGAGACTTTTGGAGCATGGTCCACAACACACTATGGATCCTGGCATATGAACAATTCGGATCCTCTCAAATTAAAGCAAGAAAACAAGAGAAGAACTTCTATATTCTGCAGAGTTGAATATATTATACACAAGCACCAGAAATTACTTTAAAAATCCATAATTGGCATACAAGCAATTTCAAAGTGAACTGTCCAGATTATGGATCCCAGTCTAGATGTATCATGTAGCAAAAATTATGCTTATTTGATTATCGACCATTGGATTGGCGAACAATTCTTGAATGGGTTAGCCCTACATTTGTCCTTGTTCTTTGAATTGGTAATTTGTTGCAAATAATTTCAACTGAGCATCCAAACACAACTCCAAAGTTAAGACAAGACTTGCACAATAAAGACATCTTACGGAGCATCTTCCATTTTCATATGCTAACCTAACTAGGACAATCGACTATTCCGCCCATGTCATATTAGTATTACAGCAACACAAACAACTGATTGCATCAAAATTTAAGTAGAAACTTCAGATGATGCAAGCATAAGACACCTACGAGCATATGGAGGGAGCAAATGCAGAGCATTTTTTTGCATATACTTTGTTGTCTCTTGGGTACTCTAACCAAACAAACATGGAACCTTAGCGCTGTGAAGATGCAACAAAAAAAAAATTAAAAAAAATCAAACAAACAAGGAACCTTACCCATGTGAAGGAACAACAAAAAACCAGGCATCTACATATGCATGCACCAATGATATACATTGCATCTCTAAAGTACCATTAAAATTTTATGACTTCTATCAGATTTAGGCAGGCTCAGTAACACACTTATTCATATGTGTCCAATGATATACATTGCATCTCTGAAGCTTTTAAACCATCACAAATACCTTTAATCTTTTCTCCATACCCCATTGATAATATTTGTCATCTGTAGAGTTTCATTAATCACCTGGAAAGATGATGAATAATGGTAGATGGCCTATAAACCTGATATTTTCTCTTAATAAGAAACAAGTGTCCACAATTAAATCTATGAGAAAATATTCCAAATGAATGCTTGCCTCTAGATAGTGAAACTTACATTTTTGGTAAATGGCAAAGACATGTAAGCAGTCAAACATTTGGTATGCACGTCTCCTTTGGCATTTTGTCAAACATTTGGTATGCATCACAATTCAAAAGTCTCAAATCCCATTTAAAAAAACAAAAAACCTGAAAGCCTTTCTCTACCCCAAATTTCTCAAATTTGGAAATTGACATTAATACATAGAAAGTAAAGGAAAATTTACATTAATAAAAAATAAAAATACATAGAAAATTGTCAAAAAGGTTTCTCACCTGTGACTTCAGATTTTCAACAACTTGTTTTGATGCATTTGTAGATGATTTTGGCTGATTTATGACTAAAATCGAGCAACACTTTGCAAGTATCTGTGAGGATTAGCATTAATCTCCAACACCTACATGAAATAAATGAAAAAAAAAAAGGTTAGAGCTTGGTTGGAAAATAAGGAGCATTAATCTAAAATGGGTATTCTATTTAAATCCCAATGAATCTCTGTATAAGAGTTTCAATTACTTCATTCCATAATTGTACAAAAAAGAAAAAAAATCCAAAATAGGGAAAATGCACCAACGCACAAGAAAAACCCAAAAGATCTCAAACTAGAGACTTAGATTCGATGATTGTTGGCTGGATTTCTCGTCTCTGGATAGAATCCGGCGACTAGATTTCATTGGGGCGTGTGGCTGTGATAGGGTTAGGGTTTCATCTCCCTCCTTTAGATCAAACGAAGAGATAGAGAGAGGTGACCGAAGAGGGACAGGGAGAGGCGTAGAGAGAGAGGGAGAGGTGCAGAGAGAGAGAGGGAGGAGAGATGGAGGGAGAGGGAGAGGGAGAGGCGTAGAGAGAGAGAGGGAGAGGCGCGAGAGAGAGGGAGGAGAGATGGAGGGAGAGGGAGAGGGAGAGGCGTAGAGAGAAAGGGAGAGGTGCAGAGAGAAAGCGAGAAGGAGAGATGGAGGGAGAGGGAGGGAGAGGCGCAGATACGGAGGGAGAGAGACGAAGATGAGAGACGGGATGGTTAGGGCGCTGGCCCTAACCAGTTTAGGTTAGAAGTTTTTAACGGTGGTGTCACTCTCACCACTGTTTTCTCTGGTGGGGTCCACTGGAGCTTTGGATGTGACTCATTCTCTGGATCTCACCTTAAAATGATCTCTCCAGATGAATGGACGGCATGGATACAAAACATACATCATGGTGGGGCCCACGGAACTTGGTGATGTCACTTAGTAGCGGTCTCCCTGGAATCGGATTGCGTATTGAGTAACTCAGTACGCTCTTATCGTACTGAGTAAACTCAGTTGGGCCCACCATGTAAATAAGTGGTTTATCCACACCGTCCATATGTTTTTTCAGCTCATTTAAGGGGTTGAGCCCAAAGTTGAAGCATATCCAACTCTCAAGTGGATCATACCACAGGAAACAGTGGGAATAATGATTTCCACAGTTGAAACCTTCCTAGGCCCTACAGTGATGTCTATTTGTCATCCAAGCTGTTAATAATATCACAAAGACATGGATGAAGGGAAAAAAACAAATATAAGCTTGATCCAAAAATTTTGTGACACTTAAGAATTTTGCGATGGTGTAAGTTCAATTCACACAGTTTCATGTGGTGTGGTGCATTTGAGCTTTGGATATCCTTCAATTTTGAACCCATGCCATAAAATTATCTAATAAAATAGATGAACAGATCAGATAAAATACATAGATCATGGTGAACCCCACAGAGTTTACTCAGTACGCTTAGCGTACTGAGTTACTCAGTACGCAATCCGCTTCCGGTCTCCCTACTCAACTTGTCAGTAGCCAATCTGCATATGGCTGGTGGTCGGTGCTTTGTGGGCCCCACCATGATGTGTGTGTTTCATCCATGCTGTCCATCTATTTTTATAGATCATTTTATATTATGAGAGAAAAAATTAGGTATATTGAAATCTCAAGTGGACCACATTACAGGAAACAGTGTTGAATGGACGGTGACCATTAAAAACGTTTTGGGGGCCATAAAAGTTTTGGATCAAGCCGATATTTATTTTTTCTCTTCATCTGGGTCTTTATGACCTAATCAACAGATTGAATGCCAAATAAATAGTACAGTGGGCCTTAGGAGGATTTTAATGGTGGATATCCAATCGTTATTATTTTCCTGTGGTGTGGTCCACCTGAGATTTATATCCCTATCATTTTTTTCATTTATCCATAAAATGATCTGTAAAATTGGATGAACGAAATGGATGAAACAAATACATTATAATGGGGCCCACATCGCACCTACCACCAGCACGGGCGGTGTCTGGGGGAGTAGCCAATCTGTCTGAGAGAGAGGGGGCTGGGTGACGTCAGCAAGTTCTGTTGGTCCTATCATGAGGTATGTGTTATATCCAAACCGTCCATCCATATGGCGAGCTAGTCATAAGGCTTGAGACAAAAAATAAGACAAATCTAACTATCAACTGGACCACACGATCGAAAGCATGTAGGGGATTGAACGTTTATCATCGAAACCCTTTTGGGGTCATGGAAGTTTTGGATCAATATGAAATTTGTTTTTCCTCTTCATCCAGGTCTTTGTGACCTTATGAATAGATTGGATGGAAAATAAACATTATGGTGGGCCCTACAAATTTTTTAACAGTGAAAATCATCACCCCTGCTGGTATTTGTGGTGTGGTTCATTTAATCTTTGGATATGATTCATTTTTTGGTCTCTTGTCCTAAAATGATCTCTAAAAATGGATTAACGGAGTAGATTTTCCAAACACATGGTGTTGGGCCCCACCCAGTATCCTTGCGTAGGATGTCAAGGGCTTTAGCAGGAAATCCGCGTCCTGTTAAAAAGTGGCAACCAGCCAATGGCTGGTGGTCGGTGCTCTTTGGGCTCCTATATGACGTACGTGTTTCATCCACGCTGTCCATCTATTTTTCCAGAAAATTTTATGGTATAAGACCAAAAATGAGGTATATCCCAATCTCAAATGGACCACATTACAAGAAACAATGTTGAATGAGCGTGGACCATTAAAAACCTTTTAGGGGCCATAAAAGTTTTGGATCAAGCTGATCTTTGGTTTTTTCCTTCATCTGGTCCTGTATGACCTAATCAACAGATTGGATGTCAAATAAACAAGTGGGCCTTAAGATGGATTTTAATGGTGAATATCCAATCACCATTGTTTTCATGTGGTGTGGTACACCTGAGATTTATGTCCCGCTAATTTTTGGTATAAAACTATAAAATAATCTGAAAAATGGATGAACGAAATAGATGAAACACGTACATCATAGTGGGGCCCACCCGTAGAAGAGGATTTTAATGGTGGATATCCAATCAATATTGTTTTCCTATGATGTCGTCCACCTTAGGTTTATATCCCTATCATTTTTTGATCAAGCCCTAAAATGATTGGTAAAAATGGATGAACATAATGCACATTAAATGCACGGTGTTGATGTTCGACACACATCATGATGGAGCCCACAAAACTTATTAACATCAATTCTTAGGTTCTCGCAAGGTCAATAAGTTGGGTCACAATTTTGACAACAATATTTAGATCATTTTATATGTCTAGCCCATTCACTCTATTTTACTGATCAATACCCTCAATTTAACTAGTTACTCGCCCCAATCAGGCTAGCTACATATGAGAAAGATACTGGGCATACAAGATTGATCAACAATTTGAGTGAAATTTGATTTAAACATATGAAGTTATTTACTTTTCAATCTAGACTAATTTGATTGTCCAAAAATGGTTAAATGTTCAATTAGTGGATGTGCCTAATAATTTATTTATTTATTTTCACAAATAAATTTCAATTTCCATTTAAAAATAACATTTTTTTTTTCAAAATGTATATTTTTTTACATTTAATTTTTCTTTAAAAACTTTTAACAAAATATCATTTTTATTATAAAATATTTCAAAAAATAAATTAAAATACAAATTCTCAATTTTTACTTTTAAAATATCTAAAATTTTCACGAATTTTAATTTTTTTTCCCAAAAATTCCAAAATGCCAATTTTTTTTTCCTTCAAAGCATCATGTTGTTTTCAACTTTTTAAATTTTTTTAAAATTATATATATTTTTTCAAAATCTTAGTGTTTTTATAAATAACTTTTTCTTTTAATTTTGAATTTTGAACATTTTCAATTATTTTTCAAAATCACAAAATTATTCAACTTATTTATTTTTCGTTTCAAAATGTTTGTTTTTTAATAAAGTATCGATTTTTTAAATATTGTTTTATTTTATTTTTCACTCAAATTTTATTTTGAGTGAAAATAAAATAAAATTTCACACTTTTTAAAATATGAAATTTTATTTTATTTTTCAAATTTCAAACTCTCATTTTCTTTTTTAAAATATTTTCATTTTTCAACATTGTGAAAAATTTCACATTTTTTAAAATATTTTTAATTTTCTTTTTCAGGATATTATTTTTTCCTCAAAATCAAATGCTTTTTTTTTTTTCAAATTTATCAACTTTATTCCAAATTCTTTTTTGTTCCCACAAAATAGATTTTTATTAAATTACGATTTTTTTTTTCAAAATCAACTTTTTTTTCTCAAACATTGTTAAATTTTTTTAAGTTCTCAATATTCTTTTTCATGTGATATTACAAATCATTTAAATATTAATTTTAAATTAAAAATAAAAATAAAAATAAAAATTCCACTCATTTGATATAAAAATAAAATAAATTTTCTTTTTGCATTCAATCAATTGTTAAAAAATAATCTTAGATATAAATATGTACAATTAAACCACCAAAATTCTATTAAAAAATAGCTATTGGACTACAAAAAAAAAAAAAAAAAAAAAAAAAAAAAACTTAATTTTCCACAATATTCTTAAAAAAATGAAAAAAAATTAATGTGAAGACAGAAGTCCTTTTACGACGGACCATGATCCATCGCAAAAGCAACTGAAACACGCGTCATTTGATGTTTTGGGCGGGAATTTACAGTTGCGACAAAATCAAAATTTGCGACGGATTTCGTCCGTCGCCTATTAACGACGGACCAAAATCCGTCGTAAATCAGATTTTAGCAACGGATTTTGGTCCGTCGCTAAATTCAGCGACGTTCCGAAAGGATTTTCGAGAAACACGGGATTAGCGACGGACATTTTCCGTTAGCGATGGATTAAATCCATCGTTAAACCAAGAGATTTTAGCGACGGACTAAGTCCTTCGCAAAAATACGTCACAAATTCGCCAATTTGGCGTAGTGTGTCCTCATTATGAAACATTCACAACAACCATGTTGAATCCCCCCAGGCCATCATACTCTGAGTTGGTCTCCCAACTCCAAAATTTTAATCAAAGGCGCAATTAGTTCTCTAACCACGCAGACATCCCAGCTTCTTCCTTCACTCATTAAATGACTTTTTATGGACAGGAGCAGCAACTCCCACAGCCAAACTCTTCAGTCTATCATGCACCTTCACAAAAATTCACCTCCAATGGTCGTGGATTCCAGGCTCAACAGCAAATGAACTCTTCTTCAGCAAACTCACAACGTCGACCTCCACCACCTGGTGAGCGTCGCATGACACCTGCAGAGGGACAAGTACCGTAATCAACAATGTCAATATTGTGGGATGATGGGCTATATTGCTAAGATATGCTAGTGGGTGCCAAAGAAATCCACTGAACAAGATGAGATTCCACAAGCACTTGCAGCACTCACTTTGGATACCACCATTGCTGACACCGAATGGACAACAGACACTGGGGCTTCCAACCATATGACAGGTAAGCTAGGTATGCTGACTAACCTTCGTAAATACTCTGGTGTTGACTCCATGCTAATTGGATATGGATCTTCCATGCCAATTCTTGCAATTGGTGATTCTTGTATAAAACAAAAGGTGTCTGCCTTACCTCTCAATGATGTTCTATTGGTTCCTAACTTAACAAAAAGTTTACTTTCAGTAAGCCAGTTAACTAAACAATTTCCTATTAATTGTGAATTTTCTAATATTGATTTTTGTGTTAAGGAACGGGAAACAGACCAGGCAATGATGATTGGGAAATGCAAGGGTGATCTCTATGTCCTACCCACTTCACCAGAGTTGTATTTCTCCCATCGATTCAAATCAGGCACTGTAGAAGTTTGGCATCAACGCCTAGGCCACCCACAGTCTTCAGCTTTACAAATGCTAAAAAATAAAGGACTTATTGATGTCGTAGGAACAACAAAATTTCAACATGTTTGTGATAGTTGTCAACTAGGAAAACTTAGTCGTTTACCTTTTTCTTGTTTGGAACATTCAAGTACTAATGTCTTTAAAAAAATTCATTGTAATTTGTGGGGACCTGCACCTGTTTTATCAATTGCAAAATTTAAATATTATGCATGTTTGGTTGATGATTTTTCTAAGTATAGGTGGATTATTACCTTGCGCAACAAATCTGATTTTTTAATGCGTACTTAGCTTTTGAGAAAAATGTTGTAAGACAGTTTAACAAGCAAATTAAAAATTTTCATTCAGACGGAGGTGGTGAGTTCATTAATTCAAAACTGTCTACACATTTTCTTTCTACAAGCATTGTTCATCAGGTATCATCCCCATATACCCCTGAGCAAACTGGTATAGTTGAGAGGCACCATAAGACTAAGAGAATTAGGAATGACTGTTTTTTCACTGTGGTGCACCCCTATTCTTATGGATAGAGGCCTTCACCACAGCTGTGTATCTTATGAATCGCTTACCTTCATCCGCCCTTAACTTTGAAACACCATATTTTGCACTTCATGGGACACATCCAGATTATTCCTCACTCCGAGCATTTGGGTCTAAGTGTTTTCCCTACACTTGGGATATACGAAAACACAAATTTGATCCAAAAACACTTCTGTGCATTTTTATAGGCTACAGTGAAAAATATAAGGCTTATAACTGTTATCATCCATCAAGTAAAAAGTTTTTCATCTCTCGTCATGTTGTTTTTTATGAGTTAATTTTTTCATATAAGCCTATCAACAAATCCTGCATGACAGAATATTAGCCACGGGTAATTAGTATTTTTTATGCTTGGTTACCAAATAATAACATTTCTTCTTATGCAGGTACAACTTCAGACTCTCCCTCACTCCCATGTGAAAGTCCCTTGCTTCCAATTGACACTCGTTCTCTACTAAGTTCTTCCCAAATTTCTAGTTCCACGGAGTGATCACGGCAATCCCCCTCTATCGAGTCTCAGACCAACACTAGTTCATCTGACACAATTCTATCACAAGATTATCAAGAGTCTCACGGGTCTGCCCAAGAAATAGCCCCAGAGATTGTCAGTGAAACACCTGAGTTCTCCCATCATAGTCCTGGTCCTTCAGCACCATTGGTCCACTCCATGGTCACCCGGTCTAAACTAGGTGTGGTTAAACCAAATCCTAAGTATGCCTTAACCACCATCACCTCAGCTAATATACCTCGTGAGCCTCACAATATTAAGATTGCTTTGGCACATCTTGGTTGGAAAGAAGCCATGGACAAGGAGCTGGCTGCCTTACATCAGAATGAAACCTGGAAACTGGTTCCTCGAACACCAAGCATGCATGTCATTGGTTCAAAATGGGTGTTTAAATCAAAACTCAAACCAGATGGTTCTTTAGATCGATTCAAAGCACGATTAGTTGCAAAAGGGTATCATCAAATTGATGGAGTAGACTACACAGAAACTTTTTCTCCAGTTATCAATCCAGGGACAATACGCATGATAATTACAATAGCTCTTCTTCAAAAGTGGTCCATTCGTCAACTGGATGTAAAAAATGCCTTCTTATATGGTTTGGTTTCTAAAGATCTATACATGCAACAACCACTAGGAATGGCAGACTCTCAACATCCGACACACGTTTGCAAACTACAAAGAGCTCTCTATGGCCTCTAACAAGCACCACGTGCTTGGTTTGATCATTTTAGTGCATTTCTTCTTAAATATGGTTTCTTTTATAGTCTAGTTGACCCTTCATTGTTTATTTTCCATTCAGACTATGGCTCATTGATTTGCTCCCACAATGACACATTTAAAAATGGTTCGACGTATTTTATGATATGTCAAAGGAACAATTGATAAGGGATTAAATTTTTCTTAACACACTACACTTGATCTGTTTGCTTTCTCAGATGCAGATTGGGCAGGGTGCACTACAACAAGACGATCCACTACTGGCTATTGTACATTCCTTAGAGGAGACCTTATCTCCTGGTGTGCAAAGAAATAACATACAATTTCCCAGTCAAGCACGGAAGCAAAATATCGCGCAATGGCTAACACAGCAACTGAACTCACTTGGATGACCTTCATTCTCAAAGATCTTCGCATTACATTGTCATCTCCTTCCATACTTTATTGTGACAACCTTAGTGCACTTCATATGACAGTAAATCCGGTATTCCATGCCTGAAGCAAACATATCGAGTTAGATTATCATTTTGTGTGCGAACGTGTTGCCCGTGGACTACTTGTCACACAACATATCTCCTCTGATAATCAAGTTGCTGACCTCTTCACTAAACCAATGTAAAAAACAACTCTTCAATCTTTTCGCAATAAACTTTGCCTCCAGCCCCGGCAAAGTTTGCGGGAGGGTATTGACACAACCCAGCAGGACAATACGCTGGATGGCCTCAACGGTGGTGTTTGAATTTGAAATCCCCTGATTCATGCATTCAACAGTGGTGTTTGAATTTGAAATCCCCTGATTTATGCAATCAACGGATTTCTTGCAATCAACAGTTTGCAAAAATCCCCTGATTTATGCATTCAACGGTGGTGCTTGGATTTGAAATTCCCTGATTTATGCAATCAATGGATTTCTTGCAATCAACAGTTTCCAAAAATCCCCTGATTTCATGTAATCAAATCCCCTGAAAATTCCCATTGCTGATTTCTCTTTATTTGATTCACAACTTAGTCATTATAATTTGAGTTTTAAATACTGCACTTGTATTACCCATGTGTTCACGTTTTTCATTTGAATAAAATTTGAGTTTCATTTTCTCTCAATCAGCTTAGTTTTTCTTTAGCGCCTACTGCAATGGTGCCTACAATCAAATCAACTTTCCCGACTTAGAACTTCAGGTCATGTCCTGGAAAACATTTTAAACCCCATTGTAAAGGAATTGATGTGGAGCGAGCGGCGGATAGTTTCATGGCCAAGATGGAAGGCCCGATTGCAAGCATTTGTGATCCAGACCATCGGGACCTTAAATCGAGCATATCTCGCAATCTGGAATGAGTTATTCAACCTACCATATATGATTTTGGGTAGTACGAGCTACTTTAGTTACCCAACCCACTACACCGGGTTGCCACGCCGAATTTGCGAAATACCATCAAATCTACAATCTAATTCCTGTTTTATTTTCGTTTTTATTATTTATAGTAAGTTTTAGTTTGAGTGTAACTATTCATTCTGCTCACCTTGCTTAGAATAATTAGTACAATACCATGGTTGCACTGACACTTACTATTTTTGGCCGAGGAGTTGAGAGAAGTTCCGTGGATTCGGAGCCGACGGTGCTCGACCTCACGTCCTTCCCTGCATTAGAAGCCATCGATCTGAGGAGAAACCTCACTTTGATACCAAACTGACGCAAGGGAGGACGTGAGGTCAAGCATCGTCTTCCTCAAGAGGATAACTATTCCGAATCCACGGAACTTCTCTGGACTCCTCACATAGACTTCTCGAATCCACGAGGAAAGAGAGCAGAAAATAGAAATAAATTCTAATAAATTCAAAATTGATTAATGAATAATTAAAAATGAGTTCACAACCCTTTAAATAGGGGTACCAAGCAATGGGAAAGAAATCAGAATCAAACTACAACTAAAACTCCTAGAAATCATGACTTACTATAAATAGTAAACTTACTATTTATAAATGGTCGTGATGTCTTGTAACATTCTGAATCTTCAGGAACCGAGTATATGACCCGTGTCCCAAAAACTCGAGTGTTAACCCTAAAGGATGATCGAATACAATATTTTTCTTTTATCAGAGTAAGCAAATGAGCGTAGTGTGGACAAGTAGGCATAAAGGAAAATTTTATTATCGTTCAATTATACAAGAAGCTGCCCATAATGACTTATACAAACCAATGTCTCTGAATTCAACCAGTACAAGATTACAAGAGTTTAATACATAAAAAAAATAGAAGGAAGCATATAAAGATAAGCTGCAAAATCACACAGCTCCTCCAAGCAAGCACAGTCATGCATCCCTGGCAATCGTACCCTGCTCCTCATCAAGTCTGAACATACATATCACCTAAGCCACCTGTACTACCTGTACGGTTATATATTTGATGGATGAGTGGCCAACTCAGTGTGAATTCCCCTCAAGATTACACACCGCCACATTAGGTAAGCATAGTTATAAAACATCCAGACAATCAAAACAGAGTAAATGCAGTCTTTTTAAATGCATGGATGCGTGAATGCAATCATCGCCCCGAGTATGCTCATCCGTGCGGACAGTGGGCCGTCACCCATGCAATCATCGAACCTGGGAAACATCAACCAGTCGGAATCATCGAACCTGGGAAATATCAACCAGTCGGAACGTGCCATGTATACATGATTAGCCAAGTGAACAAATATACAAGATGAACATTAAGCAGGCGACACAGCAATTCAATTTCCACCAGCTAACACATGTGATTATAAGAGAGAGATATCATTTATGAATTTAAATAAAAACTATAACTTAAGCTAATGAGAAGATGGAAAGCTCAAGGGGAAGAATCATCACCTTATACTTGGATCGCCTACCAGCATGGCTAGGGGACGTGTGGTCCCTT
Source organism: Magnolia changhungtana (assembly GCA_030180095.1). NCBI lineage: Eukaryota > Viridiplantae > Streptophyta > Magnoliopsida > Magnoliales > Magnoliaceae > Magnolia > Magnolia changhungtana. The sequence continues at coordinate 783,217 of JASAUF010000583.1, read as the reverse complement.
ATAATTGAGTCCTATCATGAATTAGGAAATTTCATGGTTAGATCGAGTTCTACACTCTATTTATGGTTGAGATTACAACCTAGGGTTAGATTACTTTTAGGGTTCTATTATAGAATTAGGGCTTCATACTAGGGTTTAATTATAGGCTTTAGATTCTAGAATTTAAATTCTGAATTATCATTAATAATAATATTATCATTATCATACCATAGATCAAATAATATTCGTAGTGTGAGTATTTACCAATCAATATTGATAATGGTGATTCTCAAATTCATATTTAAACATCTTCAACATTATCTAATATTTTCTGTAATTACTAATAACCTACTAAGTAATGTAAGTAATTGTACTAAAATTTTCATTAACAATGATAAGGACTAATACTAATATACTAATAGGAATTATACTAACCCGCGAGGAAAATGATAGCATTTCCTAATGATAATAGTCATGACTTTCAATAGTGAATCTAGCCATGATAAAGCGTACTATGATCTACCATAAGCTACGAGTTCCTACAATTAGATTCAAACTTCACACACTATCTAGGTTTAGATTTTTAAGTTTAATTACTAACAGATGTAATAAGAATATTAATAACGTTACTAATTTAAAGCAGAAATCCAAAAATGGCTAATGACGCATTGCTGATCGTAATACTAAAATGGGTCTAGATTACTCAATTTCAGGGGTCCATCCTAGAGTTAGACCTAGGTTTGGATTTTTGGATTCAATTCTAATTGATGAAATATAAATGGTATTACTTATTAAAAATGATAATCCAATAATGGTTAATGGTAACAACAATAGCAAACATGATTGAATGGAAAGGCTCACCTAGTCGACTCAGTTTGAGTCGAGTTGACTCAGTTCGAGTCAGGTTGACTCGGCTCACACACCACCACCTTCTTTCTTCTCTCTTTTCTTCCTTCTTCTCATTTCCCTTTCTTTTCTCCCTTGCTGGGATGTCCAAAGAACGGGTCTGACAGACCAACCCAGCTCGACTCGCTCAGACTCGATGAGTTGACTCAGTTTGGGTAGGGCGGCCCATCTTCTTCTCCTTCGTTTCCTCTCCTCTCTCTTTTCCTTTTCTTTTCTTCTTTCCTTCCTTTCTTCTTCCTTTCTGCTTTCCAGCGCCCAGCAGAGAGCCTGGACAGACCAAGCGAACGCAAATCGGCTGGACTCGGTTTCAGCCGAGTCAACTCAGCCACCAACCCGACCAAACCTCTCCTTCTTCTTCCTTCTCGTTTCTGATTTTCTGATTCCTCTCTCTCTATCTCTTCTTCTCCTTCCTTTCCTTCTTATTAACAAGAATCTGGACTGATCCAGACTCAATGGCTCAGCCGAGTCGAGACCCGCTGACTCGGCAGTGCATAGTGCAGCCCACGCTCGCACTCACTCTTCCTTCTCCTTCCTATTCTCCTCTTCTCCCTTTTCTTTCTTCCTTTCCCTATTAGCAGAAACGTCCAGCAACTCGCTGGCGCTTTGATCAGTTCAGCGGACTGGTGCACCCTAAACTGAGCTCGGTTGGAGCTGGTTTGTGGTGGTGCGGTGCAACAGCAGTCCCCTCCTCTTTCTTCTTCTTCCTTCGCGACAGCGGCAATGGCTGCTCGCTTCCTCCTTTCCCTTTTCTTTCCTCACTCTCTTTCTTCACCTGCTGGGATGGCTCGAACTGAGCCAGGACTCAACCCAGCTACACCGAACCCAGCTCGATTCAGCGTGGTGCAACAGCAGCACCTTCTCTCTCCAATTTTTTTCTTTCTTTCTTTCTTCTTCTTTCTTCTCTTTTGTCTTCTTTCATTGCTGAAGATCCCGCAACACCAACGGACCCCGCCTGATGGACATTCAACGGCCACATGACCCAATCGGTGGTTGTTCCTTGTCGAGGAAGAAGACCCACTGCCAATGGTGGATCATCATACGTTGAGCTCCTCTCCGATCTGGCTGTTGGAAAACACTAGAATGGCTGCTAGAGAGCTTGTGAGTGAGGCCTTTCGAAATTTCAAGAAGTTTTGGGTGGTGGGTTCGAGCAAAAGAGGCTGCGGCTACTCTCCCTCGTTCTCTCTCTTTCTATTCTAAAAACCTAGCCTTGGACGGTGCAGATCGCTCCGGTTTGAATGGCGGAGATGAAAGAAAAGGAGGCTTACACGGATCGCTGAGCTGGCATGGGAGGACAGTTTCCACTTTCGGAAACTATGTGTTTGTAGGTCTGTTTGCGGCAGGGGCTGTGCGCACGTGGGCGCCTTTCAACGTGTGATACAAGATGGGTTTTGGTGGGACCCAAACCTTGGACATTATGGACGGTTTGGATCAGTTAAAGGATTGCTGATGGTGGGCCACGAGTGTCCCAAACGGACGCCTATCCGTCAGCTGGCAAAACGAAGAGAGAGAGAGAGACCTCTCCATTTCAGGAAATGGCGGGTCAGCCCGCTGCTGACCGAGCTGAGGGTCTTGTGCACCTCAGGTGCTGTAGCACCAGTGTACATGCACACCAGTGTGGGACCTATTGCGATGCTCGAGGAGAATCTACTCCGTCCATTTTGTTTTATACTCTAGTTGGGCCATCTAGACCGGTGATGAGATAGATCCAATGCTTAGGTGGGCCGTACTAACAAAACTGGGGTCTTTAAGTGTCGGTTACATCGATCTAATGGTCGGATCACCCTAAACTGAATGTCAACGGTTAAAATGGTCTAAGGGACTATTTAAACTAAGACTCAATGGTCATATTATGGATGTATGGCCTGTCTTGATTTTATAACACTAAATATTATGTTATACTATTTTTAATAATATTATTTATTATTATTATTATTATTATTATTATTATTATTATTATTATTATTATTATTATTCTAAGTTGTTTATCATCGATTGTGATTTCGACTATAAATGGTTAAAATATCTTACAGGTGTCCAAGCACACCATCATATGCTTTTATTCAAATAATATATAAATTTTAATATTAATATATTATCATATATGTGTTATGGATCACATGTTTATTAGTATATAATTCACAATATGTAACATCAATGTATATTTAATTAAAATCATCTTAGTATCCATTAGTGTTGTTAAGTCATATAAAATCTTATTAAAATATCTAATAAATTTAGTACTCATATTCATAGAAGATATTTAGTGTTACATCAGTATTTATAATTTATTCATATATTGTAAAATTATTACTCATTATAATATTGTTTTCGTAATATTTTGTATATGATAGTTATATACATATCATTTTAATACGAAACTTTAAATTTTACAAAATATATAAATAACATTTCATGATACATATATTTAGGTTGTATTATCTCTTTTTTTTTGTATTCTTATTGAATTAAATTAAATGGTAACACTCGAGTACTAGAAAGTACGGGGTGTTACATGTCTACTAGTGCGCAAGGTTTTCCGCCAAAAATAGTAAGTGTCCTATTTGGCTTCACCAAACCATTCTCCTAATTATTCTAAGCTCTTTTCACGTTGGGCGCAACTCCTAAAGCCCGACGGATGAAGAGTTATAATCAAACAAAAACTTACTATTTATAGTAAAAACGAAATGAAAAAAGGGAAACGACCATCGATCCAGGGGATTTTCGTAATTTCAGGCTGCACAACCTGGCATAGCAGGGTTGGTTGGCTAAAGTAGCTCGTTCAACCCTAAAATCATATATTTTACGTCAGGTAACTCATTCCGGATTGCGAGATATGCCCGATCTAAGGTCCAACTGTTCGGATCACTTCTGTCATGGACTGGGCCTTTTCTGATCCATCTTGGCCTTGAAATTGTCTGCGACCCACTCTACATCAGTCTCCTCCACTTCAAAAGAACTCGTCCTCAAGTTCTCATCCTGCGCTGGTTAATGATAATCGGTCAGGTCCGCAACGTTGAAAGTCCGTGAAATTGCCATGTCATCTGGAAGATCAACAACATTAGCGTTGTCATTGATCTTTCGGATGATTGGTACCAGTCTAATTTTTTTATTCTTTAACTTGTTATACGTTCCTGTCAAAAATCGTTCTTTGCGCAGATGGACCATTACTTGGTCGTCCACTTCGAACACTTTTTGTCCCCGGTGCTTGTCTGCTTGCTCCTTGTACTTTTCGTTCGATGTATGTAGCTTGGTTTGTACCTCCACATGAATGCCCATGATCTTGTCAGCCATATGTTCTGCTGCAATGCTCATGCCTGGGAGCTTGGGCAGAGGCACCAAGTCTAGTGTGTGGCGAGGTACTCGTCCGTAAATAACCTAGAACGAGGATTTTCCTGTCAAGCGATTCACCATGTTGTTGAATGCAAACTCCACTTGAGACAAAGCCAAATCCCACTACTTCAGTTTTTCTCCTGAAATGCATCGAAGGAGGTTTCCCAATGTACGATTCACAACCTCAGTTTGACCGTCAGTCAGTGGGTGGTAGACATTGCTGAACTGAAGTCATGTATCGAATCAAGTCCACAAAGTCCGCCAAAAGTGGCTTATGAACTTCGTGTCATGGTCAGAAGTAATAGTCTTAGGAACTCCATGTAGCCGCACAATTTTTCTGAAGAATAGATTTACCACGTGTATTGCATCGAGAGTCTTATTGTATGGAATAAAGTGCGCCATCTTAGAGAAACGATCTACTACCACAAACACCGAATCCATGCCATGTTATGTTCATGGGAGACCAAGCATGAAGTCCATAAATAAATCTTCCCAAGAGTCGTCAGGCACGGGTAACAGGGTGTAGAGACCCATATTATGAGATTGGCACTTGGAGGTCTGAAAGATGTAATAACGTTAGACTGCCTTTCCCACATCACCTACCAATTGCGGTCAGTAATACCATTCTTCCACAAGAGCTCACTTCTTGTCTCGCCCAAGGTGTCCACTGAGGTCACCTCCATGTAGCTCTTGGATTATTTGTTCCCTTAGTGAACTGTTCGGGATGCACAATCGATTTTCCTTGAAAAGGAACCCGTCTTACATATGTAAGTCACCGGGGTGACCTTCTTGGCATCTAACCCATGCGTCGTTTTCATCGGCTTATATGTCTTTGAGGTGCTCGAACCCGACAACCTCATTGCTCATAGTGACTAACAAAGTTACACAGCGACTCAGTGCATCAATTATTTTGTTCTGTTGCCCTGACTTGTGTTTTAGTATGAACATGAATTCCTTCAAAAACGAGATCCATCTAGCATGCACACGGTTAATGTTAGCTTGACTATTAATGAATTTGAGAGCTTGATGGTCCGTGTAAAGTATGAATTCCCTTTAAATCAAATAATGTCGCCAGTGTCGCAGTGCCTGGACCACCGCGTATAACTCGATCTCATATGTAGACTACTTCTTGCGTGCATCGCTAAGTTTCTCACTGTAGAGGCTACCGGCCTACCTTCTTGAGACAAAACTCCCCCAATTCTGACATATGAGGCATCATATTCGACTTCAAACAGTTTGTCGAAGTTGGGAAGTACAAGAACCAGGGTCATGGATAATCTACGCTTGATTTTGGTAAAGCTCCTGTCGGCTTCGTCAGTCCACTGAAACTACCATTTCTTCATGTAATCTGTGATTGGTGACATAATGGTACTAAAAATTTTCACGAACCGACGATAGAATGTTGTCAATCCATGAAAACTTCGCACTTCGTGAATATTTATGGGAACTGGCCATTCTTTAATTGCCTTCACTTTTTTCTCATCCACCCGAATTCCCGTGGATGTTACAACAAAACCCAGAAACAATAAGCTATCAGTCATGAAGCTGCACTTTTTAAAATTGAGATACAGTTTATTTTTAGTAAGCACTTGAAGGACCTTCTTGAGGTGTTCCATATGGGTGGTTTCGTCTTGACTGTATATGAAAATATCATTGAAATAAACCACAATGAACCGTCCAATGAAAGGTTTCATAACTTGGTTCATCCATATCATAAATATGTTAGGCGCGTTCGAAAGGCCAAAGGGCATGACCATCCATTCGTATAATCCTTCCTTGGTCTTAAGGCCATTTTTCACTCATCACCCGACCGTATTCAAAATTGATGGTAGCTGCTCCTTAGGTCCAATTTAGAGAATATTTACACCCTCTAGCATGTCCAGCATATTGTCTAATCGTAGTATAGGAAACCTATATTTTATGGTGATTTTATTGATAGTTTGGCTGTCGATACACATGCACCAACTCCCATCTTTCTTTAGAGTTAATAGATCTGGTACAATACATGGACTCATGCTTTCTCGAATAAGACCCTTACGGATCAACTCCTCTACTCGTCCCTGCAAAATCTCGCACTCATTTGGACTCATTCGATAATGAGGAGTGGACCCAGGGACAAAGTCGATATGGTGTTGGATATCCCTCATGGGGGATAACCCATCGGAAAGGTCATCGGGCCAAATTTCTTTGAATTCATGTAGCAGGGGCCTTAGTCTTTCAGGGATGATGGTAGGCTCGAGTTCTTCCCCTTTTACAATTAATGCATAAGTCTGTCCTATTTCTTTGGATTCTTCCACGAAGTCCTGTATGGTTAAGAGAAAACGGCCCTCCACTTTAGAAGTTTCAAGTGGTCCCTCTGGATCCATAAGGGCCAATATGGTCTTCCGGTCGTCCTTGACGAAGATATATATGCTATCTCACCCTTTATGAGTGGCGTCACGGTCAGATTGCCAAGGCCGACCAAGTAGTATGTGACATGCTTCCATGTCAACCACATCGTATACTACTTCATCCTTATAATGTTTACCAATTGAAAAAGATATGGTGCGCTATTCAATTACCTTTGTTTCGCTGACCTTCTTGATCCAACCGATTGTATATGGAGAGGGATGATGCTCCGTTTTCAATTGTAATTTTTTCACCATGACCTTAGAGACGATGTTCTCGCTGCTCCTGTAAGGGTTATGGTCTCATACTCCTTTGGTTGTCAAATTTTGATGTGTCAAAACATCTATCTGTGTCTTGTGCTGGTATGATGATTTTATACTTCAAGATGCTACAAGTTGAAGCACAAGATGTTAAAGTTTAAAAAGCTATAAGATGAAGCTCAAGATGTTGAAGATCTCAAAGTTGATTTATGTTGATGAAGATCTCAAGGTTCAAGCCTGATATTGTTCAAGACTTCAAGCCTGATATTGTTCAAGATTTCAAGCCTGATATTGGTTCAAACAATCTACATTCGTTGAATGGTTGAAGTTCAATGTCCATACGACATGTTTCAAGTTTGAATGACCTTAGGTTGACCCTTTAAGTAGGTCATTTTGGATATATAAATCAAATGTTTATTCTACATAAGCTTAGTCTGTTCCAAGACCAGTCCTAGCTCTTGTTCGACCAGTCCTAGCATTGGTTCGACTAGTCCAAGAAATTCCACGACCAGGTCCCTAATTTGTTGAAGATTTTTCGATTTTTGGAACGCCCACGACCAGGTCCCGGAGGTCCTTCGACCGGTCGTAGGTTGGCTTCGACTCGTCCACGATCAGTTGTGGAGCTACGACTGAAATTCCAGCAACCTATTTCATGGTCCCACGACCAGTCGTAGGTGTCCCACGACCAGTCGTAGGTGTCCCACGACCAGTCGTAGGGTACACACGACCAGTCGTAGAACGGTTTTCAAAGATCGCGCTCAAATTTTCAAAAATCTGTTAGAGCTACGACCGATCTAGGTTTCTAAGACCCGATCGTGAACGATTTTTTCTTCTATAAATTGAACACGAAATTCGAGTTTTTACATCCTAACTCCATTCCATTCAAGAATTTTCAAGTAATCACTCGAGATAAGTCTGTGTTTATTTTAAGCTAAATTGTGCTTATTTAATATTCCTTTATGCTAGCTTATTTAATTTGATTTTGTTTCTCTATTCCAATCTTATTTGAAAAGAGGAATTATATTATTCCTTCTTCTTGGAATCAAAATCAAATATAGCTACGCCCAACAAGTCAAAATCTAAAATCTATTAGAATTTAGAACCCTATGAATGTGAGTATTGGAAATTGAACTTTGATATTCAATCATCTACTCGATTGGTTCTACCGGCCGCTAAAGGAGAAATCCAGGTATTTTACAATTCTGTAAAATTCATTTGTTATTGGTTTTGTTTGAGGTTAAGCCAGAAAAATCTCATTGTATTGGTTTTGTTTGAGATTGAGCCAGAAAAATCTCATTGTATTGGTTGTCCGAGGAAAACCAGAAACTTCGAAAAAGGGGTTTTTGAATTGTGTAAGCCCAAGTGAAAAAGACACAATTGTAAAGGTTTTTGGTGAACCTGAGAAAACCTATTTGATAGTGAACGCTAATATCCCCTGTGTGAGGATATTAGGAGTGGAGTAGCATTCTGTGTGGCTGTTGTAAAACAGTTGATGTACACACAGGCGAACCACTATAACTCTTTGTCTTGTGGATTGAATGCTTGATTAATTTTCATATCTTTTATCATTCGATTGTGTGGAATGTACAAGTGGATGTGAATGTTGTAACTATTTACATTTTCAAGCAAGTGTGGGGATTGTTGTAATAATTTAGATCTTTACTTCTGCATTTATTTTCAATTCCTTGCTATTTCATTTACTTATATTAACATTGAGTTCTTGATTCAAAAGAGGTTCTAGAAATAAGGTTGTCCTACCATAAGCCCTTGTTTATTATGGTGTAAGGTTGTCCTTAGAACTGAATTTGTATCAATCTCTCAATAATTATTTATCAAGGTGATTTATATTTAGCATTGTGAATTGATTCATTATTGTAAGAGTATTGATTTACTTTTGTTCCGCTGATTTATTTTTAAATTTGGCATAGTCCTATTCACCCCCCCCCCTCTAGGACATTTAGCTTGGCCTTTTCAAGTGGTATCGAGCCTAATAGCTCATTTCTTGTTACTTTTTATTTGGATTTATTTCCGAGCTAACGATCTAAGCTATTTAAAAAGATGTCAAATTTTGATAGCCTTTCGCCATTACTAGGCCTCCACCTTTTGATGGCTCCAACTATGCCTATTGGAAAGCCGAATGAGAATCTTCCTCAGATCAATGGATGAAAGTGTGTGGCTAGCCACAGTGACTGAATGGAATCCTCCTACCATGGAAGTAACTGGTGTTGATGGTTCAAAATCTATGAAAATTACACCATTTTTCCAATGGACCACACTTCAGAAAAATGAGAGTAGTGCTAATGCTAAAGCACTAAATGCAATCACTTGCGCACTATCACCGGATGAGTTCAAAAGAATCATATCCTGTGATACTGCAAAGCAAGCCTAGGATATTTTAGAAATGACACACGAAGGTACAACAATTGTCAAGAAATCTAAAGTCCAACTCCTCACAACTAAATTTGAAGAAATTCATATGGAGGAAAATGAAATGTTTATGGACTTTTACACTAGATTGAATGACATTGTAAACTCTATGTGGGGTCTTGGCGAAAAGATCTCAGAAAGTAAAGTGTGTGCAAAAATACTACGCTCTCTTCCTGAACGGTTCAATTCAAAGGTAACCGCAATCCAGGAACTTCGTGATACGGACAATATGAAGGTAGAAGAATTAGTTGGTTCTTTGCAAACCTATGAATTAAGTTTTAAAGCTCCTAAAGGTAAGTCTATTGCTTTGAAGTCATCTAAAAGTATTACTCAAGAAAATTCATTCAGAAAAGTCTTAAGATGATATGGCCCTTTGGCGAAAAAGTTTTATAAGATTTTCAAAAGTAAGAAAAGAGTCGATTTTCAAAAGGCAAATGAAAAGAAACGTTCTAAACCTAAGTCTAAAACTTGGAAATCATTGAAAGATAGTCAATGTTACAACTGTCAAGAATATGGGCATTTAGCAAACAAATGTCCTAAAAAGGACAGATCCAAAAGGAAGGGTATGTTGGCTACTTGGGATGAATCGTCTGATTCTGAAGCCTCTTCTGAGTCGAAAATTAGAAACCGAGTCGGGCAGTGAACTTAAGGCCCTTATGACTCTAGCCAAGTTTACCTTTTCAGATCACGATGATTCAACAAGTGAAGAAAATTTGGATAGTGATCATGAAAATGATGAAGATCTTCAAGATGCTTACAATGCCTTATATAAGGAAAGTTGTAAAATTATCATCAAACTTAAACTTCAAAAAGAAAAGTTCTTTAAACTAAAAGAATGTTTTGAAACCCTTGTTTTAGAAAAATCTCAAATTTCAGATTGTTTTGAAAAATCAAAGTGTGATTTAGAATACAAAACCTCTCTAATTGAAAATTTAAAATCTGAAAATGAGAAACTTAAAAATGAAGTATCCTCTCTTCTGAGTTTGAAGGACACATGGAGATATGCCCAAGGTGATCCAAAATTAGAAAAATTATTGTCCGGATCAAGAAAATGTGGTGATCGATCCGGGTTGGGCTTTGATAAAAACACATCTCCTAAACAGAAGAATGCTCCTTCCATTTTTGTGAAAGGAGAGACTTCTAACTCAAAAGGAAAAGGTACTAATCAAGTCAAGCTTTCTAAAAATACAAAACCTTTCAAAAACACAAAAGTAGCTATATAAATTTCAAAAATCGATTCGAAACCCGCTAGCCGAAAAAAATTATTGATTTACTTAAGGAGCTGTAAAATCTAACTCAAGAGGTCACTCTTATAACTATAAACAAAGAAGACCAATTATTCTCCTAAACCCAAAACAGTACTGAAATGGGTTCCCAAGGTTACTTGTTTGGTTGCTCACACTGCTTTCAAAGCTACAAGCCATTCAAAATGGTACCTAGACAGTGGATGCTCCAGACATATGACAGGCGACAAAGCTCTATTCACCGATCTTAAAGATATGACTGATGGGTCAGTCACATTTGGTGATGGTAGCAACTGCAAGATAATTGGCAAAGGTACGGTCCAACTCTATAACCTTCCCTTATTTAAAAATGTGTTATATGTTGAGGGTTTAAAACACAACTTGTTGAGCATATCTCAAATATGCGATAACAACCATAATGTTAAATTTTCTAATCAAGGTTGTGAAATTACAAATGAAAAGGGTTCTGTAATATTAACTGGTCGCAGAACTTCAAACTGCTATATAGTAAGCAATGGTAGCTCATCTAATCAAACGTGCTACATGGTCCATACCAATGAGACAGATTTATGGCATAAACGCCTTGGACATGTACACTACCAAAATTTATACAGATTGAGCAAAAGTGAACTAATAAAAGGTCTACCTAAAATGCAAAAAGTAGACAAGATCTGTGGTGAATGCCAGTATGGTAAACAAACTAGGAGCTCTCACAAAAAGGTGAACTCCAATATCACCACAAGACCACTCGAGCTTCTCCATATGGATCTTATAGGACCAACAAGAACGGAAAGTCGAGGTGGCAAAAAGTACATCTTAGTTATTGTAGATGATTATACAAGATACACTTGGGTTTCATTCTTGAAAGATAAATCGAAAACCCTTGATGAAGTGAAAAAGATTATAAAGCGGATTCAAACCGAAAAATGTTCTCAAGTCAAGAAGATCCGTAGTGATCATGGATCTGAATTTGAAAATAGCGGTTTGAGAAATTTTGTAGCGATCGTGGAATATCGCATGAATTCTCTCGCACCTAAAACTCCTCAACAAAATGGAATCGTCGAGAGGAAGAATAGAGTGCTTCAAGAAATGGGAAGTGTTATGTTAAATAGCATGAAGCTACCTAGGAATCTGGCCGGGAAATTTGAAGCAAGAATACACTGTTACATTATTAACCGTGTTTATATTTGTAAATCTAATAATAAAACGGCTTATGAAATGTGGTTTGAGAAAAAGCCTTCATCAAATATTTTCAAATTTTTGGCGACAAAGAAGTGCTATATTTTGCGTGACCGTGAAAATTTGGGAAAATTCGACACTAAAAGTGATGAAGGGATCTTTTTAGGTTATTCTTTAAACAACATCGTGCTTATCGTGTTGAACAACAGGGACCGGTGTGATTCAAGAATCAATAAATGTTGTGATTGACGATCTTTGAAGACACTGTCCCTAGTTTAGATAATGATGAAGTTCTTATACTTGAAAAACAAGAAACTTCATCAAGTGAAACTAATCTGAATTAAGGATCATTGTAAAGATCATCCAACCTCTCAAATACTTGGAAACCCTCTCACTGGTGTGCGCACTCGTAGACAATTAGAGGACATATGTAACTACGTATGCTTTACATCCCAGATTGAACCGGGTAACGTAAAAGAAGCACTTTCTGATGAAAATTGGATTCTTGCGATGCAAGAAGAACTTAATCAGTTTGTCAGAAATGATGTCTGGCAACTTGTTCCTAGACCTAAAGATAAACATATTATTGGAACAAAATGGATTTTCAAAAACAAATCTGATGAGCTTGGAAATATTATTCGAAATAAAGCAAGACTAGTTGTACAGGGATATACACAAATTGAAGGAATTGACTATAATGAAACATTTGCCCCTGTAGCTCGTCTTGAGTCAATCAGACTTTTTATCTCCATAGCATGTTTTAAGAAAATTAAAATTTATCAAATGGATGTAAAGAGTGCCTTTCTGAATGGTGATTTACATGAAGAGGTATATGTTGAACAACCTACAGGGTTTGAAGATCCTAAATTTACTGATCATGTGTATCGTCTTAAGAAAGCTCTCTATGGTCTGAAACAAGCTCCCAGAGCATGGTACGAAAAATTGACTAAGTTTTTACTGAGTCATAACTTTCAGATGGGATGTGTTGATAAGACACTCTTTGTTAAGAAATATAACGATGATATTCTAATGGTTCAAATATATGTTGACGATATTATTTATGGATCAACCTGTACTAACATGACTGTTGAGTTTGCAGATTTGATGAAGTCTAAATTCGAAATGAGCATGGTTGGAGAATTAAACTATTTCCTAGGATTGCAAGTAAAACAACAACCTGATGGAATATTTATTTCACAAACCAAATATGCTCAGAGTTTAATTAAAAAATTTGGATTTGAGAAAGGTAAAAATTTTGATACTCCAATGAGTACAACTGTAAGACTCTCAAAAGACTCTACAGGTAATGATGTGGATCCTAAATTGTATCGTAGTTTAATTGGTAGTTTACTTTATCTAACTCTAGCTAGTAGACCGATATTGCTTTGAGTGTTGGTATTTGTGCTCGTTATCAATCAAATCCTAAAGAATCTCATTTAATGGCTTTGCTTAAGCGGATCATGCGTTATGTCGCAAGTTCTACTAAATTGGGTCTCTGGTATCCACATGAGACTAATGTTCAATTAGCCTACGAGATGCCTTGAGATCTTGTTAAGTTTGGAAACATTGATGATAGGAAATCAACCAAAGTGGTGGTTGTTTCTACATTGGAAATTGTCTTGTTTCTTGGTTTAGCAAGAAGCAAAGTTCTATATCGCTATCAATCATTGAGGCGTAAATACATTCTTCTTTGAAATGCATGTACTCAACTTGTTTGGATGAAACGAATGTTAAGCGATTATGGAATTACTCAAGATTCTATGATTTTATTTTGTGATAATTCGGTCAATAAATATCTCTAAAAATCCAGTCAAGTCGGCATTCACGTACTAAGCATATTGACATTAGATTTCATTACATTCGTGAATTAGTGGAAGAAAAATTAATAAATTTAGATTACATTCCAACCGAGATTCAACTTGCGGACATTTTCACTAAACCGCTCGACAAAAGCCGGTTTAATAAATTAAAATTTGATCTCGGTATGTGCAATTTAAATTAAGTTTGCATGATTTTGTGTATCATAAGTTTTATATTTTATTTGCTTGAAATTAATTTTTAAAAAAAATTGCAAATTTTTTGTCATACTCGACCTGTCGTGAGAATACACGACCGGTCGTACCACGACCAGTCGAACACGTACACGACCTGTCGTAAAAACGGGATTTCACTTAAAATTGGGGATTTTAGTCTTCTTCTTCATTTCTTCATTTCTTTCCAACCGTCCTAGCTACGGCTGCCCCAACCCATCTTCATTGTTCTTCAAGGTTAGTGATTCTTTTACATTTTTCTTGTAGATTCTTACTTTTAGTACTTCAAAACTCATGTTTGTGGAATCTATTTGATCATTGATTGCAGGATTTGGGTTTTTTTCTCTTAAAAAATCTGTTCTATCTAAATCTCATTCCTTCTATCTTGCATCTTGTTGTTTCCTTGAAATCTTTCTTTGAAAATGGATCCTAGAGGTAAAAAGAAAACTACTCGAGGTCCATCTTCTTCTAGATCAACTTCTATTGTTCAACGTCATCTTCGTTCTCCTGAAAATGATTCTACTGATGCTCGAGATTTGCGTATGCGTAATGTAATTGTTGAACGTCATGTTAATGTCAATCACATTGCTTCTTTTGGTATTCCTTCTTTGTTGGAATCTGTGGGATGGGATAACATCCTACATTGGGGGAGCCGCATATGCCAGTCCATTGCCCAATCCATGTTTGCATGTATCTGCGATTTTTCTCTTGAGAATTTAACATTTAAAGTTGATACTCAAGAAGGTTTGTTTGTTGTAGATCGACATTTGATTGCGAGATATTATGGAAATACCTATCAATGATGAAAGCATTCCAATTAATATTTTACATGATAGTCTCTCAGAATCTGAACGACGAATGCTTACTAGAGATTTATGTAATATGGATGTTCATTGGACTCATAAAGGTCATGTACTTCCCTCAAGGTATTTGTTACCCACACACGTACTTCATAAGATATTCATTTCGAATCTTTATCCACGTTACGGTAACAAACCGAACTCACTTCTTTTATGGTTCGTGTTTTTCATTCCTTTGTCTCTGGTGTTAATATATGCCTCCTTCTTTAATCTGTCATTCCATTATTCTGTCACGTCACCATCCTGGACATAGTGATATACCCTTTGGTTATTCTTGACTAGGTTAGCAAATCATATGCTCATAGCCATGCCTACTAGAGAAAACCCATCCACCATCTCCCTTTTAATAACTCCAATCTTAATAAGATGACTTTAGATTTGGCTAGAGGCCAAGTGGATCTTGTAGCGGTGGTGGTGAAGCGGTAATCTTTGAAGCTAGTGATCTTCCTGAGGACGTGAATATGGATGACTTATTTGATGAACTTGAGTCGGACTCGGCTGATGATCCTGATTTTCAGCCTTCTGATTTTGATGAAAGGTTGAATTCTCTTTAAGAGCAAGTGGCTCAAATTCGTGTTACTCAAGACACACAATTTTCCTATATGCGTAAATATATGAGGCGAATTGCTAAGGGTTTACACAAAATCGATCCATCTAATCCTGCACCCTCTTCTGGTTCTGACTGAATTTTTTTTGGTCTGTAATATTTACTGATTTAGCTTGCATCTCAAACCTTTTTGTTGGTTATAGACTATTTTTTTTTGCTTTCACTCCAACTTGGTTATGCACATTAACTGTACTTCTCTTTTGTCTATTGGAAGAATTATTACTTGGTGTGGTGTTTTGTCACAAATTTGACAAAGGGGGAGATTGTAAGGGTTATGGTCTCATACTCCTTTGGTTGTCAAATTTTGATGTGTCAAAACATCTATCTGTGTCTTGTGCTGGTATGATGATTTTATACTTCAAGATGCTACAAGTTGAAGCACAAGATGTTAAAGTTTAAAAAGCTATAAGATGAAGCTCAAGATGTTGAAGATCTCAAAGTTGATTTATGTTGATGAAGATCTCAAGGTTCAAGCCTGATATTGTTCAAGACTTCAAGCCTGATATTGTTCAAGATTTCAAGCCTGATATTGGTTCAAACAATCTACATTCGTTGAATGGTTGAAGTTCAATGTCCATACGACATGTTTCAGGTTTGAATGACCTTAGGTTGACCCTTTAAGTAGGTCATTTTGGATACATAAATCAAATGTTTATTCTACATAAGCTTAGTCTGTTCCAAGACCAATCCTAGCTCTTGTTCGACCAGTCCTAGCATTGGTTCGACTAGTCCAAGAAATTCCACGACCAGTCCTAATTTGTTGAAGATTTTTCGGATTTTTTGGAACGCCCACGACCAGTCCTGGAGGTCCTTCGACCGGTCGTAGGTTGGCTTCGACTCGTCCACGATCAGTCGTTTTGCTACGACTGAAATTCCAGCAACCTATTTCATGGTCCCACGACCAGTCGTAGGTGTCCCACGACCAGTCGTAGGGTACACACGACCAGTCGTAGAACGGTTTTCAAAGATCGCGCTCAAATTTTTAAAAATCTGTTAGAGCTACGACCATCCTAGGTTTCTAAGACCAGTCGTAGGAACGATTTTTTCTTCTATAAATTGAACACGAAATTGAGTTTTACATTCGAACTCCATTCCATTCAAGAATTTTCAAGTAATCACTCAGATAAGTCTGTGTTTATTTTAAGCTAAATTGTGCTTATTTAATATTCCTTTATGCTAGCTTATTTAATTTGATTTTGTTTCTCTATTCCAATCTTATTTGAAAAGAGGAATTATATTATTCCTTCTTCTTGGAATCAAAATCAAATATAGCTACGCCCAACAAGTCAAAATCTAAAATCTATTAGAATTTAGAACCCTATGAATGTGAGTATTGGAAATTGAACTTTGATATTCAATCATCTACTCGATTGGTTCTACCGGCTGCTAAAGGAGAAATCCGGTATTTTACAATTACAGTAAAATTCATTTGTTATTGGTTTTGTTTGAGGTTAAGCGGAAAAATCTCATTGTATTGGTTTTGTTTGAGATTGAGCCAGTAAAAATCTCATTGTATTGGTTGTCCGAGGAAAACCAAAAACTTCGAAAAAGGGGTTTTTTGAATTGTGTAAGCCCAAGTGAAAAGACACAATTGTAAAGGTTTTTGGTGAACACGAGAAAACCTATTTGATAGTGAACGCTAATATCCCCCATGTGTGAGGATATTAGGAGTGGAGATAGCATTCTGTGTGTGTGTTGTAAAACAATTGATGAACACACAAAGAACCACTATAACTCTTTGTCTTGTGGATTGAATGCTTGATTAATTTTCATATCTTTTATCATTCGATTGTGTGGAATGTACAAGTGGATGTGAATGTTGTAACTATTTACATTTTCAAGCAAGTGTGGGGATTGTTGTAATAATTTAGATCTTTATACGCATTTATTTTCAATTCCTTGCTATTTCATTTACTTATATTAACATTGAGTTCTTGATTCAAAAGAGGTTCTAGAAATAAGGTTGTCCTACCATAAGCCCTTGTTTATTATGGTGTAAGGTTGTCCTTAGAACTGAATTTGTATCAATCTCTCAATAATTATTTATCAAGGTGATTTATATTTAGCATTGTGAATTGATTCATTATTGTAAGAGTATTGATTTACTTTTGTTCTGCTGATTTATTTTTAAATTTGGCATAGTCCTATTCACCCCCCCTCTAGGACATATAGCTTGGCCTTTTCAGCTCCCACTGTCAATGATCACGTCACAAACCTTTCGATTCATCGTACACCTTGTGCGGAAGATGTTATGTTGCTGTGGATGCACTTCTTTTCTTGGCGCATATAATAGTCGCCTCATGACGAGCGACTCGCCATGATCTTGATGAATCCAATTTGAATCATCTGCCTCGTCCCCAGTGGTATACTCCTGTTCTTCAATATCTAAATCTTCATAAGCGTTATCAGCACTACCATCATTGATGGCAAGGTTTGCAACTTTTTGCTTGGGACAAGTATTTGATAGGTGACCCAGTTGGCCACAACGATATCAGTTGTCGGCCTTGTCCGAGCATAGGGGTTCAAGATTCTACTTGGACCAGTAACAGTCGATACGCCCCTTTAGGGTTTAGCTTGCCTGCTTCCTTGATCTCAGTTCTCAGACATAGGAGGTTGAGTGCGTGCTCTTACGGGTTCCTTCTCCTTCGGCTGTGCAGTTCCCTGAGGCGGACCTACCATAGGGATCCTTGCAGTAGGATATGCCCGTGTATTAGGACGTTCAAGTTGCGCTTCTACCCGAGTAGCCAACTTGATCGCATCATTCATTATCCAGATGGACTGCATTTAGACCTAATCCTGGATAGCCATACGTAATCCACTATTGAATCGGGTAACTTGCTGCGATTAAGTCTCGACCAAATCGTTACACCCCGCCAGGTGGTAAAATTCTTCTGCGTATTCTCTCACCAACCGATTACCTTGTCGACGATTTTGGTATTGTTGGACTAATACCCGATCGTAATC
This sequence comes from Magnolia changhungtana, assembly GCA_030180095.1. Taxonomy (NCBI): domain Eukaryota; kingdom Viridiplantae; phylum Streptophyta; class Magnoliopsida; order Magnoliales; family Magnoliaceae; genus Magnolia; species Magnolia changhungtana. Next base: position 765,043 of record JASAUF010000583.1, on the reverse strand, counting down.
GCTAGGGAGGAATCGGGCACGTAGTAGATGCTTCATCCGCTGCCAGGTGCGAATTGGTGCTATCATCTGTCTGGTTCACGCAAGTTACAGTTGTTCCCACCAAGATGAAGCTCCTCCTTTCAACTTGTAGGCCACAAGCTTGACCTTCTTTGCTTCGGGGATGCCCATATAGTCGAAAAATCACTCAACTTCAGAAAGTCAATCGAGGAAATCCTCAATGTGTAGTTGGCCATTGAAGCTAGGAATATCAACCCACATCTTGAATTCTCGATCCGTTCGATCTACTCGATCGCTGCCATGTCTGGGGTGTTGGAAGATTATGTCGTTGATTTCCTCCTCACGGGAGCCCCCTTCCTCATGAATAACCCTTGAATGCACTGCCGGTACTATTCTGAGATCAGGGCGATTACGAGTTTCAGCAATTGGTGGTGGAGGATTACCACCAGGAGCACAGAGTTGCCTTAGGTTTTTCACCAAGAGATCCTCTATGCGATCGATGGAAGCCTGCGGTCCTTACATGGCTTGTCGATTCTCTTGTTGCGCTACTTCAAAAGTTACCGCTGTTAAAGGTAAATTCCTTGGAGCACCGCAAATGAGATTGTTGCCCGACCCGTCATTAGAAGTCATCAATCTGAGGAGAAACCTCGCTTTAATATATACTAAACTGACGTAGGGGAGGATGTGAGGTCAAGCACCGTCTTCCTCAAGAGGATAACTATTCCGAATCCATGGAATTTCTCTGGACTCCTCACAGAGACTTCTCGAATCCACGAGGAAAGAGAGCAGAAAATAGAAATAAATTCTAATAAATTTGAAATTGATTAATGAATAATTAAAAATGAGTTCACAACCCTTTAAATAGGGGTACTAAGTAATGGGAAAGAAATCAGAATCAAACTACAACTAAAACTCCTAGAAATCGCGACTTACTATAAATAGTAAACTTACTATTTATAGATGGTTGTGATGTCTACTAGTGCGTAAGGTTTTCGGCCAAAAATAGGTAAGTGTCCTATTTGGCTTCACCAAACCATTCTCCTAATTATTCTAAGCTCTTTTCACGTTGGGCGCAACTCCTAAAGCCCGATGGATGAAGAGTTATAATCAAACTAAAACTTACTATTTATAGTAAAAATGAAATTAAAATAGGGAAACGACCGTCGATCCAGGAGTTTTTCACAATTCTGGGCTGCGTAACCCGGCGTAGTGGGGTTGGTTGGCTAAATTAGTTCGTTCTACCCCAAAATCATATATTTTACATCAGGTAACTCATTCCGGATTACGAGATACGCCCGATCTAAGGTCCGACGGTCCGGATCACTTCTGTCGTCGAGCCACTGTAAGCATATACACAATGTTTATTTGTCATCCAAACCGTTGATAAGGTTAATCAGAGATGGAAGAAGGGAAAATACAAAAATTAACTTGATCCAAAACTTTTGTAGCCTACAAAATGTTTTTAATTGTCAATCACCACTTTTTCAGTGGCGTGGTCCACCAGAGACTTCGATCTACTTAAGTTTCGAGATAACGTCCTTAAATGAACTTAAAAACTGATGGATGGAGTGGATATGAAACAAATTCACCAAGGTTGGCCCCACACAGTAAGGATAACATCCAATAAGGTGTTACCTGAGTAATAGTTAATCGGTTCCCCTTACCATGGGATGCACTTTGATGATGTATTTTATATCCAGGCAATCCATACATTTTTCCATCCCATTTTAGGACGAAGTATAGAGAATTAAGCAAATCCAAATCTTGGGTAGACCGTACGCTAAAGGAAAAAGTGGCGATTGAACGCCTATTATTAAAAACTTTCGAAGGCGCACCATAAGCAGATTCATAATGTTTATTTACCATCCAGCCTGTTGATAAGGTTTACTATAACATGAAGGGAAAATACAAAGATCATCTTGATTTGAAACTATTGTGTCTGTATATCATGTCAGGATATATAGATAGAAAGGTAAATGGACCAATGATAACTAAAATGCAATGTGCTTGTGAGAAAGTAAAGGGGTTAGTGATCTAGACTAGAATACAGGATCCAAGTGAAAAAATTAGACTAGTATAGTTAGCTGGTTAATAGATTAGTGTGGGATTAATAAAGACCAAAATAGTGGAAGTCAAGGAATCCCTAAAAAAATAAAATTGCAAAGCTCGTGTTTCGAGTTGGGCCTTGGCTAGTGGCTTGCAATTCCCAATTGAGTCATCATTCTGTGAACACTGCCCCGTGCACACACACTTTTCGATGCAATGCCTGGGATGCAAATGGTTTGTTTGGCTTACTTTTGTTTCCTTGGTTATGAAATATCTTTCCAAGATGATGTTTAAAGTGTTTTTGAGTCGTCACTAGTCAAAACGAGGCCTCGAAATCCACGATTGGCTAAGGTCCATAAAATTGCTTAAAGGTCAAGAATTTTGAAGAATTTTTGACTTGAATAACTCATGTTTTGGTCTACACCATGGATTTTGTGTAAGAGCCTCGGTTACAAAAAAAGAATGGATTAGGCACCATTTTCTGCCAATGCAATGCATGATCTCTACTTTATAGGATTTTACAATTTTTACAGAAATTTAAGAAAACTTCCAATACTATGTGATTATCATACTATGCTAGGCTACGGGGCTCGGGTAGGAGAAATAAAGAAAAGAGCCAAGCATTAACCAAATAAGGAAAGTGCACAATGATAAACTATATCGTGCAAGCTTTTTTAAGGCCCAGGTAGACAAAATACTAAGGAAATGAAAGCAAATTAAACAAATGTATGAGTGGGTGCATATATTGTTGGTGTGTAAGGTATTTGTGGAGTGGAATACGTCCCGACTTGAGATGCAAGAGAGAAAATGAGAAATCAAACGCCCAATTTTGACAAAAGAGATGGTCAGATGTCCCGGATCTCGACCCTACTTGTTGACTCTGGCATTATTACAACTTTTGACTTATGAATTAAAATAATGGTGGCAGGAATCGCTTTCTCAGAGATAACAGAGATTCTTAAAGATGACAGAGAGTGTTTTCACTCAAAATGGTTGAATAGAAAAAGGAAAGGAGAGCGAATTGTAGATCGGACATACTGTTGCACTGCAGTGTTTCCCTTCTTCTGATTGCTCCATCATCTCTAGGCTTACTCAATTCCTTCACTATCTCCCCGTATGATCACTTTATACGATTAACCCTCCCCCTTCTTCCGTTCGTAAAGGGCCCCCTTAAATAGGCAATGGGCCACAGATATGGTGAATCAACACTAAAAATATGGTCTACTGGCATTGATTGTGCTAGTACATCAAAGACCTGGAGCCGGTCATGCGCTAGCCAGTTTTGAATGAACCTGGTCAGCCCATGATCGATTTGGGGCCGAATCAATTCTTATCAGTCCAATTCCTAGAACGAGGATTGCGATGATGATTTTACCAATCTGGCAGTTTTGGGAAATTCCATGTTGCTCCACAAGTTGTACTTGCTCGACATCCACTTTCCCTTGCAACTGTTGATCTAAGCCGATAGGTGTATCTGGGGTGTGCTTTATGTCATATGGGTTCCTCGATCAGGACCTAATTGAAGTTAACGAATAGGATCTAACTCAGGTAAGGGTGTCGTATTATACTTTTCTTTTTCCCTTTCCTCCATTGTGACCAGGTTGTAGTTTACTTCTCTTTTTTTTTCTTCATTTTTTTCTCCCTTTTTCTTAGGGGTTCACCCTACTTGTTGTATCTTTCATTCTTTTGTTCTAAGTTAGTAATAAAAGAGTATTCCTTACTTGTTTTTTTTTTTTTTTTTTTTAAAAAAAGCCTTTAATGACTAACCTTCCTTAAACTTGTTGATGGTTTCATCTAATTTTTGCTTTTACTTAAATACCCATTTGCATCCTATCAATTTATTTTCAGATAAAATGTCTACAAATTTCCAAATGTTGTTTAATATAATAGACTCTTGCTCGTCATTAATGGCTTCCTTCCAAAATATTGCATCAGGAGAGTAAAGTGCCTTTAAATAAGAAAGATGTTAATCTTCAGATAAAAAATGTAAAAACCATCTCCTAAGTTTGTTTCTTTTCTAACTATTTTGCTTATCATTGGTTCTAATTTTTCTTCATTTTAGTGTACAACCCAAAAATGAGGCAAATGCAAATTTTAGGTAGACTTGATTTTAAGAAACAATGGTGATTGAATGTTCATCATCAATAACTTCCTAAGGCCTACTGATGTTAACTTATTTTTCATCTAACCTAGTCACACAGATCTGGACGTAGGAAAAATAGAAATATCAGCTTGATCCAAAAATTTTTAAAGGTCGATTGATCATAGATCACAGTCTCAGCATTCAGTGGCCCACTATCATGTGGTTTTGGATTGTTAGATATCAATTGTTGTGAAGTGACTATATGAGATTAGGACTGCATTTAATGATCGAATTTCATCAAAATCACAAGTAATCTATGTGGTCTCTCGAGGTGATGAAGTGTAAATGTTGTTGAGAAGTGGAGCCACATCTGAGGCTGCACACGACCGGTCGTGGAGCCCACTCGACCGGTCGTGGACTAACTCGACTCAAAGTCCAGCGAGCATAGGTTTTTAAGTTCTCGACTGGTCGTGGCCCATGCTCAACCGGTCGTGGGGTCTTCTCGACCGGTCGTGCAGCCTACACGACCAGTCGTAGTTATGCAAATTCGTTTCCAAATCTGATGCGGCCTGCAGATTTTTGTGTCACCTTTCGGAAGGGTGCGAAAGGGAAGTTGCCTAAACTATAAATAAGGGTCCCTAGGGCTTTTTTAGGGTTAAGGTGAATATTAAGGTGTTATTCTAAGGTGTGGGCAAAGGGTTTTCTCTGTATCTCCAAGGGAGAGGTTAGTATATTGCCTTGTAATCTATGTTATTTTTCGTTATTCTTCTTAGTGGAAGTTTGCATCTGTGGTTTTTTACCCTTGTTGGGGTTTTTCCACGTATATCTTATCTCGTGGTTAGTTCGAATGCTTTGATTCTGTTTTTAGTTTATATTTCTTCCTGTTTATCGTTTGTGGGTGAGGCCTGAGATTGGATCTCCGCTCACTGCGTTGTTGGTGTGCTGTGCAATAACTGGTATCAGAGCTTTTGGTTTAATTCTATTGGGAGTGATGAAGGAAGAAGGGAAAACTAGAATTGAGAAGTTTGATGGTTCAAACTTTGCCTTCTCGAAGATGCAGATGGAGGATTATCTATATCAGAAGGACCTCTATATTCCTCTAGGAGGAAAAGAGAAGAAACCAGAAAAGATGACAGATGATGAATGGTTTTTACTGGATAGGAAGGCTTTAGGAACGATTCGACTCTCTTTGTCTAAGAGCGTTGCCTTTAATATATCCAAGATGAAAACTACAAAAGAATTAATGGAAGCCCTAGCTACCATGTATGAAAAACTCTCAGCATCCAATAAGGTTCATCTTATGAAACAGCTATTCAACATGAAGATGTTAGATAGTGAGAGCATAACAAAACATCTAAACGAATTCAATATAGTCACGAGCCAGTTGGAATCTGTTGGCATTGTTTTTGAGGATGAGGTTAGAGCGTTATTGATCTTATCCAATTTACCAGACTGTTGGGATGGTTTGGTGATTGCTGTGAGCAATTCTTCAGCGTCGACAAAGCTGAAATTTGACGATGTGGCCAGTCAATTCTCAGCGAAGAATCTAAAAGAAAAGCATCAGGAGTTTCAGGAGATTCAGGAAATGCTCTAAACGTTAAAGGAAGAGAAAGATCACTGAAAAAAGGAGGCAATAAACACAGGCATTCTAAATCAAGGAAGAAGTCCAAGGGACCGAAAGACAAAGATGGGTATTGGCATTGCGGCAAGAAGGGGCACATGAAACGTGATTGCACGGTCCTCAAGAAATAAGAAAGAAGCTCTCAAGGCGGGAAGGATTCAATGAATCTATCTGAGGATAGTGACACAAAGGCGTTGATCTTATCTCTTGATGCGAGAAATGAGTCTTGGGTTATAGACTCGGGGTGTTTCGTTTCATGCCACCTCATGTAAGGAAGTTCTGCGTGATTATGTGTCAGGTGACTTTGGGAGAGTCTACCTGGGTGATGATAAGCCATGCAATATTGTTAGAAAGGGGGACGTTCATGTCAATCAGAAAGATGGAATGGTTTTGAAATTGAAGAATGTCAGACATGTACCGAGTTTGAAACATAACTTGATCTTAGTGGGGAAGTTGGCCGATACCGGTTATGTAGAGGTGGGCATCGATCCGAGTCGAGTCGAGGTGAGCCAAGCTTAGCTTAGCTTATCCATGATGTACTCGAGTTCGAGCTCGAGCTTGGCCTTGAGCTCAACATTGAAGCTTGGCTTGTTTGCTAAAGCTGTCGAGTCGAGTTCAAGTCGAGCTAGTGGTTTGAGTCGAGTCAAGTTTACCTCAAGTCGAGCTCGATCTTGTTGGGTGAGAGAGTAATAGATTTTATTCTTAATCCTCCTCCATTGATGAAAAATTCAAAAATCTTAAGAGAATTAAAGCAAAACCCGATGAAAAAACTAAACAAAGCTTCGAATCGAATGAGGAAACCTGTAAGAACCGATCTGTTCTTGAACTTCTTTCACCAGTAGAAATTCAAGTACTAGAAAAGAAACAGAGCAGAACACAAATCAGAAATCCAAGTAAAGAGCTCTAGCCAATCAGATCATTCGATTTCCTTAAAGCTCTAATAAATATGAGAAGAACCCATCTCGAATTTCTTGGGTTTCTCACCTAAGAATTAGATTTCAAGAGATTAAAATCATACTATTGTGGAGCTGAAATGAAAACTGGTGGTGGTGGTCGGGGTGGGAGTGCGGCTGGTAGTGGGCAGAGAAAGAGAAGAAAGGGAAAGGGAAGGGGGTGAGTGTGGTCAGGTAAAGACTCTAGGGTTTGTTTTTTATTTTTAAGTTTAAACTTAAAACTTATATTAATATAATATATATAATGTTTAATATTTAATATATTTATTAATCGAGCCGATTCAAGCTCGAGTTTAAGCTTCGAGTCGAGTCGAGTTCGAGTTGAGTCGAGTTGAAATACCCCCTGGTCGAACTTGGCTTGAACTCAACTCGAGCTTCCAATAATTAGCTTGGCTCGGCTCGAATCAACCATTCAAGCCGAGTCAATCCGAGCTGACTCAAGCCGAGTCGAGCGAGCTTTTCAAGCTAGCTTGACTCGTGAACAGCCCTACGGTTATGTGACGACATTCACTGGTGATTCCTGGAAGATCACAAAAAGGTGCCTTGGTGATATCTCGAGGTAAAAAGGAAGGTACTTTGTACGTGACTTTAGAATCGTATAGTTCACTCGCAGTTGCACCAACTAGAGTGAATGAGCATTTATGGCATCAGAGGTTGGGACATATGAGTGAAAAGGGGATGAATGTGCTATTGTCAAAAGGGAAGCTACCAGGGCTGAAGTCTATTGACTTGGAATTCTGTGAGGACTGCGTGTATGGCAAGCAGAAGAGGGTAAGTTTTAAGAAGATAGGACGTGCTCTAAAGACACATCTGTTGGATCTTGTACACACTGATGTGTGGGGACCGGCACAGGTATTATCTCTTGGTGGCTCATATTATTTTATTTCTTTTATTGATGATGCTAGTAGAAAACTGTGGATTTATTGCTTAAAATACAAATCTGATGTATTTGATGTATTTAAGAAGTGAAAAGTTATGGTAGAAAATGAGATAGGTAAAATAGTAAAATGTCTCAGATCTAATAATGTGGGAGAATACTGTGATAAAAAATTTGAGAAGTATTATACAGCAAATGGAATCAAACATCAGAAAATGATTCTAGGGACACCACAGCAGAATAGTGTGGCTGATCGCATTAACAGGACCATCCTTGAGCGCGCAGGAGCATGAGGCTACAGGCAGGGTTGCTCCAGACCTTTTGGGCAGATGTTGTGAATACTGCAACATATCTCATCAATAGAAGTCCCTCAGCACCATTGGATGGTGGGCTACCTGAAGAAACGTGGACTGGAAAAGAAGTGAACCTTGCACATCTCAGAGTATTCGGTTGCACTTCATATGTTCACATTGATGCAGAGCACAAAAATAAAATGGATGCAAAGTCCAGGAGGTGCACGTTTATAAGCTACGGGCAGCATGATTTTGGCTACAGGTTTTGGGATGCAGAAAACAGAAAAATCATCAGAAGCAAGGACGTAATCTTCAATGAAAAAGTGATGCACAAAGACAGTGTGCAGGAAAATAAGGCCGAGGAAAAAGAATTCGTAGTGATGGAAGAGTTACCGGACACAAGTGTTACAGTGCCACAGGATGATCATGCATAGGAGCATTATGAGGCAAAGCCACAAACATCGATTGTGAGGAGGTCTACTTAGGAGAGGAGACCCACGGTCCGATACTCACCCTCTTACATTATCTACTGCTGACAGATAATGGTGAACCAGAGTGTTTTGAAGAGGCATTACAGTCAGATACATGGGTTAAGTGGGAGCAGGCTATGGATGATAAGATGGACTCTCTTGAGTCTAATCATACATGAGAGCTAGTCACTCTACCTAAGGGTAAGAAAGCTCTTCATAACAAGTGAGTTTACAAACTGAAGGAGGAGCACGATGGTTTGAAACGATACAAGGCTAGATTGGTTATGAAAGGGTTTCAACGAAAGGCAGGTATTGATTTCACTGAAATATTTTCACATGTGGTGAAAATGTCTATGATTCGTATGGTCTTGATTATAGTGGCTACAAAGGACTTACATCTAAAGCAGCTAGATGTTAAGACAGTTTTTCTTCATGGGGACCTTTAAGAAGAGATATATAAGCAACAACCGACAAGATATGTGACACCAGGAAAGGAGAACAAGGTGTGCAGATTGAAGAAGAGTCTATATGACCTAAAGCAGGCCCCGAGGCAGTGGTACAAGAAGTTCAACAGTTTCATGTAGGAAACTTGTTCTAGGAGATGTCATCTTGATCACCAGTTGTTCTTCAAGAAGTTTGATACGTCATACATCATCCTTCTTCTATACGTTGATGACATGCTTATGGCTGGTTCAAGCATGAAAGACATCTCAAATCTCAAAAGGCAACTGTCTAGAGAATTTGCCATGAAGGATTTAGGAGCTACAAAACAAATTCTAGGCATGAGGATAAAGCATGACAAGGAAAACAAGAAACTGGTTTTGTCACGGGAAGAGTACATAGCCAAGGTACTTGATTGATTCAATATGGGAGGTGCTAAGCTGGTTAGCACTCCATTAGCCAACCACTTTAAGCTATCTAAGGAGCAAGGTGTAAAGACGTATGAGGAATGGGACTACAAGGCTAAAGTCCCATACGCGTCAGTTATAGGGAATCTCATGTATGCTATGGTAAGCACCAGACCACACATTACTCAAGTAGTGGGAGTTGTTAGGAGGTTCATGAACAACCCCGAGAAGGAACATTGGGAAGCTATGAAAGGGCCAAGCTAAATGCCCTAGAGGGGGGTGAATAGGGCAATGCCAAGTAAAACTTAAAACAACGGAATAATAAAGGATATAAATAACAATGCTGAAATAATAACAATCTTAAAGCACATAAAATATGAGAATGATACTAAATCAGTTCTAAGGACAACCTTACACCAAAAACTAATGGTAGGACAACCTTATTTCTAGAACGATCTAGAAAACACAAATGATATGGAAAATAAATCAAGAATAACATAAAAATATATCCTAAGTTATTACACCATTCAACCACACTTGCTTGAAATAAAAATTACAACATTCATCCACAAAAGCAATTCACAATACTGAAGGAATAAATGAATAAAGAAATCAAGCACATCCACAACACAACGATATATAGTGGTTCGCTTTGTGTGTTCACCAACTGTTAATGACCACACAGAATGCTACTCCACTCCTAATATCCTCACATAGGGATATCGATGCACTATCAAAATAGGTTTTCACAGGTTCACCCAAAAACCTTCACAATTGTGTCTTTTTATCTCGGGCTTACACAATCCAAAAACCCCCACAATCTGAGTTTTCTGGCTCACCTCAGATAACCAAAATAATGAGATTTTTCTGGCAAATCTCAAATAAAACCAGAGAAAGTAAATTACAAAGTAAAATACCTGGATCTCCTTTTGAAGTAGCCCAGTAGAACCAATCGGAGTAGATGAATGATACGTCGTTCAATGTCTAATACTCACATAAAGAAAGGTTCTATGTCTAATTGATTTTAGATTAAATCAAGAAGAGCAAGGTCTATTTGATTTTGATCCAAGAAGAAGGATGTAACACCCCGAACTTTTTGATGCTCGGGCATCGAAAGTCCTCGAGCGTTACCATAAGATTCAACGTGACATATACATGTGTACGATACCAATCCAATTACTCTAGCCTTACATCCTTGCCCTGACATGAACTTAACTGTTGGGGATGATATTCATTCATAAATCAAGCCATCTGACCATTGAATTTCAAGACAAGCTCACCCATCACGTGATTTGACGTAAGTACTTTCCCTTAGATGATGTGACGAATAACTCCCTATCCATAATGATTTAGATATATATTCTTTTGTAAGAACTTCTTAGAAACGTGCCTATAACCATATAGAGCCATTGGATTTTTCAAAACTCACACATCAGCAATAATTACGGAAATGCCATTGACCTAAGCCCCTGAATTCCAATTCACACAGTCCTCATCATCTGTTTCATGTGAAATTTTATACTAAGGCTAATTATCATAAATTAACCGTACACATCAAATTTCAGCCCTTAGATCATGGTAAATCAACTACTTGACCTCTACATCCGTTCATACACTTACCAGATCAAGATTCTGACCCGTCCATCTTGTTCACCCAATATGGATATGCTTAACCTACCATTAGAATTTCAATCCGAGGAACTTACACATGTGAACAAGTCACTCGAATCCAACAGTAAATGTGTCATACCCGTAATCACTTCAGAAACACACCTGATGACCATCCATTTACGAAACTGACCGTACATCCACTGACATACATGGCCAGAGTGCTAACCATCAAGTCCCCTTATTATTAACAAGTCATCTGACCACCCATCATGTTTGGATTCGCTAAACGGGCCATGTTAACATCATGGCAAACTGATCATCATGAAGATCTTAGGGTTTAGGTTCTAACTGCCCAGAAACTTGTCAATCAGAAGAGTATAAATATTATTTTAGAATTTTAAAATATATTAGCCATTAAAGGAGAATCTTAATCATCCTTGGGAGATCATAGCTCAAATTTGGGTGACGGAAAGTGCGTGAAAAATAAAGATCACCTGTGAAATTTCATCATATTTAGACCGCAAACTTATGAGTTACAGACGGTAGAAGTTTTGACAAGAAAAAGGGTAGAACTGTAAATATTTTAAGAAGTAAATGCATGTCACTGTTTGAGTAAAGTTTTAACGGTCAATGCATTAGTAGATCGTGCGGTCCACCTGAAGTTTGGATCTACTTCAAATTTGAGACCATAGGTTTGCACTACGTGCCAAAGACGGTGAACGGAGTGGATTTCTTAACAAACATCACTATAGGGCCCACCTGATTTTTCTCCAACCGTGCATGAAAGTTTATATTTCACGTAAATAATTTCCTTGGTTGAACGTGAACAATGTCCCACCTTAATTAAAGGGTGGCTCACCTGGGTTCTAGATCGACCCCTATAATACGGTTGAACACACCTTAGGATCATTAGAATCCTTTTAACCATTGACGTTTAATTTTGAGGTGATCCAACCATTAAACTAACTGAAATCTATAATTAGAGCTAGAAATAAGTGAAATTGAGAGTATGGCCCACCCAAGCTTTGGAATTTCCTCATCTCCGGTCAGGTGACCCAAATGGGCCCGCAGAGAATCATGGATGGTGTGGATTTCCCAAAAACATCCCAGTTGACCCCACTTAATGGGTGTATGCACATCAGGACGTGCACTCGCCGTGCACCGAGTAGGGCACGCTCGGTCAGAGCCTCTGACCCCTGTTCAGAAACTTCTCTCTTCCTTTCGGCGGTGTCAGCGGACGGGCCATCGTCCGAGGACTTTGATCCGTGGCCCACCGTCCGGCCCTGTTAGGATGATCCAAACCGTCCATTTGATTAAGGAGGTAGAACTGACCAAAACTCAACTAACAGAACTGAATTTTACGCACATGTGGGCACACGAGAACCAGCGCAAAATAGCCCAAAAACACAAAAAAATTCCAGAAATGGAAACTATCCGTTGCCAAGAGGACGATCCGCGTGAGCTCCCTTCTCTCAACCTCAGCCGTCCATTAGCTGAAGTCTCAACCATCCAATGATGTCCACGTGGATTGAGGTTTAGTAGAAAACCAGCAATCGAAACCACCCACGGCTAGTTGTTTGAAGAAAAACAGGGGGCGAGAGAGAAAACAGGGGTCGGTTTGGGTCTGGTTTAAATGCTGTTGGATGCTTCCAGTGGCAGTAATGAGGAAAAAAAAAAAAGTGAAGAAAGAAACGAGAATGAGAGAGAAGATAGAGAGTGAGAGAAAAGAGAGGAAGAAGGAGGAAATAGGGAGCGTGAACGTCGGTCCACACAGCCGGGTGAGTAGCCTGCAAATGCCGTTTCTCTTGTTCATTTCTTCTTATTTACTCTCCTCCATTTCGTATAGTTATAAGCCCTAATATAAGCCAAGTTTGGGGCCAAGATCCGTCCATGGTAGAGCTTGAATAGGGCTTGATTATGGCTCCGTTTTGAGGCTGAAAGTGGCCTGAGTGCAGGCCCCGTTTGCGGCCGAACGTGGCCTGAGTTCAGGGCCTGTTTGGGGTCGAACGGTAGCATGCAAATAGCCCCAGCCAAGGGCTGAAACGCGACCCAAAATCCACCTGCAAACAAGCTCCGGTCGGCCCGCAACACGCCCCAAAAAAATGGGACGGGAACTAGGGAGAAAACTCCCCTGTTCAGGTCATTTTCTTGGCTGGAAAAACTGGCAGCCACTCTGTCTCCATTAAGCACTGATGTGGGACGAAGCACGGCCTCCAAAACAGCCTGTTGATTCGCATCATGGCAGGGAAGACAGCCATGCACGTTGCAATGATGATGGGCTGCATGTGGGCTTCACGAAACGCTAGTGGGCCCTACACAAATGCAGGTGGGCCGCGCCCTGTATCTGCGGGTGGACCCCACCCTACCTCGGCTGGTGGGCCATGTATGTGGCCCCACCTAATTGATGTGGCTCGTCCAGGCCGTCCATCAAAGGCCATCAGACCCTGGACTTTTGTTTCAAAAAATAAAATAAAATAAAAAATATATGTTAGTATATAAGCATGCATCTGTGCACGCATAAAAATTATAAAGCATTATATTACACATCTAATGCATGAAGCATGGTGTGTAGGGATTGCATTCAGGACCGTCCATCCCACTTCACACCTCATTTTAGGCGTTGACCCGAAAAATGAAGCCAACCCAACTCTCTGGTAGGCCACACCAGTAGAACGACTGATTTAATAGTAGTAAATCATTAGGGCCCGCTGTGATATTTAGAAGCATCAAAACATATCCAAAATTGGATATTACACCTTTCCTGAGCCCTGGAACCCAATCAACGGAGTAGATCCTCCTTAGGTGGGCCCCACCTATCAAAAAAAAAAAAAAAAAGAAACATGCATGTTGACGTCCAGAGGACGCTGCCTCATTTTACTTAAAAGTTTGGCTTGAACCGATGCTCCACCACAAGCCTTACTATGATGTGTGTTGAACATCAACACCGTCCATTAGATGGGTCCCCTTTTTATATGAGGTGCCTCCAAAAATCAACCATACATAGGGCTCAGGTGGCCCACACAATCTACAACCTTGCAAAGACATGTTAAATCATATAAAAGCAACTGCTGGGGTCCACCTGAGATTTGGATGCACCTGAAACTTGGTTTGACCCCTTAACCTAGTGGGACACACATAATGGATGGGTTAGATTGGTGAACCACAACTTGGTGAGCCCAACAAATGATTTTGAATGCTTTAATGGCGGATTATAGTATCTATTAGCATGATTATATTCACTATTAATACTGGGAAGCTATTATTATTATCATTAGTATTATGATAATAATTGTGACCGTTAAACACAACTAACCCCTAGTAGATTGTCCATGCTAATGGTAGTGAGTCCACACCAAGTACCGTTATTAAATATTAATCATTAATTATTATTCTTAGGCACAATCGTTAATAATAAATTATAGTATTATTGACATCATAATAAGTACTATTACTAAGTTAGCAAATGATAATTGTAACACTAAGGTTAATAATTACTTTTCAAATTAATATTGTAAATTATCATACGCCAACTACAATCCAAACCCTAAAAACTTATCCTACAGCTAAACTTATGGATGAAAACCCAGTTCTACATCAAAACCCTAAAACTAAGGTAATCCAAACTTTATGTTAAGACCTTGACCAAGAATATCATATAAAGCTTGAATCTAACGGTGTAACTTTACAATTGATGGTAGGGTTTGGCTCTAAGAAATCATGCGTTCTCTAAACAACACTAGTAGGTGATCCTAAACATAAGGTGATGATTCTTCCCCTTGAGCTTTCCATCTTCTCATTAGCTTAAGTTATAGTTTAAATTCATAATTGATATCTCCCTTATAATCACATGTGTTAGCTGGTAGAAATTGAATTGTTATATTACATGCGTTATGATTATCCTCTATAATTGTTCATGCTTGTGGATTTCTTTTGTGATTGCTTATGGAACTTAAACTGGTACATTTGTAGGAAACCCCCACCTATAAATGTACACCCATACTTGGGATGTAATTCGACTGATGAATTTCTATTAAACATCCTAAAATGGTAGTCTCATGGTAGGGGATGGTGGTTATGGACACTATGCTGAGAAATTGTCGACTTCTGTTGGGCTATCGCTCCCATAGTGATCGTGAGCTTATTTAAATTGGCTGGTTGTAATTGGACTAATAACGGGTTGACTAATCATGCATGCATAGCACAGGCCAGCATCTATTGTTGTTATACGTGACATATGGATTCGCCTGACTGGATGTTTTGCCCGGGGCACAAATCACCATCTATTGTCATCGTACGTATTTGCCTGTCTGGATGTTTTACCCGAGGCACAGACCGTTTGGATGTTTTTCCCGGGTCGACGTATTAACATACAGATTCGCCTGTCTGGATGTTTTACCCGAGACACCAACCACCATCTGTTGTTATCGTGTATATTTGCCTATCTCGATGTTTTACCCGAGGCACAGACCGTCTGGATGTTTTTCCCGGGTCGACTTATTAACATATAGATTCGCCTGTCTGGATGTTTTACCAGGCACCAACCACCATCATTGTTATCGTACATATTTGTCTGTTCTGGATGTTTTACCCGAGGCATGAGACCGTCCTGGATGTTTTACCCTCGATGACGCATGGTGAACCGATAATGTCCGTCGAATGTTTTACCCGACATAGGTCATTGTTTTACCGGGCCGACATTGCATTCATGCATCCATGCATATAATAAGACCGCATTTACTCTGTTTTGGTTGTCACGGATGTTTTATACTATTTCTTACCTAATGCTTTGCGGTGTGTAATCTTGAGGGGAATTCACACCGGGCTCATTCATTAAATATACAACCGTAGTAAAACAAAGGAGATGATGTATATGATCGGACTTGATGAGAAGTTGTCGGTGCCATGGATGCTGTGGCCGTATTGCCAAGAGGAGCTATGCGATCTTATGGCTCTCATTTATATGTTTTATACATTTCAAATTTCTTATGTATGTAATCTTGCAATTAATAGTGCAGAGACATTGGTTTGTATAAGTCATTATGGGCAGCTTCTTGTATATTTGAATGTTAATGAGAATTTCCTTTATGTTGTTTTGTCCATACTACGCTTATCTGCTTACTCTGATAATTGATAAAGAAAAAAAAAATTTTACACTCAAATTTGACCATCCTTTAAAGTTAACACTCGGGTTTTTGGGAAACGAGTTATATACTCGGGTCCTGAAAACACGGGGCGTTACAAAGGAATATTACAAGTTCCTCTTTTCTAAATAAGATTGGAATGTAGATCAAAATCATAAAGAATAATGCTATCAAAAGGAATATTAAATATGCACAATAGCTTAAAAAAATAATCACAACTTATCTCAGAGTATAGCCTTAAATTGCTTAAATCGAATGGAATGGAATGTCTAAAACTCTTAAATTCGTGCATTATTTATAGCCTCAAAAATCCCATCTTCGACTGATCTTAGGATCCCTAGGACTGGTCGGAGCACAAAGATTTTGAAAGATTTCCGCAGAACTAGATTAGCTGTTCTCACGACTGGTCTTAGGTAGCCTACAACCGATCGTGGACCACCTACGACTGGTCGTGAGACACCTACGACTGGTCGTGGGACTCGAGATAGGTCGCTGGAGTTCGAGTCGTAGGACTACGACCGGTCGAAGGATGAGTCGTAGGACTTCCCAGGACTAGTCGAAGCAAGTCCAGGACTGGTCGAAAGACAACCAGGAAAATCTGAAAATCAGAATAACTAGGACTAGTCCTGAGAAACCTAAGACTGGTCGAAGCAAAGCTAGGACTGGTCTTAAGATTTCTAGGACTGGTCTTAGAACAGTCACACCAAGTATATTAAAATATTCGGATTATGTATCCAGAATGACCTATCATATAGACCAACCTAAGGTTAATCTAAGGTCAAACAAACCTTGAAGTGAGATGGACATTGAAGTCTTAAAGGTCTGTATTCTCAAATGATCTTGAAGTAGAAGCTTGAGTCGAGTTGACGGTCTTTCTCGAGCTTGGTACATTCTTGACTTGTCTTGATGAAGTCTTCTAATCTTGAACTTGTTAGAAGCAAACTTGAAGTCTTCTATTCTTGTAAACTTCATTCATGACATGTCTTGCAAACATTCTTCATTTATGATCTTGTCTTGAAAACATTTTTCATTCATGATCTTGTCTTGAAGCAGTGTGTAGTCACAAACAAGAAACACAAGAAGTACAAGACATGTAGGTTTTGGCACTACAAAATTTGACAACCAAAGGGATATGAAATCATAGCACTAACAATCTCCCCCTTTCAAATTTGTGACAAAACACATTTATAAATATAAGAGTAAAATGAAGAAACAATCATGAGCCATCAGAGCTATCAAATTCTCTACTCCCCCTAAGTGAGTAGAAACATTCAACCATATTCAATTACTCACTCTCTCCCATTCTCCCATTCTCCCCCTTTCCATACTACTCTCCCTTTTTGTCATAAAATGACAAGGGAAGGCCAAAGGAGAGAAGAGAACACCATATGAAGAGTCAAGATTTAATTATCAAATTAGTTCAACACTTCAATGTCATCAATCCAAACCATCCAACCAAAGTCATCAATCGTAATAATAATATAGAATCCATAAAAATAAAAAGGATAATCCACCTAATCAAATCCAGATGAAGGAGCATGGATGGTTGGATCAATCTGATGTAAACCCCTATTAATGCGACGAAGATATTTTCGCATATATTTAAATTGCATATCATGGGCTACACTCAGGTTATCAACCTTCTCCTCCAATGCACTAATCATTTTGGGAGTCAGTTTCAATGTCTTCAAATATATCATCCATATTTATATCAGCCTGTGGAGGAAGATCAGCAGCTTCCCCTTCATTTCCTGCTTCAGCACCTTCACCACCACCTTCATAGAATTGACCAGGAAGCAAATCCAACTTCATCTTATTTAAATTAGTATTATTGAATAAAATATGATGAATTGGTGCCTCATTCTCAGGTAAAGCAACGAGCATATTTGTGGCTAAACAAGTCATAAGATAACCAAATGGAATATCACTATGACCCAGATGAAGACGAAACTGAATGATAAAATGACATATCAAAGAAGGTAAACAGACAATGATGCCGGACACAACAGAGTGCAGTACCCGAACCGTGAAGGCAGTCAACTCGGTTTTATTGCCTGACCGAGGATACACGTTTGAAGTGAAGATCCGGTGCAAAACTCTATATCTGGGTAATAAAAATTTTGAGGGGAGCACATTTCCTTTGTGTGTCCAATGCACTTCCATATTGCATAAATCTCTTGTCAACATTTGTTTTTCCGATTCTGATGGTTTGTCATATAATGTATGATCGGAATACCTTCATCTTTGACAGGTATATCCATAATACCTGATATCAAATGTCGATCTATTAAAAATTTCCCTTCTCTAGTAGCAATTGAGAACGTTAAATTATCAAGAGAAAAATCAGAGATACATGCAACCATAGATTGTGCAATGGACTGGTATGCAGGCCCACCCCAAAACAAAATGTTAGTCCAGCCAACAGATTCAAGGAGAGGGGTAATCTCAAATTGTTCAATGTGACTGAGACTTACAGGACGCTCAACGATAACTTTACGGTTACGTAAATCCCGTACATCATTGGGATCATCTTCGGGTGACCGAAGGTGCCGTTTTATTATACATGTAGATCTAGATGAAGATGGACCACGGGATGTTTTCTTTTTCCCTCTAACATCCATTTTCAACAAGATTTACCAAGGAGCAAGCACAAAGAACACAAGAGGTGGTGGGTTTCTCTAGATTAGATTTTTAGAGAGGAAACCCTAAACAATCAATAAAAGACGAGATCAAGCTTATGGAATTTACAAATCAAAGCATATAAAGCATAAATCTTCAAAAAAAAATGAAGAAAAACGACTTATCTTGAAGAAAATCATGAGATCTCAAGACAGGTCAAGCCACGACTCGTCGAAGGAAGAAGAGGAAATGAAGAATCAAGTGATTTTCCTCAAATTATATGATGCTCACGATCTCTACAACCGGTCGAGTGTAGTCTACGACCGGTCGAGTCAGGATCGGTCATGTATGGCAAGGGCCGGTCGAGCATCGACAAAAATAAATATTTTTATGCAGAAATTGAAATTTATACACATAAAAATTTAAAATATAGTACACTATAATACATATAGACAAGTATATTCAATTTAAAATGCGCATACCAAGATCAAATTTCATTTTAGTAAACCTGCTTTTGTCGAGCAGTTTAGTAAATATATCAGCAAGTTGGACATCGGTTGGAATATATTCCAAAGAGATAGTTTTTTCTTCAACTAATTCACGAATGTAATGATACCTAATATCAATATGCTTAGTACGCGAATGCTGAATTGGATTTTTGGAAATATTGATAGCACTGGAATTATCACAATGTAAGATCATTGAATCTTGATTAATTCCATAATCGCTTAACATGCGTTTCATCCATACGAGTTGAGTACATGCATATCCTACTGCGATATACTTAGCCTCAGCGGTGGAAAGCGATATTGAACTTTGCTTCTTGCTAAACCAAGAAACCAAACAGTTTCCAATGTAAAAACAACCACCACTGGTTAATTTTCTATCATCAATATTACTAAATTTCAATCAAAGATCTCGAATACCCACTAATTTAACATTAGTGTCAAAAGGATACGAAAGACCCAACTCAGTTGTACTTGCGACATATCTAATAATCCGTTTGACAGTAGTGAGATGTGAATCTTTAAGATTAGACTAATATCTCGCACAAATACCAACGCTAAAAGCGATATCAGGTCTACTAGCTGTTAGATATAGTAAACTACCAATCATACTACGATATAGCTTAGGATCTACATCTTTACATGTAGAGTCTTTTGAGAGTCTCAAGGTTGTACTCATAAGAGTATCAAATTTTGTACCATTTTCAAATCCAAACCTTTTAACCAAGTTTGTAGCATACTTGGTTTGAGAAATGAAGATTCCATCAGGTTGTTGTTTTACTTGTAACCCTAGGAAGTAATTTAGTTCACCAACCATGCTCATTTCGAATCTTAATTTCATCAACTCTACAAACTCAAAAGACATGTTAGAACAAGTTGATTCATAAATAATATCGTCTACATAGATTTGAACAATTAAAATCTCATTATTATGTTTCTTAACAAATAGCGTCTTATCAACACTTCCCACTTGAAAACTATGACTAAGTAAGAATTTAGTCAATTTTTCATATCATATCCTGTGCACTTGTTTTAGACCATAGAGAGCCTTTTTAAGACAAAATACATGATCAGAAAGCTTGGGGTCTTCAAACCCAGAGGGTTGTTCTACATAAACTTCTTCATATAAATCACCATTTAAGAAGGCACTCTTTACATCCATCTGATAAATTTTAAACTTTCTAAAACAAGCGATGGAAATAAAAAGTCTGATAGATTTAAGGCGAGCGACTGGAGCAAAGGTTTCATTGTAATCGATGCCTTCAATCTGAGTGTACCCTTGTACAACCAATCTAGTCTTGTTTCATATAATATTTCCAAGTTCATCAGACTTATTTTTAAAGATCCATTTTGTTCCAATAATGTGTTTATCTTTAGGTCTAGGAACAAGATACTAAACATCATCACGAACAAATTGATTAAGTTCATCCTGCATAGCTACTATCTAATTTTCGTCAGAAAGAGCTTCTTTCACATTGACCGGTTCTATTTGGGATGTAAAACAAACATAATTACATATGTTTTCAAGTTGTTTGCGTGTACGAACTCCAGTGAGAGGGTTTTCAAGGATTTGATTGGTTGGATGATCTTTGACAGTCCTAGGTTCAGATTGAGATGAAGAGGTATCTTGATTGTCGATTATAAGAATTTCATCATCATTTGAACTCAGAGCAAGTGTATTTAAATGATCATCAATGACCACATTGATGGACTCTTGAATCACACCTGTTCTTTTATTTAGAACCCTATAGGCTCGACTGTTTAAGGAATATCTAAGAAAAATACCTTCATCACTTTTCGTATCAAATTTTCTCAAATTTTCACGATCACGTAAAATGTAACACTTACTACAAAAAATTCGAAAGTATTTGACAGTAGGTTTCTTTTCAAACCATAACTCTAAGCAGTCTTATTTTTAGATTTACTAGTATAAACACGATTAATAATGTAGCAACAGTATTAATTGCTTGACCATTTCAAAGATTTTTGGAGAGCTTCATACTATTTAACATGACATTAGCCATATCCTGAAGCACTCTATTTTTTCTCTCAACTATACCATTTTATTGAGGAGTTTTGGGTGCAGAGAATTCATGTGATATTCCCTGATCACTACAGAATTTCTCAAAACTACTATTTTCGAATTCAGATCCATGATTACTACGGATCTTATAAACTTGAGAACCTTTTTCATTTTGAATTCGTTTGATGATCTTCTTTACTTCATCTAGGGTTTTAGATTTGTCTTTTAAGAATGATACCCAAGTGAATCTAGTAAAATCATCTACGATAACCAAGATGTATTTTTTGCCACCTCGACTCTCCGTTCTGGTTGGTCCAATGAGATCCATGTGGAGAAGCTCGACAGGTCTAAATGTGGTATTGGAGTTTACTTTCTTGTGAGAGCTCCTAATCTGTTTGCCCAACTGGCATTCACCACATATTTTGTCTACTTTTTGTAATTTGGGTAGACCTCTTATAGGTTCTCTTTTGCTCAATCTAAACAAGTTTTGGTAGTGTACATGTCCTAGGCGTTTGTGCCATAATTCAATCTCATCAGTATGGACCATGTAACACGATTGAGTATATGAGCTTGCATCACTAACGATGTAGCAGTTTTCAGAAGTTCTACGACCAGTTAATATAACAGAACCCTCTTTATTAACAATCTCACAACCTTGATTAGAAAACTTTACATTATGGTTGTTGTCGCATATCTGAGATATACTCAGTAGGTTGTGTTTCAAGCCCTCAACATACAATACATTTTTAAATAAGGGAAGGTTATAAAGCTGAACCGTACCTTGGCCAATGATTTTGCAATTGCTTCCATCACCAAAAGTGACTGACCCATCAGTCCTATCTTTTAGATCGATGAATAAAGCTTTGTCGCCTGTCATATGCCTGGAGCAACCACTGTCTAGGTACCACTTTGAATGGCTTGTAGCTTTGAAAGCAGTGTGGGCAACCAAGCAACCAACTTTAGGAACCCATTTCAGTACTGTTTTGGGTTTGGGAGTGTAGTTGGACTTTTTCTGTCTGTTGTTATATGAATGACCTATAGAGTTAAATTTTAATAGCTCCTTGAGAAAATCAATAATCTTTTCAACCAAAGGATTTCGGTTTTGAAGATTGAAGTTGGCATAGTAATTTTTAGATTTTTGAAGGGTCCTCGAATTTTTTGAAAAACCTTGATAAGTATTCTTTACTTTTGAGTTCGAAGACTCTCCTTTCACAAACTTAGGAGTAGTATTCTTTTGTTTAGGAGAAGTATTCTTATCATAGCCTAACCCGGATCTATCGCCACATTTTCTTGGACCGGATAACAATTTTTCTAATTTAGGATCACCTTGGGCATATCTCCAAGTGTCTTTCAAACTCAAAAGAGAAGCTACTTCATTTTTGAGTTTCTCGTTCTCGGATTTCAAATCATCAACTTGGGAGGTTTTGATTTTTAAATCACATTTGGTCTTTTCAAAAAAATCAGAAATATGAGATTTTTCTAAAACAAGAGACTCATAATCTTCTTTAAGTTTAGAAAATTTTTCCTTTTGTAATTTAAGCTTGACAGCAATTTTACAACTCTCCTTATAAAGGGCATTGTATGCATCCTGAAGATCATCTTCATTGTCGCAATCACTATTTAGATTCTCTTCGCTAGTTACTTCATCATAATCTGAAAAAGTGACTTTGGCTAGAGTCATAAGGGCTTTAATATCATCTCCCAACTCGTTTTCAGAATCTTCTGATTTCAAAGAGGATTCTGAATCAGATGATTCATCCCAAGTAGCTAACATACTCTTTTTTTTTAATTTGTCCTTTTTAGGACATTTGTTAGCCAAGTGCCCATATTCTTGACAGTTGTAACATTGACTATCTTTCAAAGATTTTCAAGCTCTAGGTTTAGATTGTCTCTTATCGTTTGATTTTTGAAAATCTACTTTTTTCTTATTTTTAAAAATTTTATAAAACCTTTTTACAAAAAGTGCCATATCATCTTCGGAATTTTCAAAGTCTGAAGTGCTCTCTTGTGGAATATTTTTAGATGACTTGAGAGCAATTGATTTTCCTTTTGGAGCTTTAAAGTTCAATTCATAGGTCTGTAAAGAACCAACTAGTTCCTCAACCCTCATGTTATCCGTATCACGAAGTTCCTGAATCGCAGTTACTTTTGAATTGAACCGTTCAGGAAGTGAGCGTAGTATCTTTGCACACACTTTACTTTCTGGGATTCTATTACCAAGACCCCACATTGAGTTTACAATGTTATTCAATCTAGTGTAGAAGTCCGTAAACATTTCATTCTCCTCCATATGAATTTCTTCAAATTTAGTTGTGAGGAGTTGGACTTTAGATTTCTTGACAATAGATGTACCCTCGTGTGTCATTTCTAAGAGATCCCATGCTTGTTTAGCATTTTCACACGAGATGATTCTTTTGAATTCATCTAGTGACAATGCACAAGTAATTGCATTTAGTGCTTTTGCATTGGCACTACTCTCACTTTTCTGAAGTGTGGTCCAAAGGGCATATGATATTACTTTCATTAATTTTGAACCATCTTCATCAGTTACTTCAGTGATAGGTAATTTCCATCCATTCATTGTGGCCAGCCACACACTTTTATCCATGGATTTGAGAAAGATTCTCATCCTTGCTTTCCAATAGGCATAGTTTGTGCCATCAAAGGGTGGTGGCCTAGTGACAGATAGGCTATCAAAATTTGACATCTTAATATAGCTTAGATCGTTAGCTCAGGAAATAAATCCAATAAATAAGCAATAAGCATGAGCTATTTGTCTCTGATACCACTTGAAAGGGCCAAGCTATAAGCCCTAGAGGGGGGGTGAATAGGGCAATGCCAAATAAAACTTAAAACAGCGGAATAATAAAAGATATAAATGACAATGCTGAAATAATAACAATCTCAAAGCACATGAAATATGAGAATGATACTAAATCAGTTCTAAGGACAACCTTACACCAAAAACCAATGGCTTATGGTCGGACAACCTTATTTCTAGAACGATCTAGAAAACACAAATGATATGGAAAATAAATCAAGAATAACTTAAAGAAATAAATTCTAAGTTATTACACCATTCAACCACACTTGCTTGAAATAAAAATTACAACATTCATCCACAAAAGCAATTCACAATACTGAAGGAATAAATGAATAAAAAAATCAAGCACATCCACAACACAACGATATATAGTGGTTCGCCTGTGTGTTCACCAACTGTTAGCCAACAGCCACACAGAATGCTACTCCACTCCTAATATCCTCACACAGGAGATATTAGCATGCACTATCAAAATAGGTTTTCACAGGTTCACCCAAAAACCTTCACAATTGTGTCTTTTTATCTCGGGCTTACACAATCCAAAACCCCCCACAATCTAAGTTTTCTAGCTCACCTCAGATAACCAAAACAACGAGATTTTTCTGGCAAATCTCAAATAAAACCAGAGAAAGTAAATTATAAAGTAAAATACCTGGATCTCCTTTTGAAGTAACCCAGTAGAACCAATCGGAGTAGATGAATGATACGTCGTTCAATGTCCAATACTCACGTAAAGAAAGGTTCTATATCTAATTGATTTTAGATTAAATCAAGAAGAGCAATGTCTATTTGATTTTGATCCAAGAAGAAGGAATATCACAAGTTCCTCTTTTCTAAATAAGATTGGAATGTAGATCAAAATCACAATAGAATAATGTTATTAAAAGGAATATTAAATATGCACAATAGCTTAAAAAAATAATCACAACTTATCTCAGAGTATAGCCTTAAATTGCTTAAATCGAATGGAATGAAATGTCTAAAACTCTGAAATTCGTACATTATTTATAGCCTCAAAAATTTCATCTTCGACTGGTCTTAGGATCCCTAGGACTGGTCATAGCATCAAAGATTTTAAAAGATTTCCACGAGATTAGATTAGTTGTTCTTACGACTGGTCTTAGGTAGCCTACGACCGGTTGTGGACCACCTACGACTGGTCGTGAGACACCTACGACTGGTCGTGGGACTCGAGATAGGTCGCTGGAGTTCGAGTCGTAGGACTACGACCGGTCGAAGGATGAGTCATAGGACTTCCCAGGACTGGTCGAAGCAAGTCCAGAACTGGTCGAAGGATAACTAGGAAAATTCGAAAATCTGTAACAACCTAGGACTGGTCCTGAGAAACCTAAGACTGGTCGAAGCAAAGCTAAGACTGGTCTTAAGATTTCTAGGACTGGTCTTAGAACAGTCACACCAAGTATATTAAAATATTCATATTATGCATCCAGAATGACCTATCATATAGACCAACCTAAGGTCAATCTAAGGTCAAACAAACCTTGAAGTGAGATGGACATTGAAGTCTTGAAGGTCTGTATTCTCAAATGATCTTGAAGTAGAAGCTTGAGTCGAGTTGACGGTCTTTCGCGAGCTTGGTACATTTTTGACTTGTCTTGATGAAGTCTTCTAATCTTGAACTTGTTAGGAGCAAACTTGAAGTCTTCTATTCTTGTAGACTTCATTCATGACATGTCTTGCAAACATTCTTCATTTATGATCTTGTCTTGAAAACATTCTTCATTCATGATCTTGTCTTGAAGCAGTGTGTAGTCACAAACAAGAAACACAAGAAGTACAAGACATATAGGTTTTGGCACTACAAAATTTGACAACCAAAGGGATATGAAATCATAGCACTAACAAGCTATGAAGTGGATCCTTAGATACCTGGTTGGTACTAAGGATGTAGGGCTATGTTATGGTGGATTAGAAATCAAGCTACATAGATTCAGATTTGGCAGGAGATATCGACAGCAGAAGAAGCACTACAGGTTATGTCTTTACTCTAGGTAGTGCTGCAATCAGTTGGGTCTCTCAGTTATAGAAGATAGTATTTATCAGTACGATGGAAGCAAAATATGTTGCGGTTACAGAAGCGTGCAAGGAAATGGTGTGGATGCAAGGTTTTATGGAGGAGTTGGGTAAGAAGCAAGCAGATTGCAAGTTGTACAGTGACAATCAGAGTGCAATACTCTTGGCTAAGAATTCAGCCTTTCATTCAAGGACCAAGCATATTGCCATCAGATATCACTTCATACGTTCGTTACTAGAAGATGGATCGATTACTCTAGAGAAGTTCATATAAGTGAAAATCCTGCGGATATGCTAACCAAGGCGGTCACACGGGAGAAGCTGAAGCTCTGTTCAACTTTAATTGGTCTTCAGGCTTGAAAACGGGGAGGTGGTGCACTCTAGATGAGGAAGACAAAAGTTTATGGCAATGTGTCTCCAACTGGGAGATTGTTGATAAATGGAGCCACATCTGGGGCCGCGCACGACCAATCGTGGCCCTTGCTCGACCGGTCGTGGATCCCACTCGATAGGTCGTGACCAGCCGTGGACTGGCTCGACTCAAAGTCCAGCGAGCATAAGTTTTTAGGTTCCGAGGTTCTCAACCGGTAATGGGGTCCATTCGACCGTTCGTGCAACCTACACGACCAGTCGTAGTTATGCAGATTCATTTCTAAATCTGATGCGGATGCGATTTTTTGTGTCATTTTTCACAAGGGTGTGAAAGGAATATTGCCTAAACTATAAATAGGGGTCCCTAGGGCTTTTCTAGGGTTAAGGTGAATATTGAGGAGTTATTCTAAGGTGTGGGCAAAGGGTTTTCTCTGTATCTCCAAGGGAGAGATTAGTATATTGCCTTGTAATCTTCGTTATTCTTCGTTATTCTTCATAGTGGAACTTTGCATCCATGGTTTTTTACACTTGTTGGAGTTTTTCTAAGTATATCTTGTCTCGTGGTTAGTTTGAATGCTTTGATTCTATTTCTAATTTATATTTCTTCCTGTTTATCGTTTGTGGGTGAGCCATGAGATTGGATCTCGGCTCACTGCGTTATTGGCGTGCTGCACAACAAATGTATGGGTGGTTTCTCAGATTAACTTTCGGATCGAAGTTTCTTAGGCAAGGGCACACCGTTTAGGATGTATGTGCACAATTAACAACATTGGATCTTGTAAATTAAGGGCTAAAATTACATATGTGTGGTTCATTTGGGTTGTTTAAACATTATATGAAATTTCATCAAGATTGGGTTACAAATATGTTTTTTGAGGTTTCAGTGTTAGGAAGGAATGTCTACACCATAGAAAACCGAAGGTATTTGTTGGCGTACATATAACTATTACATTTGCATTTTAATAGTGGTAAACACTACTTAGTGTACTAGGGTCTAAATGGTAGATTTAGATTTCAATATGATCGAATATAACCGCTTAGATGGGCTCTTTTGTTAATTTCATGATGATGTAAGGATCCATATGGAATTCAAACGGTTGGATAGCTAAATGTATCCATGAAGAGTTTTTTATGGTTTGGATTATTGATTGGTTGAGTAGACTATGATATATAAAGCTCAAGATGTGTAATTACATGTATATGTCAATGTACACAGGGTTACGATCCTTAGATCATGATTTTGATTGTATATTAAACCTATACATGAGTAACGAGTAGGATGAATGGAACAAATTCTAGAATAAATATGTATATGGGCTGATATGATGATCTCACAATTGATTCACTATGATTAGGTGATCTAAAATCGAGGTGTGGATGATCAGATATCTTAACCTAGCAATGTTGAGTTATTTTTAATAGTTGATATGATGAAAATCGTGTATATGAAGATTTATAAGGGTTAGAGGTTCATTAGAGAGTGTATGTGGGCCTAAGGGAGTGTACTTGCATGTTCATCAAATAAAAAAAAAATACTCTCTAAATTATACAAGTTTACACATGTGGAAAAGCACCTGTATACCTACTTGAGCTCGAAATTTTTTAAAATATTATAACTACATCCTACAAATAATATCTTCACATTCCTTTTACAATTTTTACGCTGGTCTATTTCAAATGAAAAATATACAAGGGAAAAGGAATTTCAAATAAAATTTAAGAGAAAAGGATTCCACGGGGATTTTGAAAACTCGAAAAAATTTAAAAAGCTTTAAAATTACAACAGCCTAATAGACCATAGATTTGGAGTTCTATCAACTAGTGGTAATTCCAAATTAAGGAAGAAACATTCACAAAATAACTCACCACCACATATATATATATATGGACATAAATCTCCATTGCGGTCGCCAAGCCCCATGTGCGCGTTGATATATTTGGTGACTTTATTAGTGAATATTCTTGTTAGCTACTTGCTAGCTATATATGACTTGAAACATGGGATTTTCAAGCTTTTTGGGATATTTAGCTCTAGCCAATTCATTTCTCAGTACTTTATAATTTGGTAATTTACATTTTAGTAATTTTATTAATCTCGCATTTATTTTTTATTTTCTTCATTGGGAAGCCTTGTACTACTGATTTCATAACCCGATAACCATCCTACCACATAAGAGCCTATTTAAGCCCGCACGAGATTTTTCTCTGATTCTATCCTTGAGAAGGCTCTCTAAACGGCACCACCTAAGCACGTACCCGAAAGGATGTGCATGATGTCGGGGGCCTTGCACAAAACATTATGATCTAGCCTCCAGAAACAAACCAGAATTATGGAATAATAAAGCAATGAAATAAATCAAAGCATAAATCACACACCACACAAGAGATTTTTACGTAGAAAACCCTCAAAGAGGTAAAAACCACGGGACCTCGTCCAGATCAACAATCCACTATGAAGTAGAACATTACAACCTTCTTCACTCATGCAGGAGTGGATAAACAATAAGAGAAACAAAGAAAAATGGAGAGATCTAATTGATTACGAGGGCATGGAAGCGCTGAGATATTAAGTGCATAGTAGATCACCTCTACGAGGAGAACCTCCCTTCCACAAGCTTCGTCTCTCTCTTTCTCTCTTCCTCTCACCCCTTTGATAGCCCTAAACCCTTTAGCAAATCCCTTGTACAGTTTTAGGAAACCCTCTTATCATACCTAGAAAGCCCTAGGTACCTCATATTTAAAGTTTTAGGAAACTCATTTTTGCATCCCAGTTGCAAAAGGACTTGCGACACGAAATCCTCGCAAAATTGCGAAACGAATCTGCGTAACCTCGACTAGTCATACCGAGTCCACAACCGGTCGAGCACCACCCACGACTGGTCGAGATCCTCCTTCGACTGGTCAAGCACCCCAGAGAAAAATAGTCCACAGTCGTTGGACTTTGAGTCGTGCCACGACTCGACTCCACGACTAGTCGTGCACCAGCCCTCGACCGGTCGAGCATGAGATAAAAAATCTCATCAAATCTCTCCCTTTTTATCCCAAGAGGGATCCACCTTCTTCAAGCCAGCCTGGTTTCTACAAACCTCAAACTTGCCCTTGAGCAAAGCCTTGGTCATCATGTCTGACCCATTATCGTCCGTGTGGACCTTCTGAAGCTGTAACACCTTCTGTTCCAAAATATCCCTGATCCAGTGATACCGAATCTCTATGTGCTTTAACTTGGATTGCTGACTTGGATTCTTGCTCAAGTGTATAGCACTTTGACTATCGCAATAGACCACGTGCTCTTCCTGCTTCAGGCTAAGTTCCTGCAGGAACCTTTTCATCCAAAGCATCTCTTTACATGCCTCTGTGACTGCGATGTACTCGGCCTCGGTCGTTGACAATGATACGACCTTCTGTAGCTTACTCTGCAAGAAACCGCTCCCCCTGCAAACATGAACATGAACCTTGATGTAGACTTCTTAAAGTCTATGTCACCTGCTATATCTGCATCTGTGAAGCCCTCTAACACAGGTTTATCGTCACCATAGCATAGGCTCAACCTAGATGAGCCTCTTAGATACCGCAATATCCACTTAACCATTGCCCAATGTTCTTTACTAGGATTGGCAAGATACCGGCTGACAATCCCAACCACATATCTATATCTGGGTATGTACATACCATAACATATATCAAACTTCTTACAGCTGACGCATAAGGTATCTTCTACATCTCTTCCACCTCTACTTTCATCTTGAGACACTGCCTATTGCTTAATCTGAAGTGACCATCCAGTGGAGTACTGACCGGCTTCACTGCATTCATTTTGAACCGCTCTAGGACTTTCTCAATATACCGCTCTTATGACAGTTAAAGCTTCCAACTACTTCTGTCACTAGTTACTCCATTCCTAGGATCTGTTTAGCTGGACCCAAATCTTTCATCATAAAAGACTTATCCAACTCCTATTTCATCCTGTCGATCTTCTTGATGTCTTTTCCCATGATGAGCATGTCATCAACGTATAACAGCAGAACTAAGAAATCATCACCTGAGAACTTACACGTGAATACACAGTGGTCCGACTCCATTTTGTCATACCCATGCTTCAACATAAACGAGTCAAACTTCTTGTACCATTGCCATGAAGCTTGTTTCAGTCTGTATAAGCTCTTCCTCAGCATACACACCATATGCTCTTTGCCCTTGACTTCGAACCCCTCTCATTGGTGCATGTAGATCTCTTCTTCCAGGTCACTATAGAGGAAGGCGATTTTAACATCTAACTGCTCTATCTCCAGATCCATGCTAGTCGCCAACCCAAGAAACACCCGTATGGATGTCATCTTCACCACTAGTGAGAATATCTCATCGAAGTCTATACCTTTCCTCTGACCGAACCCTTTCACCACAAGTTTGGCCTTGAACCTCGTCTGTGAATTCTTCTGCTCAATCTTCTTTCTGAACACCCACTTGTTGCTCAGAGCTTTCTTGTCCTTAGGCAATTTCACCATATCATAAGTGTGGTTCTTATGCAAAGATTCCATCTCCTCTTGCATAGCTTTCAACCACTCACCCTTATGCTCATCGGTTAGGGCCTCAGAATAATCTTCTGGCTCTCTCCCATTAGTCAGCATAATGTACTCATGTGGCGAGTACCTCTTGGCACTAAGAGAAAATAGGGCATTAGCCACAATTTTTTAGCCTCAGTTGAAAAAAAATGAAGGCTAAATGTGTCTTTTAGCCTCGGTTGTTAAGGAACTGAGGCTAAAAGTTCATCTTTCACCTTAATTGTATAGGAACCAAGGTGAAAAGTGTACCTTTTAGCCTCAGTTGCATAGGAACTGAGGCGAAAAGTCTACCTTTTAGCCTCAGTTGCATAGGAACCGAGGCGAAAAGTCACCTTTTAGCCTCAGTTGCATAGGAACCGAGGCGAAAAGTCTACCTTTTAACCTCAGTTGCATAGGAACCGAGGCGAAAAGTCTACCTTTTAGCCTCAGTTGTGTAATAACCGAGGCGAAAAGTCACCTTTTAGCCTCAGTTGCATAGGAACCGAGGCGACTAGTCTACCTTTTAGCCCCAGTTGCATAGGAACCGAGGCAAAAAGTCTACCTGTTAGCCTCAGTTGCATAAGAACCGAGGCGAAAAGTTTATTTTTTAGGCTCCGTTGCATAGGAACCGAGGCGAAAGGTCTACTTTTTAGCCTCAATTGCATAGGAACCAAGGCGAAAGGTGTACTTTTTAACCTCAATTGCATAGGAACGGAGGCAAAAGGTCTACTTTTTAGCCTTAGTTGCATAGGAACTGACGCCAAAAGTTATTTTTTTAGCCTCCGTTCTATAAAAACTGAGGCAAAAAGTCTATATTTAGGAATATTGAAAAAAATTGAGAATATTGAAAGAATTAATAATTTTTAAAAATTTTGACAATTGTGAAAAAATTGAAAATTTAAAAAAATAAAATAAAAATGGAGACAATTGGGAAAAAATTAAGAATTTTGAAAAAAAAATTTTGTGAGTTTTGAAAAAGATTTGAATTTTGAATTTTTTAAGAACTAAGAATTTTTTAAAATTTTGACAACTTTTAAAAAATTAAGAAATTTTTTTTTGAAAAAATTAAGAATAAAAAATGATAATTATGTTATGATTTTTTTTTTAATTGAAAATTTTAAAAAAATTAAGAATTTTGAAATTTTTTGAAAAAACAAATTTTAATTTGAAAATCTTGAAATAAATTAAAATTTTAAAAAAATAATAATTAAAAAATCAAATAATTAAAAATTCTGAAAAAAAAATTAAGAAATTTCAAATGAAATAGGACGAACGAAAGAAAGATTTCAGACAGAGGGTTTTTAGCCTCTGTTACATAGGATATGAGGCTAAAAGTCTAATATATAAATTCGTCGGGCGCGGATGGAGGCTTTTTCCTTGACAGAAAAAATACAGTCTTCTCCTACTCAGAGAGCAGAGAGGGCAGTGAAGGGCAGCAAAGTAATTTCGAGTAATATCCTCAGATCCTGATCTCCTCCACACTGCTGTATATATATCGTTCTCACCATCATCTTCTCAAACCCTTTCTCTCTATCTTAAGAGCAGAAAGAGAGCGAAAATGGAGAGAAACAGCCCGGTCCGAAAACCCCACACATCTACAGCAGATCTCCTCACATGGTCCGAAAATCCCTCTCTCGATTCCCTCTCCCTCGACTCTTCGACTCCAGGATTGCGTCCGACGATCTGTATGCACCAAGTACATCTTTTTCCCGACCAGATTCAAGCTTTTTCTCGACGATTATGTCAATTTTCTGGCGACTTAGGGTTTGACTTTTTGGATTTTTTTCACCACTTTGAGGAATCGAAGTCTGATTCTTTTTGGAGGGCAGATGATGGATGAAGAGGCCGAAAGTCTGTTGAAAAGGTCAGATCCGGACTTGGAATCTCGAATCTAGGGCTTCTTTTGTGATTATCTGACATTTGGGTCCGAATTTGGTTTTAGAGTTGCTATTTGTGGTAATGTACATTCTGATCTGATTGTATTGAATATTTTTTTCATTGTTTTCGTTTCTTGATGATCTTTATGAGGTGCTCTGTTGTTGATCTGCCTGTTTTCATGATTTCATTTGACTAGAGGTAGATTAAATCAGTAGGGACTCCATAGATGTATGAAATGGGTGTGCACCTGAGACTTCATATGTGGAATGAACAGATCAACATGTTTTAGCAGCTAAATTCATTGATTTATGCAGTTATGGCATCCAACAGTACAATTTGTTATGAAATCTAGAACTCTATGATTCTCTTATGGTGTTTACATTCTGGATTAGAGCCTGTGAGTTTGTTGGAAAGCATATATTTGCATTTCGAGGTGCATTGTTCGTTTTATATGAACTGGTTTTAAAATTAGTACCGTTCTTTCATTCTTTCTCGATTTGAAGGAATAAGTGGATGTCTATTGCCTTTTTCCTTCTTTAGTTCAGTTCAAATTAGTGATGAACTTGCCAAATCATATTTCTTTAATACAACAGTGCTAGCAACAATTTGATTGGCCCACTTCTTATTCTCTGTTGTAGGTGTCATTGCTGAACCCTAGGTTTGAATGGGATGCATCGTTTCTTGATGAACCGGTGATTCTTTTAACACCAATCTTTGCAACTCCTTTTAGAGCTCTGAATTGCATTCTCATATATGAATGTTATCTTTTCACTTTGTGTCCATGTTTATGAATCAATTGAATCATATCAGTTCCATTATTAAAATACTTCTGCAGAAACATTCATCATATGTTACGTCATTGCTATAGAGTTGCTATCTTTTCTCTTTTGCTCTTAGTTTGAGTCAAATGGAAGTTTAGAAGTGTGAACATTATGAAGTTTTTCTCAATTAGAATTTGGATTGTGAAATCTGGTGCTGATTGACATGCATTCCTCTAACGTACCCATTGGTTGATAATCACTCACCCAGATCTAATGGATATTGTAGGCAACTGTTTGAAATAATTAATGTTTGAAACCTTGATAATATGACTCAAATAATGTTTGAAACCTTCAACACTCATTCCATGTATGTTGCTATCCAGGTTGTTCTCTCGATCCTAAGGCTAACCGTGAGAAGATGACTCAAATAATTTTCAAAACCTTCAACACTCCTGGTATGGATGTTGCTATCCAGGCTGTTCTCTCACTTTATGCCAGTGGTCTTACTACCGGTAAGAAAATCAAATAATTCTTTACTTTTAGATCTGCATACCTTTTCTTCATTATTGGGAAGATTTTAGAAGTTTTTATACAATGTAAAGTGATGGTGTTCAATTTGGATTTTTCAGGACATGGATGGATATAATTTGTGCTCGGATTTTGATTATTTTGTAGTTATTTGGATTATTTTTTTCTTCTTCTTTTCTATCGCTTATTTTGATTTTTTTTTCTAGTTATGCATGCATCACGCATCTGATTTTTGACAGTCTGGATTAGCATACAGGCACCCCATTCTTCTATTAGATGATATTATCTTATCTATGTTGCTGAGGAGATTTTCTTCAACTTTAGACTAGTTATTTCTTGTAGGATGTGTAGGAACCTTTCTTCTTAAATGATGATATGTTCTTTTACTTTCGAGATGATTCTTCCTATTTCAGGCTTTCAACTGTAAGAAATATTATCTATGCCACCTTTCCCCAAAGCCTATTTGAAGCATCATGTATTGCACAATTCGAATGGAGAATGCTAGTGGAGGCAATGATACGTTGGCCTGGAAGCAATAGAAGATGGACGGGCAATGTTATCTCAGGGTCCACCAAGCACGACGACACTGTTGATGACGGATGCTACCATGACTTTGTATTATTTGGGGAACCTATTGTTGTCTAACAGTTTGATTGAGTTAAACTTTAAATAGGCTATTGTTAACTGTTTTGTTGGTATTGTGGCTTTCATGATTGATTGTGTCATGAGTGGATTGAATGAATGGATTAGTAGTTTAAATAAATATTTTTAAAAAAAAAACATTTTTAGCCTCAATTTGTAATTGAGGCATGAATTTAGCCTCAGTTGTTGATAACCAAGGCTGAAATTCTCGTGGCTAAAGGCTTTAGCCTCAGTTGTTGAGAACCTAGATTTAGCTTCGGTTGGAGGCAATTGAAGCTAAAATTCAGATTTAGTCTCAATTGAAAATAATGGAGGCTAAAATTTTGATTTAGCCTCATTTAGAGAACATTGAAGCTAAAAAGGTTTTTAGCCTCACTTGAAGAACCGAGGCTATAAAAGTCATTTTAGCCTCGGTTGTTAAAATTGAGGCTAAAGGCTTTAGCCATAGAGGTTTCAACCTCAGTTTGGATAATTGAGGCAAAACTGAGGCTAAAGGCTTTAGCCTCAGTTTTTAACCTTTTTAGCCTCAATTTTGAACCGAGGATAAAGCCCCCTTTTCTTGTAGTGTGGACGGTTGTCTGTCCCTAGATGACCTCCTCACCTGTGGCTCAACAGGTCGATCAAGTGGGGGCTGCTCCCTTGGTCCATCTTCTGAAGGAACTCCCTCGTCCTCTGCACCTTGCTGTACTCCCCCGTCATCAGGCACCACGGGAGGAATAATCGGATCCATGTCCTCTAGCTTACCTGAATTAGGCTGGTTCTTCTCTAGCTTACCAATGTCTTCTATACACTGATCTTCAAAGAAAACCACATCTCTGCTCCTGACGAGCTTCTTCTCAATCGGATCCCACAATCTGCAACCGAACTATTCATCACCGTATCCTAAGAACACACACTGCCTGATCTTCGTATTGAGCTTGGACCTCTCGTCCTTTTGGTACGAGAATGGATGCCCTGCATCCAAACACCTTGAGATGACTGTACGATGGATCCTATCCTGTCCACACCTTCTCAGGCACTTCTTCATTCAATGGGACTGATGGAGACCAGTTTATCAAATACATCGCCGTGTGCATTGTTTCTCCCCAGAACGTCTTGGAAAATTTTGCATGGGATAACATGCATCTGATTCTTTGAACAATGGTGCGATTCATTCGCTCAGCTACACCATTATGCTGGGGGGGTCTTGGGAACCGTCTGTTCATATCCTATACACAGGGACTTGCAGTACTCATGAAAGTCGCCAATGTATTCACCACCATTGTTAGTGCGGATGCACTTCAATGATCAACCTGTCTCTCTCTCGACCATAGCATGAAACAATTTAAACACACCAAAGACCTTGTCTTTGGATTTCAAAGCATAAACCCAAACCCTCCTAAATGCATCATCTATAAAAGTAACAAAATACAATGCCCCACCCATGTTGAGGGTCAAATATTACATATTAGACCCCATTTATTACCTGGATTTATGAGTATGATACTGTTTAACGCCCGGTTTTAATTGTGTTTTGTTGCAGGATGCAATCAAGAGCATAAACTAAAATTGGGTATTAAAAGCATGGATTTAGCACTCCGATGTCACAAAAGCAGGGGACGGACTCCTGGGGATTGGGATCGATGATTTTACACAGCCGAGATCTGAAAAAATCGAGAAACTGAAGCTCAAGTGGCCCGAAAGTCCTCCAGAATGCAAGATCACAGGTTTCTCACCATCCGTTCTAATCAAAACTTTATACATGAGCTGAAGAGCATAAATGAACCGTACATTTCGAATTTCAGCTCCTGGATCTCTGTGGAAGTGGCTTAACGGCTAGATCAGCCCATAAATTATCAAATCTGGGGCCCACCTGCTACTTGGATATGCTTCACAATTGGTCTCAACGCGTAAAATGAGGTGGAAAAATGGATAGACGGTACGGATTTCTCTCAAACATCACAGTGAAGCCCACATGACGGTGTGCGTGCATTCAATGCACGCACACACGAGCCGCACCGGACCCGCGTTCGGTCAACCAGACGGCTGACCCGTCTTCCTTCGAGCGCAGGAATAGCGGACGGACGCTGTCCATCCGATTTTCAGTAGTGGGGCCCACTCATCGTCCTGTTCTAAGATCTGAACCGTCCATTGCATCTCTAGGGTGGGTGTGACCCTCACCTAGATGTCCGTTTGTTCCCATGCATGCGTACGGACTTTCATCGCTGAAAAACGCAGGATGGACGACTGGGTTACAATCTCATGGGACACCACGGTTTGGATCCAAAAATGGGCCTTCCCTAATGGTTTTTCGTAAGGATCCCAGTGGACGGACTGGATTTCTCCATACCCATCAAGGTGGGGCCCACCGACCATCACAACGCAGAGCCGAAGGCTCTGTTCGCAACAGAGCCTGCAGCGTTCACTTGTGGGCCATCATCACGGCTCGGAGGTCTGATCCAGGCCGTTCAGCAGACTCCCACGGTCTTTATTATCCAAGCCTGGGTGACAGAAGTTTAGAAGATATTGTGGATTGGATTTAAATCATCTAAACGGAGAACGGACGGTGATACGGAAAATCCAGTGGGCTACACTAAATCCGAACCGAAACATTTCTTCTCGAATGGTTTTTCGAGAAGCTGATGGACGGGATGGATTTCTCAGAGAACTGCGATAATGAGCCCCGCCATCATCTCAGCGCAAAAACGGAGGCCTTGTTGGCGCGTCCGTGAAACCCGACAGTTTTGGAATCCTGTGGGCCACCACCCTTGTTCGGTTGGCGAATCCAAACCGTCCATCATGTAAGGTGCTCAAAAACGTCCCTGGGGACGTTCTCTTTTTCAACAGAAGCGAGGGAAGATAGGAGTTTTCTGCCTCTGTTTTCGGTGCGGAAACTACATTGTGTCCGGCTGCGAAACAACTTCTGCACTACGTCTGGCTGCGAAAAGCAGCACCGACTTCTTCTCCACGGCCCTTGCTGCATATAAGAAAGAGAGAGAGATTGAAGTTGGGGGATAGGCTGGAATTTGGTGGAGACGTGAGGAGAGAGAGAGAAAGAGACACAGGGAGTAGAGTTTGGGTTTTTAATTGTCTTTTTCTTCTTTCTTTTCTCTATTTTGTTTTGAGAGATCTAGTCCACTCATGTGTGGCTAAACCTCTTAGCTAGGGCTAAGAGGTGAAGCTTGTAGCGTGATGGGAGGCCTCTTTGCTTGTGCCTTTTGTTTAGACTAATCTGATATTGATTTGGGTTTAATTAAGGGAATGTTTTCAGTCTTTAATGGTCTGTTGTGACTGAAATTACAATGGGTCTGCAATGGCTTTGAGCATGTTCTTTTCCTCTTTATGTTTATGATGTCAGGAAGCCCTGTTGTTCACTATCGTCTCCTGGGCATGGTCGGATGACGGTACCCTTTCCTAACCTGCATAAACATGTTGATTGGTTGGTAATTAGTTTAATTCTGTTGTTTGCTTTGTCTCCTGGGCATGGTTTGGTGATGGAATCCATCCTAATTCATATACCTTTCATCTTTTCAAAACTATATCAACGGCAGTTCAGTTAATTTCCCTGATTTTTAATCCAGGCATAAGGTTTCCCTGATCTCTACAAGTGGATCCTCTGAATCCCTAGTTTCCCTTCTTCTGAATTTCTCATAAGTTTTAGATAATAATCTTACAATTATTCCTCAAATACAAATCAATTTAGATTTCATCTCATTCTAGTTCTACATCTGGTTATTTTTAGATAACGTACAGGTTTCAGTCCCTGTGGATTCGACCTCGGTCTTACCGAGTTATTACTACATCACAACCCTATACTAGGGGAGTGAACAAGTTTTTGGCGCCATTGCTGGGGACTGACGGCTACGATTTTCTGAAATTAATTGGATTTAGAGTTAGTTTAATATTAGGATTTTACTAATTTTAATTTTTAATTTTATTTTCTACTTGATTCATAGAACTAACCTATTTCCTATTCTGTAGGTTGTTAGGATAGAACTTCTAATTTGGTAAACTCTTTCTCGATTTTCTAACTCTTTAGATTTGGTTTACTTCAGAAACTAACTTATTTTGTTTTGTTTTGCAGGTCTTTAGCTTAGGGACTCCAATTTGGTAACTTCCTCCCAACCCTCTCTTTCTTTCTAGATTTTCATTTTCTTTCTTAGGATTAGGTTTAGAATTTGATTGAGGGCTGTGAGTGTTTCATGCCCAAGTGGGCCCGTGACGACACTCGACGTCTCTTGACTGAAGGAGGGTCAGTTGAGGGGTTGACTGTCCATCGCAGGATTAGACACCGTTCGAATTTCCCTGAGTTAATTGAGGTTATGGCTGAAAATCAACCTCAAGCACTACCTCAACAGATGGATGAGGAAGTACATGATGAGAATGAGGTACTTCAAGCACCCCCGCCTCGTACCTTATGAGATTATTTACAACCGGCGGGGGTGAGCACGCCCTCATGCATGATTTTTCCTGAAAACACAGGACATATGGACATCAAGCCAGGAGTTATCCAACTCCTTCCTAAATTCCATGGGCTTGAATCAGAAAGTTCATACTTACATTTGAAAGAGTTCGATGAGATTATAGCCACCTTATACTTTCCCAATGTATCCGAGGATACAATCAGGCTGAAACTCTTTCCTTTTTCCTTGAAAGAGAAGGCTAAGACGTGGTTACATTCACTGTGTCCTAGATCCATTGGCACATGGAATGATTTGCAGAGGGAATTTATAAAGAAAATTTTCCCACATCATAAAACGATTACCCTCAGAAAAGCAATCATGAACTTCACCCAAAAGGAAGATGAAACATTCTACCAATGTTGGGAAAGGTTCAAGGATCTTGTCAGTTCATGCCCACAACACAGTTTTGAAATGTGGCACATTATAAATTTTTTCTATGATAGACTGACATCTTCCATGCGCCAACTGGTCGAGACAATGTGTAATGGAGAATTCATGAATAAGGAGGTCGACGAGGTATGGGATTACCTCGATAGACTTGCTGAAAATGCATAATCTTGGGACCATTACCCAAAATCAAACACCACGCCTAAGCCAACTCAGTCTAAGGAAAAAGGTGGAGTATATCTCCTGAAAGAAGAGGATGATGTAAATTTTAAAGTGACTAATCTCATGCGAAGAGTCGAGGCCATGGAAGGAAAGAAGGAGAAGGTTAATGAAATTGTTTGCGGCATCTGTGATTGCAACATTCACACAACTGAAAATTGTCCTACCATATCTGCCTTTCGAGGAGTGTTGAATGAGCAAGCTAATGCCGTAAATAACTATCAAAGACCTTTCAATAGATCTACCTCCAATACATACAATCCTGGTTGGAGAAATCATCCAAATTTTAGTTGGAGGAATGGACAAACTGCTACCCCTCAAAGTTTCTTCAATCAAAATCCAAATCAGGGGAAACCTTAAGAAGAACTGGTTCAAAATCCCATACAAGAGCTGACTAAGGCAGTGCGTAGACTTACAGACTTTATACAAAAAATAGATTCACGTATGACGGTTATAGAAAAGGGGATGCTTCCTGCACAACCGCTCCCCAATCCTAAACCGCAATACGAGAAAAATGATCCCAGCTCTTCAAATCAAATGGGACACGCTAAATCCATCACCACTCTTAGGAGTGGGAAGATCATTGATAAAACCCTTCCGGTTAGGCCTGAAAAGCCTCAAGAACCAAAAGAGGACAATAATGATGGATCTCATGATGTCCCACAAAATTTAGAACCGGAACTTCTAGAGAAGCCAGTTGCTCTGTTCCCCCAATGGTTGGTTGCACCAAAACGTCTTTCTAACTCTCAGGATATTCTGGAGGTGTTGAAACAAGTGAAAGTCAACATTCCTCTACTTGATGTCGTAAAACAGGTGCCTTTATATGCAAAATTTCTGAAAGACCTATGCACGACCAAAAGACGGTAAAGCATTCAAAAAAAGATCTTCTTGACTGAGAAAGTGAGTGTCATCCTGAAGCAAGACGTGCCGCAGAAATTCAAGGATCCCGGTAGCCCAACCATATCATGTGTAATCGGGAACCATCAAATTGATCACGCACTTCTTGACTTGGGAGCGAGCGTTAATCTAATTCCATACTCGGTATACAAACGGTTAGGATTGGGTGAGTTAAAACCTACCCTAACCACACTACAACTTGCCGATCGAACTATTCTTGTACTAAGAGGGATTATTGAGGATGTGTTAGTCCAAGTCGATAGATTTTACTACCCTGTAGATTTTATCATCCTGGACACCGAACCCATCAACAACATGAGCACTCAGATTCCCGTCATTCTTGGTCGCCCATTCCTTGCCACATCAAATGCAATCATCAATTGCAGGAATGGTGTCATGACTATGTCTTTTGGAAATTTAACATTAGAGTCAAACATCTTTTTCAATAACGGCAGTAACGCAGAGGATGATGATGATGTCCACGACATTAACATGATCGATACTTTCGTGGAAGATAGGACACCCCTTACCTTATCCTCTGATCCTCTAGAAACATGCTTGGCCCACTCCCATGAGTTTGATGATGATATGATTAGGGAGACGTATGCCTTGCTTGATACTGCATCGGTACTTGAAGTTAACCGGTGGAGGCCACAATTTGAAGAATTGCTACAAACTGATGTAGTGCCTCTACCGTCTAACCTCAAGGCACCGAAGCTTGACCTAAAACCTTTGCCCTCTGATTTGAAATATGCCTATTTAGGTCAAGATGAGACATATCCGGTGGTGATCTCTGCCCACCGGAGAAAGAACAGAGAGTATGCTCATATCTACTCTCATTGAGCATAAAGGAGCCCTAGGATGGACGATAGCGGACCTCAAGGGAATCGATCCCTCGATTTGTACTCACCCATATATCTTGAGAAAAATACGAAGACCGCTCGGTAACTACAACGTAGACTAAATCCAAACATGAAGGAAGTGGTTAAGGCCGAGGTTCTCAAACTATTGGATGTGGGTATCATATACCCTATATCTGATAGTCAATGGGTGAGTCCAACTCAGGTGGTTCCTAAGAAGTCCGGAATCACCATCGTAGCCAATGCTAATAATGAACTCGTGCCAACTAGAGTCACCACTGGTTGGAGAATGTGCATTAACTATAGAAAGTTGAATACCATCACAAGGAAGGATCACTTTCCTCTGCCCTTCATCGATCAAATTTTGGAAAGGCTAGCTGGTCATTCCTATTACTGTTTTCTTGACGGGTATTCGGGCTACAATCAGATTGAAATTGCCCCTGAGGACCATGAAAAGACCACATTCACATGTCCCTATGGCACCTTTGCTTATCGAAGGATGCCATTTGGATTATGTAATGCCCCTGCCACCTTTCAGCGATGTATGTTGAGTATCTTTTCTGATATGGTGGGGCAATATCTAGAGGTCTTCATGGACGATTTCTCTGTCTATGGTTCATCTTTCAAAGAAGTGCTTGAAAGTCTTAAATGTGTCTTTGAAAAGATGTGAAGAAAAGAACTTAGTACTTAATTGGGAGAAGTGCCATTTCATGGTTCATAAGGGAATTGTCCTTGGACATATCATCTCGTCCAAGGGAATTGAGGTAGATAAGGCAAAAATCGATCTT
Source organism: Magnolia changhungtana (assembly GCA_030180095.1). Lineage (NCBI taxonomy): Eukaryota > Viridiplantae > Streptophyta > Magnoliopsida > Magnoliales > Magnoliaceae > Magnolia > Magnolia changhungtana. The sequence continues at coordinate 722,785 of JASAUF010000583.1, read as the reverse complement.
ATCTCTAACCTGCCTCCACCCAAGAACATCAGAGATGTGCGATCCTTCTTAGGACACACAGGATTTTATAGGCGATTCATAAAGGACTTTAGCCTCCTCTCTCGTCCTTTGTGTAATCTTCTTCAAAAGGATGTTCCATACGAGTGAACTGTGCAATGTCAGGAAGCTTTCACCAAACTTAAAGGCATGTTAACCACTGCACCCATCATGCAGCCACCCGACTGGAGCCTTCCTTTTGAGCTTATGTGCGACGCCTCTGATTATGCTCTTGAAGCGGTGCTAGGTCAGAGAAAGGATAAGAGGCCCTACGTCATCCATTATGCGAGTAGGACTTTAAATCCTGCCCAATTGAACTACTCAACTACAGAAAAGGAACTCTTAGCTTTAGTGTTCGCCTTAGACAAATTTAGGTCCTATATGATCGGATCCAAGATCATCATCTATACAGATCATGCGGCACTGAAGTATCTTCTTTCCAAGAATGATTCTAAGCCCCGCCTGATACGATGGATCCTTCTACTCCAAGATTTTGATTTAGAAATTAAAGATAAAAAGGGAGTAGAGAATGTAGTGGCCGATCACCTTTCTCGCCTTAATACCTCTGATTCCCTTGAGACGACCCATATCAACGACATGTTCCCTGATGAACAACTGTTCAGAGTCTCTCATTCACCTTGGTTCACTGACATTACTAATTATCTTGCCACAGGTTCCATACCGACACATTGGACTGGGCAAGATAAGAAGAAATTTTTTTTCGAGGTGCACAACTTCTTCTGGGACGATCCATATCTGTTTAAATATTGCCCAGACCAAATCTTGAGGAGATGTGTGCCAGACGATGAGCATCAGAGTGTCATCTCCTTCTGTCACTCACAGGCCTGTGGTGGTCACTTTTCTACAAAAAAAAAAAACCACGGCCAAGATTCTGCAGTGTGGCTTCTATTGGCCCACTATGTTCAGGGACACTCATGAGTTTTGCAAAGCTTGTGAGCGTTGTCAAAAATTGGGAGCGTTGTCCCGTCGAAATATGATGCCCTTGAATCCCATTCTTATCATAGAGGCATTTGATTGCTGGGGCATCGATTTCATGGGACCATTCCCCCAATCTTTTGGAAATTTATATATTTTGCTTGCCGTAGACTATGTCACTAAATGGGTCGAAGCGATTCCATGTCGGAATAATGACCATCGCACGATCATTAAATTCCTAAAAGAAAACATCCTTTCCCGATTCGGAACGCCTCGAGCCATCATTAGTGATGGGGGCTCACACTTTTGTAATAGGCCATTCGAGAGTTTAATGAAGAAATACGGTATCTCTCATAAGGTGAGCACCCCATACCACCCACAGACAAGTGGGCAAGCTGAGATTTCTAATAGGGAGATCAAACACATTTTGAAAAAATGGTTAACCCTGACCGTAAGAATTGGTCAATTCGATTGACCGATGCCTTATGGGCATACCGTACTACTTTTAAAACCCCTATTGGAATGTCTCCCTTTAGACTTGTCTATGGGAAGGCTTGCCACTTGCCTGTGGAGTTGGAACATAGAGCCTACTGGGCGATCAAAAATTTAAATTTCAATCTGAACAACGCTGGCTCGCTACGCAAACTTCAGTTGAATGAACTTGAAGAAATCCGGAACGACGCATACGAGAACTCGAGAATTTACAAGGACAGGATGAAGGCGTTTCATGACCAACATATTCTACGAAAATCATTCACGCCAGGCCAGAAAGTCCTTTTGTATAATTCTCGATTACATCTTTTTCCGGGTAAGCTTCGATCTCGTTGGACCGGCCCTTACATTGTTGTTACTGCATATCCTCATGGGGCTGTCGAGATAAGAGACCCCGACAATGGCAAGGAGTTTAAAGTAAATGGACATCGCTTAAAGCCATTTGTCGAGAAATTTGATTCAGAGGATATGTCCATGCCTCTGACTGATCCTGTTTACCAGGAATGATTTCCTAGTCTGATGGAGGTATAGGTAGGTTATTGCTTTCATAGGACTAGACTAGTTGCTTTGGTCTGGCTGAAGACGTTAAACTTAGCGCTCCTGGGAGGCAACCCAGCTTTTTCCATTTATTTCATTTTCCTAGTTAGATAGTTCAATGTTTGTGGGCAACATTACTGCAAACCCTCACGAGACTACAACTCGTCCACTAGGGGCAACCTAGGGGTTTAAAGGCTTGTTGCATGCGCTAAATGCAATCGAGAGCACCTGCGAAAGTGGTATAGGTAGGATTTTATTTCTTGTTATTTTTGTATTGTTTTTTCTCTCGTGCTCACCCGCTCTCATGTTGAGATCTCTTGGAAAGTCTCTCACGATTCATCATTCAGGTACTATCTTCTCATCACTTCTCTTTTACTTTCGTTGTCCCATGTACATTCCATGCTCATATCTTTTATATTGAGGACAATGTAGATTTTAGGTTGGGGGTGGGAGATTAGGTAACCTAATCAGTGTTTTCTTGGTCTTGAGCAAAAATTGTGAAAATTTTTAAATTTTTTCTGAAAATTCTTGTGAATTTGAAGTGATTTTGACGACCATCTTGGATTTATAATTTTAAGATACGTAATGTTGGTAATTCATGACTTTTGGATTCAGTTATCTGTAGATTTCACAGTTAAGTTTGAATGGTTAATCCATGATTAGAAGTTGGAAACATTGATTGAGTCATGATTTCACATGTCACATCTTGCTTACACATTAAGAATTCAGTTTGAAACTAAAGGGTTATTTTGGTAATCACTGAGCATGAAAGAAACCAGCTTAAAAGATTTGGCCATCAGGGTTTTAAAAAAAAAAAAAAAAAAAAAAAAAAAAAAAGAGAATTACACCATGGGTTTGCTCCCTATAAGTGTGGATTCGATTTTCCATGATTAACAGTTAGAAAGAGTTGGGCGACTAGTTTCACCATAGGTCTGCTCCCTATAAGTGAAAATTTGATTCCCATCTTGACATTAAAAAAAATGAAAGAATGATCTGTGAGGCAAAGTACTGGTTTAGGTGATGGTAGTTATGAATTTTCTGATTGATTACTAATGATATCATGAAATCGACAATTTGATCCCTTAATGATGATAGGCCGAGATTTCACTATACACCCTTATTCTAGTTTATGGATTAATATTTGAACTTGATTATGAAATTCACCGTGCATGAGAGGCCAGGAGAAATTGATAATCAACATCCATGAATCTTAAGATTTCTCATATCTGGATTGTTTTCAAAATATTATTCGGCTTCACAAGAATTGTCTCGTAATTCTCAACTTAATTTTCGCATATTTTGCTCGGGACTAGCAAAATGCTAGTTGGGGGTTGTGTTGAGGGTTAAATATTACATATTAGACCCCATTTATTACCTGGATTTACGAGTATGATACTGTTTAACGTCCGGTTTTAATTGTGTTTTGTTGCAGGATGCAATCAGGAGCGTAAACAAAAATTGGGTATTAAAAGCGTGGATTTAGCACTCCGATGTCACAAAAGCATCGACGATTTTACACAGCCGAGATCCAAAAAAATCGAGAAACTGAAGCTCAAGTGGCCCGAAAGTCCTCCAGAATGCAAGATCACAGGTTTCCCACCATCCGTTCTGATCAAAACTTTATACATGAGCTGAAGAGCATAAATGAACCGTACATTTCGAATTTCAGCTCCTGGATCTCTGTGGAAGTGGCTTAACGGCTAGATCAGCCCATAAATTATCAAATCTGGGGCCCACATGCTACTTGGATATGCTTCACAATTGGTCTCAACACGTAAAATGAGGTGGAAAAACGGATAGACGGTACGGATTTCTCTCAAACATCACAGTGAAGCCCACATGACGGTGTGCGTGCATTCAATGCACGCACACACGAGCCGCACCGGACCCGCGTTCGGTCAACCAGGCGGCTGACCCGTCTTCCTTCGAGCACAGGAACAGCGGACGGACGCTGTCCATCCGATTTTCAATAGTGGGGCCCACTCATCGTCCTGTTCTAGGATCTGAACCGTCCATTGCATCTCTAGGGTGGGTGTGACCCTCACCTAGATGTCCGTTTGTTCCCATGCATACGTATGGACTTTGATCGCTGAAAAACGCATGATGGACGGCTGGGTTACAATCTCATGGGACACCACGGTTTGGATCAAAAAAATGGGCCTTCCCTAATGGTTTTTCGTAAGGATCCCAGTGGACGGACTGGATTTCTCCATACCCATCAAGGTGGGGCCCACCGACCGTCACAGCGCAGAGCCGAAGGCTCTGTTCGCAACAGAGCCTGCAGCGTTCACTTGTGGGCCATCATCATGGCTCGTAGGTCTGATCCGGACCGTTCAGCAGACTCCCACGATCTTTATTATCCAAGCCTGGGTGACAGAAGTTTAGAAGATATCGTGGATTGGATTTAAATCATCTAAACGGAGAACGGACGGTGATACGGAAAATCCAGTGGGCTACACTAAATCCGAACCAAAACAGTCCTTCTCGAATGGTTTTTCGAGGAGAAGCTGATGGACGGGATGGATTTCTCAGAGAACTGTGATAATGAGCCCCGCCATCATCTCAGCGCAAAAACGGAGGCCTTGTTGGCGCGTCCGTGAAACCCGACAGTTTCAAAATCCTGTGGGCCACCACCCTTGTTCGGTTGGCGAATCCAAACCGTCCATCATGTAAGGTGCTCAAAAACGTCCCTGGGGACGTTCTCCTTTTCAACAGAAGCGAGGGAAGATAGGAGTTTTCTGCCTCTGTTTTCGGTGCGGAAACTACATTGTGTCCGGCTGCGAAACAACTTCTGCACTGCGTCTGGCTGCGAAAAGCAGCACCGACTTCTTCTCCACGGCCCTTGCTGCATATAAGAAAGAGAGAGAGATTGAAGTTGGGGGGATAGCTGGAATTTGGTGGAGACGTGAGGAGAGAGAGAGAGAGAGAGAGAGAGAGAGAGAGAGAAACACAGGGAGTAGAGTTTGGGTTTTTAATTGTCTTTTTCTTCTTTCTTTTCTCTATTTTGTTTTGAGAGATCTAGTCCACTCATGTGTGGCTAAACCTCTTAGCTAGGGCTAAGAGGTGAAGCTTGTAGCGTGATGGGAGGCCTCTTTGTTTGTGCCTTTTGTTTAGACTGATCTGATATTGATTTGGGTTTAATTAAGGGAATGTTTTCAGTCTTTAATGGTCTGTTGTGACTGAAATTACAATGGGTCTGCAATGGCTTTGAGCATGTTCTTTTCCTCTTTATGTTTATGATGTCAGGAAGCCCTGTTGTTCACTATCGTCTCCTGGGCATGGTCGGATGACGGTACCCTTTCCTAACCTGCATAAACATGTTGATTGGTTGGTAATTAGTTTAATTCTGTTGTTTGCTTTGTCTCCTGGGCATGGTTTGGTGATGGAATCCATCCTAATTCATATACCTTTCATCTTTTCAAAACTATATCAATGGCAGTTCAGTTAATTTCCCTGATTTTTAATCCAGGCATAAGGTTTCCCTGATCTCTACAAGTGGATCCTCTGAATCCCTAGTTTCCCTTCTTCTAAATTTCTCATAAGTTTTAGATAATAATCTTACAATTATTCCTCAAATACAAATCAATTTAGATTTCATCTCATTCTAGTTCTACATCTGGTTATTTTTAGATAACGTACAGGTTTCAGTCCCTGTGGATTCGACCTCGGTCTTACCGAGTTATTACTACATCACAACCCTATACTTGGGGAGTGAACAACCCAAGGTTGTTGTCCTCATAGGACCACAAACATCAGAATAAACCAAAACTAATGCATGCACTTTATTAACATGAGGAGCAGATTTAACGAATGAAACTCTATGTTGTTTCCCTGATAAACAATCAATACAGGTTTTGAGAGGTGTACTTATCACGTCTGGAAGGAGCCGCTTCTTTGCTAGTACCTGAAGCCCTTTTTCACTCATGTGACCTAGACGCCTGTACCGCATGTCAATAGCTGAATCTTCTGCCACGTTCAACCCACCCTTGCACATACTGACACTTACCTTGTAAAGGGTGTAACACTTCTTTCCTCTGACCACGATCAATGAACCCTTAATGAGCTTCCATCGCCCACCAGGAAACCGGCTTTCATAGCCATCATCATCCAACCTTCCCATCGACATCAAGTTGAGGTGAAGGTTTGGGATATGTCTTACATATCTGAGAACTAATGTGCAGCCCACATTGGTCTTCACACAAATATCATCGATTCCCACGATTTTCAATATGCCGAAATTTCTCATCTTCACGGTCCCATAATCACCTGACTTATAACTTGTGAAGAAATCCCTGCGTGGAGTCACATGAAAATAAACTCCCGAGTTAATCACCCAGTCGGTGTCCTGACTCATAGCTGTGAGACATACATCGTGATCTGCTGAAAGAATAACTATAATGTTGCCATCTGAGGTGACCGTAGTGAAATTTGATTCATTTTCCTTTCCTTTTCATTTCTTATTGTTCTTAGCCTTACGACATTCATGCTTATAGTGGCCCTTTTTGTCACAATTCCAGCATTTAACATCTTTTTTGTTAGTCGACTTGCCTCTTGATTTATCTCGGGCTTTCCCGCCCTTCTTGTTCTTTCTCCTCCCCCGTTCCTGTGTCACAAGGGCCTTTTATTGAGTAGACCCCTAAGACTTCCTCCTTGTCTCTTCATTGAAAAGACAACTAGTTACCTATTCCATGGATATCTTTCCATCTAGCGCGGAGTTACTTAGAGACACTACCAATGTCTCTCAACTGTCAGGTAATGAACTAAGCAATAACAAAGTCTGCAATTCATCATCCAAGACCATCTTCATAGAGGAGAGTTGGTTCACTATATTGCTGACCGCATTCATGTGCTCGGCCACAGAACCACCATCCTTGAACTTGAGATTCACAAGTCGCCTTATCAGAAAAATCTTATTACCGGTTATCTTCCTCTCATACAACTCTTGTAATTTTAGCCATAGGCTAGCGGCTGAGGTCTCTGTAGACACATGGTGAAACACAGAATTATCCAACCATTGTCTAATAAACCCCACCGCCTTTCGGTCCATCTTCTTCTAATCATCATTAGACATATCCTTTGATTTTGCTGATATGACTAAAATTGGAGAATATAGGTCCTTGTAATAAAGCAAGTCCTCCATTTTAGCCTTCCATATGGTCCAGTTAGAACCATTGAGGCTGATCATCCATGATGGGCCACCTTTCATAATTCAAAAACCGATCCTACCCATTCAATGAACTTAGCTTTGATACCACTTTATTGGGAGCCTTACACAAAACCTTAGGATCTAGCCTCTCGAAACAAACCAGAATTATGGAATAATAAAGCAATGAAATAATTCAAAGCATAAATCACACACCACACAAGAGATTTTTACGTGGAAAACCCTCAAAGAAGTAAAAACCACGGGACCTTGTCCAGATCAACAATCCACTATGAAGTAGAACGTTACAACCTTCTTCACTCATGCAGGAGTAGATAAATAATAAGAGAAACAAAGAAAAATGGAGAGATCTAATTGATTACGAGGACGTGGAAGCGCTGAGATATCAAGTGCACAATAGATCACCTCTACGAGCAGAATCTCCCTTCCACAAGTTTCCTCTCTCTTTCTCTCTTCCTCTCACCCCTTTGTTAGCCCTAAACCTTTTAGCAAATCCCTTGTAAAGCTTTAGAAAACCTTCTTGTCATACTTAGAAAACCCTAAGTACCTCCAATTTAACGTTTTAGGAAACTCATTTCCGCATCCTAGTTGTGGAAGGACTTGCGACACGAAATCCACGCAAAATCGCAAAACGAATCTGCGTAACCTCGACTAGTTGTACCGAGTCCACGACCGGTCAAGCGCTACCCACGACCGTTCGAGATCCTCTTTCAACTAGTCGAGCACCCCAGAGAAAAATAGTCCACAGTCGCTGGACTTTGAGTCGTGCCACGACTCGACTCCATGACTGGTCGTGCACCAGCCCTCGACCAGTCAAGCGAGGCTCACGACCATTCGAGCATGGGACAAAAAATTCCATCAATGCATACATTATATATATTTACCTTCGTGGATGGAGTTACACTCCAACACCATAGCTCTAGAACTCAAAGACCATGAGGACATCGGTTTTTTAACGCCTTCCAGGCTAGATGGTTATCTGACATCTTACTGACTACACTGCTATCTGGTACCACTACTAATCATGGACAAGCTTATGACGCCAACTCCAACTATATAAAATGAGTAAAGCTCAATAATTATAGAAAACACCCGATGCCTAATGGCTAAAGAGATATTATGATAATGTGGAATAAACTAAACAAAATACACATGTTTTGTTATGAACAGTATACAAGAGTGGAGAGGACCTTTCTTAATAGAAATTATCTCAGACATTGTTTCGGGCATTCGAGAACCCTTTCTGCACAACATATCATATGCGGAATGAATGTCATGAATTCCTCTTGCGGGGCTTCTTGAAATTAATATTAGTGCAAGCTACCCTTAAAATACAAAAGAGACGTGACAATGGGTTACTTGACTGAAAGAATTGAAATGAGAGAGGGGGTCCTTTCCTGTCGGTATATAAAGATCCTTGGTCACTGAAAGTCACTGTGAAACAAGCTTAACAAGGGTTGCACATGGTCACTGTGACTTGTGTATGGTCCCACATTCAAAGTTGAACACTCCAAAATTCAGGCCGGTCGACCCATTTTGTGGGCCATCAAGTGCATTCGGAGTTTTTCGGGAGATTGTCAGTTTTTACCTATGGTGTGGCCCACCTAATGAGAAGGTGCAGTGAGTTCGTTAGGGGCGCGGATTGGATACTGACAAGGTCAGTAGCCAAATCGCTACTAAAGTGATGTCAGCAAGCTCTGTGGACCCCATCATGATGCATGTGTTGTATCCATACTGTCCAACCATTTTTAGAGATCGTTTTATGGCATTAAAAACAGAATGAGATAATCTAAAGTTCAAGTGGGCCCACCACAGAAAACTTTGGAGCCGTCACACCCACCGTTGAAACATTTATAGGGCCCACAGTGATGTATTTTTGAGATCCATCTTATTCATAAGTTAACATAGAGATAGATGAAGTGAAAACAAAAATATCAGCTTCATCGGAAACTACTGTGGCCCCTAAGAATTTTTGATAGGTGGATGTCACAGTCCCCCCTATTTTCTATGGTGGGGTCCACTTGAACTTTTAGATCTATCTCATTCTCTTTGTAATGCTATAAAACGATCTCTAAAAATGGTTGGACGGTATGAATATAGCACATGCATCATGGTAGGGTCCACAGAGCTTGCTGACGTCACTTCAGTAGCGATTTCGCTACTGACCTTGTCAGTATCCAATCGGCGCCCGTTCGTTAGGAACTTGACCGGAATCCCTCGCAACACCTGTTGTACACTCGGCGTACAACATCAGTTGGGCCAACCGTGTTATGTGTGTAGCATTCACTCTGCCCATCAAGTATGCCCCCGTCGTGTTCACCAAACGGCTCATCAGCCCGATCCAAGACTGAGGTGGGGCACACAATGAGAAAAACACGTACCATTGTGGCTCCCATTCAAATCTATGGTTGGCGTTGCCTCACCATTGGTCTATGTGGTGTGGCCCACCTGAGCTATTTATTAGGCTGATTATTTTCCCGAAGGGCGTAACAACTAAAAGCACACCGGATGGATGGAGTAAATGTCAGCAAGACAATACGATGGCCACATAGCTTGCGTGTTGTACGTATGCGAACAACAGATGCGAGTATGACGGGAGTCGAATTTCGTACTGTAGCGAACAGCAGGGACGTACAGGTCGGTGCTGGAAAAGCTCTGTGGCCCCACCGTGATGTATGTATTTTATCCACGCCGTCCATCAATTTTGCTAGCTCATTAGGAAGTCAAAAATGAGGCCAATGCAAATTTCAGATGGACAAGATTTCAGAAAACAGTGGTGATTGAATGCTCATCATTAAAAACTTCCTACGGCCTACTGATGTTTATTTTCCATCTAACCTGGTCACACAGATCTAGACGAAGGAAAAACACAAATATCAGCTTGATACACAACTTTTGTAGCTGGCCCCTAAGAAGTTTTTAATAGTGGTCATTCAATTACATTGTTTCCTATTTTGTGGTCCACCTGATATTTAGATTTGTCTCATTTCAGGAATTACAGCCTAAAATGACTTACAAAAATAGACAGACGGTGTGGATATAATACATACATCATGATGGGGCCCACTGATCAAACGTGCTGTCTGCTACCCGTTTCACGTATGTTAGTAAAACGGCCGTTGTATGCAATTCCCGTCGCGGTTTCATGGTCTTGAACAGAAATTCTGCAAAACCAACGAGCGTGTGGAGTGGATTATATCTCAGAAACAGTTCAACAGATGTACCACATTGTATAGTTCTCCGCTGCAACACTCTCTCTAATTCTTTCGTAAAGAAAAAAGAGGTACTTCTTGTTGATTCTTTCCTTTTTTTCATTAATATTACAATGGTTGCTGTAGATTTCCCCCTCATTTTCATTAACATTACAATGTTGCTTGCTTGTGTTGTTGTCAATGGGCCGGGATGGCTGGGCCTGGGCCTAAGATTTGAGCACGTTCAATAAAATGGCCAAGCTTGTGGCTGGACCTGGGCCTAGGCCTGGGCCTAAAATTTGAGTCATTGGCCTCTCTGGTACTAGGGCGGTACTGGAAAAGCTCTCATCTCATGATGTACGTGTTTTATCCATGCTATCTATCCATTTTCCTATCAGTATAAAATCCTTAGCAGTCGCTTGGCACTTTTGGGGGGATTTGAGGGGATTTCAAAGTCCCTAATTGTTTGGCAGCACAAAGTAACTGGGGTTCAAATACAGGGTGTTTGAAATGTGCGGTGAAGGCTTGGATTACCTCTTAAAAAATTTCAAGAGTTGCATGTGTTACATGTGTATCACTAGACTATTAATCTATTGGACACATCGCTCACTACCGATTTCCCAAAATAATTAGATTATCTATTGCATTTCTATAATTATGTTAAAACAATGATCAACGTCGTCCAAACACTGTCCATATAAATCAATGGTTAAAAATCATTGTTTAGTCACTCGGACTTGATCTTGTGCTTGTGGCCCATATCAGATTTGGAATTTCATCGTTTTCGGGCAAAGTATATATTTCAGAGGGCTTATTACAACCATTGTGTCAAATATTATATACATTCACTAATTAGAGATATTAAAGTTATTTAGTAATTAAATTTATACCCTTGTGAATATACTAGACATAGTTAATTTTGTATTAAAGTTTATGAATCTATAGTACCAAACACAAAAGATGGATTTCAAATCCAGGTTCTGAATCCAGGGTTCCAAATCCACGCTCCCAAACAGGCCTTTATTTAGTTATATCAAGTCACTTACAACAAGCCTAACAGGAGTCACTTTAACTCATGTATGACATCCAATCCGTCCAGATGGTGGTCCCAACTTTAAAGTTGAACACCCCAAAATTCTGGCGCATCAAACCATCATGTGGGTCATCAAGTGCATTCGGAGGTTTCTGGGTTGCCAGTTGTTATAACAAGTCACTTTCAACGGTAGATATTCAGTCTTCACTGTTTCCTGTTGTGCGGCTGAATTATGTTTTGTGACTGCCTCATTTTTAATTACTCAGGTCCTTACTCACAAACATCAAGGTGGGCTCCACCTAAATTCTACAGGAGACTGTCGCGGTAATCCGAGTCTTGATGGGAAACGGATTGGCTACTGCCCCTGCCACTATCCCGGTGGCTGGTGGTTGGTTCTCTATGGCCCCACCATGATGTACGTGTTTCATCCATGACATTCATCCATTTTTACAGATCATTTTAGGGCTTTGTCCCAAAAATGAGAGCTCAGGTTGACCACACAACAGGAAAACAATAGTGATAAGATATCCACCATTAAAATCCTTCTAAGGCCCACTGTACTGTTTATTTGACATCCAATCTGTTGATTAGGTTATACAGACAAAGAAGAAGGGAAAAAAACAAAGATCAGGTTGATCCAAAACTTTAATGGGCCCAAGAAGTTTTTAATGGTCTATCCTCATTCAATGTTGTTTCCTATAATGTGGTTCACTTGAGATTGGCATATATCTCATTTTTGGTCTCATACCCTAAAATGATCTATAAAAATATATGGACGGCATGGATGAAACATATACATCATGGTGGGGCCCACAGAGCACCAACCACTATCCATTGGCCGGTGGCGGGGGAGTAGCTAATCCGTTTCCATCCCGATGGGACTTCGATTGGTTCCATACTAGCCATTACTGAAAAGACCTGTGGGCCATCATATTGTATGTGTTTTATCCACACATCCATCCATTTTAACTGTTTATTTGAGGGCATGATCCCTGTTGGGAAAAAAATATGACAAGTCCTTAAGTCGGCCAAAATAGTGAAAGAATGGTATAGCAATGGCTCGGACTTGTCGGATGCCGAGTCCAAATAGAGCCCAAAATCCATAAGGGCACTGAATGGAGAGACATAGCTCAGACCATGAGGCCCCTTACCGGGCCGTAGCTTGAGCGTCCCGAGCCATAAAGCGAAACCTCAAAAGGAGTGCACCTCAAGGCCCGATTGAAGCCTTCCAGAGGAAAACCTAAACTGACTAAATAGGATCAGTCGGTCCTAGAGCCGCCCGAACTTCAGTCCGACTTAAGGGTTGAGTCGGCCAATGAAGTAAGCAGAGAATTAGCCATAGAGTTTATCTCAGCACAACCACGTGGAAAGATAAGCATTGGCCGAGCTTTACATTGTTCCATATTCAGAAGTTTCCTACTAAAACTCTAGATTCTGCCCGAGATCTTCGGAAGATAAGGAAATAATCTTCGAAGATCAACAGAACGTAGGGATTACGGATCCGCAAAGATTAAAATCTATCTTTACAAGATTTTCTCTAAGGAACACGAAAACCTTACAGGGTATGACGCCATTATATATACAAAGACCTATATAGTGAAAGGTATGGAAAAACTCTTGCCCTCAAAACCTTTTAAAAGAGACCCAGATTCTGAGTTTAGCAGCAGAGGGTCCCCTGGCAAGACCAGGGTCACCTTTCTCTTCTTACATGTGTGCAGATCCCAAGGTCATAGAAGAGGCAAGCCAAAAACAGCATCAACAGCTTGGCGCCATCTGTGGGAAAAGATACGAAAGGTCGTTTTCCAAGCTCTATCCAGAAGATTCAAACGGGTTCCAATGGCGAGAACTAGGAGAACTGTTTAAGATGAACCGAATGAAGACGCTGTCACTGGACCCCCAGCAACTGAAGGACCGCCAGGTACGAACGGAGCCCAGGGGGCCTAGAACAAACCTGTCAACCCACAAAGTTCTGCAGCCTGTTCGGCAAACTCTGCTTCCACCAGGCATACCCAGCGGAATCGAGGGAATGGTCGGTTAGACAAGGAAGTCCAATAGCTTAGGACTGATATAACTTCATGAAGCAAATGCTGGAATAGATTCATCGTCACCAAGTTCAGCTGCCTCAGCACAACGATGGTCAAGCGACGAACGTTCCACGACAATTCGCCGACCCTCACCCTGTCGCTCCGCGATTTGTTCCTCAAGTAAAGTTAGCACCATGGTTTGTCCGAACCAGTACCCGCTCATTTTGAGACCGCCCCGCTACCCACCACTGATCTCCGACACGAAATAGATCGGAGAAGGCGCAGCAGTCCTCCGGTTGAGGGAATGACAGAGAGTGACGAACCCTGAAAAGCTGACCTCCAGGACTTCAGGAGGGAAGTGCAGGAAGAGATCGCAGATATGAAGCAGAACCGCTACACCAATCCAATGGCATCCGAGGCAAAGGCGTCCCCGTTCACGGAGGAAATTATCAAAGCTCGGTATCGGAGCGATTCTGCCTTCCGCAGATCCCGCCCTTCACTGGTAAAACCGATCCAACTGAGCACGTTGAGTCTTTTCAGACTTACATGGAGTTGCGTGACGCCTCGAATGCCGTGATGTGTCAACCATTTTCTCTCACTTTAGCCGACGTAGCACGTCTTTGGTTCAAACAATTAAAACTAAAATCGATCAGCTCCTTCACCGAACTCAGTGACACTTTCCTTGCCAATTTCATTGGCGGGAAGAAAAAAAATGAAGTCATCTGCGCATCTGAACAAATTATATCAAGCGTTTCAATTTTGAATCACTCCAAGTTCGGAAACACTCGGACGAGACAGCTCTGAATTCAATTATGCAAGGTGTCCGAGACAAGCCATTTCTCGCATCTCTCGACAAGAACCCGCCAATTATTCTAGCCGAGTTCATAGCTCGGTCAGACAAGTATGCAGACGTCGAAGAAACCCGCATCCCGCGCAAGGCCTCCCAAAACGCAAAAATCCTATCCAAAGAGCCAGCCAAAAAGGAAGATGACTCAGCTGCTGGAAAAAGGCAGAAAGATGATCGATCTCGCGATGAACGTAGGTCGGGAAAATGGCCTGATCATAAATTTTCGACATACACCCCGCTCAACAAGCCACAAGAACAGGTATTAATGGAGATTAAAGGTGAAGGATTTGTCAACTAGCCAGACAAACTTCGGGGCAACCCGAACCGATGAAATAAAGGCAAATACTGTCATTTCCATCATTATCATGGACACAACACGAGCGATTATTATAATCTGAAGCAGAAGATTGAGAGGCTCATCCGAGAGGGCCATCTCAGCGAGCAAGTCGATCCTGGAGTCAAAACTACGGAAGAACGCCTAAACGATAACAGGTCCATTGAGGATATTCGAACTATTATCGATGGCCATTTGGGTGGAGGAGATTCATGTAATGCTCGGAAAAAGCATGCGAGGAATATTGTTCGGCCTGAGTCCGAAATCATAGTTCTAGCCCGACCTCTAAAGAAAAAAAAATCTCGAAAAGTACGCGATAACATTCACAGGGGAAGACGCTAAGGGCGTTCATCATCCACATGACGATGCTTTGGTCGTCACTGTCACTATCGCGAATCACCGAGTTTTCAGGGTTCTTATCGACACGGGTTCATCTGCAGATGTACTGTTTACACAAGCTTTCGACAAGATGGGCACTGAACGATCAACTTTGTAGCCCGTAAGGACTCCGTTGATTGGATTTTCCGGTAAACAGGTCCTTCCCGAGGGAGCGATTTACCTCCCACTCATTGCTGGGGAAGCACTGAGTCAAGCCACTGTTATGGCCGACTTTTTAATAGTCAATCAATCTTCAGTTTACAATGCTATTCTTGGTCGACCTTCCCTCTATCTCCTTCGAGCCTTCATCTCAACTTACCACATGTCCATGAAGTTTTCGACTGAAAACGGCACCAGGGTAGTCAAAGGGGATCAACACGACACTTGACGATGTTATGCTACTACCCTGTGGGCACCTACGGAGGTCGCGATGATCGAAACCCTAGATCCACCCGACCAATCTCCCGGCCGAGGTCAGCCTGTGGAAGAGCTCATCCAAGTACCTTTGAACGAGTCGGACCCTTCGAAGACTGTTCAAATTGGGTCATCCTTGACTACGCCGTTGAAGGAAAAGTTGATACCCCTGTTATGCCGATACACCGATGTCTTCACGTGGACTCATGAAGACATACCGGGTATTGATCCTTCAGTCATGACTCACCAGCTGAATATCGACTCGAACTTCAAGATGATCCGTCAGAAACGGCGTGCCCTCGGCCCTGAAAGATATGCTATAATCGAGGAAGAGGTTGAAAAACTCCTCAAAGCTAACTTCATTGAAGAAGTACATTACCCCGAATGGGTAGCCAACGTTGTGTTGGTCAAAAAGGCTAACGGAAAGTGGCAGGTCAGTATAGATTATACCAACCTAAATAGAGCCTGCCCTAAGGACAGTTTTTCCCTTCCTTAGATTGATCAGCTGGTCGATAGTACTGCGGGGCATGAATTACTCAATTTCATGGATGCTTATTCAGGATAAAATCAAATTGTAATGCATTACTCTGATAAATAAAAAATCACATTTATCATTAACAAAGGTCTTTATTGTTACCGAGTAATGCTATTCAGGTTGAAAAATGTTAGGGCGACCTATCAAAGGTTGGTCAACAAAATGTTCGCTCGACTCATAAGACGGACAATGGAAGTCTACATTGACGACATGCTCGTTAAAAGCATTAAAGCGACCGACCATATAACCGATCTGGAATGAAATGTACCTTATCTTACGAAAGAACCAGATGAATCTTAATTCGAGCAAATGTGCATTCGATGTGGGTTCTGGAAAATTCCTTGGATTCCTGGTCAGTCAACAAGGGATTGAGGCTAACCCAGAAAAAATTAAAGCTCTACTTGACATGGAATCTCCTAAGATGATCAAAGACGTGCAACGATTAACAGGAAGAATTGCCACCTTAAATTGTTTTGTGTCCCATGCAACCGACAGATGTCTCCCCTTCTTCAAACAGTTGAAGGGTCGGCAGATTGTCGACTGGATAGAAGAATGCGAAGGCACCTTTTAACAGATCAAGGAATACTTAGGATCACCACCGTTACTTTCTAAGCCTGAGCAAGGTGAGCCATTACTGATTTATCTAGCAGTATCCGATGCAGCCGTAAGCTCGGCCTTGATTTGAGAACATGAAAGTAAACAATTCTCGTTTTACTACATCAGCAAGGCCCTCGTTTCATCAGAAATAAGATACCCGACTTTGAAAAAAGTGGCCCTGACACTGGTTATATCGTCCCGACGCTTAAGGCCATATTTCCAGGCCCACTTGATCATCGTCATGACCGACTAGCCTTTACGTCAGGTACTACAGAGACCAGAATCGTCTGGGTGACTCATAAAATGGGCAATTAAGCTTAGTGAATTCGACATTCATTACAAGCCTCGAACCGCAATTAAGGGACAAGCAGTGGCAGACTTCATCGTCGAAGTCACGGTGCGACCCGAAATTTCTGCTGCCGACTCAGTAGAGTTGTCCGATCGCATCCCTCCTGCCACTCCTTTTTGGTCTCTATTCGTTGATGATTTATCCAACTCCAACGTAAGCGAGGCAGGGGTAGTCCTAGAAACTCCTGATCACACAGCCATTCAGTATGCCTTGAGACTTGGATTTCAGGCTTCAAATAATATAGCCGAATATGAAGCCCTTCTCCTAGGACTCCGGCCGAAGGCTAGTTTAGGGGCCACTCATCTGAACATGTATAGCGACTCCTAACTAGTCATCAATCAAATAGCTGACATATATCAAGCTAGGAAGGAAAGACTGAAAGCCTATCTTGCAAAAGCCAAAGATATGATCGTCGGGTTCCACTAATGTTCTATTACTCGAATCCCGAGGGCCGAGAATGCTAAAGCTGACTTACTAGCAAAACTTGCCTTAGCCGATGAAGACAATATCCTCAGGTTCGTTCCTATCGAATTGTGGCCGAGCCAAGTGTTAGAAGAACCGAGTCTTCTACCTTGCTCCCCATTGATTCTGAACCATCTTGGCTTGACTCAATCATCAACTATTTGGAAACTCGCAAACTCCCTGAAGATCGGGCTGAAGCCCGGCGACTAAAAATTTGTATGGCTTGCTACACTATACTTAGCGACATCCTGTACAAGAAATGATATTATGCGCCCCTCCTACGATGCCTGAGGCCGAGTGAAGCCGACTATGTTTTGTGAGAAATTCATGAAGGCATTTGTGGTACTCACTCAGGCGGCCGGTCCCTGGCCCACAAAGTCATTCGACAAGGATATTACTGGCCGACCATCCAACAAGATGCTCGAAAACTCATTCAGGGTTGCGACAAATGCCAGAGATTCGCTACTATCCCTCGGCAGCCACCTGAAAAGCTAACACCAATGTTTGGGCCTTGGCCTTTCACCTAGTGGGGAATTGACATCATCGGGCCATTCCTTATAGGGAAAGAATAGACTAAATTTGCCATCGTCGCGGTCGATTACTTCACCAAGTGGGCCGAAGCCGAGCACCTGGCCAAGATAACTGAGCAAAAACATTATCTGAGCAACAGGCTCATTTCCTGGCCAAGATAACTGAGCAAAAGATTTTGTTTAGAAAAACATTATCTGCCGATTAGGGATACCTTGGACTATCGTCTCCGACAACGGAAAATAGTTCGACAACAAGCAATAACAGGAAATGAGCCTAAATCTAGAAATCGAGAACGTTTACTCGTCTCCGCGGCATCCACAAGTAAACAGACAAGTCGAAGCTGTCAATAAGGTTATCAAGTAGTATTTACGGACTAAGATGGACCGACCTAAAGGAGCATGGGCTGATGAACTTCTCAAAGTCCTTTGGGCATACCGAACTACAGCTTGAACTGCGATGGGAGAAACCCCCTTTTCGCTAGTCTATGACTCGGAAGCAGTCGTCCCCGTGGAAATCGGCCTACCTACTGCTCGAGTAAGTTCATATGATGGGCAAACTAATGAGGAGTTGCTAACTATCAACCTCGATCTTCTAGAAGAAATCAGAGACTTGGCTCGGTTTCGGACAACCGCCAATCAACGATTAGTGTCTTGGTCGTATAACGCCCGAGTCAAAGTTAGGCAGTTCCGAGTCGAAGACCTAGTCCTCCGAAGAACGTTTCGAAACACCAAAGAAATTAGAGCGGGGACATTAGGCCTCAACTGGGAAGGCCCCAACGTAGTTGCCAATGTTGTCCAACCTACTACTTATCGTTGGAAGACCTAACGGGATAACTTTTGCCTCACCCATGGAATATCGAGCATCTTAAGATATACTTTCTGTAGTTCAGCAGAGAAGTGATTCATACTCAGCTTATCTAATTAAATGCTTGCAAAAAGAAAATAAAGAAAAATGTGTAAAATGTTGAATAAGCAAAAAATATATATTCATTGATTAGTAAAGTGTTACATTAGTCAGCTCACTGATTACAGTTGTGTTGAAACAATACAATGATAAGTACTCGACATGCAAAAAGAGGTGTTCGATGTTGTTGACTCGGTCATCCTTGAAGCTCGGTCTGCTTGAAGTGCCTAAAACAGATGTGGGGAACAAAAAAGGGATTGGTCTCCACCACACCAACTCCAAGACTTGGCTTTGCCTGCTGTTGACTCGGTCGTCCTTAAAGGTCGGTGTACTTGAAGCGCTTAAGGCAGATGTGGGGAGCAGAAAGGAATTGTTCTTCACCACACCAACTTTAGGATTCAGCTTCTCCCACTGCACCGAGAGCTAACCTAGGAGATGCTGATGGAGCTACATCAGGAGCAGTAGCAGAGGCGTCATATGTTTATACCTCAGGGTCAGCTGCTGCCTCGCCACCAGACCCCGGCTCGCCATCGTCGAAACCGGACAAATCTAGATGGGGAAAAGTGCCTTTCATCACCCTGATACACTCGGCATAACCCTCTCGAAAAATGAGGCTCTTCTTTTTGAAAGCTGAAGATGAAAGGAGCTCTTCCACCGCCTCCTCTCTTGCAACTGCAAGGGCAGCCTTGGTCCCCTTAGCAAGCTCCTAAAGCTTCCTCTAGGCCATGGCCCACTCTATGGCCGCTTGTTCGAAGGCCAGCTTGACCTCTTCCAATCGCGAGGCCACGCGATCTCTTTCCGTTATGGCCAACACAAGAGCAGCCTTTGCCTCCTCGAGTTGGCCCTTCGCAAAGATAGCCCGAGATTCTGCAAAGGATAGCCGAGACTCCACATCTGACCCCCGAGTCTCAGCATCTAACAGCTTAGCCTCCGCTTTCACAGCTCACTTGGCCAAGGTAGATATCTTAGCACGCGCCTTCAGTAGGCAAGGAGAGAACTGCATAAGAGAAAGCTTTGTTAAGCAGGGAGTTTAGAGGGAATTGACCACAAAAGGGAGAGATGTTACCTCGAGCATCAGCGTGCCGATCCTGCCGAGCGTGTTGTCCATGGAAGAAGACTCCAGAAGAACGAAGAACTCCCCCGCGAACATCTTCCGACTCGCCCAAGGAAGGATCTCTTCAACCTTCTGGCGGAAGGCTACCCTCTTTTCCTCAGCCGCTCTTGCCCTCCAAGGTTCCCTCTCCTCAGCCCTGGGAGCAATGGAGGCTTCAGCCGGCTCGGCCTCGGAGACTTCTTGAGCTTCATCAGATGGCGTCGCCATGGCCTTAGCCGCCCCTGTCTCTTGAGTGACCATCCCCATCGCTTCCGCTGCCTCCATGCCCTCCATGCCTTCATCAACTTCGATAACAATCGAGGTGGTAAAAGGGGCGGACTTGGCTGGGCCCTTCGAGACTGCCCTATGTCTCTTCGAGGCCCTAGAGCTCGAGCGAGGCAGGGCTCAGATCTGAGTTGGGGGACGAAGAGAAGGCTGAGATTCAGACATCTCTACATATGAAAGAGAATGAGCGTCAGTATAATCAGATAGGCAGGAATAAAGAAAAATAAATAAATAAAAAGAACTTCTCACCAGTCACTGTCGAGTCAAAGCCCCACTCGAAAAGAAGCTCTGGTTAAAGAAGCCTCTTACAAGATCTCCTCTCCAACTCAAGGGCTAGGAAACTCTGAATCTGGGTCAGAGAATCCGAGTCAAGGTTCGGAGGTTGCTTCAGTATTGCTGAAAAGAAGAAGAATTACTTCCCCAATTTAGTAATAGCGAGTCAAAGAAAAGGAAAAAAGGACGGTAAGCCACATCAACTCTACCTGCCGCCGCACAAAAAGCCCGAGGAACAAAGGGGTGGATAGGCCCAGCCTCGGCCGACTCCCACCTACCGAGGGCCCAAAACTACCTATCTCTCCAGTGCTTATTCAATGAAGGGCCCGCCGGTATTCCGTCAGGAGTAGAAGAAGAACCAACCAAGATGCTGAGTGTGATCTCGGACTTGGTATAAATGGAGAAATTCATTTACACTCAGCTCTAGCTGTTGTGCCTCGACCTAGAGCACCGCGCAGCCGAACAAGTCCCTCCACCTATTCAGTACAACTTGTCCTGGGGCTATCCCCAAACTGCCTAGCAGTTCCTGAGCAATCTTTTGAAGCGGCAACCGGAGACCGCACTGTGGTGCAACAAGAAAGATCGCAACCGCCCCAGGTGGAGGTTGGTCGAGCAGCTCTCCAGGCCGAGGAAGAATTAGAATAACTGAGTCCAGAATGTGATAGTCAGACCGGATCTTCGACAACTCTTCTGCTGTCATCACAGAAGGAACGGGTCCTTTAACCCGTTCTTCGGTCTCAGTTTCCTCCTCTCCACCTCCCCTAGAATCATGGTGACCAGAAGAACCCCCAACGGCCATCTGGCCAGTAAGCGAATCCAATGCCTCCACTGACACCACCAACCTCTCTGCCGAAGGGTCTACAACCCTCTGCGAATGGTGAAACAGGAGGTCCGCGTCTCCAATAACCTTCGCCAATAGTGAGGGCGATTCCGAAGCCAACCAAAAGCCGCTCGCTTCACCCTCACCATTGAATCCTCCCTCCCTAGGGCTTGTGGGACCTAACATTATTAAAAAGAAAAGAAAGAGAGGAAGAAGGAACTCACCAAGAGAAATTCAAGAATGCTGAAAGGAGGAGAGAGCGTAAAAGATCACAGAGCCGAAATTTGCAAAGGGAGGGAATAGGTGAAAGCACAAGAGGGAATTGAAAGAAGGCGCGAACTGGCAAAAATTTGCTAAGGGCGATCCTCTTTCATAGAACCGACGCGTGGTTCCAACATTAAATGAGGAGCCGAAGCGATGCCTCCTTGAGTGCCTTGATTATACACGTGGCGACTCCCTGTGCGATAATGCCGAATGTGTGGCCACATGTCCGACAATCATACGCTTTGACGCTGCTACGACGACCACTCCGCTCGTGCGGTCTCGATAAATGAGTCGACGCGTGGTCGAACGAAGTGACGTATCTTAGAAGTTGGGGAAACCGCCCTATGTTCAATAAATGCTTCATCATTACTTGACTCTAACATAGTCCGACTCAATTCTGAAATACTCTGCAACCGCCTTAAGGCGATGTACGGAGTAGGGGGGCTTACCGTTGGGGAAAAAATATGACAAGTCCTTGAGTTGGCCAAAATAGTGAAAGAGTGGTATAGCAATGGCTCGGACTTGTCAAATGCCGAGTCCGAATAGAGCTAAAAATCCATAAGGGCGCTGAATGGAGAGACGTAGCTCGGACCGTGAGGCCCCTGACCCGGCCGTAGCTTAAGCGTCCCGAGGCATAAAGCGAAACCTCAAAAGGAGTGCACCTCAAGGCCCGATTGAAGCCTTCCAGAGGAAAGCCTAAATTGACTGAATAGGATCAGTCGGTCCTAGAGCCGCCCGAACTTCAGTCTGACTTAAGGGTTGAGTCGGCCAATGAAGTAAGCGGAGAATTAGCCATAGAGTTTATCTCAGCACAACCATGTGGAAAGATAAGCATTGGCCGAGCTTTACATTATTCCATATTCAGAAGTTTCCTACTAAAACTCTAGATTCTGCTCGAGATCTTCGGAAGATAAGGAAATAATCTCCGAAGATCAAGAGAACGCAGGGATTACGGATCCACAAAGATTAAAATCTATCTTTACGAGATTTTCTCTAAGGAACACGAAAACCCTACAGGGTACGACGCCATTATATATACAAAGACCTACATAGTAAAAGGTATTCAAAAACTCTTTCCCTCAAAACCTTTTAAAAGAGACCCAGATTCTGACTTTAGCATCGGAGGGTTCCCTGGCAAGACCAGGGTCACCTTTCTCTTCTTACGTGTGTGCAGATCCCAGGGTCATAGAAGAGGCAAGCCAAAAACAGCATCAACAATCCCAAAATAGGAGGCCAATTCAAATCTTAAGTGGACCACACCACACGAAATAGTGGTGATAAAATCAGATTACGTACTGAGTTATTCAGTAAGCTTTTATCGTAATGAGTAAACTCAGTTGGGCACACCGTGAATGTGTGTAGGTTATCCACCTGGTCCATCCATTTTTCCAGCTCATTTTAATGGTTAAGCCAAAAATTGAAGCATGCCCAAATCTCAAGTGGACCACACCACAGGAAATAGTGGAAATAATGAATTCTACCGTTGAAACCTTGGTAGGGATCACAGTGATGTTTATTTGTCATCCAACCTGTTCATAAGATTAAAAAGAAAAAAAAACATATGGATTAAGGGAAAAAAGAAATAACAGATTGATCCAAAACTTCTGTGGCCCCCAAGAAAGTTTCGATGGTAGAATTTCAATTCACATTGTTTTCGGTGGTGAGGTCCTCTTGAGATTTGGATATACTTCGTTTTTGGGCTAGAGCCTGTAACGCCTCAGATTTTTGTCAACTTGGAGTTAGACGTACTTGGGCGATGGGTCAATCCGAACACCTTAATTGCTTCTCAAAAACTCAATCCCAAAGTCTCAAATCCCCTTTCAACCCATTTCCTTCCAAATCTCCCATTCTACCTTTCACCACCTTGTTCTTTAATTGTTTCTAAGTACTGTCATATTAGGCATGAATCCTAAAGTTTAGGTGATGAAGAACAATACTTTAGAAATCTGTATAAAAACTCGAGTACCACCTCGAGCAGAAATCTCTCAGGACCAAATCCTTTAGAAATTAGACGAGGATTAACTAGTGTTAAATTAGATTACATACGAAATCCGCACTAATCACTTTAAATATGATCTGCAAGACTCAAAACTTGTAGAATTATCGACGCTACATTACCCTATAATCTAGGATCAATCTCATTACATGGCTGCTCTCGGGAGCATCATGAAACTCTGCATCAGATCTGGACCGCACATCGAAAGTCTGAAAAATACGAAGTTATAGAATTAGGACCACCTTGCTGGGCTTGACAACCATCTTGGAAGTCAAAACTAGATAGCGTCCCAGGGCTATTCACTTGAGCCCGGAGCGAGGAGTGTGAAAAAACATGGTTTTCTTTAGAAATTAAATCTAATTTAAGTAATCTGAGACTTGTCGCTTGTAGCCCAAATATAAGTAATCAGACCGTCGGAATCTGACCCAAATACATCCTCGGATCAGGGAACATTTTCCATACATGTCCGTGTACTTGTAACCCTGATCGAGTTTCAGTGACCGTTGAACTGAAACTAGTCCGCCACGTGTGATCTGGGAACCCGACTGGAACAAAAACTTAACTCGACCTAGATCTAAGGTCAGTGAGCTTAAGTCCGACCTTTGGCTCAAGGGGGGCTCCAAAAGTGCTCCGTTGAGACGGAACAGTCCGTATTTGGATATAACCTAAGTATACCATGGCCCTGAGTCTAATTTAGTGAGTTTTAAGCCTATATAAGGACCTTAAACCCTCTCTCATTCAGCCCATACGAATTTGAGAGAAATCCTAGGAGAGAGAAGCAAGAAAAGAGAGAGAAAGTGTGAGAAGAGTGAGAGATTCTTCCTGATACTCTACCCTGTTACCATACGTGCTTAACCATCACGATCTAATCGCTTTTCCGGTGATTCTGACTTCTTTCCTAGGTAAGAAAAACCTAACCTTAATCTGTTCTAAGGTTTCCAATGTTGCAAGTAGCGAAATAGCTGACTCAACTCGTGATTTAGGTCGTCATATCAACCTCGACGAAGACTTAGAGATTCTATCGACTTCGTTATGCTTCTACGGCGTAAGGTGTGGACTATAGACGTATAGGTTATGGTTTACAAGGCTTTCAATGTCAGTTAATGATTTATAACTGACAAGGGTGCTATTACACATGCAAAATGCGTCGTCTGTTTCGTTATACGAGTTTACATGAACTATGTAGAATATAGTGTATTCTATGCATATGTTGGAATATTTGAATATGTTTGGAATTTGGATTTGTGCTTAACATATTTATTTGTTGTGAGTATATGCCTAATACATGTGCAACAACTCCTTAGCAAAAGGACTTGCCCAAATTCACGTCACGGCAAACATACGTTATATGTGACTAAGTGTGTAGCCCAAGTGTTTGTAGAAATGTTTGAATGAACATGGAGCTCAGATTCATGCACACCATGGTTATCTGTTGCAGGTATATGCACGTGGTATGCGGGGCAACTCCCTAGTGAAAGGATTTGGCCTAACACATGTGTAATCCTCATACATCATGTAAGGTGATGTATGTAGTCTATGTGTTTGTGAAAATGTCTGAATGTGCTAGTGATCACCTAGAATACTTTGTAGGAGGATCGAGATACAAATCTCGGTTACCTCAATTATGTATATGATTTTCTACATGTACGTTATATTGTAATGTCGGTTTTATTTCATGAAGTGAATGTGTGTAAAATCTTGTTTGTATTGTATTTCATAACATGCTTCTTTGATTGTAAGAATTGAATTACTTGTTTATTCTTGCTTTAACAATCTCATATGATTCTTGATGAAATAAACTATGATTTAGTCCAGGCAGTCGATAACGGGATTAAATTCGTGGCTGAGATTCATTCGCCATGTAAGACGTGTTTGACGAACCCGAGCCGTACTTCGGTTGGCGACAGTGGTTAGGCCACGCGAAGGGCTTATGCACTTCATGTTGTTCAACTTGTCGTGCGCTCGTGCTAGTCGAGCTCATTAAGTAACCCGATCTGTCTAATGTATGCTCACCATGTTTGGACGCTACTGCTTGAACTTAAGGTACCAAACTTACCAGTGTAACCCCGTTAACCTTGGTACCTCGATCCGCTAAGACTGATGAGCAGGGCATGGTGGTATGGGACACCGTGGTCGAGCTTTCGGCCTACGCTGGAGCCACAAGCCTCCCCGTAGTGACCAGTGAGCAACCTAGACTCGTGAGCCAAATATGGTGGTATGGGACACTGTATTCGAGTTGTCGGCGTACACTGATAAGGTGATGGGGGGAGCGGTGCAACGAGTGCGTGTAACAACCCTGACAGCCCTTTATAGTGACCTCGAGCATACTCTGAATCTACGGAGAGGCGACGAGCCTTCCCATAGTAAACAGAGTATAAACTAGGCCTGTATTGATAAGGTGGTGGGGGAGTGGTGCAACGAGTGCTTATAATAGGCCAAGCAGCCCTTTATAGCGACCTAGAACCGCATCATCGTATGAGATTATCTAGGACTGATGACCCTAGAATGGATCATTATTTGGGAATGATATAAGGGAGGTACCTTAGTTTCCCAATACTGTTATATGAAAAAGGACTAATAATAACTCGGTAATCACGCTCATAACATAGCACTGCATGTGCCTGGCGTTGTGGAGCATTGAAAGATGAATGCATGCCACGGACGTAAGATGGTGTCGAACGAGGGAGCATTGGCGAGGGCATACATCATGACTACATTTCATCCTTATATTAATAAGAGTAATTAGGATTGTTTGACTGTACTGCTTTATCATTACCGCTTGATTGAATTGATAACATGTTAACCTATGCTTTATTGTTCCACTGAGTTAGCTACTCACTCCCATGTTACGGGATGGTGTTCTGGACACCCACCAGACTCTGTCTTAGATGCAGGTGTTGACGAGACACAGGAGGCTGAGCCTGACTACTACGATAATCAGGATGAGTTCTCCTACATGCAGTTCTCTAGAGGCTTCATTTAGGTCATTCAGATGACGGGGCTACAGGGTTTACCATTATAGTTGTACAATTTTTGGCATTTGGATTTTGAAACTAATACATGTATATGGTGACTCAGTAAGGTGTTCATACTCTATAGACCGATTGTGACCGTTTCTGGCTTTATATACATTTATATACATCTTTCAGTCTTTCACTTGCGTTTTATAACTTGATCTGGAGTATGAATTACTGTTTTGGTATAATCCCACTCATGATTTTGCACTGACATAGACAACATTCAATCATAAACATTTATATTGCATAAGTGATGTTTTGGAACTTGAGTGTTGAGTTGCTACTCGACCCCCGATTTTCAGGGCGTTACAGAGCCCTAAATTTATCTCTTAAAATAGATGGACAAAATGGATAAAATATGTAAATCATGGTGGACCCCACAAAGTTTAGGAGTTACTCAGTACGCAATCCACGTCTAGTGGTGATTGAATCCTGACCATTAAAAGCTTCTCATATGCTAAAAAGTGTTGATATTTGTGGTTTCCCTTCATTGAGGTCTGTGTCACCTAAGCAATGGGTTACATGGTTTTAACGGTGAGTGTTCAATTGCCACTGTTTCCTATAAGGTGGCCCACCAAAGATTTTGTTTTGCCTTATTTTTAGGCACATGCATTAAAATGAGCTACCAAAACAGATGGACGACATGGATAAAACACATGCATCATGGTGGGGCCACAGAGCTTTTCTAGCACCGATCGTACACTCTTATGTGCTACCCTACACAGTCCGAGTTGGTTTCTCGCATGTTTGTAAAACGGTGGTTGTAAACAATTCCCGGTGTGGCTTCGGTGGATGGCCAGATCCACCCAGGTTGGTGGATCCCTAACTGTGGGCCCACCTTGATTGATGTATGCACCTTACATCCATGAAGTCATCCATTTTGACATATCATTTGAGGGCGTAATCACAAAAATGAAGTAGATATAAATCTCAGGTGGGCCACACCACCGGAATGTTTATTTTCCATCTAATCTGTTGATAAGGTTACAAAGATATGGATGAAGGAACCACACAAATTTCAGCTTGATCTAAACCTTTTGTGTCCCATAAAAAAAATTTAATGGTCAATTACCACTGTTTCATGTGCTGTGGTCTACCTGAGTTTTGAATCTGGTTAATTTTTTGGATCCTACTCTAAAATAAGCTTTAAAAAATGATGGACGTCATCGATGTAAGACACGTACATCACTGTGGATCCCACAGTTAAGGGATCCACCAAAGCGGTGTCCATAAGACGCCGATTGCATCCTACCCCCATCGGTCTTTAGCCACGAACAGGCAGATTAGTGGGGGCATAGTGATGTATCTGTTTATCCATGCCCTCCATCCCTTGTCTCAGATAATTTTAAGGTATAAGCCTAAATTCAGGCAAATCCAACGCTTAAGTGGACCACATCACATATGACGCTTGCATTTAATGCAAGCCAAGCTTACTATTTCGTGTGGTCTACTTGAGGGTTGGATCTGCCTGATTTTTCAACTCATACCTTAAAATAATATAAGAAAATGGATGGATGGCGTGGATAAAAAGATACATAGAGGTAAGCCCCCACATATCTACCTGTTCGTGGCTAGAGAGGGGTAGGACGCAATTCGCATCCATGCACATAACGTTTTCATGGGTCCTGAACAGAATTTCTGCAAAACTCACAAGCATATCGAAGGGTACATATCAAAATAGTCAAACATATGTACAACATTGTATAGTTCCCCACTACAACACACTCTCTTGGAGAGTCCTTCCTGTACCTTTTTCTTCCTAAAAGAAGAAATAGGTATGCTTTTCTTCTAAAACTTATACTTTTTTCATTAACATTAAAATGATTGCTGTAGTTCTAGTAGATTTTAGTTTTACCCCCTTTCTCATTAATTAGTTCCTTGTGTTGGTGTCAATGTGTTGTGATGGCCGTTCAGACTCGGCCTAGCTACGGCTAGAATACTACGCCGATCGCCGGGCTTGGGCTGAAAATTTCAACCACATTTAATAATTGGGTGCTTTTTAAGAGCCCATCAATTTAAAACATGTATAATGGGGCACACTTATCTTTCACAAAGGTGAGTGGCCCGGCTCAGGATAGGGCCAGACTCACGCCCAGGTTGTACATAATCATTACAGGTTTGGGTTTGATGAGGTTTTACTGTTGGGATTTGTATTATGGAATCACACAGATCTAGATCTAGGATAGCAATCCAATGGCACCCAGCAATCCCAAGAGAACACAAAGACTTAACGTGGAAAACCCTTCCGGGAAAAAACCACGACACAAAGCGACAAAATTCCACTATGAAAGCATAAATTACAAAGATAAAGGACTTACCTGATTCGAACAACCTCGAATCTCACCCTTGCTACACCCTATAGAAACCTTAAAACCCTTTTAAGAACCCTTGGAATAACTTTATAAAGCCTTAACATACTTTAGAATAGCCCTAGGGACCCTCATTTATAATTTAGGAAACACTCCTTTCGCACCTTAGCGAAACTACATCAAATTTACGCAGTCTGCACAAAATTCATGCAGAATCTACGTAACCCTCAACTAGTCGAGCCAGGTCCTTGATTGGTCGAAGGACCCCTTCGACCGGTCGAGCCTGACCCTCGACTGGTCGACACCAAAAAAGATAGCACGCTGGACTTCGAGTCGAGTGGTGCTCGACTGGTCGAGCAGCCCCCTCGACTGGTCGAGCCAGGCCCTCGATCGGTCGAACAGACAATAAATTTATAGATTTAAGACATCCTGACAACAATCTCTACCATGTCTTCAATCTTCAACCGTGTAACTTCTTGACATTTTCTTTTATCTCTGCATCACATCAGAGCTTCTCGTGCACACTCTGTCCTTCTTTTTCGCCATCGCCAAGCCCAGAGAAGTTGCACAAAATTTGAACTTCTCTGCAGGAACATTCTAGGTGGGCATGTCTATCGAATTACAATTCATGTGTCCAACCACTTTGGCTCTTGTCTTCTCAAGGAAAGACGTAGTCTTCTTACTATCTCACCGCTACCCAATATTGCTTGCTAGGGTATAACGCCCCGGATTTCGAGGGTCGAGCAAAGCTCTAGTCCCGAGATCCAGTACATCACTTATGCAACATGGATAATGATGTTTACATTTTGTCCATATTAATGAGTTAAACATGAGTGGGATTATACTAAAACAACATATCATACTTTGGATATAATCAATTTAAGCAAGCGGAAGACTGAAACATATATATATTGAACAGGTAAGTGTTTCACAACCACCAGAGTATGAGTATGTAACCGAGCTAAATATATACATGTATTATTTCAAAATATACAAAATGTGAGAATGTAAGATGTCTAACTAAGACAAGTATCCCCGTGTTCTCGTTGAGTCAGCACGAGGTCTACATAGACCAGCCTGAGAGCTGGACATAGGAGAACTCTTCCTCTTCATCCATGAAGTCCTGCTTCGTCACATAAACTTCATCAACACCTGCATCTAAACCAGAGTTGATTGGTATTTTAAAACACCATCCCAGGGTGGGAGTGAGTGATCAACTCAGTGGTACTATAAGGCAAAGGTTAACATGTTATCAAGTCAATCAAGCAGTAATGATAACACAATACAACAATCACTTCGTAACTACTTTTGTTAATGTAGGAATGGTGTGCAAGTAATGATGTATGCCCTCGTACAAAGCTCCCTCACAAGTGACTCCGACAACCAATTTCGCATATGACAACGCTCCCTAAAGTGCACCTTCCTCACCAAAAGCACATCCTAACTAATGTAATGCGATGCACAGCCGTGTTAGCTGAGTACTTAATTAAGCTTATTCATACAGCAGGTTCAGGAAGCTAAGGTACCTCCCTTTTTATCATTAACCCAAACCGAAGGATCCATCTAGGGTCGTCAATCCTAGTTAAACATATACGATTGGCAAGTTGTAGGACGTCGCTCCTAATGAAAAGTAGACGATAGGCAAATTTAAAGTTTATACTCGCGGTCACTAGGGGGAGGCTTGTCACCTCAGCCTAGGGCAACAGCTCGAACATGGTGTCACATAGCACCATGCCCAGCTCACGAGTCAGGGTTACTCACTAGTCACTACGGGGAGGCTCGTCACCCTAGTGTAGGCCGACAGCTCAACCACGGTGTCCCATACCATCATGCCCAGCTCATGAGTCTTAGAGGATCGTGGTACCATGGTTGAAACGGGCCTCTATATTGGTGAGTGGTACCTTAGATTCAAGCAGTGATGTCCATAAATGGTAAACACATAACATGCCAATCGGTTTGTTTGGTAAGTTCGATTAGTACGAGCACACGTTGACTTAATCGACATGGGGCGCATAAACACCCCTTGTGGCCTAACCACTATCGACAATCGTCGTGCGGTTCGAATTCGTTGAGTTACCCAATGTGGCGTGACTAATTCGGCCACCCGAACAGAAATTGTTACCAATTGCCTGGACTATGTTGTAGCCGCAATCTTACTCAGATGCAATAGGTAGACACATTTGATAATCATGTCAACATTCAATGAACAATTCAAATAAATTCCTCATTTGAGCATTTCATCAAACATATAGATCATATTACCTAACACTTGCATGTTATCCATAAATCGCATAGACGTAAATAAGATTACATGAAGGAAACTATACATATGAGTAAGGTGACTGAGATTCCTATCCTAATACTCTTAATAAATACAAATCATCAACAATTTCTCATTCAGACAATTTATCAAGCACTTAAGTTACACTTCACCAAAAATACATAAACTAGATTAGTTACGCCATATATTATGACAATTCCTTGCACAAAGAAGTCATCATGCATATGACAAACAGGAATCCTAAATTAGTAGTCATGGCAAACACAAATCATATTTACATGTTCATTCAAGCATTTTAACAAACACATGAGATGCATCTTTTATTCCACATAGTTCATACATGAACAATATATCGAAAACGACGTATTTAAGACAATATGGCAGCAATCAAGTTAGACATAAATCATTAGTTAACATTGAAAGCATTGAAAACCATAACCTAAACGTTTATAGTCCGCACCTTTCGTCAGAATACTCGATTCAGACTCGGTTCCAACTATACGTTTCCGAAAATGGAACGTCGGGCACCTAAATGGTGAAATTGGTTAGCTAGGTTGACAAACAACCATTTTAGATCTCAACTACGGTATTAGGGTTAGGATTTCTTACCCAAATCATAGCCGAAACAGATCGTGCAACGTAACGGGAAGGTGATTCGGTGCATGGAGTCGTGGGAGAGAATCACTGCAACGATCTCCCACAAGCTTTCTTCTCTCCTTCCTCTTTTCTCTTCTTTTCTCTCTTCTCTCTCTTAGGGTTTGGAGAAATTCGTATATGGGAGAGAGAGGGTGTGTGGGAAGCTATTTATAGGCCTAGTAGTGATGTAAATGGCCCCAGGGCCACTATATATATGGGTTTTACCCTTTAGGTAACTGTTTTTGACAAACAGAGCTCACAGGGAAGCCCACTACTCACATACGTTATAGGGTAAGTTCCCTGATAATGGATCTATACCAGGATGTGGTCTCGACATGATTGGATAGGTCGATCAACCGTGGAGGACCTATCAACAGTCATACTTACACGATCAGGGCCACAGTTATACGGATGTGCAGGAAAATTTCCTTTTTCCCATGGGTGAAGTTTGATCAGAAACTGACGGTTTGAAATCCCCAATTTCGCATGTGAGCGAACGACCCAATTCACTTAAGTTTCATTACATTTTCTAAATATATTAGCGTTTCTCACACACTTCGCTCAGGGCTCAAGTTGTGTGTTTATGGACACAATCTGGGCTTGATTCCCGCGATGGTTATCAAGCCCAGTAGGATAAACATAATTCTATAGTTTTGCGGTCATCGGATTCTCAACGTGATACTGAGTTTCAAAGTACTCCCGAGAGCGACAGGCTCTGGAGATTTCACCTAAATCTTTAAGTGGTATTGAGTTAGTGGGATTAATGGTTTTAGGCCTTCTCATTTGTGGAATTGGTGGCCCAAGCTTACTCCACCAATTATTTAGTTTAATACTTAACTAATTTTTGCCTTAATTATGACAGGATACAGTCCTTAGGTGATTCTGCCTGAGGTGGTACTCAGGCCTTTGTACGGATTTTTTCGAGACGTTACAATCTACCCCCCTTAAAAAAAAATTTGTCCCTGAAATTAGTACTTTTTCGTACTCCTCGAGGATATGAGAGTAGTTCTTACGAACTTCGGTTTCCGTTTCCCAAGTAACCTCCTCCTCAGTGTGGTATGTCCATAATACTTTCACAAGAAGGATAACCTTGTTGCGTAGGACTTGTTCCTTCCTATCTAGAACTCATGTTAGTCGTAATACATAGGTAGCATCTTCACTTAGCTGCACTTATTCCCATTTGATACTATGGGTAGGGTCAGGAACATATTTCTTCAGCATTGATACGTGAAAAACGTTGTACACGCCTGTGAGTGGTGTGGGCAAAGCGAGACGGTATGTTACCACACCCACTCAGTCTAAAATTTGGAATGAGCCAATAAATCTCTGGGTGAGTTTCCCTTCTTGACAAAATGAAGGACTCCCTTCATAGGGAAAACCTTAAGGAATACATGGTCCCCAACATCAAATTTCAGCTGTCTCCGTCTCATATCGGCGTAACTCTTTTGTCTACTCTGGGGTGTAAGAAGTCGACGCCTGATAATATCGATCTTCTTTGAGGTCGCCTGAACCAGATCTAGGTCAACCAAGCTCTTCTTGCCAACTTCTGCTCAACAATGTGGAGCTCGACATGGGCACCCATATAAAGCTTTGTATGAAGCCATGTTAATGCTTGCTTGGAAGCTGTTGTTATAAGTAAACTTGACATAGGGAAGATAGTCATCCCAACTATCCTTGAAGTCAAGTACGATGCTCGCAACATGTCCTCGAGTATCTGATTTACCTATTCTATCTGCCCATCGGTCTATGGGTGTAACGTGGTACTGAACTTCAGTTTCACTCCCATTGCTTCGTGAAATCGAGTCCAGAAAATATACTTGAATCGTGTATCTCGGTCTGACACAATCTCTATAGGAACCCCATGCAGTCGTACTATCTCCTTAATGTATAGCTTGGCTAGATCATCTGCCGAATTAGAAACTGTAATCGGAAGAAAATGAATCGATTTCGTCAACTGGTTCACAATCACCCAAATGGAGTCGTGCCCCTTTCTTGTCTTCGGTAACCCAGAATTGAAATCTATAGATATGAAATCCCACTTCCACTTAGCTATGGGCATGGGCTGCAGTAAACTAGGGGTCGACAGTGCTCGGCCTTAACTTGCTGGCACGTGAGACATCGGGATACAAAGTCTGCTATTTGAGCCTTTATATTGTCCCACCGATACGAACTCTTTACGTCTCGATACATCTTCGTACTACCTGAATGCATCGCTAACTTTGAATTATGTGCGACTTCTAAAACTTCTCTCTTCAAGTCGTGGAGATTCGGGATGGATAAGCTGACGCGGTATCGCAAACCTCCATCCAAGCCAATCCTCCACTCGGATTCTTCACTGTCGTTTGCACACTCTCGCATCTTCGCCAACAGTTCATCTTCTTTCTGAGCTGCAATGATGCGATCATCGATAAGTGGTTGCACATGAAAGTGTGTGATGCTCTCGAACAGCTCCTCCACTGTCGCTTCTGTTTGAAGTCTCACACGAATTCCACCATATTTCATTCTTCTATCATCAGTGGGGATGCAAATTCTATGGTTTTCTTACAGCTCAATGCATCGGCCATAAGGTTGACCTTTCCATAATGGTAGGAGACCTCAAACTTGAAGTCTATTAAGGTCTCTATCCAACGTCACTGCCTCATGTTCAGGTCCCTCTGTGTAAAGATATACTTGAGGCTCTTATGGTTGGAAAAGAGCTCAAACTCCTCTTCGTAGAGGTAATGTCTCGAAACCTTTAATGCGAAAATGACTGTTGTCAACTCTAGGTCATGAGTGAGGTAGTTTTCTTCGTGTTTCCTCAACTGTCTTGAGGTATAGGAGATCACCCTATCCTTCTGCATAAGTATACACCCCAAACCGACACAAGAGGCGTCAGTGTATATAGTATATTTGACCCCTTGCTCTGGCAGTACTAGCATGGGTGCGAACATGAGCTTGTCCTTTAATTTCTGAAAGGCTGCTTCTTCTTTCTCGTTCCAAGCAAATTAAGGTCTTTCCGAGTGAGTTGAGACAATGGTTGAGCTATCTTGAAAAAATCTCTAATGAATCGACGATAATAGCTGGCAAGTCCGATGAAACTCTTCACTTCTGTAACTGATCCGGGCTGCTCCCAGTCTTGTACCATGGTTATAAGACCCGTACCCTAGTCCGTACTATTTCGTAGGCTTCCGCGATCCTACCGGTCGAATTCCGGCAATCCTCGACCCGTTTTCGACGTTGCGTGTGATCCTAAGCCAAGTCCTGCATACCAAAGTCGGCTCAAACCGAAACTTGTATCCTAGCGACCACGCCGTCGCCGCGACTCATGCACCGAACCGATACCTAGGTTGAAAGATGTCAGTCTGCGTTCATTTCGAGGAAAACGTCGCACGTTGTGAACTCCGAGAGAATCTCTACAAAATGTCCCATCAATCAATCAATCAATCAATGTCAAGTACACACCTACCCAAGTACAACGACCCATATCTTTCTCTTACACAAGCAAGCCTAAAGTCAACCCTCACATCACTTCACCTCTCTCTCCACCCATCCCTTCTTACAACACAGCAATCCGCCCATCATCCCATCCATATCAATCCATCCCCTCACTCTTTCTCTCTCATTTCCCTAAGCAACTCCCAAGCTCCATACGTCCCAACATTCCAAGCAAATCTCAAAGGCCAAGTGTGGCCCACTCTCTCATCTCTCATCCTCACCATCAAGATCTTATTATCCACCATTAAACCCGAAGGCAAGGAGCTAAGGAAGCTCGAGGAGCAAGAAGAAGGAAGAGAGGTGGGTGATTTATTGTTGGTTTTCAATTTGATGGCCCACTTGTGATGGGACCCAATCTAGTGTCTGTGTTGTAGTCCTATGAGGGGCTCATAGT
Organism: Magnolia changhungtana; assembly: GCA_030180095.1. Classification (NCBI taxonomy): domain Eukaryota; kingdom Viridiplantae; phylum Streptophyta; class Magnoliopsida; order Magnoliales; family Magnoliaceae; genus Magnolia; species Magnolia changhungtana. Next base: position 687,180 of record JASAUF010000583.1, on the reverse strand, counting down.
GGCGAGGCCCCTCCAATATGCCGATCTCTCTCTCTCCTTCTCTCTATCTCTTTTCCCTTTTTTCTTGTTAATGGCCCACCTAATATGTGTTCGTGTGGCCCTCCATGAAGCATGCATTCCATCTCGACTGTCCACCGAGTAGTTCACATGGTCGTCCATTTGGACGTGCCTGATCAAAGGGAAAACATAAATATCAGGTGGGCCACATCCATGTGGGACCCACCCCATTAATGCATGCGTATACCCTTACCGTCCAGCGTCCTTGGACGCTAGACGTGAAGGCTGGCTAACTGGAGTGTGTGCGCTGACATGGGGTGTACTAACGAGCTAACCATTAAGGTGGGCCGCTCATGTAGGCCCCACCTTGGTGTGTGTCTATAATATAAGCCGTCCATTTTGTTCCCCAGCCCATTTTAGCCGTTGAGCCGAGAAATGAAGCTGATCCCATTTTCTGGTGGGCCGTGGCGTTCAGAATGCTGGTATTTTTCGTTAGATTTTGGGAAAATGGTTGCTGGGGCCTACAAGGAGCTTGAACCCACCTGAAACTTGGTGTGGACCCCTAACTTTGTAAGACTCAGACAATGGACGAGGTGGATCTGGTCAACGTGGGTCCCACATAGAAGAAAAAAAAGCTGCAGCAGCAGAGCTGCTACAGACGCAGGCGCTGCCTGCGCTGCATGGGTGACGGGCGGACGGACGCTAGGTCTCATGGCCCAGCTGTGGACCCTCCACCATGATGCGTTTCGACCATCAGTACCGTGCATTTGATGGTTCCCCTTTAAATTATGGGGTATCCCAAAAAAAATCAGTCGTATACAGATCTCAGGTGGGCCATACCATCTTAAACCATGTGAAGACATGCCTAAAACATATAAAACCACTTGGTGGGGCCTACCCGAAGTTTGGATAAGGCTGAAACTTGGTCTGGACGGTCAGTCTGGGGGGACCCACATAATGAGTGGGCTGGATTTGTGAACCACATCCCAGTGGGCCCCTGACCGTGTGAGCAAATCAACAGGGTGAATGGCAAATAGACGGTATGGTGGTCCCCGCACCCTCCCTGGTCCGTGCGACCTTATGAATAGGTGGGGTGGCAAATAAATATCATGGTGGGCTCCAGGCCCTGAATAGGTGGGGTGGCAAATAAATATCACGGTGGGCCCCAGGCCCACCCCAGGTTCAAGTGACCTTATAAACAGTTTGGATGGCATGTAAACTTCATGGTGGGCCCTGGTCCTATGACCTTATGAATACGTTGGATTTCAAATAAACATTACAGTGGGCCTTACCCAAGGTCCACTTGACCTTATGAATAGGTTGGATTTCAAACAAACATTACTGTGGGCCCTGCCCAAGGTCCACATGACCACGTGAATAGGTTAGATTGCAAACAAACATTAGTGTGGGCCCGCTCCCCTGACCGTGGGCCCCTGGACAGATTGGATGTAAAATAAACATTGTAGTGGGCCCCTGGCCCACTTGATCTCATAAACAGGTTGGGTGTCAAATAAACATTCTAGTGGGCCCCCTGGTCCCTTGACCTTATGAATAGGTTGGATGGGCCCCCTATTCATGTGGCCTTATCAATAGATTGGATAGTAAAAATAAACATTATGGTGGGCTTCGCATGAGGCCCACTTGGATGCATATGGGCTCTTATACTTAGGCCCATCTTGATGTATTTTTTTTAGGCCCAATGTTGAGGCCCACCTTGATATATATATAAGGCCCATGAGATTAGGCCCATTCGATGTATTGGTGGCCCGTTGTCGAGGCCCACTCTGATATATATGAGGCCCATGTCGCGAGGCCCATTGCAATGTTTTCAAAGGCCCATGGAGTATGACCCATTGCAATGTACATGAGGCCATTGATGCGGCCCACTTGACTTATATAAGGCCCATATGAGGCAGCCCACTTAATGAACCTAAGGTCGTTGGGTCAAGGCCCAATAAGATGTATATGGGTCCATTGCAATGTGTGATTCCCTATGGTTTGTGTAATGATGTTTTATGGCGGGCTGTGCCTTGAGAACAATGTTGGTTTGACGTCCACATTGTAAAGATAATGTTGGTTGAAGTCCACATTGTCATTCTTCCTAAGGTCCACTGATAGGCCCATACTTGTATTCTGCAGTCCGTTTAGGCCCATCTTCACTTTGAGCCACGCCCATCCCATGATTCATGATCATACGCATCATATGCATGCTTGCGATGAGGGGTGACTGATCATAGCATATGCCTTTCGGCAGACTGTTACAGGCTCCCTGATAGGCGGAGTTGCCCTACATGAGTGCATGGTTCACGCAGGACCATTGCATGACTGGTAGTGTGACTCATGCACTTGCATTATGTGATTGTAGTTACTGTATGCCCTTGCGACACCAGGGCCATAGCCTCCACAGACACATCGTGGGTGGCTGGATTGGATACCGAAAATGTTTGGTTCTAGTATATGGGCGCCATAGATGTCCCTGGGTGAAAATTCCTAAATCCGATGGTACCAGAGGATGACTCCAACGTCGAGACCGAGTGGATACACGAGCGTGCGAGGGCCGTATACCAGTAGGCTGCGTCTCCCACTGTGTCGTGGTCGGTTGGAAAGGGGTGTGACCTTACCTGCCTAAGTGAGGGGGCAACTTCTAGGTTGAGTTTGACCAGCTTGAGGAATCGGTCTACTATCGACGAGCCGGGCCCGATATTGGCACGCGGATAGTGAGATCTCTTCCGCTCTCCCAGTTGTGCGTTCGAATAGGGACGACAAGCTGGCGTAGAGTGTACTAGACCCCGGTGATTATCCAGACTGATAACTGTATTGACATGAGGAATTAGATGAGGGTTGACATGCTTGAGCTGCATCTTGCATCGCATGGTCTTGGTATGGCCGATTGCACTCATATCTTGTACTGCATAGCCTTGGTATGGCTGGTTGCATTTATGTACTCATCAGCACGATTCTGCATTACTCTGACCCTGTATTCTGAGCACGCTCATATTGCACACACACTTACACCACCTTCTAAGCTTTCCATAAGCTTATGCACGATTGATGCGTGTAGGTGACGCCAGGATGCAGCCGTAGACTCGTCGCAGTTGGAGTGTGCAGCCGAGCTTCTGGAGTTTTATTATTCGGACTATCTTGTATTTCCCTTTCCTACGTATTGTACTTAAAGTTTTTGATCATAGTGGAATTTGTGATGGTGTTCTTGTGGTTATTGTTCATGGGTTATCTTGTGGTTATGCTCATTACAAATCAAATTGATTATTAGAAATCCTCCTTGTAGCATCCTAGAATCGGAACCTGGTATATTGGTACCGGGAACTGAGAATGGGGTACTACGGAGGCTGTCGGCGCCGGATTCGGTGATCGGGAATTTTGTGAGCCCGGTCTCCGAGTTTGGGGTGTGACAACGGTCACCTTAGTAAGGTCTACGACAATTCCCTCCTTGGAAACCACGTGCCCTAAGAACTTAACTACTTCTTTCCAGAAGTCGCACTTTCGTTACTGTGTAAACAATTGGTTCTGCATAAGAGTATCAAAGACTGATCGTAGGTGTTCTTCGTGATCTTTCCGACTCTTTGAGTATATCAAGATGTCATCTATAAATATGATGATGAATTGGTATAGATATGGTCGAAATACCTGGTTCATGAGATCTATGAATACGGCCGGTGCATTTGTAAGTCCAAACGGTATCACGAGGAACTCGTAGTGCCCAAAGTTGGTCCTAAAAACTGTTTTCTGCACATCTTCATTTCTAACGCGCAACTGATGATACCCGTACTGTAAGTCTATTTTAGAGAAATACTGCGCATCCTTCAACTGGTCAAACAGGTCATCTATCCTGGGTAGAGCATACTTATTCTTCACTGTGACGTGGTTTAACCTACGATAATCTATACACAACCGTAGCGATCCATCCTTCTTTTTCACAAACAACACGAGTGCTCCCCAAGGAGATACGCTCGGCCGTATGAAACCCGAATCCAATAAACCATCAATCTGCTTCCTCAGTTCCTCCATTTCACATGGAGACATGCGGTACGTCGGTAAGGAGATCGGCGTCGTGCCTAGCACAAGGTCGATGGTAAAGTCAATCTCGCGTTGAGGAGGTAGTCCAAGGATCGTTATAAACAGATCCATGAAATCTTGGACTACTGGCGTGTCCCCAAGTGACGGACCATCATAATTCTCCAACATGAAAGTGTAACAACTAATGCGGCAGGGCCAACTGACCTAAACTAGGAAAGTGAAAGTCGTGCCCTCGGGCCCATGGGCTGTCACCAATCTGGTTTCACAGTCGATCTCTACCTTTATTTCGGTGAGCTAATCCATGCTGAGGATGACATCGTAATGATATATCTTAGTCACAATCAGGTCAATGCACACCACTCTGCTCCCTAAGTCTATCGGGCAACCCTTACAAAGCTTAGTAGCGTCTGTGAAGGTTTCTACTGCAGCAATGACTCTCGCCCCAACTATAGGGGTAGTGTACAACCCTAATCACTTGACTGTAGAGCATGATATCATTGAAATAGTGGACCCGGTGTCCACAATAGGAATATTGGTGTACCTTGGATGTGGGTAGTGACCTCAAAGGCTAGCGGTACTGTAACCACAGATTCAAATGCTTCGGCTGCGAGTGCATGTACTCGAGCTTGTTGCAGGCGGTTAGGTGGTGCTATCATAGGTCGTTGAGGTGGCCTATTTCGGGATACATGAGGTTGGTTATATGGTTGCATCGGTGCCACAGATCGTAAAGGTGGGGCTGAAATAACGTGCTGGGGTTGGCGATTGATCCTTTGGGTCTTGGTCTAAGAGAGTTCTTATTTTAATTTATGTCCAAGGTAGGGGTTAATAAATATCTTAATATGCCTATAGTGGAAGATCATCCTAAAATGGTTTCTAATAGTATAAAGTTTTATATGTATATCACCATTTCGATCTTATGACTAATGGGTTATGAGCAGATTGCACTTTGGTTTCATTAACTTTGAGAGGGAAGGAAGAATCAAGAATTCTAAAATATTTCAAAGGTTTGAAATGTTAGCAACATAAGGCCATGGAAAAGGAAAAAGGAAGGACATCTCCTTGACATGGTATGAACCTTGAATTCACAAGAGGATTAAAAAAAAAAAAAAAAAAAAAAAAGCTTATAATATTTTACTGTAGTCTGCCTCTAACATGAGCTTACGGAGTATTAAACTATGAAACTCAATCTTACTCAAGAGTCCTAATTTAATTGCACAAAAACAAGTTAAACAAAAATATGTGTGTGTGTGTGTGTGTGTATATGTATGTATGTATAATCAAATTTAACCACAGGATGATTCCTAGTATGTTATGAATAATTTCTAAATAGACACCAAATACTAAAATTTAATATGAAAAGATATGACTAGTTTATTGGCATTTCAAAGTTGTAGAAATTTTTGGTTTCAACCATTCTATTATTTATAACATATTTGTCATATTTAGTTACCATATTATTTTTATAATTTTTATAGTAATCCATTGTTAAGCTTACTTTTATTTCACAAATTTTGTTTCATTCGAAGTTCCATAAAAATTATAAAAATTCGAGAAGTACTAGTTGTCCAAGACTATAATGTCTTTATTCCTTGTAACATTTTCTATAGTTTTAGTTAGTGAAATATTTTTAAAATTTTTATGGTGGTTTATCATTAAGTTTAAAGTCATCCCACAAATTTTTAGTTCATTTGGAGTTATAGAAAAATTATTAAAATTCTAGAAGTTGGACAATTGTCAAAGCTTCTTAGATTTAATTATATTAGTTTATTTATTTATTTATTACTTATTTTTATATGAAACTAGACTTATTAATCTTCAATCTATCTTTTGAATCACCTAAATTGGAGCTATATTGAGGGAGATATGATATTTTGAAGTTGGTCAAAAAATGCGAAAAATCACGTAAAAACCTAGGTGGTGTCTTGATCCCACGGCTATTGCCATTCGGCCATTTGGATGGGCGGCGGTGCCGCCACGAGCCTCTGGTGGAACTAATGGTGGTTCTACCACTCAATTTTTGAAATGAGTGTATCTTGCAAACCGGAATGAGTTATTCGACGTGCAATCTATGATTTTGGGGTAAGAGAAGATAAGCTACCCAAATAACCTAGTTATTTTATGAGATTCCATAAGGTTAATAGTCAAAAATCTATTTCATTTATATATTCACTATTTATAGTAAATTTTAGTTTAATTATTGTTCTTTATTATTTAAACTTTAGAATTTGTGTCTAATATGAAAGTATCAAGAAAGAGTTGAAGAATAAGGTGGTGGGAGGTGAAATTTTTGAAGGAGATGAGTTGGGTCTGCTTTTCGTGGTCCAACGGGCATGTATTCCCGCCGTTTGGCTCTATTTCGAGTTCGAAGCTCATCAAGTACGATCAAACCCGTCGATTAACATCCTAACGGTGCCTAAGATCAATTCGTGTGATCTAAGATGCGTATGGGCTAAACTACAGTATCAAATCTCGCCCGTCGGCGAAACTTTGGGATCCTAAGATCATCTCTAAATTCCATTGCCCCCTCCCTAAGTTAGAGTGCATTAGATTGAGTTGTGTTACTTATAACATAGGTCCAGTTTAATCCAAATCATGCTTTGATACCAACTTGTAACACCCCAGATTTCGAGGGTTGAACAAAGCTCTACTCCCGAGATATAGTACATCACTTATGCAACATGGATAATGATGTTAAGATTTTGTCCATATTAATGAGTGAGATTATACTAAAACAACATATCATACTCCAGATATAATTAATTTAAGCAAGCGGAAGACTGAAACATATATATATATATATATATATTGAACGGGTAAGTATTTCACAACCTCCAGAGTATGAGTGTGTAACCGGACTGAATATATACATGTATTATTTCAAAATATACAAAATGTGAGAATGTAAGATGTCCAACTAAGCCAAGTATCTCATTGTTCTCGTCGAGTTAGCACGAGGTCTACATAGACCCGCTTGAGAGCTGGACATAGGAGAACTCTTCCTCCTCATCCATGAAGTCCTGCTCCATCGCATAGACTTTAACAACACCTGCATCTAAACCAGAGTCTGGTTGGTATTTTAAAACACCGTCCCAGGGTGGGAGTGAGTCATTAACTCAGTGGTATTATAAGGCAAAGGTTAACATGTTATCCAGTCAATCAAGCAGTAATGATAACGCAATACAACAATCACTTCCTAACTACTCTTGTTAATGTAGGAATGGTATGCAAGTAATGATATATGCCCTCGCACAAAGCTCCCTCACAAGCGACTCCGACAACCAATTTTGCATATGACAAAGCTCCCTAAAGTGTACCTTCCTCGCGAAAAGCACATCCTAACTAATACAATGCGATGCATGGCCATGTTAGTTGAGTACTTAATTAAGCTTATTCATACAGCAGGTTCGGGAAGTTAAGGTACCTCTCCCTTTTTATCATTAACCCAAACTGAAGGATTCATATAGGGTCGTCAATCATAGTTAAACACATACGATAGGCAAGTTGTAGGGCATCGCTCCTAATGAAAAGCAGTCGATAGGCAAATTCAAAGTTTATACTTGCGGTCACTACGGAGAGGCTCGTCACTCAGCATAGGTCGACAGTTCGAACACAGTATCTTATACTACCATGCCCAGCTCACGAGTCTGCGTTACTCACTGGTCACTACGGGAAGGCTCGTCACCCCAGCGTAGGCCGGCAACTCGACCACGGTGTCCCATACCACCATGCCCGACTCATGAGTCTTAGCGAACCATGGTACCATGGTTGAAATGGGCCTTTACATTAGTAAGTGATACCTTAGATTCAAGCAATGATGTCCATACATGGTAAACACACAACAACCAATCGGTTTGTTTGGCAAGTTTGATTGGTACAACCACACGTTGACTTAATCAACATGGGGCGCATAAACACCCCTTGTGGCCTAACACTGTCGACAATCGTTGTGCGGCCCGGATTCGTCGAGTTACCCAAAGTGGCAAGACTAATTCGGCCACTCGAATGGAAACTGTTACCGATTGCCTGGACTACGTTGTAACCCCAATCTTACTCAGATGCAATAGGTAGACACATATGATAATCATGTCAACATTCAATGAACAATCCAAATTAATTCCTCATTTGAGCATTTCATCAAACATATTGATCATATTACCTAACACTTATATTTTATCCATAAATCGCGTAGACGTAAATAAGATTACATGAAGGAAACTATACATATGAGTAAGGTGATTGAGATTCCTATTTTAATACTCTTAATAAATACAAATCATCAACAATTTCTCATTCAGACAATTTATCAAACACTTAAGTTACACTTCACCAAAAATACATAGATTAGATTAGTTACGCCATGTATTATGGCAATTTCTTGCACAAAGAGGTCATCATGCATATGACAAATAGGAATCCTAGATTAGTAGTTATGGCAAGCACAAATCATATTTATATGTTCATTTAAACATTTCAACAAACACATGAGATGCATCGTTTATTCCACATAGTTCATACATGAATAGTTTATCGAAAACGGCGTATCTAAGACAATATGACAGCAATCAAGTCAGACATAAATCATTAGTTGACATTAAAAGCATTGAAAACCATAATCTAAACGTTTATAGTCCGTACATTTCGTCGGAATACTTGATTCAGACTCGGTTCCACCTATACGTTCTGAAAACAGAATGTCGGATACCTAAATGGTGAAATCGCGTAGCTAGGTTGACTGTAAAGCCCATATAACTTTGATCTCCCTTTATCTCCCTTCAACCGTTGGTACACCCTGGAGCTCGAGGAGAGCCGGGGGTCGTATTCGCACTAAGCGTACCTACTGCAGCTATGTAGCTGGTGTGAGGTACACCAGCCAATCCGCTTCCCTCCCCGGGTTAGGTGCACGTCCCATCCCCCGAAAGATATAAAGTCAGCTGATGAAACCAGCCAAGCAAATTTACGAAGAGTACGAAGTATCAACGACCTTCAACTAACTCACACGCAAGTTCCATTAGGAAAAAAAAAAAAACTCACATGCAAGTGTAATTCGAACCAACAATAGTCCTCATTCACTGACGCCTATACGCTGATAAGTCTCACTGATCGGAACTATTCATACTAATTTGGGATATACGTTAATGTGCCATCCTAAGGAACAGGTTGAGTGGATGATCCTGACCATAGCAGAAAAATTTAGACCAATGAAAAGAAAAATTCAATAGCTTGCACTCAACTTTAAAAATCGAAAGCTAGGACCATCATAAAAGCTTGATTATGAGGTAACATGGACAAATCAACGGACTATCTCAGCTTGTGGTTCCGGATGGCTGGTGACACACAATGAGTATGTGTCGGGCAGTGGCATAGGACAAAGTTTGAAACTCACGTGATATTTGGATCTGCCTCATTATTAGGTTCATGCCCCGCAATGATCCGCAAAAAATGGATGAAGGACAAAACGCATACATCATGGTGGGTTTCACAGAGCTTCTCCAAGGCTATACTATGAAATCCAAGTCCCATAGTCCCCACATCAGATTGATTAGATGATCCTGAATTGTTATTAAAGGATATCCAAGTCTCATAGTCCCCACATCACAGAGCTTCTCCAGGGTCCTTGCTCTTTATCCAGTGGTAGACTCTAAGGAGTTTCAACACCTTGACAAGGGTCCGAGTACCCATAGGTGGTGAAATCCCACTAAGGTGTGAGTGTGGTGGTGTGTGTGTGTTATATATTATTATTATTATTATTATTATTATTATTATTATTTTAAGGATATTTATTTTCAAATCTGGAAAATTGACAATCTCTCATTTTATCCATCCATCTGTTGGCCACTAATCAGATAGTGTATATTAAATCAATTTTTAATATTTCTTTGGCTTATGACCCATCTAAAATGCCGCCACCATTTGAACAATTTGGACCTGTGCATATTTGCAACGTGCACAGTAATCCTTTAATTGCATGCGTACAGATGTTCATGCTCTGCCAGATACCATAGTTTTTTTTTTTTTTTTTTTTTTTCTCCTCTTACATATATCCGCTTCTGCATTGTAAATTGGATGCATGAGTGCCGGGCGGGCAAGAGCCCAAATCCCCGGACGCGGATTTCCTGCGAAAGCCTTTCGCAGGAAATTCCTGCGCAAGGTTGCTGGGTGTGGGGCTGATAAATCCAATCCGTCCATCCGTTTTTCGAGATCATTTAAGGACTTAGAGATAAAAAATTAGGTGTATATGAAACTAAAGTGGGATACACGAGAGGAAACAATGATCATTCAGTGAGCACCGTTGAAGCATTCATAATATGCCCAAAAAATTATTGTATCAGTCTATATTTTTGATTTTTTCACTTCATCCCATTCACAATAACCTTATAAACGGTTTAGATAACATATAAACATCAAGGTGGAGCCTGGGAAGATTTCAACAGTAGAAATTTCTTTCCCTAATTTTCCCTCTCGTGTGACCCACTTGAGTTTTTTATCTGCCTCGTTTTTTGTAGAACGCCCTAAAATGAGATCTCAAAACGGATGGACGGAATGGATTTCTCACATACATTGTAGTGGGCCCCACCCAGATCCTTGCGCAGGAACTTGCCTTTCGCAGGAAATCCGCGTCCCCACTCCCCACCATGTGCCACGTGCTGCCCAAACACGAGCTCTCTCTGGTTGCTTTGATGCCGTAGGGGACTCTCTCTCTCTCTCTGTGGTTGCTTTGATGGCAGGGGACCCACATCATCCCAGCTTGCTTATGAAAAAGAGAAAGTACCAGTGCTACAATACATGCCTAAGTAATCTAGCACCCCACCACTTGAAATTGGGGTTTCAGGAGCAATTTTACATTTTTCTCGTTGTTTTGACTCACCTGAGTTATCTACCGGGCTACTCATTTGTGTTTACAGTGAAAATAGTGCTTCTCACCTGGACGGAGTTTACATATGCAACATGATAGGCCTGACAGAGCTTGGGTGTTTTATCTACTGCATTAAACAAATCCTCTACCATTGGATGAGTCTCCTGGAGATTGAAAATTAAGAGAAAAATTCAACCAATGGGTTTTCCACGTGAAAATTTGTGTGCCACACACTTCGGCATGTACTTTTGTCCTAGTCTCAGCACATGTAACATGTTCCTCACTAGTGATGTATTGGCCCTGATTTTCAGTTACATAAGATTTCAGAGCAATTGAATTAAGATTTTAATTTTGTGATTTATAAGGAAAAAAAAAAAAAAAAAAAAACCAAGGACTTATCTCAATGATAGAGATAGTCTTGCTATAAGGTAAGGTTAGAGGATTGATTTCTAACACACGTATACATACAATGAGAGTAGCCCTGCAAAGGAGAAAACTATGCTAATAAGTTTTCTACATTTATTTTTTTTAATTTTCTAAATTTTCAATCTAAAAAACCAAGATCTAACCAATGAATAGGGTTGATTAACCCCACGTCCATTGCATTAATATATGCGGAAGTTTTGAAGAAAATAGAATGATTTGGTGTGAGACCTCGTATTGTAGGAGATCAACTTTGAGAAACGCAATCATATTAATTTGGAAATATTCGAATTAAAGGATCTTAAAGCCGAATTGTGTCAGGACACCGAATCCTAACTAATGATAATTATTTATGAATGAATAAAGTCCCAAATGGATGGATGTAGTCGAATTTCAAAATTAGTGAGACAATTTGAGAATGTGATTGTTGTAATAATGGAAAGGTATGAGTTCGTGTAACCTATGTGGATGTTTGAATGTTTAATATCAATGAGAACATATAATATATAAAACTACGCTTCTTATAAATTGTATGATAAGTGAAATTATGTACATTTGGTGTACGAGTCATAGACTGTAACTCGGGTCTGAGAGTACACACTCAGTATCCAATTTTCAGAGTGTGAGATAATGGTTTCAGAGAGACGTTTTCCTTAAAACTAGTGTGACATGTGAGTTATGTTCCCCTGTACATTTACAAAATCGGTAAATCCCTAAAATTAGAAACTTTATACTCAGCATTTATCCTTACTTTCAATGCATAAAAAAACTTAGAAACCAAATTTAGATGCTACCTATATTCTGGTGTATGTATGTGTGTGTTATGTGATAGCTTAAATCGTAGTTAAAATGTAAACATTTATCAACAGACCTGTTAAACAGGAATGGACAACAGAAACCACACTTAATAAATTATAATTTCCTCCCTTATTATTACATCCGACTTTAACTTAGGGAATCACCTTCTTAAGCGTATAACTTTGTTGTGACCTCGGCATAAATTTAGAACAGATATTTCTCAGGATTTACATGAATACGAGTAATCATTAGTCCTCGCTGCTTTCTGGGGTGTGGTCCACTTGAGCTTTGGAAGTGACTCACTTTCGAGCTCATACATTGGAATAATCTAAAAAACTTGATGGATGGTGTGGATCTAACAAATATATCACGTTCAGGCCAAAGAAATTCCATACCGTAAAGTTTGGTTGTGCAGCAAGCAATACATTCGTGGGAGAGAAAATAATCCATTTAAAATGGGCGTGTGTTCTGTGAGATAGCCAATGACATCATCCGATGGAGAAAATAATTAATAAAAAATGGGCGTGTTTTGTGAGCTGCTGATGCCGGTAGACCAATGACAAGTCCAATCAACTTTTGTCTATCGACACAGACCATCAATGCTGTCCACACAGTCAGGGCCGTATCATTTTTTTTTTTAGGCCAGGTCCGCACGTACACCCCCTCTAGGTATGAAATCCTTGCACGCGTTCTCCGTACCTTTTTCGCGTTTTGCACGTGCACCCTCCATTTTCATTATAAATACATCACAGAAACAATTCACAGCAACACAGCTAGTAATGGCGTCTCTCCTCGACACTATCCAAATCTCCTCCTTTCCCTCCTCCTTGCCCCACCAACGAAGGAAGCACCATATATATCCTGCTTCCATCGGCATTAACAGACACCTTCCCAGCTGCCTTCCAAACATTACATCATGCAATGCTATCAGAGATGAAAACCATAGAGAAGGAGCGTCGGGAAATATCGACAGGAGAAACATGCTCATCGGCATTGGAGGCTTGTACACCGCCACTGGCCTCGGTCCCCTACCAACAGCTATCGGAGCTCCAGTATCTCCGCCCGACTTATCCAAGTGCGGGCCCGCAGATCTACCGCCTGGTGCAACCCCGACGAATTGTTGCCCGCCCTATGATCAGAAGATCATAGACTTCAAGCTTCCATCCCCTCTAACACCCATGCGCACGCGGCCTGCGGCCAACTTGGTGGACCGTGAGTATGTAGACAAGTACAAGAAGGCCATTGCACTCATGAAGGCTCTACCCTCCGATGACCCGCGTAATTTTACACAGCAGGCTAATGTGCACTGCGCCTACTGCGATGGCGCCTACGATCAGATCGGCTTTCCCAACCTGGAGCTTCAGGTCATGTCCTAGAAAACATTATAACGCCCATCGTAACAGAACGACCGTTCTCTGCTATTTTATCCGGTTATATATCCGTTATTTCTTAGTAATGGATAACTGCCGTTATGAAATACTGTTATACACGGTCATAACAGTGGTATGTCTGTTTTTCAGGTGCACAACTCCTGGCTATTCTTCCCATGGCACCGTTACTATCTCTACTTCTTCGAAAAGATACTCGGCAAGTTGATCGGCGACAGCACATTCGCTCTTCCATTCTGGAACTGGGACAATCCCAAAGGCATGACACTTCCTACCATTTACGCTGACTCGAATTCGCCCCTCTACGACAAGCTCCGTGACGCCAAGCACCAGCCACCGACGGTGATAGACCTCAACTACGACTTAACAGATCCCACCAACACCGACGAGCAACGGATAGCTGACAACCTCAATATCATGTACCGACAGGTGGTCGGTGCCAAGACAGCCCAGCTCTTCCTGGGTTCTACCTACAGGGCCGGGGACGCTCCTGACCCTGGCGCCGGTACCTTGGAGAACGTCCCACACGGACCAGTCCACCTGTGGACTGGCGACCGCAACCAGCCTAACATAGAAAACATGGGCAACTTCTACTCTGCGGGCCGCGACCCTATCTTCTTCGCCCATCACTCGAATATCGATCGGTTGTGGAATGTATGGAAAGGATTGGGAGGAAAGCGGCAGGACTTCACTGACCCGGACTGGTTAAACTCGGGCTTCCTCTTTTACGACGAGAACGCCCAGCTCGTGAGGGTGAAGGTTGGCGACTGCCTGGATTCGACAAATCTCAGATACACATACCAACCAGTGGATAACCCTTGGATTAATGCCCGCCCTACTTCGGTTAAAGCCAAGGTAGCCGCTGTGACAGCAGCCGTGAAGAAGATCGAGTTCCCTCGAGCTCTTGACTCGGTCATCAAAACCCGAGTTGATAGGTCGAAGAAGTCTCGTAGCAAGAAGGAAAAGGAGGATGAAGAAGAGGTGCTGGTTATCGATCAGATCGAACTGGAACGAGACACGTTTGTGAAGTTCGACGTGTATATCAACGTCGAGGATGAAAACTCGACGGGTCCTAGCTCGACCGAGTTCGTTGGAAGCTTCGTGAATGTGCCGCACAAGCACGGCAAGAAGAAAACGAAGCTGAAGACGTGTTTTAGGTTGGGAATCACGGACGTTCTGGATGACTTGGGTGCTGATGCGGATGATGACGTGGTGGTAACCATAGTGCCACGTCAGGGGAAGGACGTGGTCTCCATTGGAGGCATAAAGATAGAACTATTCTCCTAGAGATAGTTCAACGTACCTTCACGGGACACGTGGAGGTTGATCTAGTAATATGAAACGTCCAATTAGTGGGCCTGGAATAATAACCTGATTAAATCATTTAAGCTTTTCATCATTTGCTGTTTGTTGAGATCCGATCAAGTTTATCACTAAAATCAATGGATGGGATTGTGTTATGAGTATTGCTTTTATGTACTCAGCCGATCTAGGATAGTGGTAACGTTAGGAAGGGTTCGGATTTATACTTTCTTTTCCTTTAACAGTTGGCATGGAGAAACGAGTCTACCTTTTTTAGGTTCTCTCGACTGTACCGAATCATTTCATTACGTGAGAATGACGACGAAATTAGAGCACTCAATAGATAAGGTGTCATGAGATTTTAATTACGTTACCGATCCCGGACCACTTCCATTGCAGAAACGTTTGGATTTTTCTAGCTGTCACGGGTAGAGAATCTAAAATCGATATCACGTGCCATCTGGACATGGAATCAAAAGCCGCGGGCTATGTTTGGTTCGAAACAATCAGAGGAACGGACGAGTACGTACAATGCCTTTTTTATTTTCGCTAGCCGACAGGAGCTTATTTTGCAAAAAGCGGCCTAACATAGCTCGGATGCTGATATTTTGACCAAAATACTTTTTTTACTGCAGTAATAAACACCTAAAAAAATAAAATAAAAGTATTTTAGTCTTTTTAAGTTCATCCGTACAACCTAAGTTTAGTTTCACAATTAAATCTTCTTTTAAGCGAATGAAATTGGTGAGTGACACCTGAGATCTAATTTTAGGTGGACCCAAAATTGAAGCTTATCCAAAGCTCAAGAGGACATGCCACGGGAAACAGTTAAATAATAATTTTCACCGTTGAAACCTTTCTAAGGCCCTACAGTGATGTTTATTTGTCATCCAAACTACTCATAAGATTTAAAAAACATGGATGAATGGAAATGAATAAATATTACCTGGATCCAAAACTTCTGTAGCCCCCATGAATTTTTCAACAGTGGACATTCAATTCACACTGTTTCGTGTGGTGTGGTCCATTTTAGCCTTATATATGCTTCTGATTTGGGCAAAGGTTCTAAAATTATCTTGTAAAATGGATGGACAGACTGAATAAAATACATAAATAATGATGGACCCTACAGAGTTTACTCAATACGGATTGGGAATCCTATTAGATTTTATCCATGTGTACCAGGGACGCGGATTGCGTCCTACGCCGCAGTCTTGATCTAGGACAGGTAAGAGCTTTGAGTGGCCATCGTGGTGTATGAGTCTTACCCACACCGTCCATCCATTTTTTCGTATAATTTTAGGCTGGGGCATAGAAAATTATCAACAGTGAGAATCATTATCACCGCTGCTTTTTGTGGTGTGGTCCACTTGAGCCTTGGATCTGCCTCATTATTCATTTTGTAACCGAAAATTATATGAAAAAACGGATTGACTGTGTGGATAAGACCCTCATGTTACGCCGCTCAAAGTTCCTGCCTGTTCCCAGCTGGAGATGGTGGGGTAGGACGCCATCCGTGTCCGTGTAACAGATATTGCCCTCACCGTGGGGCCTATCTTAATGATGTATTGTATATACATGTTGTTTATCCATTTTACCTGTCCATTTTAGGATGTGGTCAAGCATATCAAAATTTGATCACATAGACCACACTAAAAGAAACATCGATAATTCAACCTCATCATTAATTAAAAACATCTTAGGGCCCACAATAAGGATGTCCCTGACATTTACTTTCCATCCAACCAGTTGATAATGTTGAGATACGTGGTTTTTTTAATAAAAAAATACATATTCAAAATTTCAGGATTTTACTGCCAAAACATTTTTTAGGAATTTCAAATCGAAAAGTGTGGTGTGTATTTTTGTCCCACATCAGAAATGAAAAGAAGAAAATCATGGTTTATATGAAAATGTTTGTGTAGTATTCTTACTTAAGCTTTGGAGATTGTGACACTCGGGTCTACGCACTGGAACATGCGCATGCACGCCGAGCATGGGCAGTGTAGCTGTAGTAGTGCTACTTGGCACACTTCGCACGTGTGCATCGTATCACAGAGGGGTCGCTCCCTCGTGACCTTACACGAACCGTCACGAAACAGTGCGAGTGGTCTAGTATGAGCCTAAGTGCAATGGGTTTGAAATGAGTCAGGGCTTTATAGGCAACTGAGAACAGTTGGATTATTAATCCGAAACGGTCAGCCATTTGTCAAAACGAATAGCTGCCTTGAAAGCCATAACAGTCTGAAAATGGACGGGCTATGATGATCCGACAACCAGAAATGACTGAATTTCTCAAAAACATACAGTGGGCCCATGACTATTTTAGCAATGGCCATTCAATAACACTGATCCTGTGTGGCCCACTCAAAATTTGGATCTGATTCAGTTTTGGGTCCACTACCTAAATGATCCCGTAAAATGGGTAAATAAGATAGATTTGTCACAAGCATCAATGCAGGCTCTATAATTTTTTCAAGGAACGGTAAGTATGGAACAAAAAGAAGAGAATCAACATCCAACTATTTCCTTTCATGTTGCCCACTTGACTTTCAAATTGCCTCAATTTTTTGCCCACCTTCTAACATGATCTGAAAAAATGGATGAACGGGATTTATTTTGCAAAAAATATAACAGTGGGCCCACAACAGTTTCACTGGTGGGACTATTTCTTGGCATGTGGTTAGAGTTTTGGATCTGACTTATTTTGAGTCCACCCCTAAAATAATCTAGAAATCTGGATGGATGAGGTGGATTTTTCACAAACATCATGGTGGGCCTGTGGATTTTCAAGGGAGAGAGGTTCAATGGTGGGCATTGACTATCCATTGTTTTGTGCTCGTGGCCTACTTGAGTTTCGGATCTCTTTCATTATTGGGCCCACAACCTAAACTAATATGAAGAAAGTGGTGGATAGGGTGGATTTGTCACAAACATCATGGTGGACTCATGAGCTTTTCAAGGGAGTGAGTGATTTTGAACTATGGATATTCAATACCCACTGTTTTGTGTGGCCCAACTAGTTTTGGATTTGCCTGATAGTTGAGCTAGCCCACTCTCTAAAATTATATAACTAAAATGGTAGACGGGATGGATTTCTTAAAAAACCACGGTGGGCCCTGACTCCTGAGTGTTTCAACGTTTTCCTGCGTGAGACCGACTTGAGTATTCGATCCACCTCATTTTTTGTGCTCATTGCATAAAATGATCCAGCTAAAACGGTGGATGTGGTGGATTTAGCCCCATGACAAGATTTGTCACCATGGGCAAGGGCTTAGGGCCCATTGGCACCCCTAACTGAAGGGTTTTTCAGTTGAAAGGAATGATCCAATGCTCTGAGAGCACTATAAATTGTAAGTGCTCTTATCTGCATCAAGACACTTACATGGTCTTGTTGATATGTTCAATCTGTCCATGAGGTCCGTCGCCTTCATGGGCTAGGTTTTAAAAAAATAATAATAATAAATAAAAATCACACCGATCAGATCATCCAATCCATCCATGAGGGACTTTATTTTTTAACCTTCATTTTCCACCCATGCTTGGGATCGTTAGGATTGGCTATGAAGGAGTCCAACATATAAATGGCTAGTGTAGTTGATTCATTCTATTTTTACAAAAGTAGATTTAGACCAAAATTTTTAGAGGATATTGATTAGAATGGTCTCATCAGGGTGATTTCTTACGGTGGCCCCATGAATTGAGTGTTGGATCTAATAGACAGTCCAGATTGATATATTCAACCTAGTGTTACAGTATGTGCAGAGCAACAGATAATTCTAATAAAGAAAAGTGCTACAGCGCTCTTACAGCACTATAAGTTATAGTGCTCTTAGTTTAATCAGTTCATTTGGATAATTCAGATAATTCTAATAAAGAGAAGCATTATATAATTAATTTATAGTGCTCCTAGTTTAATCAGTTCATTTGGACAATCCAATCAATTGATCTAGCTAGTCTAGTAACTTCAAAAGACATTTTTATTGACTACCTCATAAAATTAAATTGGGGGGATGTGTTGAAGTGATAAAGTTCCTTGATATGCATTGATACACCACACTCTCACACAACTTAAGCTTTTAGGGTAAATGGTTGTTTGACATGCCTTTTTTGAACGGATCATATCATGAACAACTAAAACCGTATATTCACATTCAATTATAGATGATTCAATCACTTGGACAGGGGATTCTATAGAAATGGTTTGGTTAAATAAGATTCATGGCATCTTTCCTAATGGTTACTGAGAATTTGAACAAAAGAAATGAATTTATTTAATGGAGAATCATTATCAACAGACATTGGTCATTCCTGACCTCAATCAGTGAATTAGCTAGGGAATCATCACATAGTTTAAATTTGAAAGGATTTGCTCTATTGGTCAAACAAAGAAGACATGATTTAGAAAATCAAACGAGATGTTTGAAATTTCTATAATTCCAAGTTAAGCTCATGGGCACAAAATTAAGCTAATGTGTGATTAAGGTAGGCCATCACAATGGAAATAGGTAAAAGAAAGACATCTACCTTTGATTTTAACCGAGCACACTTTGATGATTATAAGAAATTCACCTCAACCATTAGATGTCACACCAAAACTTATGCCCGAAATACAAAAATCAGGCCCATATGTGATTAGGCGGATCACACCTAAGCAAACCATTATTAGGGTGAACATTGGCATTTTTATAGGTATACTATGATGTTTATAAGTAGGGGTGTACACCGAGTTGAACCAAGCCTCAGCTCAACTCAGCTCGGCCACTAGCCGACCCCAGCTCGAACTCGGCTTGGCTCAGTCCTCGACCCTGATTGGCTAGCTCGGCTCGGTTCGATTAGCAGCTCGGGCCAGTTCGAGCTAAGTTCAAGCCAAAATCGAGCTTCTGCGGCATTTTCACAAACACATACTATGCACTTTCAATTTCACAGTATATGTAAACCAACAGCAGTTGTTTACAAGTATTTCATAAAACGTAGCAAAAAGGTAACGTGGTCTGAATCCTTTGGCCCTTTTTTTGGTAGTGAACACTTTACAGGCAACATTAAAATCAAGGAAAAATAGTATTTATTTCATATACTTACCTTCCTTGCCACTAGCCGACACTTCGTTGAGTCATTTCATCAAACACTTGGTGAGTAACATCAATATCAAAGTAACTAAGTCATAGAACTAGTTCGATCCAAGTTTGATTCGAGTTGGGGTTCGATCCAAGTCGAGTCGAGCTCGAGCAAGCTCGAACTCAGTTCGAAATTTTTTTCGAGCTCAAAAAATCAGCTTGACTCAGTTCGAACTCAACTTCGAACTGAGTCGAATTGAGCTTTTTCAAGTTGAGTCGAGCAAGCTAACTGAGCTAACTCGGTTCGTGTACACCCCTATTTATAAGGTAGAAAAGCTTTTTATAAGAACATTCTAACTGGGATGAACCGAAAATACAAATATTAGCCTGATCCAAAACTTATGTGGCCCCGCAAAGGTTTCAACGTTGTGCATTCAATCCTTACTGTTTCTATAGTGTTTTCCACTTGAGTTTTGGATCTACCTATTTTGCCAATAATGTCCTAGCATGAGCTCATTCCATCCTTACTGTTTTATAGTGTTGTCCACTTGAGTTTTAGATCTTCCTATTTTGCCAATCATGTCCTAGCATGAGCTGGAAAAATCGATGAATGGGGTGGATTTCTCGTAGACATTTGGATGGGCCTAGCTGGTGGCAAAAGCAACTCACCGCCCTTTAGATCATTATCCGCGTGAAAATTTGTGGACCACACTGGCCGCAGCCATTTATGGCCTAGTCTAAGCATTTTGTATAAAGTATTAGTTCCTTGGCTCAATATTCTACCCCGTTCATATCAAGTAAACAAAGCAGATGCAAAGAAAGGGACGCTTGCGGAAACTACAACCAAATATCTTCAATGGCGCAGCCTTCATACAAATGGCCTGATTCTTTAGGATGATGAAACATGCACTAAAGGTGGCACGCTTACGAAAGTGTCAGAAGTTGGCACGTATGGCTTGTTTACTTCCGATTTCGTTTGTGGATTATATCTTTATTTCTAGTAATTAATGTATATGGGTGCTAATAGCTTTTGATAATTTTGCCCTTGCAATTAAGTCTTCACAATACTAGTTAAGAGATGGTATACTCTCATAAAATGTAATTGGTTGGTGAGGAACACTTAATATTTTATCACATAGGGGACAGTCTGTAGCCCCATGAAGAAAAGATTGTGCGACTCTATAAGTCCAACATGTTGTATGTAACATCCATTCCATACAGGTGGTGAGAACCATTATTTGAACGATGCACAAGATAAGCCCGCTTGAAAACTCACATGGGCCACACCTTTGAGGACAATGAAAATTTGTTTCCACAACCACTAAATTCACAGTGTGGTGCACCTGAGTTTTTTATCAAGCTGATTTTTCTATTTTCTGTTTATTTTAATGAGTTGGACCTGATTAATGGATTTGATGAAAGATATTTCACGTGGCTCAAACAAACTTATGGTTAGCTTTCCATTGCCACAGTTCCATGTGATATGTTCTATTTAGTTGTAGATCTGGTTGATTTTTTATCTTAGGACCTAATATTAAGTACAGAAACTAATGGATGGAGTGGATTTTACATTGAAACATGGTGGTCTCAAAGGACTCGATGGTTTTACACAGTTATTAAAACATGTATTTTGGTGGGGAGCAATTCCAACTGTACGACCAATATATGGCCCATCAACCTTTTGAAGCCCACTCGTTTTTCACCTCCCAAGAATACTCCCCAGCTGTATGGCCCCATTTCTCAGGTAAAAAATGCCCCTGCTTTTCTGCTTTTCAAATTGCGGGTGCTGGGGCTACCTTTAGCTACGGATTATAACTATAGCTATAACCGTGGCTATAGCGATGTACTTCGATATATCGAAGTTTTTTCGATTAATCGAAAAAGGTCCAAAACCATCCAGCAAGTTTGCCTCAGAAATCCTGCAATTTTCAATTAATCGAATGTCTTTCGATTAATCGAAAAGGGTATGGTATCTTTAGCTACGGATTATAACCGTAGCCATAACTGTATTCTGTGCCAATCTATGAAAATTTTTATTTTATTTTATTTTATCTTATTTTTTATATGGAGAACTTTATTCTACCTACAATTTTCTCAAATACATATTTGTATAAATATGTATATACAAGCATATAAAAAAAAATTCTCTCTTTTTTTCATATCTTTCTTTATTCATTTAACAAGAATATCTTCTAAACCGAAATTAGTTACTTGATGTACCCTATATGATTTTGGGGTAGGAGAAGCTACTTTAGCCAACTAACATAGTTATTTTTCAAGATTCCATTGGGTCAATGGTCGAAAATCCATTTCATTCACTTTGCGATCAATTTCAATAAGTTCGTGGTCAATTTCATTCATTTCATTTACTTCATGGTCATTTCCATAGATTTCATGGTCAATTCGCTTCACTTAACGATCATTTCCATGCATTTCACAGTCATTCTCGCCTATTCTGTGTTGATTCACGGTCATTTCGAGGCATTTCACGGTCATTTTGACGCATTTCGCGGTCATTTCCCTTCACTTCGCAGTCATTTCCATGCATTTCACGGTCATTTCGATTCATTTCACGGTCATTTCCATGCATTTCACGGTCATTCCAAACAATTCTGTGTTGATTCACAGTCATTTCTACGCATTTCACGGTCATTTCCCTTCACTTCGTGGTCATTTTCATGCATTTCACGGTCATGTCGTTTCATTTCACAGTCATTTCCATGCATTTCACGGTCATTCCAAACAATTCCGTGTTGATTCACGGTCATTTTGACGCATTTCGCGGTCATTTTCCTTCACTTCGTGGTCATTTCAATACATTTCACGGTCATTTCGATTCATTTCCATGCATTTCACGGTCATTCCAAACAATTCCATGCTGATTCACGGTCATTTTGACGCATTTCGCGGTCATTTCCCTTCACTTCGCGGTCATTTCAATGCATTTCACGGTCATTTCAATTCATTTCACGGTCATTTCCATGCATTTCACGGTCATTCCAAACAATTTTGTGTTGATTTACGGTCATTTCGACGCATTTCGCGGTCATTTCGCTTCACTTCGCGGTCATTTCCATGCATTTCATGGGACCGTGAAATGAATCGAAATGACCATGAAATGCATGGAAATGACCGCGAAGTGAAGGGAAATGACCGCGAAATGCATCGAAATGACTGTGAATCAACACGGAATTGTTTGGAATGACCGTAAAATGCATGGAAATGACCGTGAAATGAATCGAAATGACCGTGAAATGCATGGAAATGACCGCAAAGTGAAGGGAAATGACCGCGAAATGCGTCGAAATGACCGTGAATCAACACGGAATTGTTTGGAATGACTATGAAATGCATGGAAATGACCGTGAAATGCATGGAAATGACCGCGAAGTGAAGGGAAATGACCGCGAAATGTGTCGAAATGACCGTGAATCAACACAGAATTGTTTGGAATGACCGTAATATGCATGGAAATGAACGTGAAATGAATCGAAATGACCGTGAAATGCACGGAAATGATCGCGAAGTGAAGGGAAATGACCACGAAGTGAAGGAAAATGACCGCGAAATGACTGTGAATCAACACGGAATTATTTGGAATGACCGTGAAATGCACGGAAATGACCGTGAAATGCATGGAAATGATCGCGAAGTGAAGGGAAATGACCGCGAAATGTGTCGAAATGACTGTGAATTAACACGGAATTGTTTGGAATGACCGTGAAATGCATGGAAATGACCGTGAAATGAATCGAAATGATCGTGAAATGCATGGAAATGACCGCGAAGTGAAGGAAAATGACCGGGAAATGCGTCGAAATGACCGTGAATCAACACGAAATTGTTTGGAATGACCGTGAAATACATGGAAATAACCGTGAAATGAATCGAAATGACCGTGAAATGCATGGAAATGACTGCGAAGTGAAGGGAAATGACCGCGAAATGCGTCGAAATGACCGTGAATCAACACGGAATTGTTTGGAATGACCGTGAAATGCATGGAAATGACCGTGAAATGAATCGAAATGACCGTGAAATGTATTGAAATGACCGCGAAGTGAAGGGAAATGACCACGAAATGCGTCAAAATGACCGTGAATCAACACGGAATTGTTTGGAATAACCGTGAAATGCATGGAAATGACCGTGAAATGAATTGACATGACCATGAAATGCATGGAAATGACCGTGAAATGAATCGACTTGACCGTATAATATCTTAAAATGAGCTCACAAAAAGGATGAACGGATAGATTTCTTACAAACATGTCGGTGGGCCCCACCGAGAATCTGCGCAGGAACTCCCTGGGCTTTTGGCAGGAAATCCGCGTCCGTGGTAGACTCACAAAAGTCTCAGTTCAACTACCGATTATGTGGATTGCATCCTAGCCCCGCCGGTCTCCAGCCGGGAAAGGTCAGGAGTGTATTTGTTTTATCCACACCGTCTATCCAATTTCCCATAGAATTTTGTGATATATGACTAAAATTTAGGAAGAGCCAAGCCTCTAAGTGTAACACATCACAGGAAGCAGTGGTTGTAATAATTCTCACGGTTGAAACTTTTCTTTGGTACACCGTGATATTTATTTGGCATTCGACCTAGTCATAAATTTTTATAGAACTAAATGAAGAGAAAACACAGATATTAACTTGGTCCAAAACTCATGTAGCCCCGGGAGTTTTCAACGATAAGAATGTAATTCCCATCATGCACCCTAGCTCTGTCTTGGATCTGCCTTGATTTTAGGCTTATATCCTGCTATACGGAAAAAAAAAAAAAAAAAAAAAGAAAAAGAAAGGGCGGTGTAGATAAAACCAGTACATCATGGTAAGCTCTATCCGTTGCAACTGGAGACCAGTGGGGTAAGAGGCAATCTGGGAATGAGCAGCTTTAAGTGGCTACTGTGATCTATTTTTTTCGTATCATTTTAGGATTTAAGCCCAAAACTAAGGCAGATTTAAGGCTCAGGTGAACCACACCACAAGAAGTAGCAATGATAATAACTCCAACCATTGAAACTTTTCTAGGGCCCACCACCATGTTTACTTGCCATCCAACTTATTCAGAAAGTTACATGGACCCGAATAAAAAACACAAATATTAGCTTCATCCAGAACTTTTGTTGTCCTCAGGAAGTTTTGGATGGTACGAGATTAATCCTCGTCATGTAGTCCACATTTGTAGTAGATCTACTTAATTTTGGGCTTATACCATCGAATGATACCAAGAAAAAATGAATGGATGGATAAGACCCATACATCATTGTGGCCAGTCAAAGCTACTGGCCGCTCCCAGCTCGAGACGGCTGCCAATGCATATGCGTGTGTTCTAAGCCGTCGAGCTCATGGTAACTTCCCATGAGGTTGAGCTATGTGGGTCTCACCATGATGTATGTTGAACATCAACACTGTACATTTGATTGGTCCACTTTAAATTATAGGATATGCCAAAAATCAGCTATATACAGAACTCAGGTGGGCCACACCATCTAAAATCATGTGAAGACATGCCTACAACATATAAAAGCACTTGGTGGGACCCACCTGAAATTTGGATGCATTTGAAACTTTGTTTGACCCCTCATCCAAGTGGGACACACATAATGGATAGGCTGGATTTGTGAAGCACATCTCAGTGGGCCCAAAAAATGATTATGAATGTTTTAATAGAGGCAAACCCTTACTCAACTTTTGTATGTGGTGTGGCCCACACGAGTCAGTATCTAATCCGCGCCCTATAAATACTCCCTAACAAGCATTCACAACGACACGACAATGGCATCTCTCCTCTACACCACCCAAATCTCGTCCTCTCCCTGCTCTTTTCACCGCCAGCGATGGAGGTGCCCAGTATATCCGGCTTCCATCAGCATTGATAGACACCCTCGCCACTGTCTTCCATATATTACATCATGCAACGGTAGTATCAGAGATGAAAACAACGGTGAAAAAGCACAGGGAAAGATCGACAGGAGAAACATGCTCATCGGCATTGGTGGCCTATACACCACCACCACACTCAGTCCAACACCAACAGCAATCGGAGCTCCAGTAGCCCCACCCGACTTAACCAAATGTGAGGCCGCCGATCTTCCCGCCGGTGCAAAACCAACGAATTGCTGCCCGCCCTTAGATCAGAAGATCATTGACTTCAAGCTTCCATCTCCTTCAACACCTATGCGCATGCGACGCGCTGCTCATTTGCTTGATGGCGAGTATGTAGACAAGTACAAGAAGGCCATTGCACTCATGAAAGCTCTTCCCTCCGACGACCCCCGAAATTTTACACAGCAAGCTAATGTGAACTGCGCCTACTGCAATGGCGCCTACGATCAGATCGGCTTTCCCGACTTGGAACTTCAGGTCATGTCCTGGATAACATTTTAAAGACCGTTGCGGATAATTTCATGGCCAAGATGGAAGGCCCAATTGCAAGTATTTGTGATCCGGACCATCGGGACCTTAAATCGAGTGTATCTTGTAACCCGGAATGAGTTATACTGGGTTGCCACAGATCCACGGTCGAATTCCCGTTTTATTTTCGTTTTTACTATTTATACTAAGTTTTTGTTTGAGTATAAATATTCATCCAACTCGCCTTGCTTAGAATAATTAGTATAATACCATGATTGCACCGACACTTACTATTTTTGGCCGAGGAGTTCCGTAGATTCGGAACAGTTATCCCCTTGAAGACGGTGCTGGACTTCACGTTCTTCCCAGCGTCAGGAAGGATCATTCCAACAGCCTTTATTTCTGAGTAATAACACTGGTTTATTTTTTTTTCAGGTACACAACTGCTGGCTTTTCTTCCCCTTTCACCGCTACTACCTCTATTTCTTCGAGAAGATTCTTGGAAAGCTGATAGGCGACAGTACATTCACTCTTCCATTCTGGAACTGGGACACTCCGGACGGGATGAGAATGCCTGCCATATACGCAGACCCGGACTCGCCACTCTACAACGTGCTCCGAGATGCCAAACACCTACCACCATCGATGGTGGATCTCGATTACAACGGAACCGATCCCACCGACACCAATAACCAACAGATTGCCAGTAATCTAGCGATCATGTACCGAAGTGTAGTCTCTGGCGCCAAGACAGCTCAGCTCTTCATGGGTTCTCCATTCCGAGTCGGGGGTAATCCTGACCCTGGCGCCGGGTCCATGGAGAACGGCCCCCACGCGCCACTCCACGTCTGGTGCGGGGACCGCGCAACCAGCCTAATACTGAGGATATGGGGAATTTCTACTCAGCGGCTCGTGACCCAATCTTCTACGCGCATCACTCGAACATCGACCGATTGTGGACTGTATGGAAAGGGTTGGGAGGAAAGCGACGGGATTTCACTGACTCGGACTGGTTAGACTCGGCCTTCCTTTTCTACGACGAGAATGCTCAGCGAGGGTGAAGGTTCGAGA
Source organism: Magnolia changhungtana (assembly GCA_030180095.1). Classification (NCBI taxonomy): domain Eukaryota; kingdom Viridiplantae; phylum Streptophyta; class Magnoliopsida; order Magnoliales; family Magnoliaceae; genus Magnolia; species Magnolia changhungtana. The sequence goes on along the minus strand of JASAUF010000583.1, from coordinate 659,899 downwards.
CTGTCTCGATTCGAGAAACCTCAGATACACATACCAACCAGTCGATAACCCTTGGGTGAAGTCCCGACCTACTTCGGTGAAAGCTAGGTCAGCGGCTCTGGCGACAACTGGGAAGAAGAGCGAGTTTCCTCGAGCTCTTGACTCGGTTATCAAAATCCGAATCGATAGGTCGAAGAAGTCTCGTAGCAAGAAGGAAAAGGAGGATGAAGAAGAGGTTCTGGTTATCGATCAGATCGAGCTGGAACGAGACACGTTTGTGAAGTTCGACGTGTTTATCAACGTGCAGGATGAAAACACAACGGGTCCTGGGTCGACTGAGTTCGTTGGAAGTTTTGTGAATGTGCCCCACAAGCGTGGGAAGAATCTAGCGAAGTTGAAGACGTGCTTTAGGGTGGGGATAACGGACGTTCTGGATGATTTGGATGCTGATGCGGATGATGATTTGGAGGTTACTATTGTGCCACGTCAGGGGAAGGATGTGGTCAGCATTGGAGCGATAAGGATCGAATATTTCTCTTAGACATAGTTCAACATACCTTCAGAGGACATGTGGAGGTTGATCTAGTAATCTGGAACGTCTGTTTAGTGGGCCTGTAAAAAAATAATTGGATTGAATTATCTACACTTTTAAATATTGCTAACGGGAGGATGAAGGGTACGGATTTATATTTTTTTCCCTGTCACGTGTGAATTTAAGAGACGAGTCTACCGTATTAAGGTTCTATCGACTCTACCGAATCATTTTCTAGCGGGGGAAGAAAGCGGATTGCCGTTGGCCCGCTCCGTCTGGTTATTCACACCGTTCAGGAGACGGATTGGCTACTCCCCCTGACACCAGCCCCATGGCGGGTGGTCGGTGCTCTGTGGACCCCACCATGATGTATGTGTTTCATCTATTCCGTTCATCCATTTTTACAGATCATTTTAGAATTTGACAAAAAAATCGATAGAGATATAAATGTTAGGTGGACCACCCCACAGGAAAACAATAATGATTGGATATCCACCATTAAAATCCTCCTAAGGCCTACTGTACTGTTTATTTGACATCCAATCTGTTGATTAGGTCATAAAGACCCAGATGAAGGGAAAAAATAAATATCAGCTTGATCCAAAACTTTTATGGCCCCCGAAACATTTTTAATGGTTAACGTTCATTCAACACTGTTTCCTGTAATCTGGTCCACTTGATATTGAGATGTACTTCATTTTTTCTTTCATATCATAAAATGATCTATAAAAATAGATGAACAGCATGGATGAAACACATACATCATGGTGGGGCCCACAGAGCACCCACCACTAGCCAATGGCCGGTGGGATGGGGAGTAGCCAATCCGTTTCCCACCGTTCATCCTTTCTCTCATATCATTTATATCATTTTAAAGGTATTTGCACGAAAATAAATTAGATCCAACGTTCAAGTGTACCACACCAAATAATAAGCTTGAGTTGCATTAAATAGACAAAGCAGTCACTTGCACTAAATACAAAAGTCATCTATGACGTGGTCCACTTGAACGTTGGATCTTCCTTATTTTTGTATACACACCTTTAAAATGATCTGAGAAAAGGGACGGACGGCTTGGATAAACAGATACATTACGGTAGGCCCGTCCACATTACTGTCCGTTCGTGCTAGAGACGGGCGTGGCCGCGTGGGTAGTAGGCAGCGTCCTTGTGACCACAGGCGCACAGAGATATTCCTGTGCCACGGGCTGTGTGGGGCGCAAAGAGATGTCCATGACAAATCCACTCCTTCCATCTGTTTTACAAGACTATAATAGGTCAGGATTCTAAAAATCAGGCATATACGAAACTCATGTGGGTCATTCCACATGAAACTGTGGGAGGTATTGAACGTATAAATGTGACAGAAGTTTTGAATCAAGATGATATCTATGTTTTCAGTTTATCTGAGTGATTAAAAACCTATGAATGGTTTGGATCTCCTATAAATATCATGGTCAGCTCCAGGAATGCTTCAACGGTATATGTTTCTGTTTCTACTTTTTATTTCCTATCGTGGATTTTCAAAACAGATGGACGGAGTGGATTTATTACCGACACATGCACACAGACCCAGGCATAATTATAAACATAAGAGTAGTGAATGGATAAGATGCCATATGGCTGTCATTGGATGTAGTATCTATCATTGGATAATTCCACAGGCGTCACATGTTCATATATGAAACTGGGCAGTGGATTAGGTGTTACCTAACGCCCTAACCATTGGGGGCGGATTAAGGGTTACTCGGGTAACAGGGTTGTGGATGTTTCTCTTACCTAGGATCCATCTTGATGATATGTTATATATCTACTCCGTCCATTTGTTTTTCCCAGCCCATTTTAGGAAGCATTTCCAAATCTCAGGTGGACCACACCGGGTGATTGAATGCTTACCATTAAAAACTTTCCAAAGTCCACTGTAAGCATATACACAATGTTTATTTGTCATCCAACCCGTTGATAAGGTTAATCAGAGATGGAAGAAGAGAAAATACAAAGATTAGCTTGATCCAAAATTTTTGTAGCCTACAAAATGTTTTTAATTGTCAATCACCACTTTTTCAGTGGTGTGGTCCACCAGAGACTTGGATCTGTTTAAGTTTTGAGATAACGTCCTCAAATGAGCTTAAAAACAGATGGATGGAGTGGATATGACAAATTCACCAAGGTTGGCCCCACACAGTAAGGATAACATCCAATAAGGTGTTACCTGAGTAATAGTTAATCGGTTCCCCTCACCATGGGATGCACTTTGATGATGTGTTTTATATCCAGAGTGTCCATACATTTTTCCATCCCATTTTAGGACGAAGTATAGAGAATTAAGCAAATCCAAATCTTGGGTAAACCGTACGTTAAAGGAAAAAGTGGTGATTGAATGCCTGTCATTAAAAACTTCCGAAGGTGCACCATATGCAGATTCATAATGTTTATTTACCATCCAACCTGTTGATAAGGTTAATTATAACATGAAGGGAAAATACAAAGATCATCTTGATCCGAAACTATTGTGTCTGTATATCATGTCAGGATATACAGATAGAAAGGTAAATGGACCAATGATAACTAAAATGCAGGATGCTCGTGAGAAAATAAAGGGGTTAGTGATCTACACTAGAATACAAGATCTAAGCAAAAAAACAGACTAGTATAGTTAGCTGGTTAGTAGATTAGTATGGGACTAATAAAGACCAGAATAGTGGAAGTCAAGAAATCTCTAAAATTTTTTTTTTTTGCAAAGCTCGTGTTTCGAGTTGGGCCTTGGCTAGTGGCTTACAATTTCCAATGGATTCATCATTCTGTGAACACTGCCCCGTGCGCACACACTTTTCGATGCAATGCTCAAGATGTAAATGGTTTGTTTGGCTTACTTTTGTTTCCTTGGTTATGAAATATCTTTCCAAGATGATGTTTAAAGTGTTTTTGAGTCTTCACTAGTCAAAATGAGGCCTCGAAATCCACAATTGGCTAAGGTCCATAAAATTGCTTAAAGGTCAAAATTTCGAAGAATTTCCGACTTGAATAACTCATGTTTTGGTCTACACCATGGATTCTATATATATAAGAGCCTCAGTTATGAAAAAGGAATGGATTAGGCACCATTTTCTACCAATGCAATGCACGATCTCTACTTTACAGGATTATACAGTTTTTAAGGGAATTTAAGAAAACTTCCAATACTATGTGATTAAATCGTACTATGCTAGGCCACGGGGCTTGGGTAGGTGAAATAAAGAAAAGAGCCAAGCATTAACAAAATAAGGAAAGTGCACAATGATAAACTATATTGCGCAAGCTTTTTAAGGGCCCAGGTGGACGAAATACTAAGGAAATGAAAGCAAATTAAACAAATGTACGAGTGGGTACATATATTGTTGGTGTGTAAGGTATTTGTGGAGTGGAATACGTCCCAACTTGAGATGTAAGAGAGAAAATGAGAAATCAGATGCCCAATTTTGACAAAAGAAATGGTCAGATGTCCCAGATCCCGATCCTACTCATTGACTTTGGCATTATTACAACTTTTGACTTATGAATTAAAATAATGGTGGCAGGAATCACTTTCTCAGAGATAACAGAGATTCCTAAAGACGACAGAGAGTGTTTTCACTCAAAATGGTTGAATAGAAAAAGGAAAGGAGAGCGAATTGTAGATTGGACATATCGTTGCACTGCAGTGTTTCCCTTCTTCTGATTGCTCCATCATCTCTAGGCTTATTAAATTCCTTCACTATCTCCCCGTATGATCACTTTGTACGATTAACCCTCCCCCTTCTTCCGTTCGCAAAGGGCCCCCTTAAATAGGCGATGGGCCATAGATCTGGTGAATTAACACTAGAGATATGGTCTACTGGCATTGATTGTGCTAATACATCAACGACCTGGAGCCGGTCATGCGCTGGCCTGTTTTGAGTGAAACTGGTCAGCCCATGATCGATTTGGGGCTGAATCAATTCTTATCAGTCCAATTCCTAGAACTAGCATTGCGGTGATGATTTTACCAATCTGGCAGTTTTGGGAAATTCCATGTTACTCCGCAGGTTGTACTTGCTCGACATCCACTTTCCCTTGCAACTGTCGATCTAAGCCGATAGGTGCATCTGGGGTGTGCTGTTGGGATGCCTTGCACAAACCTTAGGATCTAGCCTCCCGAAACAAACCAGAATTATGGATAATAAAGCAATGAAATAAATCAAAGCATCAATCACACACCACACAAGAGAATTTTACGTGGAAAACCCTCAAAGAGGTAAAAACCACGGGACCTCGTCCAGATCAACAATCCACTATGAAGTAGAACGTTTACAACCTTCTTCACTCACGCAGGAGTGGATGAACAATAAGAGAAATAGAGAAAACGAAGAGATCTAACCGATTATGAGAACATAGAAGCGGCGAGATATAAATTGCAAAGTAGAAAAACCTCCTCGAGCGGAACCTCCCTTCTATGCTTCCTCTCTCTTTTTCTCCTCTCTCTCACCTTTGATAGCCCTCTTGTATTTTTCTCATCAACACAATATCCATAGAAAAATCTAGGGACCCCTTTTTATAGTTTTAGAAACTCCTTTCTGCATCCTAGTTGCGAAAGGACTTGCGCATCCTAGTTGCGAAGGACTTGCGCATCCTGGGCTTGAAAGGACTTTCATGCGCATCCTAGTTGCGAAAGGACAACGGGTCAAAAAAACCCATCAAATCTCCCCTTTTTGACCCAGAGGGATTCACCTTCTTTAAGCCGGCCAGTTTCTACAAACCTCAAATTTGCCCTTGAGCAAAGCCTTGGTCATCATGTCGACCCATTATCGTCCGTGTGGACTTTCTCAAGCCGTAACACCTTTTGTTCCAAAGTATCCTCGATCCAAGATACCGAATCTCTATGTGCTTCGACTTGGAATGCCGACTTGGATTCTTGCTCAAGTGTATAGCACTCGACTATCGCATGATAGACCACGTGCTCCTCCTCCTTGGCTAAGTTCCTGTGGAACCTTTTCATCCAAAGCATCTCTTTACATGCTTCGTGACTAATGTACTCGGCTTCGTAGTTGACAATGCTACGACCTTCTCAGTAACTTGCTTGCCAAGAAACCGCTCCCCCCGCAAATGTGAACATGAACCCCGATGTAGACTTCCCGAGTCTATGTCACACGCCATATCTGCATCTGTGTAGCCCTCAACACAGTTTACTGAATCACCATAGCATAGCTCAACTGGATGAGCCTCTTAGATACCGTAGTATCCATTTTACCGCCGCCTTGAATGTTCTTTGCCAGGATTGGCAAGGTACCGGTGACAACACCAACCGCATATGCTATATCCGGGCGTGTACACACCATAAAGATACATCAAACTTCCTACACCGACGCGTAGGGTATCTTCTCGCATCTCTTCCACCTCTGCCTTCGTCTTGGGACACCGCCCGTCGCTCAATCAAGTGACCATCTAGTTGAGTCTTGGCCAGCTTCGTTTGCATTCATATTGAACCGCTCTAGGACTTTCTCAATATACCGCTCTTGTGATGACCAAAGCTTCCTGCCGCTTCGTCACGGGTTATCTCCATTCCTAGGATCTGTCTAATCAGGACCCAAGTCTTTCATCGCAAAGACTTGCCCAACTCTGTTTCACCAATCTTCTTGATGTCTTTTCCCATGATGAGCATGTCATCAACGTATAATAAGAGAACTAAGAAATCACCATCCGAGAACTTCACGTGAACACACAATGGTCCGACTCCGTTCATCATACCCATGTTTGTAATATGAACGAATCGAACTTCTTGTACCATTCTTGTGGAGCTTGTTTCACCCATACAAGCTCTTCCTCGGACACACCATATGTTCCTTGCCCTTGACTTGAACCCTCTGGTTGGTGCATGTAGATCTCTTCTTCCAGTCACCATGGAGAAAGGCGGTTTAACATCTAACGCTCTATCTCCAGATCCATGCTAGCCGCCAACCCAAGACACCCGTATGGATGTCATCTTCACCACTTGGTGAGAATATCTCCTCGAAGTCTATACCTTTCCTCCGACCAAACCCTTTCACCACAAGTCGGCCTTAAACCTCGTCAGTGAATTCTTCTCGCTCAATCTTCTTTCCGAACACCCACTTGTTGCTCGAGCTTTCTTGCCCTTAGGCGGTTCACCATATCATAGGTGTGGTTCTTATGCAAGGATTCCATCTCTTCTTCGCATAGCTTTCAACCACTCCTCCTTATGCTCGTCGGCCAGGGCCTCGAATAATCTTCCGCTCTCCCCATCGGTTAGCATAATGTACTCATGCGGCGAGTACCTCTTGACGGTACTGTCTGTCCCTGATGACCTCCTCACCCGTGGCTTAACAGTGGATCAAGTGGGGCCGCTCCCCGGTCCATCTTCCGAAGGAACTCCCTCGTTCTCTGCACTTCTTTGTACTCCCCGTCATCGGGCACCACGGGAGGAGTAATCGGATCCATGTCCTCTAGCTCCCGAACTAGGTTTGGTTCTTCTCTAGCTTACCAATGTCTTCGATACACCGATCTTCAAAGAAAACCACATCTCTCGCTCCCGACGAGCTTCTTCTCGGTCGGATCCCATAACCCGTAACCGAATTTTTCATCACCGTACCCTAAGAACACACACGCCCGATCTTCATATCGAGCTTGGACATCTCGTCCTTTGGTACGTGAACGGATGTCTGCATCCAAACACCCCGAGATGACCGTACGATGGATCCCGTCCCACCACACCTTCTCGGGTACTTCTCCATTCAACGGGGCCGATGGAGACCATTATCAAATACACCGCCGTGCGCATCGCTTTTCTCCCGAACGTCTTGGGCAACTTCGCATGGGATAACATACATCCGATTCTCTCAACAATGGTGCGATTCATTCGCTCAAATACACCATTATCTTTGGGGTCTTGGGCAACCGTCTGTTCATCATGCCGTATACCACAGGACTTGCATAGCTCGTGAAAGTCGCCAATGTATTCACCACCATTGTCGGTGCGGATGCACTTCAATGGTCTACCTGTCTCTCTCGACCATAGCATGAAACAACTTAAACACACCAAAGACCTCGTCCTTGGATTTCAAAGCATAAACCCAAACCCTCTGATGCATCATCTATAAAAGTGACAAAATACAATGCCCCACCCAAGGTTTTTGTCCTCATAGGACCACAAACATCGAATAAACCAAATCTAATGCATGCACTTTATTAACATGAGAAGCGGTTTAACGAATGAAACTCTATCTTGTTTCACGATAAACAATCAAGACGAGTTTTGAGAGGCATACATCACGTCTGGAAGGAGCGCCTCGCTAGTAAATTGAAGCCCTTTTTCACTCATGTGGCCTAGACGCTGTGCCACATGTCAATAACCGAATCTTCCGTGCGTTCAACCCACCCTTGCACATACGACACTTGCCTTGTAAAGGGTGCAACACTTCTTTCCTCTAGCCACGATCAATGAACCCTTGATGAGCTTCCATCGCCCATCATTGGCAAGAAACCGGCTTTCATAGCCATTATCATCCAACCTTCCCATCGACATCAAGTTGAGGCGAAGGTCCGGATATGCCTCACATCCCTAAGAACCAATGTGCGGCCCACATCGGTTTTCACACAAATATCACCAACTCCCACGATCTTTGATCGCAGAATTTCCCATCTTCACAAATCCATAGTCACCGACTTGTAGCTTGTGAAGGAGTCCCCGTGTGGAGTCGCATGAAAAGAAGCTCCCGAGTCATCACCCGGTCGGTGCTCCCGACTTGTAGGCGTGAGACATACATCGTGATCTGTAGAAAGAATAACTACCATGTCGCCATCCGAAGCGACCGCAGTGGAATACGATTCATCTTCCTTCCCTTTTCCTTTCTTGTCATTTTTCTTACCACGACATTCATGCTTGTAGTGGCCCTTCTTGCCACGGTTCCAAAGATTCAACCTCTTTTCTCGTTACTCGACTTGCCTCTTGATTTATCTCGGGCCTTTCCGCCCTTCCTGTTCTTTCCTCTCCCCGTTCTGCGTCACAAGAGCCTCTTGAGTAGACCCCGAGACTTCCTCCTTGTCTCCTCATTGAAGAGACAATCGGTTACACGTTCCATGGATATCTTTCCGTCTGGCGCGAGTTACTTGAGACACCACCAATGTCTCCCAACCGTCGAGCAATGAACTAAGCAATAGTAAAGCTGCAATTCATCATCCAGGACCATCTTCATAGAGGTGAGTTGGTTCACTATATTACTTGACCTCATTCATATGCTCCTGGCCACGAACCACCATCCTTGAACTTGAGATTTACAAGTCGCCTTATCGAAATATCTTATTACCTTTGTCTTCCTCTCATACGCTTTTGTAATTTTAGCCAGAAGCTTCTGGTGAGTTTCCGTAGACACATGGTGGAACACGAATCATCCAACCATTGTCTAATAAACCCCACCGCCTTTCGGTCCATCTTCTTCCAATCATCATCGGTCATATCCTTGATTTTACTTGATATGCCCGAGATTGGAGAATATAGTCCCTTCGCAATAAAGCAAGTCCTCCATCTTAGCCTTCCATATGGTCCAGTTAGAACCATTGAGGCTGATCATCCTTGAGCCACCTTCCATAATTCAAAACCGATCCTACCCGTTCAATGAACTTAGCTCTGATACCACTTGTTGGGATGCCTTGCACAAACCTTAGGATCTAGCCTCCCGAAACAAACCAGAATTATGGATAATAAAGCAATGAAATAAATCAAAGCATCAATCACACACCACACAAGAGAATTTTACGTGGAAAACCCTCAAAGAGGTAAAAACCACGGACCTCGTCCCGGATCAACAATCCACTATGAAGTAGAACGTTTACAACCTTCTTCACTCACGCAGGAGTGGATGAACAATAAGAGAAATAGAGAAAACGAAGAGATCTAACCGATTATGAGAACATAGAAGCGCTGAGATATAAATTGCAAAGTAGAAAAACCTCCTCGAGCGAACCTCCCTTCTATAAGCTTCCTCTCTTTTTCTCCCTCTCTCTCACCTTGATAGCCTCTTGTATTTTTCTCATCAACACAATATCCATAGAAAAATCCTAGGGACCCTTTTTATAGTTTTAGAAACTCCTTTCTGCGCATCCTAGTTGCGAAAGGACTTGCGCATCCTAGTTGCGAAAGGACTTGCGCATCCTAGTTGCGAAAGGACTTTGCGCATCCTAGTTGCGAAAGGACAACGGGTCAAAAAAAAACCCATCATGTGCCTTATGTCATATGGGTTCCTTGATCAGGACTTAATTGAAGTTAACGAATAGGATCTAACTCAGGTAAGGGTGTGGTATGATACTTTTCTTTTTTCCCTTTCCTCCCTTGTGCCCAAGTTGTAGGTTGCTTCTCTTCTTCTTTTTTTTCCCCTTTTTCTTAGGGGTTCGCCCCACTTTTTGTATCTTTCATTCTTTTGTTCTAAGTTAGTAATAAAAGAGTATTCCTTACTTGCTTTAAAAAAAAGCCTTTAACAACTAACCTTAAACTTGTTGATGGTTTCATCTGATTTTAGCTTTTACTTAAATACCATTTGCATCCTATCAATTTATTTTCAGATAGAATGTCTACTAATTTCCAGATGTTGTTTAATATAACAGGCTCTTGCTTGTCATTAATGGCTTCCTTCCAAAATATTGCATCAAGAGAGTTAAGTGCCTTTGGATAAGAAAGATGGTAATCTTCAAATAAGAAGTGTAAAAACCATCCCTTAGGTTTGTTTTGTTTTGTTTTTTTTTTTTTCTAACTCTTTTGCTTATCATTGGTTCTAATTTTTCTTCATTTTAGTATACCAACCCAAAAATGAGGCAAATGCAAATTTCAGGTAGACTAGATTCCAGGAAACAATATTGTGATTGAATGTTCAGCATTAATAACTTCCTAAGGCCTACTGATGTTAATTTATTTTCCATCTAACCTGGTCACACAGATCTGGATGCAGGAAAAATAGAAATATCAACTTGATCCAAAACTTTTTAAAGGTCGATTGATCATAGATCCCAGTCTCAGCATTCAGTGGCCCACCATCATGAGGTTTTGGATTGTTATATATCAATTATTGTCAAGTGACTATATGAGATTAGGACTGCATTTAACGATCGAATTTCATCAAAATCACGAGTAATCTATGTGGTCCCTCGAGGTGATGAGGTGTAAATGTATGGGTGGTTTCTTAGATTAACTTTCGGCTAGAAGTTTCTTGGGCAAGGGCACACCTTTTAGGATGTATGTGATCAATTAACAAATTTCTTGAATTTCAGAAAGGGTAGGATTCTCCCTGAATAGTCCAAGGCTCTGTAAATTATTCTAAACATACAGTGATGAAAGATATAAACCGTTAGATTTGTCAGGTATCCAATGTGGATAACAAAGATGGTTGTTTTATGATTTTTAGGTGAATCATTCAGTGGATTTGATTCAAAATCTGATGAATGTTGGATCTTGTGAATTAAGGGCTAAAATTACACACGTGTGGTTCATTTGGGTTGTTTAAACATGATCTGAAATTTCATCATGATTGGGTTACAAATATGTTTCTTGAGGTTTCAGTGTTATGAAGGAACGTCTACACCATAGAAAACCGAAGATATTCATTGGCGTACGTATAACTATTACATCTGCATTTTAATAGTGATAAACACTACTTAGTGTACTAGGGTCTAAATGGTAGATTTAGATTTCAATATGATCGAATATAACCGCTTAGATGGGCTTTTTTGTTAATTTCATGATGATGTAAGGATCCATATGGAATTCAAACGGTTGGATAGCTAAATCTATCGATGAAGAGTTTTTTATGGTTTGGATTATTGATTGGTTGAGTAGACTGATATATAAAGCTCAAGATGTGTAATTACATGTATATGTCAACGTACACAGGGTTACGATCCTTAGATCATGATTTTGATTGTATATTAAACCTATACATGAGTAACGAGTAGGATGAATGGAACAAATTCTAGAATAAATACGTATATGGGCTGATATGATGATCTCACAATTGATTCCCCCATGATTGGGTGATCTAAAATCGAGGTGGATGATCAGATATCTTAACCTAGCAATGTTGAGTTATTTTTAATAGTTGATATGATGAAAATCGTGTATATGAAGATTTATAAGGGTCCGAGGTTCATTACAGAGTGTATGTCAGCCTAAGGGAGTGCACTTGCATGTTCATCAAAAAAAAAAAAAAAACCTCTCTCTAAATTATACAAGTTTACACACGTGGAAAAGCTCCTATATACCTACTTGTGCTCGAAATTTTTAAAAATATTATAACTACATCCTACAAATAATATCTTCACATTCCTTTTACAATTTTTACGGAGGTCGGGTCTATTTCAAATGAAAAATATATAAGGGGCAAGGAATTTTAAATAAAATTTCAGAGGAAAGGATTTCACGGGGATTTTGAAAACACCAAAAAGTATAAAAAGCTTTAAAATTACAACAGCCTAATAGACCATAGATTCGGAGTTCTATCAACTAGTGGTAATTCCAAAATAAGGCAGAAACATTCACAAAATAACTCACCACCACATATATATGGACATAAATCTCCATTGCGGTCGCCGAGCCCCATGTGCGCGTTGATAGATTTGGCAACTCTACTAGTCATGAATGTTCTTGTTAGCTACTTGCTAGCTATATATGACTTGAAACATGGGATTTTCAAGTTTTTTGGGATATTTAGCTCAAGCCAATTCATTTCTCAACACTTTATAATTTGGTAATTTACATTTTAGTAATTTTATTAATCACGCATTTGTTTTTTATTTTCTTCATTGGGAAGCCTTGTACTACTGATTTCGTAACCCGATAACCATCCTACCACGTTAGAGCCTATTTAAGCCCACACGAGATTTTTCTCTGATCCTATTCTTGAGAAGGCTCTCTAAAAGGCACCACATAAGCACGCACCCGAAAGGATGTCCATGCATACATTATATATATATTTACCTTCGTGGATGGGGTTACACTCCAACACCATAGCTCTAGAACTCAAAGGCTATGAGGACATCGGTTTTTTAATGCCTTTCAGGCTAAATGGTTATCTGACATCTGGTACCACTACCAATCATGGACAAACTTATGACGGCAACTCCGACTATATAAAATGAGTAAAGCTTTATAATTATAGAAAACACCTGATGCCTAATGGCTAAAGAGATATTATGATAATGTGGAATAAACTAAACAAAATACACATGTTTTGTTATGAACAGTATACAAGAGTGGAGAGGACCTTTCTTAATAGAAATTATCTAGCTCACACATTCTTTCGGGCATTCGAGAACCCTTTCGGCCCAACAGATATGTGGAATGTGGAATGAATGTCATAAATTCCTCTTTCGGGGCTTCTTGAAATTAATATTAGTGCAAGGTACCCTTAGAATACAAAGACACGTGATAGTGGGCTACTTGACTGAAAGAATTGAAATGAGAGAGGGGGTCCTTTCCTGTCAGTATATAAAGATCCTTGGTTACTGAAAGTCACTGTAAAACAAGCTTAGTTACTATAAGTCACTGTAAAACAAAGCTTAGCAAGGGTTGCACATGGTCACCGTGACTTGTGTAGGGTCCCACATTGAAAGTTGAACACTCTAAAATTCAGGCCGATGAATCCATTATGTGGGCCATCAAGTGCAGGTTTTTGGGAGATTGTCGGTTTTTACCTATGGTGTGGCCCACCTACTGAGAAGGTGCAGTGAGTTCGTTAGGGCCCGGATTGGATAGTGACAAGGTCAGTAGCCAAATCACTACTGAAGTGACGTCACCAAGCTCTGTGGACCCCACCATGATGCATGTGTTGTATCCATACCGTCCAACCATTTTTAGAGATGGTTTTATGGCATTAAAAACAGAATGAGATAATCTAAAGTTCGAGTGCACCCACCACAGAAAACCGTGGGAGCCGTCACACCCACCGTTGAAACATTTACAGGGTCCACAGTGATGTATTTTTGAGATCCATCTTATTCATAAGTTAACATAGAGATAGATGAAGTGAAAACAAAAATATCAGCTTCAATGGAAACTACTGTGGCCCCTAAGAATTTTTGAACGGTGAATGTCACTGTCCCCCCTATTTTCTATGGTGGGGTCCACTTGAACTTTAGATCTATCTCGTCCTCTTGTAATGCCCTAAAACGATCTCTAAAAATGGTTGGACCGTATGGATATAACATATGCATCATGGTGGAGTCCACATAGCTTGCTGACGTCACTTCAGTAGCGATTTGGCTACTGACCTTGTCAGTATCCAATCCGCGCCCGTTCGTTAGGAACTCGACCGGAATCCCTCACAACACCTGTTGTACACTCCGCGTACAACACCAGTTGGGCTAACCATGTTATGTGTGTAGCATTCACTCTGGCCATCAAGTATGCCCCCGTCGTGTTCACCAAACGGCTCATCAGCCCGATCCAAGACTGAGGTGGGGCACACCATAAGAAAAACACGTACCATTGTGGCCCCCATTCAAATCTATGGTTGGCGTTGCCTCACCATTGGTCTATGTGGTGTGGCCCACCTGAGCTATTTATTAGGCTGATTATTTTTCCTAAGGGCGTAACAACTAAAAGCACACCGGATGGATGGAGTAAATGTCAGCAAGACAAGACGATGGCCACATAGCTTGCGTGTTGTACGTATGCGAACAACAGATGCGAGTATGACGGGAGTCGGATTTCGTACTGTAGCGAACAGCAGGGACGTACAGGTCGGTGCTGGAAAAGCTGTCTGGCCCCACCGTGATGTATGTATTTTATCCACGCCGTCCATCAATTTTGCTAGCTCATTAGGAAGTCAAAAATGAGGCCTATGCAAATTTCAGATGGACAAGATTTCAGAAAACAGTGGTGATTGAATGCTCATCATTAAAAACTTCCTACGGCCTACTGATGTTTATTTTCCATCTAACCTGGTCACACAGATCTAGACGAAGGAAAAACACAAATATCAGCTTGATACACAACTTTTGTAGCTGGCCACTAAGAAGTTTTTAATAGTGGTCATTCAATTACATTGTTTCCTATTTTGTGGTCGAACTGATATTTAGATTTGTCTCATTTCAGGAATTATAGCCTAAAATGACTTACAAAAATAGACAGACGGTGTGGATATAATATTACATCATGATGGGGCCCACTGATCAAACGTGCTGTCTGCTACCCGTTTCACGTATGTTAGTAAAACGGCCGTTGTATGCAATTCCCGTCGCGGTTTCATGGTCTTGAACAGAAATTCTGCAAAACCAACGAGCGTGTGGAGTGGATTATATCTCAGAAACAGTTCAACAGATGTACCACATTGTATAGTTCTCCGCTGCAACACTCTCTCTAATTCTTTCGTAAAGAAAAAAGAGGTACTTCTTGTTGATTCTTTCCTCTTTTTCATTAATATTACAATGGTTGCTGTAGATATCCCCCTCATTTTCATTAACATTACAATGTTGCTTGCTTGTGTTGTTGTCAATGGGCCGGGATGGCTGGGCCTGGGCCTAAGATTTGAGCACGTTCAATAAAATGGCCAAGCTCGTGGCTGGACCTGGGCCTAGGCCTGGGCCTAAAATTTGAGTCATTGGCCCCTCTGGTACTAGGGCGGTACTGGAAAAGCTCTCGTATCATGATGTATGTGTTTTATCTATGCTATTTATCCATTTTCCTATCAGTATAAAATCCTTAGGAGTCGCTTGGCACTTTGGGGGGATTTGAGGGGATTTCAAAGTCCCTAATTGTTTGGCAGCACAAAGTAACTGGGGTTCAAATACAGGGTGTTTGAAATGTGCGGTGAAGGCTTGGATTACCTCTAAAAAAATTTCAAGAGTTGCATGTGTTACATGTGTATCACTAGACTATTAATCTATTGGACACATCGCTCACTATCGATATCCCAAAATAATTAGATTATCAATTGCATTTCTATAATTATGTTAAAACAATGATCAACGTCGTCCAAACATTGTCCATATAAATCAATGGTTAAAAATCGTTGTTTAGTCACTCCGACTTGATCTTGTGCTTGTGGCCCATTTCAGACTTGGAATTTTATCATTTTCGGGCAAAGTATATATTTCAGCGGGCTTATTACAACTATTGTGTCAAATATTACATACATTCACTAATTAGAGATATTAAAGTTATTTAGTAATTAAATTGATACCCTTGTGAATATACTAGGCATAGCTAATTTTGGATTAAAGTTTATGAATCTATAGTGCCAAACACAAAAGATGGATTTCAAATCCAGGTTCTGAATCCAGGGTTCCAAATCCATGCTCCCAAACAGGCCCTTATTTAGTTATATCAAGTCACTTACAACAAGCCTAACAGGAGTCACTTTAACTCATGTATGACATCCAATCCGTCCAGATGGTGGTCCCAACTTTAAAGTTGAACACCCCAAAATTCAGGCGAATCAAACCATCATGTGGGCCATCAAGTGCATTCGGAGGTTTCTGGGTTGCCAGTTGTTATAACAAGTCACTTTCAACGGTAGATATTCAGTCCTCACTGTTTCCTGTTGTGCGGCTGAATTAAGTTTTGTGACTGCCTCATTTTTAATTACTCAGGTCCTTACAAACATCAAGGTGGGCTCCACCTAAATTCTGCAGGAGACTGTCGCGGTAATCCGAGTCTTGATGGGAGACGAATTGGCTACTGCCCCTGCCACTATCCCGGTGGCTGGTGGTTGGTTCTCTATGGGCCCCACCATGATGTATGTGTTTCATCCATGCCGTTCATCCATTTTTACATATCATTTTAGGGCTTTGTCCCAAAAATGAGAGCTCAGGTTGACCACACAACAGGAAAACAATAGTGATTAGATATCCACCATTAAAATCCTTCTAAGGCCCACTGTACTGTTTATTTGACATCCAATCTGTTAATTAGGTGATACAGACAAAGAACAAGGGAAAAAAACAAAGATCAGGTTGATCCAAAACTTTTATGGACCCAAGAAGTTTTTAATGGTCTATGCTCATTCAATGTTGTTTCCTATAATGTGGTTCACTTGAGATTGGCATATATCTCATTTTTAGTCTCATACCCTAAAATGATCTATAAAAATATATGGATGGCATGGATGAAACATATACATCATGGTGGGGCCCACAGAGCACCGACCACTAGCCATTGGCCGATGGCGGGGGAGTAGCCAATCCGTTTCCGTCCTGATGGGACTTCGATTGGGTCCGTACTGGCCATTATTGAAAAGACCTATGGGCCATCATATTGTATGTGTTTTATCCACGCATCCATCCATTTTAACTGTTTATTTGAGGGCATGATCCCTGTTGGGAAAAAAATATGACAAGTCCTTAAGTCGGCCAAAATAGGGAAAGAGTGGTATAGCAATGGCTCGGACTTGTCGGATGCCAAGTCCGGATAGAGCCCAAAATCCATAAGGGCGCTGAATGGAGAGACGTAGATCGGACCATAAGGCCCCTGACCCGGCCGTAGCTTGAGCATCCCGAGCCATAAAGCGAAACCTCAAAAGGAGTGCACCTCAAGGCCCGATTGAAGCCTTCCAGAGGAAAACCTAAACCGACTGAATAGGATCAGTCGGTCCTAGAGCCGCCTGAACTTCAGTCCGACTTAAGGGTTGAGTCGGCCAATGAAGTAAGCGGAGAATTAGTCATAGAGTTTATCTCAGCACAACCACGTGGAAAGATAAGCATTGGCCGAGCTTTCCATTGTTCCAGATTCAGAAGTTTCATACTAAAACTCTAGATTCTGCCCAAGATCTTCGGAAGATAAGGAAATAATCTCCGAAGAACAAGAGAACGTAGGGATTACAGATCCACAAAGATTAAAATCTATCTTTACAAGATTTTCTCTAAGGAACACGAAAACCCTACAGGGTATGACACCATTATATATACAAAGACCTATATAGTGAAAGGTATGGAAAAACTCTTGCCTTCAAAACCTTTTAAAAGAGACCCAAATTCTGAGTTTAGCAGCAGAGGGTCCCCTGCCAAGACCAGGCTCACCTTTCTCTTCTTACATGTGTGCAGATCCCAGGGTCATAGAAGAGGCAAGCCAAAAACAGCATCAACAGCTTGGCGCCGTCTGTGGGAAAAGATACGAAAGGTCATTTTCCAAGCTCTATCCAGAAGATTCAAATGG
Organism: Magnolia changhungtana; assembly: GCA_030180095.1. Lineage (NCBI taxonomy): Eukaryota > Viridiplantae > Streptophyta > Magnoliopsida > Magnoliales > Magnoliaceae > Magnolia > Magnolia changhungtana. The sequence goes on along the minus strand of JASAUF010000583.1, from coordinate 642,243 downwards.
GTTCCAATGGTGAGAACTAGGAGAACTGTTTAAGATGAACCGAATGAGGTCGCCGTCACTGGACCCCCCGCAACTGAAGGACTGCTAGGTACGAACGGAGCCCAGGGGGCCTAGAATAAACCTGTCAACCCACAAAGTTCTGCGGCCCGTTCGGCAAACTCTACTTCGACTAGGCATACCCAGCGGAATCAAGGGAATGGTCGGTTAGACAAGGAAGTCCAACAGCTTAGGACCGATATAACTTAATGAAGCAAATGCTGGAATAGATTCATCGTCACCAAGTCCAGCTGCCTCAGCACAACGATGGTTAAGCGATGAACGTTCCACGACAATTCGCCGACCCTCAGCCTGTCGCTCCGCAATTTGTTCCTCAAGCAAAGTTAGCACCATGGTCTGTCCGAACCAGTACCCGCTCATTTTGAGACCGCCCCGCTACCCGCCACTGATCTCCGACACGAAATAGATCGGAGAAGGTGCAGCAGTCCTCCAGTCGAGGGAATGACAGAGAGTGACGAACCTTGGAAAGCTGACCTTCAGGACTTCAGGAGGAAAGTGCAGGAAGAGATCGCCGATATGAAGCAGAACCGCTACACCAATCCAATGGCATCCGAGGCAAAGGCGTCCCCGTTCACGGAGGAAATTACGAAAGCTCGGTTATCAGAGCGATTCCGCCTTCCCCAGATCCCGCCCTTCACTAGTAAAATCGATCCAGCTGAGCATGTTGAGTCTTTTCGGACTTACACGGAGCTGCATGAAGCCTCGGATGCCGTGATGTGTCCAACATTTTTTCTCACTTTAGCCGACGTAGCACGTCTTTGGTTCAAACAATTAAAACTAAAATCGATCAGCTCCTTCACCGAACTTAGTGATGCTTTCCTTGCCAATTTCATTGGCGGGAAGAAAAAAATGAAGTCATCTGCGCATCTGAACAAATTATATCAAGCGTTTCAATTTTGAATCACTCCAAGTTCGGAAACACTCGGACGAGACAGCTCTGAATTCAATTATGCAAGGAGTCCGAGACAAGCCATTTCTCGCATCTCTCGACAAGAACCCGCCAGTTATTCTAGCCGAGTTCATGGCTCGGTCAGACAAGTATGCAGACGCCGAAGAAACCCGCATCCCGCGCGAGGCCTCCCAAAACGCAAAAATCCTATCCAAAGAGCCAGCCAAAAAGGAAGCTGACTCAACTGATGGAAAAATGCAGAAAGATGATCGATCTCGCGTTGAACGTAGGTCAGGAAAACGGCCTGATCATAAATTTTTGACATACACCCCGCTCAACAAGCCACAAGAACAGGTATTAATAGAGATTAAAGGTGAAGGATTTGTTAACTAGCCAGACAAACTTCGGGGCAACCCGAACCGACGAAATAAAGGTAAATACTATCATTTCCATCATTTCATGGACACACACGAGCGATTATTATAATCTGAAGCAGAAGATTGAGAGGCTCATTCGAGAGGGCCATCTCAACGAGCATGTCGATCCTGGAGTCAAAAATATGGAAGAACGCCCAAACGATAACAGGACCATTGAGGATATTTGAACTATTATCGATGGCCATTTGGGTAGAGGAGATTCATGTAATGCTTGGAAAAAGTATGCGAGGAATATTGTTCGGCCTGAGTCCGAAATCATAGTTCTAGCCCGGCCTCTAAAGAAAAAAAATCTCAAAAAGTACGCAATAACATTCACAGGGGAAGACGCTAAGGGCGTTCATCATCCACATGACGACGCTTTGGTCGTCACTGTCACTATCGCGAATTGCCGAGTTTTCAGGGTTCTTATCGACACGGGTTCATCTGCAGATGTACTATTTACACAAGCTTTCGACAAGATGGGCACTGAACGATTAGCTCTAAAGCCCGTAAGGACTCCGTCGATTGGATTTTCGGGTAAACAGGTCCTTCCCGAGGGAACGATTTGCCTCCCACTCACTGCTGGGGAAGCACTGAGTCAAGCCACTGTTATGGTCGACTTTTTAATAGTCAATTAATCTTTAGTTTACAATGCTATTCTCGGTCGACCTTCCCTCTATCTCCTTCAAGCCTTCATCTCAACTTACCACCTGTCCATGAAGTTTCTGACTGAAAACGGCACCGGGGTAGTCAAAGGGGACCAACACGACGCTTGACGATGTTATGCTATTGCCCTGTGGGCACCTACGGAGGTCGCGACGATCAAAACCCTAGATCCACGCGACGAATCTCCCGGCCGAGGTCAGCCTGTGGAAGAGCTCATCCAAGTACCTTTGAACGAGTCGGACCCTTCGAAGACTGTTCGAATTGGGTCATCCTTGACTACGTCGTTGAAGGAAAAATTGATAGCCCTGTTATGCCGATACACTGACGTCTTCGCGTGGACCGCGTGGACTCATGAAGACATCCCGGGTATTGATCCTTCAGTCATGACTCACCGGCTGAATATCGACCCGAACTTCAAGCTGATCCGTCAAAAACAGCGTGCCATCGGCCTTGAAAGATATGCTATAATTGAGGAAGAGGTTGGAAACTCCTCAAAGCTAACTTCATTGAAGAAGTACATTACCCCGAATGGGTAGCCAACGTTGTGTTGGTCAAAAAGGCTAACGGGAAGTGGCGGGTCAGTATAGATTATACCGACATAAATAGAGCCTGCCCTAAGGACAGTTTTTCCCTTCCTTAGATTGATCAGCTGGTCGATAGTACTGCGGGGCATGAATTACTCAGTTTCATGGATGCTTATTCAGGATAAAATCAAATTGTAATGCATTACTCTGATAAATAAAAAACCACGTTTCTCACTAACAAAGGTCTTTATTATTACTGAGTAATGCCATTCAGGTTGAAAAATGTTGGGGCGACCTATCAAAGGTTGGTCAACAAAATGTTCGCTCGACTCATAGGATGGACAATGGAAGTCTACAATAACGACATGCTCGTTAAAAGCATTAAAGCGACCGACCATATAACTGATCTGGAATGAAATGTACCTTATCTTGTGAAAGAACCAGATGAAGCTTAATCCGAGCAAATGTGCATTTGAGGTGGGTTTTGGCAAATTCCTTAGATTCCTAGTCAGTCAACAAGGGATTGAGGCTAACCCAGAAAAAATTAAATCTCTACTTGACATGAAATCTCCTAAGATGATCAAAGACGTGCAACGATTAACCGAAAGAATAGCCACCTTAAATTGTTTTATCCCGTACAACCGACAGATGTCTCCCCTTCTTCAAACAGTTGAAGGGTCGGCAGATTGTCGACTGGACAGAAGAATGCAAAGGCACCTTTTAACAGATCAAGGAATACTTAAGATCACCACCGTTACTTTCTAAGCCTGAGCAAGGCGAGCCATTACTGATTTATCTAGCAGTATTCGATGTTGCCGTAAGCTTGGCCTTGATTGGCGAACATGAAGGTAAACAATTCCCATTTTACTACATCAGCAAGGCCCTCGTTCCAGCAGAAATAAGATACCTGACTCTGGAAAAAGTGGCCCTGGCGCTGGTTATATCGTCCCGACGCTTAAGGCCATATTTCCAGGCCCACTCGATCATCATCATGACCGACTAGCCTTTACGTCGTGTACTACAGAGACCAGAATCATCTGGGTGACTCATAAAATGGACAATTGAGCTTAGTGAATTCGACATTCATTATAAGCCTCAAACCGCAATTAAGGTATAAACAGTGGCAGACTTCATCGTCAAAGTCGCGGTTCAACCCAAAATTTTTGCTGCCGACTCAGTAGAGTCGTCCGATCGCATCCCTCCCGCCACTCCTTTTTGGTCTCTATTCGTTGATGGTTCATCCAACTCCAACACAAGCGGGGCAGGGGTAGTCCTAGAAACTCCTGATCACTCAGCCATTCAATATGCCTTAAGACTTGGATTTCAGGCTTCAAATAATATAGCTGAATATGAAGCCCTTCTCCTAGGACTCCGGCCGGAGGCCAGTTTAGGGGCCACTCATCTGAACGTGTATAGCGACTCCTAACTAGTCGTCAATCAAATGGCTGACATATATCAAGCTAGGAAGGAAAGACTGAAAGCCTATCTTGCAAAAGCCCGAGAGATGATCGCCGGATTCCACCAATGTTCTGTTACTCGAACCCCGAGGGCCGAGAATGCTAAAGCTGACTTACTAGCAAAACTTGCCTCAGCCGATGAAGACAATATCCTCAGGTCTGTTCCTATCGAATTTGTGGCCAAGCCAAGTGTTGGAAGAACCGAGTCTTCCACCTTGCTCCCCATTGATTCTGAACCATCTTGGCTCGACTCAATCGTCAAATATTTGGAAACTGGCAAACTCCCTGAAGATTAGGCTAAAGCCCGGCGACTAAAAATTTGTGTGGCCTGCTACACTATACTTAGCGACATCCTGTACAAGAAAGGATATTATACGCCCCTCCTGCAATGCCTGAGGCCGTGTGAAGCCGACTATGTTCTGCGAGAAATTCACGAAGGCATTTGTGGTAATCACTCAGGCGGCTGGTCCCTGGCCCACAAAGTCATTCGACACGGATATTACTGGCCGACCATCCAACAAGATGCTCAAAAACTCGTTCAGGGTTGCGACAAATGCCAGAGATTCGCTACTATCCCTCGGCAGCCACCTGAAGAGCTGACACCAATGTTTGGGCCTTGGCCTTTCACCTAGTGGGGAATCGACATCATCGGGCCATTCCCTATAGGGAAAGGATAGACTAAATTTGCCATCGTCGTAGTCGATTACTTCACCAAGTGGGCCGAAGCCGAGCCCCTAGCCAAGATAACTGAGCAAAATATCACAGATTTTATTTAGAAAAACATTATCTGTCGATTAGGGATACCTTGGACTATCGTCTCCGACAACGGAAAATAGTTCGACAACAAACAATACTAGGAAATAAGCCTAAATCTAGGAATTGAGAATGTTTACTCGTCCCTGCAGCATCCATAAGTAAACAGACAAGTCAAAGCCGTCAATAAGGTTATCAGCAGTATTTACGAACTAAGCTGGACCGAGCCAAAGGAGCATGGGCCGATGAACTTCCCAAAGTCCTTTGGGCATACCGAACTACAGCTTGAACTACGACGGGAGAAACCCCCTTTTCGCTGGCCTATGGCTTGGAAGGAGTCGTCCCCGTGGAAATTGACCTACCTACCACTCGAGTAAGTTCATATGACGGGCAAACTAATGAGGAGTTGCTAACTATCAACCTCGATCTCCTAGAAGAAATCAGAGACTTGGCTCGGTTTCGGACAGCCGCCTATCAACGATTAGTGTCTTGGTCGTATAACGCCCGAGTTAAAGTTAGGCGGTTCCGAGTCGGAGACCTAGTCCTCTGAAGAACGTTTCAAAATACCAAAGAAATTAGAGCGGGGACATTAGGCCTCAACTGGGAAGGCCCCAACGTAGTTGCCAATGTTGTCTGACCTACTACTTATCGATTGGAAGACCTAACGGGATAACTTTTGCCTCACCCATGGAATATCGAGCATCTTAAGATATACTCTCCATAGTTCGACAGAGAAGTGATTCATACTCAGCTTATCTAATTAAATGCTTGCAAAAAGAAAATAAAGAAAAATGCGTAGAATGCTGAATAAGCAAAAAATATATATTCATTGATTAGTAAAGTGTTACATTAGTCAGCTCACTGATTACAATTGTGTTGAAACAATACAATGATAAGTACTCGACATGCAAAAAGAGGTGTTCGATGTTGTTGAATCAGTCATCCTTGAAGCTCGGTCCGCTTGAAGTGCCTAAAACAGATGTGGGGAACAAAAAAGGGATTGGTCTCCACCACACCAACTCCAGGACTTGGCTTTGCCTGCTGTTGACTCGGTCGTCCTTAAAGCTCGGTGTACTTGAAGCACCTAAGGCAGATGTGGGGAGCAGAAAGGAACTGTTCTTCACCACACCAACTTCAGGATTCAGCTTCTCCCACCGCACCAGGAGCTAACCCAGGAGATGCTGATGGAGCTGCATCAGGAGCAGTAGCAGAGGCGTCATATGTTTATGCCTCAGGGTCAGCTGCTGCCTCGCCACTAGACGCCGGCTCACCGCCGTCGAAACCGGACAAATCTAGATGGGGAAAAGTGCCTTTCATCACCCTGATACACTCGGTGTAACCCTCTCAAAAAATGAGGGTCCTCTTCTTTTTGAAAGCTGAAGATGAAAGGAACTCTTCCACCGCCTCCTCTCTTGCAACTGCAAGGGCAGCCTTGGTCCCCTTAGCAAGCTCCTGAAGCTTCCTCTAGGCCATGGCCCACTCTGTGGCCGCCTGTTCGAAGGCCAGCCTGACCTCTTCCAATTGCGAGGCCACACGATCTCTTTCTGTTGTGGCCGACACAAGAGCAGCCTTTGCCTCCTCGAGTTGGCCCTCCGCAAAGACAGCCCGAGATTCTACAAAGGATAGCCGAGACTCCACCTCTGACCCCCAAGTCTCAGCATCTAACAGCTTAGCCTCCGCTTCCACAGCTAGCTTGGCTAAGGTAGATATCTTGGCACGCGCCTTCAGTAGGCAAGGAGAGAACTGCATAAGAGAAAGCTTTGTTAAGCAGGGAATTCAGAGCGAAATGACCACAAAAGGGAGAGACGTTACCTCGAGCATCAGCATGCCGATCCTTCCGAGCATGTTGTCCATGGAAGAAGACTCCGGAAGACCGAAGAACTCCCCTGCGAACATCTTTCGACTCTCCCAAGGAAGGATCTCTTCAACCTTCTGGCGGAAGGCTACCCTCACTTCCTCAGCCACTCTTGCCCTCCAAGGTTCCCTCTCCTCAGCCCTGAGAGCAATGGAGGCTTCAGCCGGCTCGGCCTCGGAGACTTCCCAAGCTTCATCAGATGGCATCGCCACCGCCTTAGCCGCCCCTTCTCTTGAGTGACCATCCCCGTCGCTTCCGCCGCCTCCATGCCCTCCATGCCTTCATCAACTTCGATAACAATCGAGGTGGTAAGAGGGGCGGACCTGGTTGGGCCCTTCGAGACTGCCCTATGTCTCTTCGAGGCCCTAGAGCTCGAGCGAGGCAGGGCTCAGATCTGAGTTGGGGGACGAAGAGAAGGCCGAGATTCAGACATCTCTACATATGAAAGAGAATGAGCGTCAGTACAATCAGATAGGCGGGAATCAAGAAAAATAAATAAATAAAAAGAACTTCTCACTAGTCACTGTCGAGTCAAAGCCCCACTCAAAAAGAAGCTCTGGTTAAAGAAGCCTCTTACAAGATCTCCTCTTCGACTCAAGGGCTCGGAAACTCTGAATCTGGGTCAGAGAATCCGAGTCAAGGTTCGTAGGTTGCTTCGGTATTGCTGAAAAGAAGAAGAATTACTTCCCCGATTTAGTAATAGCGAGTCAAAGAAAAGGAAAAAAGGACGGTAAGCCACATCAACTCTACCTGCCGCCGCACAAAAAGCCTGAGAAACAAAGGGGTGAATAGGCCCAGCCTCGGCCGACTCCCACCTACCGAGGGCCCAAAACCACCTATCTCTCTAGTGCTTATTCAATGAAGGAGAGTGAGTTATCAAGGGCCCACCGGTATTCCGTCAGGAGTAGAAGAAGAACCAACTAGGATGTTGAGTGTGATCTCGGACTTGGTATAAATGGAGAAATTCATTTACACTCAGCTCTGGCTGTCGTGCCTCGACCCAGAGCATCGCACAATCGATCAAGTCCCTCCACCTATTCAGTACAACTTGTCCTGGGGCTATCCCCAAACTGCCTAGCAGTTCTCGAGCAATCTTTTAAAGCGGCAACCGGAGACCGCACTATGGTGCAACAAGAAAGATCGCAACTGCCCCAAGTGGAGGTTGGTCGAGCAGCTCTCTAGGCCGAGGAAGAATTAGAATAACTGATCCGAAATGTGATATTCAGACCGGATCTTCGACAGCTCTTCTGCTGTCATCACAGAAGGAACGGGTCCTTTAACCCGTTCTTCGGTCTCGGTTTCCTCCTCTCCACCTCCCCTAGAATCATGGTGACTAGAAGAACCCCCAACGGCCATCTGGCCGGTAAGCAAATCCAATGCCTCCACTGACACCACTAGCCTCTCTGCCGAAGGGTCTACAACCCTTTGCGAATGGTGAAACAGGAGGTCCGCGTCCCCAGTAACCTCCGCCAATAGTGAGGGTGATTTCGAAGCCAACCAAAAGCCGCTCGTTTCACCCTCACCATTGAATCCTCCCTCCTTAGGGCTTGTGGGGCCTAACATTGTTAAAAAGAAAAGAAAGAGAGGAAGAAGGAACTCACCAAGAGAAATTCAAGAATGCTGAAAGGAGGAGAGAGCGTAAAAGATCACAGAGCCGAAATTTGCAAAGGGAGGGAATAGGTGAAAGCATAAGAGGGAATTGAAAGAAGGCGCGAACTGGCAAAAATTTTCCAAGGGCGATCCTCTTTTATAGAGCCGACGCATGGTTCCAACATTAAATGAGGAGTTGAAGCGATGCCTCCTTGAGTGCCTTGATTATACATGTGGCGACTCCCTGTGCGATAACGCCGAATGTGTGCCTCATGTCCAACGATCATACACTTTGATGCTGCAACGACGGCCACTTCGCTCGTGCGGTCTCGATAAACGAGTCGACGCGTGGTCGAATGAAGTGACATATCTTGGAAGTTGGGGAAACTGCCCTATGTTCAATAAATGCTTCATCATTACTCGACTCTAACATAGTCCGACTCAATTCTAGAATACTCTGCAACCGCCTTAAGGCGATGTACGGAGTAGGGGGGCTTACTGTTGGGGAAAAATATGACAAGTCCTTGAGTCCGCCAAAATAGTGAAAGAGTGGTATAGCAATGGCTCGGACTTATTAAATGCCGAGTCCAGATAGAGCTAAAAATCCATAAGGGCGCTGAATGGAGAGACGTAGCTCGAACCGTGAGGCCCCTAACCCGGCCGTAGCTTAAGCGTCCCGAGGCATAAAGTGAAACCTCAAAAGGAGTGCACCTCGAGGCCCGATTGAAGCCTTCCAGAGGAAAGCCTAAACTGACTGAATAGGATCAGTCGGTCCTAGAGTTGCCCGAACTTCATTCTGACTTAAGGGTTGAGTTGGCCAATGAAGTAAGCGGAGAATTAGCCATAGAGTTTATCTCAGCACAACCATGTGGAAAGATAAGCATTGGCCGAGCTTTACATTGTTCTATATTCAGAAGTTTCCTACTAAAACTCTAGATTCTGCCCGAGATCTTCGGAAGATAAGGAAATAATCTCTGAAGATCAAGAGAACACAAGGATTACGGATCCGTAAAGATTAAAATCTATCTTTACAAGATTTTCTCTAAGGAACACGAAAACCCTACAGGGTACGACGCCATTATATATACAAAGACCTACATAGTAAAAGGTATTCAAAAACTCTTGCCCTCAAAACCTTTTAAAAGAGACCCAGATTTTGACTTTAGCATCGAAGGGTTCCCTGGCAAGACCAGGGTCACCTTTCTCTTCTTACGTGTGTGTAGATCCCAGGGTCATAGAAGAGGCAAGCCAAAAACAACATCAACAATCCCAAAATAGGAGGCCAATTTAAATCTTAGGTGGACCACACCACACAAAATAGTGGTGATAAAATCAGATTACGTACTGAGTTATTCAGTAAGCTTTTATCGTAATGAGTAAACTCAGTTGGGCACACCGTGAATGTGTGTAGGTTATCCACCCGGTCCATCCATTTTCCAGCTCATTTTAATGGTTAAGCCAAAAATTGAAGCATGCCCAAATCTCAAGTGGACCACACCACAGGAAACAGTGGGAATAATGAATTCTACCGTTGAAACCTTGGTAGGGATCACAGTGATGTTTATTTGTCATCCAACCTGTTCATAAGATTAAAAAGAAAAAAAAACATATGGATTAAGGGAAAAAAGAAATAACAGATTGATCCAAAAATTCTGTGGTCCCCAAGAAAGTTTCGGTGGTAGAATTTCAATTCACATTGTTTCCGGTGGTGAGGTCCTCTTGAGATTTGGATATACTTCATTTTTGGGCTAGAGCCTATAACGCCCCAGATTTTTGCCAACTTGGAGTTAGACGTACTTAGGCAATGGGTCAATCCGAACACCTTAATTGCTTCTTAAAAACTCAATCCCAAAGTCTCAAATCCCCTTTCAACCCATTTCCTTCAAAATCTCCCGTTCACCTTTCACAACCTTGTTCTTTAAATGTTTCTAAGTACTATCATATTAGGCATGAATCCTAAAGTTTAGGTGATGAAGAACAATACTTTATAAATTCGTACAAAAACCCAAGTACCACCTCGAGCATAAATCTCTCAAGACCAAATCCTTTAGAAATTAGACGAGGATTAACTAGTGTTAAACTAGATTACATACGAAATTCGTACTAATCACTTTAAATACGATCTGCAAGACCCAAAACTTGTAGAATCATCGACGCTACATTACCCTATAATCTAGGATCAATCTCATTACCTGGCTGCTCTCGGGAGCATCATGAAACTCTGTATCAGATCTGAGCCGCACATCGAAAGTTCGAATAATACGAAGTTATAGAATTAGGACCGCCTTGCTGGGTTTGATAACCATCTCGAAAGTCAAAATTAGATAGTGTCACAGGGCTATTCGCTTGAGCCTGGAGTGAGGAGTGTGAGAAAATATGGTTTTCTTTAGAAATTAAATCTAATTTAAGTAATCTGAGACTTGTCGCTTGCGACCCAAATAAAAGCAATCAGACCATTGGAATCTGACCCAAATACACGCTCGGATTAGGGAACATTTTCCATACATGTCCGTGTACTTGTAACCCTGATCGAGTTTCAATGACCATTGAACTGAAACTGGTCCACCACATGTGATCTGGGAACCCGATTGGAACTAAAACTTAACTCGACCTATATCCAAGGTCAGTGAGCTTAAGTCCGACCTTTGGCTCAAGGGGGGGCTCCAGAAGTACTCCGTTAAGACGGAACAGTCTGTATTTAGACATAACCTAAGTATATCATGGCCCTGAGTATAATTTAGTGAGTTTTAAGCCTATATAAGGACCTTAAACCCTCTCTCATTCAGCCCATATGAATTTGAGAGAAACCCTAGGAGAGAGAAGCGAGAAAAGAGAGAGAAAGTGTGAGAAGAGCAAGAAATTCTTCCTGATACTCTACCCTGCTATCATACGTGCTTAACCATCACAATCTAATAGTTTTTCTGGTGATTTCGACTTCGTTCCTAGGTAAGAAAAACCTAACCCTAATCTGTTCTAAGGTTTCCAATGTTGGAGTAGCGAAATAGCTGACTCAACTCGTGATTTAGGTCGTCATATCAACCTCGACGAAGACTTAAAGATTCTATCGACTTCGTTACGCTTCTACGGCGTAAGGTGCGGACTATAGATGTATAGGTTATGGTTTTCAAGGCTTTCAATGTCGGTTAATGATTTATAACAGACAAGGGTGCTATTACACATGCAAAATGCGTCGTCTGTTTCATTATACGAGTTTACATGAACTATGTAGAATATAGTGTATTCTATGCATATGTTGGAATGTTTGAATATGTTTGGAATTTGGATTTGTGCTCAACATGTTTATTTGTCATGAATATATGCCTAATACATGTGCAACAACTCCTTAGCGAAAGGACTTGCCCAAATTCACGTCACGGCAAACATACGTTATATGTGACTAAGTGTGTAGCCCAAGTGTTTGTAGAAATGTTTGAATGAACATGGAGCTCGGATTCATGCACACCCTGGTTATCCATTGCGGGTATATGCACGTGGTATGCAGGGCAACTCCCCTAGTGAAAGGATTTGACCTAACACATGTGTAATCCTCATACATCATGTAAGGTGATGTACGTAGTCTATGTGTTTGTCAAAATGTCTGAATGTGCTAGTGATCACCTAAAATACTTTGTAGGAGGATCGAGATACGAATCTCGGTTACCTCAATTATGTATATGATTTTCTACATGTACGTTACATTGTAATGTCTGTTTTATTTCATGAAGTGAATGTGTGTGAAATCTTGTTTGTGTTGTATTTCATAACATGCTTCTTTGTTGTAAGAATCGAATTACTTGTTTATTCCTGCTTTAACTATCTCATATGATTCTTGATGAAATAAAATGAAGTTGGGACTATGATTTAGTCCAGGCAATCGGTAACGGGATTGAATTCGTAGCTGGGATTCATTCACCACGTAAGATGTGTTTGACGAACCCAAGCCGTACTTCGGTTGGCGACAGTGGTTAGGCCATGCGAAGGGCTTATGCACTTCATGTCGTTCAATTCATCGTGCGCTCGTGCTAGTCGAGCTCGTTAAGTAACCCGATCTGTCTAATGTATGCTCACTATGTTTGGACGCTACTACTTGAACTTAAGGTACCAAACTTACCAGTGTAACCCCATTAACCTTGGTACCTCGATCCGCTAAGACTCATGAGCCGGGCATGGTGGTATGGGACATCGTGGTCGAGCTGTCGGCCTACGCTGGGGCCGCAAGCCTCCCCATAGTGACCAGTGAGCAACCCAGACTCGTGAGCTGAATATGGTGGTATGGGACACTGTATTCGAGCTGTCGGCCTACACTGATAAAGTGATGGGGGGAGCGGTGCAACGAGTGCGTGTAACAGCCCTGACAGCTCTTTGTAGTGACCTCGAGCATACTCTGAATCTACAGAGAGGCGACGAGCCTTTTCGTAGTAAACAGAGTATAAACTAGGCCTGTATTGATAAGGTGGTGGGGAAGCAGTGCAACGAGTGCTTATAACAGCCCTAGCAGCCCTTTACAGTGACCTAGAACCGCATCATCGTATGAGATTATCTACGACTGACGACCTTAGAATGGATCATTGTTTGGGAATGATATAAGGGAGGTACCTTAGTTTCTCAATACTGCTGTATGAAAAAGGACTAATAACAACTTGGTAATCATGCTCATAACATAGCACTGCATGTGTCTGGCATTGTGGAGCACTGAGGGATGAACGCATGCTGCGGACGTAAGATGGTGTCGCATGAGGGAGCATTGGCGAGAGCATGCATCATGACTACATTTCATCCTTACATTAATACGAGTAATTATGATTGTTTGACTGTACTGCTTTATCATTACTGCTTGACGAAATTGATAACATGTTAACATATGCTTTATTGTTCCACTGAGTTAGCTACTCACTCCCACATTACGGGACGGTGTTCTGGACACCCACCAGACTCTGTCTTAGATGCAGGTGTTGACGAGACACAGGAGGCTGAGCCTGACTACTACGATGATCAGGATGAGTTCTCCTACATGCAGTTCTCTGGAGGCTTCGTTTAGGCCATTCAGATGACGGGGCTACAATATTTACCATTATAGTTGTACCATTTTTGGCATTTTGATTTTGAAACTAATACATGTATATGGTGACTCAGTAAGGTGTTCATACTCTGGAGACCGATTGTGACCGTTTCTGGCTTTATATACATTTATATACATCTTTCAATCTTCTGCTTGCGTTTTATAACTTGATCTGGAGTATGAATTACTGTTTTGGTATAATCTCACTCATGATTTATGCACTGACACAGATAGCATTCAATCATAAGCATTTATGTTGCATAAGTGATGTTTTGGAACTCGAGTGTTGAGTTGCTACTCGACCCCCAATTTTCAGGGCATTACAAAGCCCTAAATTTATCTCTTAAAATAGATGGACAAAATGGATAACATATGTAAATCATGGTGGACCCCACAAAGTTTAGGAGTTGCTCAGTACGCAATCCACATCCAGTGGTGATTGAATCCTGACCATTAAAAGCTTCTCATATGCTAAAAAGTGCTGATATTTGTGGTTTCCCTTCATTGAGGTCTGTGTCACCTAAGCAATGGGTTACATGGTTTTAACGGTGAGTGTTCAATTGCCACTATTTCCTATAAGGTGGCTCACCTAAGATTTTGTTTTGCCTCATTTTTAGGCACATGCATTAAAATGAGCTACCAAAACAGATGGACGACATGGATAAAACACATGCATCATGGTGGGGCCACAGAGCTTTTCTAGCACCGATCGTATGCTCTTATGTGCTACCCTACACAGTCCGAGTTGGTTTCTCGCATGTTTGTAAAACGGTGGTTGTAAACAATTCCCGGTGTGGCTTCGGTGGATGGCCAGATCCACCCAGGTTGGTGGATCCCTAACTGTAGGCCCACCTTGATTGATGTATGCACCTTACATCCACGAAGTCATCCCTTTTGACATATCATTTGAGGGCATGATCACAAAAATGAAGTAGATATGAATCTCGGGTGGGCCACACCACCGGAATGTTTATTTTCCATCCAATCTGTTGATAAGGTTACAAAGATATGGATGAAGGAACCACACAAATTTCAGCTTGATCTAAACCTTCTGTGTCCCATACAAAAAATTTAATGGTCAATTACCACTGTTTCCTATGCTGTGGTCTACCTGAGTTTTAAATATGGTTAATTTTTTGGATCCTACTCTAAAATAAGCTTAAAAAAATGATGCAAGTCATCGATGTGAGACACGTACATCACTGTGGATCCCACAGTTAAGGGATCCACCAAAGCGGAGCCCATAAGACGCCGATTGCATCCTACCCCCACCGATCTTTAGCCACGAACGAGCAGATTAGTGGGGGCACAGTGATATATCTATTTATCCATGCCCTTCATCCCTTGTCTCAGATAATTTTAAGGTATAAGCCTAAATTCAGGCAAATCCAACGCTTAAGTGGACCACATCACATATGACGCTTGCATTTAATGCAAGCCAAGCTTACTATTTCGTGTGGTCTACTTGAGGGTTGGATCTGCCTGATTTTTCAACTCATACCTTAAAATAATATAAGAAAATGGATGGATGGCGTGGATAAAAAGATACATAGAGGTAAGCCCCCACAGATCTACCTGTTCGTGGCTAGAGAGGGGTAGGACGCAATTCACATCCATGCACATAACGTTTTCACGGGTCCTTAACAGAATTTCTGCAAAACCCACAAGTATATCGAAGGGTATATATCAAAAATAGCCAAACATATGTACAACATTGTATAGTTCCCCACTACAACACACTCTCTTGGAGAGTCATTCCTGTAGCTTTTTCTTCCTAAAAGAAGAAATAGGTATGCTTTTCTTCTAAAACTTATACTTTTTTCATTAACATTAAAATGATTGTTGTAGTTCTAGTAGATTTTAGTTTTACCCCCTTTCTCATTAATTAGTTCCTTGTGTTGGTGTCAATGTGTCGTGATGGCCGTTCAGGCTCGGCCTAGCTACGGCTAGAATACTACGCCGATCGCCGGGCTTGGGCTGAAAATTTCAACCACATTTAATAATTGGGTGCTTTTTAAGAGCCCATCAATCTAAAACATGTATAATGGGGCACACTTATCTTTCACAAAGGTGAGTGGCCTGGCTCAGGATAGGGCCAGACTCACGCCCAGGTTGTACATAATCATTACAGGTCTAGGTTTGATTAGGTTTTACTGTTGGGATTTGTGTTATGGAATCACACAGATCTAGATTTAGGATAGCAATCCAATGGCAC
This sequence comes from Magnolia changhungtana, assembly GCA_030180095.1. Classification (NCBI taxonomy): domain Eukaryota; kingdom Viridiplantae; phylum Streptophyta; class Magnoliopsida; order Magnoliales; family Magnoliaceae; genus Magnolia; species Magnolia changhungtana. The sequence continues at coordinate 626,762 of JASAUF010000583.1, read as the reverse complement.
CAAGCAATCCCAAGAGAACACAATGATTTAACATGGAAAACCCTTGCGGGAAAAAACCATGGCACAAAGCAACAGAATTCCACTATGAAAGCATAAATTACAAAGATAAAGGACTTACCTGATCGAACAACCTCGATTCTCACCCTTACTACACCCTATAGAAACCCTAAAACCCTTCTAGGAACCCTTGGAATAACTTTATAAAGCCTTAACATACTTTAGAATAGCCCTAGGGACCCCCATTTATAATTTAGGAAACACCCCTTTCGCACCTTTGTGAAACTGCATCAAATTTATGCAGTCTGCACAAAATCCATGCAGAATCTGCATAACCCTCAACTAGTCGAGTCAGGTCCTCGATTGGTCGAAGGACCCTTTCGACCGGTCGAGCCTAACCCTCGACTAGTCGACACCAAAAAAGATAGCACGCTGGACTTCGAGTCGAGTGGTGCTCGACTGGTCGAGCAACCCCCTCGACCGGTCGAGCCAGGCCCTCGACCGGTCGAACAGACAATAAATTTATAGATTTAAGACATCCTGACAACAATCTCTACTATGTCGTCAATCTTCAACCGTGTAGCTTCTTGACATTTTCTTTTATCTCTACATCACATCATAGCTTCTCGTGCACACTTTGTCCTTCTTTTTCGTCATCGCCAAGCCCAGAGAAGTTGCACAAAATTTGAACTTCTCTACAGGAACATTCTAGGTGGGCATGTCTGCCAAATTAGAATTCATGTGCCCAACCACCTTTGCTCTTGTCTTCTCAAGGAAAGACGTAGTCTTCTTACTATCTCACCGCTACCCAATATTGCTTGCTAGGGTGTAACGCCCCGGATTTCGAGGGTCAAGCAAAGCTCTAGTCCCGAGATCCAGTACATCACTTATGCAACATGGATAATGATGTTTACATTTCGTCCATATTAATGAGTTAAACATGAGTGAGATTATACTAAAACAACATATCATGCTTTGGATATAATCAATTTAAGCAAGCGGAAGACTGAAACATATATATATATATATATATATATATATATATATATTGAACAGGTAAGTGTTTCACAACCACCAGAGTATGAGTATGTAACCAGGCTGAATATATACATGTATTGTTTCAAAATATATAAAATGTGAGAATGTAAGATGTCCAACTAAGCCAAGTATCCCCGTGTTCTTATTGAGTCAGCACGAGGTCTACATAGACCAGCCTGAGAGCTAGACATAGGAGAACTCTTCCTCTTCATCCATGAAGTCCTGCTTCTCGTCACATAAACTTCATTAACACATGCATCTAAACCAGAGTCAATTGGTGTTTTAAAACACCATCCCAGGGTGGGAGTGAGTGATCAACTCAGTGGTACTTTAAGGCGAAGGTTAACATGTTATCAAGTCAATCAAGCAGTAATGATAACACAATACAACAATCACTTCTTAACTACACTTGTTAATGTAGGAATGGTGTGTAAGTAATGATGTATGCCCTCGCATAAAGCTCCCTCACAAGCAACTCCGACAACCAATTTCGTATATGACAACACTCCCTAAAGTGCACCTTCCTTGCCAAAAGCACATCCTAACTAATGTAATACGATGCATGACCATGTTAGCTGAGTACTTAATTAAGCTTATTCATACAGCAGGTTCGGGAAGCTAAGGTACCTTCCTTTTTATCATTAAGCCAAACTGAAGGATCCATTTAGGGTCGTCAATCCTAATTAAACACATACGATAGGCAAGTTGTAGGGCATCGCTCCTAATGAAAAGTAGTCGATAGGCAAATTCAAAGTTTATACTCGCGGTCACTAGGGGGAGGCTTGTCACCTCAGCCTAGGGCGACAGCTCGAACACGGTGTCACATAGCACCATGCCCGGCTCACGAGTCTGGGTTGCTCACTGGTCACTACGGGGAGGCTCGTCACCCGAGTGTAGGCCGACAGCTCAACCACAGTATCCCATACCACCATGCCCGGCTCATGAGTCTTAGAGGATTGTGGTACCATGTTAAAACGGGCCTTTACATTGGTGAGTGGTACCTTAGATTCAAGCAGTGATGTCCATACATGGTAAACACACAACATGTTAATCGGTTTGTTTGGTATATTTGATTAGTACGAGCACACGTTGACTTAAGTGACATGGGGCTCATAAACACCCCTTGTGGCCTAACCACTGTCGACAATCGTCATGCGGCTCGAATTCGTTGAGTTACCCAATGTGGCATGACTAATTCGGTCACCCGAACGGAAATTGTTACCGATTGCTGGGACTATGTTGTAGCCCCAATCTTACCCAGATGTAATAGGTAGACACATGTGATAATCATGTCAACATTCAACGAACAATCCAAATTAATTCCTCATTTGAGCATTTCATCAAACATATTGATCATATTACCTAACACTTGCATTTTATCCATAAATCGCATAGACGTAAATAAGATTACATGAAGGAAACTATACATATGAGTAAGGTGAGTGAGATTCCTATCTTAATACTCTTAATAAATACAAATCATCAACAATTTCTCATTCAGACAATTTATCAAACACTTAAGTTACACTTCACCAAAAATACATAGACTAGATTAGTTACGCCATGTATTATGGCAATTCCTTGCACAAAGAGGTCATCATGCATATGACAAACAGGAATCCTAGATTAGTAGTCATGGCAAGCACAAATCATATTTACATGTTCATTCAAACATTTCAACAAACACATAAGATGCATCGTTTATTCTACATAGTTCATACATGAACAGTTTATTGAAAATGGCGTATCTAAGACAATATGACAGCAATCAAGTCAGACATAAATCATTAGTTGACATTAAAAGCATTGAAAACTATAATCTAAACGTTTATAGTCCGCACATTTCGTCGAAATACTTGATTCGGACTCGGTTCCAACTATACGTTTTCGAAAACGGAACGTCGGGCACCTAACACTACAAGAAACACCACTTTTAGCGATGAAAATTTTCGTCGCTAAAAGTCATATTTTTGCAGCTAAAACCTTTTAGCAACGAAAAGTTTCGTCGCTAAATTCGTTGCTAAAAGACCGATGTACAAGGCTTTTATCAGCGAAAAATTCAAATCGTCGCTAAATGCAAGATTTTTAGCGACGAAAATTTTCGTCGCTAAAAAAATTTTCCAAAACCTTTGGCAGCGAATATTTTCTCTGCCAAAAAAAATTTCAAGACTTTTAGCAGCGAAACTTTTCACTGCCAAAAAAATTTTCAAGACTTTTAGCAGCGAAACTTTTTGCCGCCAAAAACCTTCCAAGACTTTTAGCGAAATAAAAGTTTCATTAAACAAAATTTTACAAGACTTTTAGCGTAAAATTTTCATTGCCAAAAATATTTTCCAAGAGCATCCAAGACTTTTAGCAAAAAAAATGTTCACCGCCAAAAATTTTCCAAGACTTTTTAGCAAATAAAAGTTTCACAAAAAAAAATTTTACAAGACTTTTAGCAAAAAAATTTTCACGCCAAAAATATTTTCCAAGAGCATCCAAGACTTTTAGTGCGAAAATTTTCATTTCATTGAAAAATTACAAGACTTTTAGCGAAAAAAAGTTTCACCGCTAAAAACTTCCAAGACTTTTAGCGGTGAAAGATTTTCATAAAAAATATCTAAAACTTTAGCAATGAAAAGTTTCATTTAAAAAAAAATTTCAAGATTTTAGCGAAAAAAATTTTCATTGCAAAAAATTCCAAGACCTTTAGCGTAAAATTTTCGTACCAAAAAAATTTCCAAGATTTTTTGGCAAATAAAATTCTTATTTCTACAAAATTGTTCCACTTTTAGCGACAAAAATTTTCGTCACTAAAAGTATCTTTTTAAAAAAATATACAAATCAAAATTCCGCACAAAATTCCTAATATACACTGTTAACAATATATTTCATCATATTCATCTGATATACACTGTTATATAATATATTTCATCATATTCACATTCACATCCAAATAAACCCAAACTAGTAAATCCATCCAAGCCTTGGTTACAAATTGAGGCTAAAAATGTTTAATTTTTTAAATATTTATTTAAACTACTAATCCATTCATTCAATCCACTCATGAAACAATCAATCATGAAAGCCATAATACCAACAAAATAGTTAAAGTGATTTACCTGAGATCAAGAAGGAGAATAATACACAAGATATAACTGAACTCATTTAAAATACAATGAAAATCAAAAAGTGGATAGCGCCTCTTCGAGTTGCACAGTAAATTCTTTTTTAATGAAAGGGTTAAATCTACCTTAAGAAACAAATAGAACTATTTAATTTCCAAGCAAGAAAGAAACCTAAAACAGAATTGAAGTTTAACATGACTAAAAAGAATTGGAAACAAGCATTAAACAGAATAAGATGCTCCCACAGGACACATAGAAACATAGGATTTTAAAAGAAAACAAAAGAAATATATGTGAGAGTGACAATCAGGCTACCTGCTCTTTGAAAGTTTCTTCATCCTTTAGGATTGCTATCTTCATGGATTCTTTATCATACTGCTTTAGCTGCCTATTCATTAGCATTGCTTTGGCTAAAACCATCCCATGAATCTTCGTTCAAAGGAACCTTCCTAAGATAAGCTCTAAAAAGTTCCTTTGAAAGAAGATTCCCCAATTTTTTCTCCTTATTAACTCACCATATACATGTTTTGATTCATTTCCCCATACGCATTTAACTTATTACAAGAGGAAAGGAAATGATATAATTCCAATCTTGGATATGCAAATGACATTATGGTTTTGGCCATTTGAGCCCATTTCTTGTTATATAGAGACATGTCTAGAAGCAGCAGAGAATCATGAGAGTGAGTGGAATTCTCATGGCATGCTTGGAAATTGAAAACCCAAGTTTGGTTAGGTTGAAATGGAAACATGAAGTGAAAATCTTCAGCATTAAGGTAATCCTACAAGCATATATTGTATTAAAAAAAAAAAACAACCTAGGTCATTCAGTCTTCCAAACTCCAGTTGGGCCACAGAATAACATTGCTACAATGGTTTCTATCAGGGTCCTTCATCCCAATGTGGGAGAGGTGGCATTGACAGCATCATCTTGGCCAATCACACGTTTCCTAAGCTGCACAAAACAAGATGGATTGGAGGGTTTTCCATTGATGGGATGATTTTTGTTGTTTGGATAGCACAAAACAGGATGGATTAGACTCTACTTTTCCATAACTTAGATTCTTGACACTAAAAACAAGGTGAGTATTGTAAGAAGAAAATGAGATTTCCACGTACTACACAAACAATAAAAAAGCATATGTATACCTCCCAAAAATAAAAAGTAAACGGGAGTCTGGATTCAAAGATCATGTAACTAGTGTAGCAAAAAAAAAAAAAAAAAAAGAATTACATATGCTTGTGTCTTTCTGAAATAAACGGAGGCGGTTTGATAAAATCGCAGAAATAATCAACCGTGCTAGTTAAAAAAACATGGGTAATTGATTTTGATCACTTCCAATAAGAAAGAAGAAAGAAAATTGATCACTTCCAATGAGAAAAAAGAAAGAAAAGAAAAGAAAGAAAAAAAATGTTGTAAGGATGATTAATCTGACATGATAAATATTAAAAACTAGCATTAACAGTTCCCACCTTTGCTTTTGGAATGAGATAACCCTTGGATTCATCCTTCATGTCAACAGACATCAAAATCCCGATCATGATGGGAAAAAGATTATTATTATTAATTCACAAGCGTCGACAAGGGAACATGATAGGCAACAACCCAAGTTGGACTTACTCTTCTCAATAGCCAACCTGTATAAATGATACCAACCCATTTATTTGGTTCTATTAATCATGTTAATAACCTATAAGGATTTTTTTTAATAATCTCCTACTTGAAGAATCGAAAAGTTTGAAACTTTGAATGAAAAACCCTTTTTTTGGGTAGTAAAAAATCTATGAAATTCTTGTAGTTGTGTAGAAATTCGGCGATTGTCAGATTTCTGATTGATCATAAAATGGTGGGTCCTACTTTTCACATAACCAAGTATAACATCCCAGCTTGTATGATTCAACTGGGCCCACAAGCAGAGATCCCACTTTATGTAGACCTCGATATTGGGAGAAACAAAATGCAAGGCAATACAATCCAATTGATCCCAAGTGAAACCCTACAAGTTTAAACATTCAAAGACGCACAAAGTCATATTTCACTGAAACCTGCAATCTTTTCTTCTTCTTCTTCTTCTTCTTCTTTTTTTTTTTTTTTTTTTTTTTGTATTGTAGTAATTCTGTAATATTCCTTCCCTTCCAAGAAAAAAATGGTAATTGCATTTCGAGTCCAAGTTCCTTCTCTGTTCAACACCGACACTATTCAACACCACAAAATCGAGCTCGAGTACCCAGATCATGGATGCATGAAATATATTTGTTGTCTAGTCACAATGAAGTAATCAAAGCTTAGTATATGCAACAATCTCACTCTATTCTTAAAAGTTGTGTTCATTCATGGTATAGAAAATTATCTAATATTCTAGTGAAGGAGATCAATCACTTGACCAAGGACTTGTTATAATTAAAGAACCTCCAATAGCAAACCACTCGTCACTCACACTTGCACTGCCAATTTAATCCAAGAACAACAAAAACCGAGCAATAACATGAACTATTGTCAATGGTTGTAAACAATTACTAAGCTAGGTCCCATCCATGATGGAGTGACATGCCATAACTCTTCAATTGAGGATGAATGTATAGACAAACTGAACTTGTGGAATTTTGAAATTCTTTTCTCATGTTGTGTATGGAATGAATATCATACACTGCTTCTATGGCATTCCTTGCAAAGAACTCTAAAAGCATTGATGACTAAAGGAATTTCATCCGTCCTTAACCGTCGTGGAGGTGAGAACTCTTCAATTTTGAAGTCATTGTCACGAAACCATGGCAAAGCGGCTGCCTATCGATACACGAGATTGGAGCTTGCCCATTAGGTGAAATCCCGTAAACAGAATTAGATAAAAATATTTCGGTGACAAACGAAATGTGGCGGGCCTTAGTAGTCCTACTAAACTAACAAATGGATCAAACAAGGAATGGGTTTCCAAAAATGACCACATTTGCAAGGAGGAAGAAACAAGGGGTTGTTTGGATTGGTGGAATCCTATGGAAAAAAAAAACTATGGAAATGAAATTGATTTCCACAAATGTGATGTTTTCCATTGTTTGCAAGAACATATTTATCTTTGGAAAACTGGAAATTGATTTCCATTTCCACGGTTTTCCTTGAAAAAGTGATTTCTATTTCAGGAGTTATGACACATGGTCGTTTTGGGAAACAAGAAAAACAAGATGATAAATTCTCCATGAGTTGAGTCAGAACACTCGGTTCATTCGCAAGGAAATGAACAAACTGTAGGTGCTTTCTAGTATTCATATTGAAGAAGCAACCCTCAAAGTAGAGCACCTTCTTTTCAAGACCAACTTGAAAGTAATGTAATTGCAGTTTGGAGCCTAGTCCCATGATATGAAGACTAAGGCCTTGTTTGGTAGATGCCTAAAAATGAATTCATCTCATTTAGTTAACAATAATTATGTAATAGAGATGAAGATTTCAAATATATAATTACCGTTAAATAAATAAAATGAGATAAACTCATCCTTAGGTGTCTGCAAACAGGGCCTGAACTAATTAAAATCCACTAGGATATCAAAATGCAATTATAGTTATAACCGTACAAAGTATAAACTGTAAACTATGCATGAACCTCTATATGTAAGCCATCTCCTCTGTCCAACTATTGCATATGCCTATGAATCTGGATAATGAAATTAATGGCCACCTATTGGATGACAATGCCTAAAATTCACCAATTAGATGCCCATCCATAGTCAAGGAGCATGTGCATTGTCAGATGGTAGAGGTGGTTTATGTACGATTCGTGTTATACAGGATACAAGATCATTGCCTCCAAATAAATAAGAAGCAAACACAAAAAATAAAAAGATAAGTTGCAACTTCAAGTTTCACCACCGTGCTTCATCTCCCAAAGCTATTCTCGCCAAAAAAAGAAAAAAAAGAAAAAAGGGAAAGAGTTTCTGAGTTGGGCATTGTTGACTCTGACATGGTAGATAGTTCCACTTCATTTAATCCATCCTCGCCTTCACATAAGGGAAAAAAAAGAAGAAAAAATGTCTTGCCCTTGATTTACAACCACACACATTGGCATGCATGTAAGAGATCTAAACTGTTAATTCTGTGGGGCCCACCATTTTTAGGATACCCAAAATCAAATTGCTAAATCTGGTTAAGTGATGAGTTTCTGCCCATTGAATGAAGACTGCTGCTCATTCAAATATTTGCTGTTAGATTTCCATTTGTAGGCTATCCATTGTATGATCCACACCAGCAAACACTACAAGAAAATTTCCTAACCTAAACCTAAACCTAAACATGAAAACCCAAGCCTAAACCCGATCCCAAACCCAAACTCGATTTCCTAAACCTAAACCTTAACCTATTCTCAATTCCCGAAGCTATAACCTATAACCTAAACCTAAACCTAACCTAAACCTATAACCTTAACATAAACCCAAAACCTAAACCTTAACCTAAACCAAAACCTATAACCTTAACCTAAACCAAAACACTCAGTAACCTAAACCTTAACCTAAACTTATAACCTTAACCTAAACCTAAAACCAAAACCTAAACCTATAACCCAAACCTATAAACTAAAACCTAAACCTATACCTATAACCTAAACCAAAACCTATAACCTTAACCTAAACAAAACCTATAACCTAAACCTTAACCTATAACCTATAACCTAAACTTATAACCTTAACCTAAACCTAAAACCAAAACCTAAGCCTATAAGCTAAAACCTAAACCTAAACCTAAACCTTAACCTTTTCTCAATCCTTAAACCTAAACCTACACCAAATCCTATTCTCAACTCCCTAACCTAAACCTAAACCTGAACTTGAAAACCCAAACCTAAACCCGATCTCTAACCCGAACCCAGTTTCCTAAACCTAAACCTTAACCTATTCTCAATTCCCAAAGCTATAACCTATGATGGCAGAGGGAGGAGCAGGAGAGGAGGATAGAGGATCAGCTGGCGAGTCAGAGGAGGATGGAGGAGGAGTTGGTGAGCCAGAGGGAGGAACAGGAGAGGAGGATGGCGGAGATGCGGGTGGAGCATGAGCGATGAATGACGGAGATGTTTCAGGCTTTCGCTGCACGCTTACCCACTGATGCCCCACCACCTTCGTCTTCATCTTTGTGATTTTTTGTTTATTTGTTTATGATGTTAAGTTTATATGTATTTATGCATGAATGAATGTGATACAGTGTTTGGATGAATGTAGTTTATGTAGTTTGGGTTTAGATGGATGTGAATGTGAATATGATGAAATGTGTATATCAGGATGAATATGATGGAATATATTGTTAACAGGTGTATATCAGGAATTTTTACGGATTTTGAGCTGGAATATTTTTTTTTTAAAAGAAACTTTTGGCAACGAAAATTTTCGTTGCTAAAAGATATGTCAGTTTATTTTTAGCGTGAAAATTTTCATTGCTAAAAGTCTTAGTATTGTATCAAAGACTTTTAGCGTGAAAAAAAGTTTCATTGCTAAAAGTCTGTATAGTTTTTTTAGCGACGAACATTTTCGCCGCTAAAACTTTATTTAGATTGGGTTTAGATGGATGTGAATGTGAATATGATGGAATATACTATTAACAGATGTATATCAGGAATTTTGTACGAATTTTGAGCTAGAATATTTTTTTTTAAAAGAAACTTTTGGCGACAAAAATTTTTGTTGCTAAAAGATATGTCAGTTTATTTTTAGCAACGAAAATTTTCGCTGCTAAAAGTCTTGTATAGTATTTTTTAGCGACGAACATTTTTGCCGCTAAAACTTTATGTAGTTTGGGTTTAGATGGATGTGAATGTGAATATGAATATGATGGAATATATTGTTAACCGATGTATATCAGGAATTTTGTACGGATTTTGAGCTGAAATATTTTTTTTTTAAAGAAACTTTTGGCGACGAAAATTTTCGTTGTTAAAAGATGTTAGTTTATTTTTAGCAGCGAAAATTTTCGCTGCTAAAAGTCTTGTATAGTATTTTTTAGCGACGAACATTTTCGCCGCCAAAACTTTATATAGTTTGGGTTTAGTTGGATGTGAATGTGAATATGATGGAATATATTGTTAACAGATGTATATCAGGAATTTTGTACGGATTTTGAGCTAGAATATTTTTTTTTTAAAAAGAAACTTTTGGCGACGAAAATTTTTGTCGCTAAAAGATATGCTAGTTTAGTTTTAGCAGCGAAAATTTTCGCTACTAAAAACAGACATATTTTGAAAATTTTTAGTCGCGAAAAGTTTCGCTGCTAAAAGTTTTGAATAGTGTTTTTTAGCGACGAAAATTTTCGCCGATAAAAGTTTATGTAGTGAATATGATAAAATGTTTATATCAGGATGAATATGATGAAATTAATTATTAACAGGTGTATATTAGAAATTTTGTACGGATTTTGAACTGGAATATTTATTTTTTAAAAAGAAATCTTCGGCGACGAAAAGTTTCGTCGCTAAAAGATATGTTAGTTTATTTTTAGCAGCGAAAATTTTCGCTGCTAGAAGTCTTGTAAGGTACAAGGCTTTTAGCAGCGAAACTTTTAGCCGCTAAAAGTCTTGTACAGTACAAGACTTCTAGCAGCGAAAATTTTCGTCGTTAAAAGTGTAAGAAAATGTTCCGAGTCTTTAGCGACAAAAATTTTTGTCGCTAAAGGTCTCATACAGTATTTTTAGCTACGAAAATTTTCGCAGCTAAAAGAAATTTATTCTAGTGTGGCCAAAAATGTTTGGAGTATTTAGCGACGAAAATTTTCGTTGCTAAAAGTCTAATGTACTATTTTTAGCTACGAAAATTTTCGTCGCTAAAAGCTCACTTTTAGCGATGAAAATTTATTTCGTCGCTAAAAATGACTTTTGGCGACGAAAAGTAGTTTCGTCGCTAAAAACCCTCTTTTTTGTAGTGTAAGTGGTGAAATTAGTTAGCTAGGTTGACAAACAACCATTTTAGATCTCAACTACCGTATTATGGTTAGGATTTCTTACCCAAATCATAGCCAAAATAGATCGTGCAGCGTAACGGGACGGTGATTCGGTGCGTGGAGTCGTGGGAGAGAATCACTGCAACGATCTCCCACAAGCTTTCTTCTCTCATTCCTCTTTTCTCTTCTTTTCTCTCTTCTCTCTCTTAAGGTTTGGAGAAATTCGTATATGAGAGAGAGAGGGTGTGTAGGAAGCTATTTATAGGCCTAATAGTGATGTAAATGGCCCCAGGGCCACTATATACATGGGTTTTACCCTTTAGGCAACTGTTTTTGACAAACAGAGCTCACAGGGAAGCCCGTTACTCACATACGTTATAGGCTAAGTTCCTTGACAATGGATCTATACCAGGATTTGGTCTCGATGTGATTGGATAGGTCGATCAACCGTGGAGGACCTATGTCAGATCAACGGTCATACTTACACGATCAGGGCCACAGTTACATGGATATGTGCAGGGAAATTTCCTTTTTTCCATGGGTAAAGTTTGATCAGAAACTGAAGGTCTGAAATCCCCAATTTCGCGTGTGAGTGAACGACCCAATTCACTTAAGTTTCATTACATTTTCTAAATATATTAGCATTTCTCACACACTTCGCTCAGGGCTCAAGTTGTGTGTTTATGGACATAATTTGGGCTTGATTCCCGCGATGGTTGTCAAGCCCAGTAGGACGGACATAATTCTATAGTTTCGTGGTCATCAGATTCTTGACGTGATACTGAGTTTCAAAGTACTCCCGAGAGCGACAGGCTCTGGGGATTTCACCTAAATCTTTAAGTGGTGTTGAGTTAGTGAGATTAATGGTTTTAGGCCTTCTCATTTGTGGAATTGGTGGCCCAAGCTTACTCCACCGATTATTCAGTTTAATACTTAACTAATTTTTGCCTTAATGATGACAGGATACAGTCCTTAGGTGATTCTGCCTGAGGTGGTACTCGGGCCTTTGTACGGATTTTTTCGAGACGTTACAATTTACCCCCTTTAAAGAAAAATTGTGTCCCTGAAATTAGTACTTTTTCGTACTCCTCGAGGATCTGAGAGTAGTTCTTACGGACTTCGGTATCCGTTTCCCAAGTAACCTCCTCCTCAGTGTGGTGTGTCCATAATACTTTCACGAGCAGGATAACCTTGTTGCGTAGGACTTTTTCCTTCCTATCTAGAACTCGTGTTAGTCGTAATACAGAGGTATCATCTTCACTTAGCTGCACTTATTCCCATTTGATATTATGGGTAGGGTCAGGAACATATTTCTTCAGCATCGATATGTAGAAAACATTGTGCACGCCTGTGAGTGGTGTGGGCAAGGCGAGACGGTATGCTACCACACCCACTCAGTCTAAAATTTGGAATGAGCCAATAAATCTCGAGGTGAGTTTCCCTTCTTGACAAAACGAAGGACTCCCTTCATTAGGAAAACCTTAAGGAATACATGGTCCCCAACATCAAATTTCAGCTGTCTCTGTCTCATATCGGCGTAACTCTTTTGTCTACTCTGGGATGTAATAAGTCGACACCTGATAATATCGATCTTCTCTGAGGTCGCCTGAACCAGATCTAGGCCAACCAAGCTCTTCTTGCCAACTTCCGCCCAACAATGTGGAGCTCGACATGGGCACCCATACAAAGCTTTGTATGGAGCCATGTCAATACTTGCTTGGAAGCTGTTGTTATAAGCAAACTCAGCATAGGGGAGACAGTCATCCCAGCTATCCATGAAGTCAAGTACGATGCTCGCAACATGTCCTCGAGTATCTGATTTACCCATTCCGTCTACCCATTGGTCTATGGGTGGAACGTGGTACTAAATTTCAGTTTCACTCCCATTGCTTCTTGAAATCGAGTCCAGAAAATATACTTGAATCGTGTATCTCGGTCCGACACAATCTCTATAGGAACCCCATACAGTCATACTATCTCCTTGATGTACAGCTTGGCTAGATCATCTGCCGAATTAGAAACTGTAATCGGAATGAAATGAACCGATTTCGTCAACCAGTCCACAATCACCCAAATGGAGTCGTGCCCCTTTCTTGTCTTCGGTAACCCAGAATTGAAATCCATAGATATGAAATCCCACTTCCACTTAGCTATGGGCATGAGCTGAAGTAAACTAGGGGTCGACGGTGCTCGGCCTTAACTTGCTGGCACGTGAGACATCGGGATACAAAGTCTGCTATTTGAGCCTTCATATTGTCCCACCGGCACGAACTCTTCACATCTTGATACATCTTTGTAATACCTGGATGCATCGCTAACTTTGAATTGTGTGCGACTTGTAAAGCTTCTCTCTTCAAGTCGTGGAGATTCGGGATGCATAAGCTGACGCGGTATCGCAAACCTCCATCCAAGCCAATTATCCACTCGTATTCTTCACTGTCGTTTGCACACTCTCGTATCTTCACCATCAGTTCATCTTCTTTCCGAGCTGCAATGATGCGATCATTGATAAGTGGTTGCACATGAAAGTGTGCAACGCTCTCGAATAGCTCCTCCACTGTCGCTTCTGTTCGAAGTCTCGCACGAATTCCACCATATTCCATTCTTCTATCATCAGTGGGGATGCAAATTCTATGGTTTTCTTGCAGCTCAATGCATCGGCCATAAGGTTAGCCTTTCCATGATGGTAGGAGACCTCAAACTTGAAGTCTTTTAAGGTCTCTATCTAACGTCACTGCCTCATGTTCAGGTTCCTCTGTGTAAAGATATACTTGAGGCTCTTATGGTCGCAAAAGACCTTGAACTCCTCTCCGTAGGGGTAATGTCTCGAAACCTTTAATGCGAAAATGACTGCTGTCAACTCCAGGTCGTGAGTGGGGTAGTTTTCTTCGTGTTTCCTCAACTGTCTTGAGGTATAGGAGATCACCCTATCCTTCTGCATAAGTACACACTCCAAACCGACACGAGAGGCGTCAATGTATATAGTATATTTGACCCCTTGCTCTGGCAGTACTAGCACGGGTGCGGACGTGAGCTTGTCCTTTAATTCCTGAAAGGCTGCTTCTGCTTTCTCGTTCCAAGCAAACTTAAGGTCTTTCCGAGTGAGTTGAGACAACGGTTGGGCTATCTTGGAAAAATCTCTAATGAATCGACGATAATAGCAGGCAAGTCCGAGGAAACTCCTCACTTCTATAACTGATCTGGGCTACTCCCAGTCTTGTACCACGGTCACCTTAGTAAGGTCAACGACGATTCCCTCCTTGAAACCACGTGCCCTAAGAACTTAACTACTTCTTTCCAGAAATCGCACTTTCGTTACTGTGTAAATAATTGGTTCTGCCTAAGAGTATTAAAGACTGATCATAGGTATTCTTCGTGATCTTTCCGACTCTTTGAGTATATCAAGATGTCATCTATAAATATGATGATGAATCGGTATAGATATGGCTGAAATACCTGGTTCATGAAATCCATGAATACGGCCGGTGCATTTGTAAGTCCAAACGGTATCACGAGGAACTCATAGTGCCCGAAGTTGGTCCTGAAAATTATTTTCTGCACATCTTCATTCCTAACGCGCAACTGATGATACCTGTACTGTAAGTCTATTTTAGAGAAATATTGTGCATCCTTCAACTGGTCAAACAGGTCATCTATCCTGGGTAAAGCATACTTATTCTTCACTGTGACGTGGTTTAACCTACGATAATCTATACACAACCGTAGCAATCCATCCTTCTTTTTCACAAACAACACGAGTGCTCCCCAAGGAGATACGCTCGGCCGTATGAAACCCGAATCCAATAAACCATCAATCTGCTTCCTCAGTTCCTCCATTTCACACGGAGGCATGCGGTACGTCGGTAAGGAGATCGGCGTCGTGCCTAACACAAGGTCAATGGTAAAGTCAATCTCGCGCTGAGGAGGTAGTCCAAGGATCGTTATAAACAGATCCATGAAATCTTGGACTATTGGCGTATCCCCAAGTGACGGACCATCATAATTCTCTAACATGGAAGCGTAACAAGTAATGCAGCAAGGCCAACTGACCTAAACTAGGAAAGTGAAAGTCATGCCCTCGGGCCCATGGGCTGTCATCAATCTGGTTTCACAGTCGATCTCTACCTTTATTTCGGTGAGCTAATCCATGCTAAGGATGATGTCGTAATGATATATCTTGGTCACAATCAGGTCAATGCACACTACTCTGCTCCCTAAGTCTATCGGGCAACCCTTACAAAGCTTAGTAGCGTCTGTGAAGGTTTCTACTGTAGCAATGACTCTCACCCCAACTATAAGGGTAGTGTACAACCCTAATCACTTGACTGTAGAGCATGATATCATTGAAATAGTGGACCCAGTGTCCACCAACAGGAATACTGGTGTACCTTAGATGTGGGTAGTGACCTCAAAGGCTAGCGGTACTGTAACCGCAGATTCAAATGCTTCGGTTGTGAGTGCATGTACTCGAGCTTGTTGCGGGCGGTTAGGCGGTGCTATCATATGTCATTGAGGCGGCTTATTTCGAGATACATGAGTTGGTGCGACAGATCGTAAAGGTGGGGCTAAAATAGCATGCGAGGGCTGGCGATTGATCCTTTGGGTCTTGGTCCAAGAGAGTTCTTATTTTAATTTATGTCCAAGGTAGGGGTTAATAAATATCTTAATATGCCTATAGTCAAAGATCATCCTAAAATGGTTTCTAATAGTATAAAGTTTTATATGTATATCACCATTTCAATCTAATGACTAGTGGGTTATGAGCAGACTACACTTTGGTTTCATTAACTTTGAGAGGGAAGGAAGAATCGAAAATTCTAAAATATTTCAAAGGTTTGGAATGTTAACAACATAAGGCCATAGAAAAGGAAAAAGGAAGGACATCTCCTTGACATGGTATGAACCTTGAATTCACAAGAGGATATATATATATATATATATATATATATATATATATATATATATATATATATATATAAACTTATAATATTTTACTGTAGTCTGCCTCTAACATGAGCTTACAGAGTATTAAACTATGAAACTCAATCTTACTCAAGAGTCATAATTTAATTGCACAAAAACAACTTAAACAAAAATATGTATATATATATATGTGTGTGTGTGTGTGTGTGTGTGTGTGTGTGTAATCAAATTTAACCACAGGATGATTCCTAGTATGTTATGAATAATTTCTAAATAGACACCAAATACTAAAATTTAATATGAAAAGATATGACCAGTTTGTTGGCATTTCGAAGTTGTAGAAATTTTTGGTTTTAACCCTTCTATTATTTATAACATATTTATCACCTTCAGTTACCATATTATTTTTATAATTTTTATAGTAATCCATTGTTAAGCTTACTTTTATTACACAAAATTTTGTTCCATTCGAAGTTCCATAAAAATTATAAAAATTCGAGAAGTACTAGTTGTCCAAGACTATAATGTCTTTATTCCTTGTAACATTTTCTATAGTTTCAGTTAGTGAAATATTTTTAAAATTTTTATGGTGGTTTATCATTAAGTTTAAAGTCATCCCACAAATTTTTAGTTCATTTGGAGTTGTAGAAAAGTTATTAAAATTTTAGAAGTTGGACAATTGTCAAAGCTTCCTAGATTTAACTATATTAATTTTTTTTTTATTTTTTACTTATTTTTATATGAAACTAGACTTATTAAGCTTCAATCTGTCTTTTGAATCACCTAAATTGGAGCTATATTGAGGGAGATATGATATTTTGAAGTTGGTCAAAAAATGCAGAAAATCACAAAAAACCGGTGGTGCACTGCCGATGCCACGGCACTGCTGCACTCCGCTGGACGGGCCGGCGGTGCCGCCGCGAGCCTCTAGTGGTCCTAATGGTGGTTCTGCCACTGGATTTTTAAAACGAGTGTATCTCGCAAACCGGAATGAGTTATTCGACGTGCAATCTATGATTTTGGGGTAAGAGAAGTTAAGCTACCCAAATAACCTAGTTATTTTGTGAGATTCCATAAGGTTAATAGTCAAAAACCTATTTTATTTATATATTCACTAGTTATAGTAAATTTTAGTTTAATTATTATTCTTTATTATTTAAACTTTAGAATTTGTGTTTAATATGAAAGTATCTAGAAAGAGTTGAAGAATAAAGTGGTGGAAGGTGAAATTTTTGAAGGAGATGAGTTAGGTCTGCTTTTCGTGGTCCAATGGGGATGTATTCCCGCCGTTTGGCTCCATTTTGAGTTCGAAGCTCGTCAAGTACGATCAAACCCGTCGATTAACAGCCTAACGGTGCCTGAGATCAATTCATGTGATCTAAGATGCGTATGGGCTAAACTACAGTATCCAATCTCGCCCGTCGGCGAAACTTTGGGATCCTAAGATCATCTTTAAATTCCATCGCCCCCTCCCTAAGTCAAAGTACATCAGATTGCGTCATGTTACCTATAACTCAGGTCCAGTTTAATTCAAATCATGCTTTGATACCAACTTGTAACGCCCCAGATTTCGAGGGTCGAACAAAGCTCTACTCCCGAGATCTAGTACATCACTTATGTAACATGGATAATGATGTTTAGATTTTGTCCATATTAATGAGTGGGATTATACTAAAACAACATATCATACTCTGGATATAATTAATTTAAGTAAGCGGAAGACTGAAACATATATATATATATATATATATATATATATATATATATATATATATATATATTGAACGGGTAAGTGTTTCACAACCTCCAGAGTATGATATGTAACCAGACTGAATATATACATGTATTATTTCAAAATATACAAAATGTGAGAATGTAAGATATCCAACTAAGCCAAGTATCCCATTGTTCTCGTCGAGTCAGCACGAGGTCTACATAGACCCGCTTGAGAGCTGGACATAGGAGAACTCTTCCTCCTCATCCATGAAGTCTTGCTCCATCGCATAGACTTTAACAACAACTGCATCTAAACCAGAGTCTGATTGGTGTTTTAAAACACCGTCCCAGGGTGGGAGTGAGTCATTAACTCAGTGGTATTATAAAGCAAAGGTTAACATGTTATCTAGTCAATCAAGCAGTAATGATAACACAATACAACAATCACTTCCTAACTACTCTTGTTAATGTAGGAATGGTGTGCAAGTAATGATATATGCCCTCACACAAAGCTCTCTCACAAGTGACTCAGACAACCAATTTCGCATATGACAACGCTCCCTAAAGTGCACCTTCCTCGCGAAAAGCACATCCTAACTAATACAATGCGATGCATGGCCATATTAGTCGAGCACTTAATTAAGCTTATTCATACAGCAGGTTCGGGAAGCTAAGGTACCTCTCTCTTTTTATCATTAACCCAAACTGAAGGATTCATCTAGGGTCGTTAATCCTAGTTAAACACATACGATAGACAAGTTGTACGGCATCGCTCCTAATGAAAAACAGTCGATAGGCAAATTCAAAGTTTATACTCGCGGTCACTACGGAGAGGCTCGTCACTCAGCATAGGTTGACAGCTCGAACACGATATTCTATACCACCATGCCCAGCTCACGAGTCTGCGTTGCTCACTGGTCACTACGGGAAGGCTCGTCACCCCAGCGTAGGCTGACAACTCGACCACGGTGTCCCATACCACCATGCCCGACTCATGAGTCTTAGCGAATCGTGGTATCATGGTTGAAACGGGCCTTTACATTAGTGAGTGGTACCTTAGATTCAAGCAATGATGTCCATACATGGTAAACACACAACAGCCAATCGATTTGTTTGGCAAGTTCGATTGGTACGACCATACGTTGACTTAATCAACATGGGGCACATAAGCACCCCTTGTGGCCTAACACTGTCGACAATCGTCGTGCAGCCCGGATTCATCGAGTTACCCAATGCGGCAAGACTAATTTGGCCACTCGAACAGAAACTGTTACCGATTGCCTGGACTACGTTGTAGCCCCAATCTTACTCAGATGCAATAGGTAGACACATATGATAATCATGTCAACATTCAACGAACAATCCAAATTAATTCCTCATTTGAGCATTTCATCAAACATATTGATCATATTACCTAACACTTGCATTTTATCCATAAATCGCGTAGACGTAAATAAGATTACATGAAGGAAACTATACATATGAGTAAGGTGAGTGAGATTCCTATCTTAATACTCTTAATAAATACAAATCATCAACAATTTCTCATTCAGACAATTTATCAAACACTTAAGTTACACTTCACCAAAAATACATAGACTAGATTAGTTATGCCATGTATTATGGCAATTTCTTGCACAAAGAGGTCATCATGCATATGACAAACAGGAATCCTAGATTAGTAGTCATGGCAAGCACAAATCGTATTTACATGTTCATTCAAACATTTCAACAAACACATGAGATGCATCGTTTATTCTACATAGTTCATACATGAAGAGTTTATTGAAAACGGCGTATCTAAGACAATATGGCAGCAATCAACTCAGACATAAAGCATTAGTTGACATTAAAAGTATTGAAAACCATAATCTAAACGTTTATAGTCCGCACATTTCATCGGAATACTTGATTCAGACTCGGTTCAAACTATACGTTTCCGATCTTTCTTCAACCGTTCGTACAACTCGGAGATCGAGGAGAGTCGGTGCACTACGCATACCTACTGCAGCTATACAGCTGGTGTGAGGTATACCAGCCAATCCGCTTCCCTCCCCGGGTTAGGTGCACGTCCCATCCCCCAAAAGAAATAAAGTCAGTTGATGAAACCAGCCAAGCAAATTTACGGAGAGTATGCAGTCTCAACGCCTTTCAACTAACTCACATGCAAGTTCCTTTAGGAAAAAAAAAACTCACATGCAAGTGTAATTCGAACCAACAATAGTCCTCATTCACTGACGCCTATACGCTGATAAGTCTTACTGATCGGAACCATACATACTAATTCGAGATATATGTTAATGTGCCATCCTAAGGAGCAGGTTGAATGGATGATCCTGACCATTGTAGAAAAATTTAGACCAATGAAAAGAAAAATTCAATAGCTTGCACTCAACTCTAAAAATCGAAAGCTAGGACCATCATAAAAGCTTGATTATGAGGTAATAGCATATTTACAATAGTGAAATAGCATGGACAAATCATCGGACTATCTCAGCTTGTGGGTCCGGATGGCTGGTGACACACAATGGGTATGAGTCGGACAGTGGCATAGAACAAAGTTTGAAACTCACGTGATATTTGGATCTGCCTCATTATTAGGGTCATGCCCCGCAATGATCCGCAAAAAATGGATGAATGGAGTGGACAAAACGCATACATCATGGTGTTTCACAGAGCTTCTCCAAGGCTACACTACGAAATCCGAGTCCTATACTTCCTACATCAGATTGATTAGATGATCCTGAATTGTTATAAAGGATATCCAAGTCTCATAGTCCCCACATCACAGAGCTTCTCCAGGTTCCTTGCTCTGGCTCCAGTGGTAGACTCTTAGGAGTTTCAACACCTCCTCAAGGATTCGAGTACCCATACGTGGTGAAATCCCACCAAGGCATGAGTGTGTGGTGGTGTGTGTGCGTGTGTTATAAATTATTATTATTATTATTTTTTTAAGGATATTTATTTTCAAATCTGGACAACTGACAATTTCTCATTTTATCCATCCATCTGTTGGCCACTAATCAGATAGTGTATGTTAAATCAATTTTTAATATTTCTTTGGCTTATGACCCATCTAAAATGCCGCCACCATTTGAACAATTTGGACCTGTGCATATTTGCCACGTGCACAGTAGTCCTTTAATTGCATGCGTACAGATGTTCATGCTCCGCAAGATACCATAGTTTTTTTTTTTCCCTCTTCATATGTCCGCTTCTGCATTGTAAAGAGGATGCATGAGTGCAGGGCTGGCAAGAGCCCAACTACCCGGACGCGGAATTTCGCAGGAAATTCCTGCGCAAGGATGCTTGGTGGGGCTGATAAATCCAATCCGTCCATCCGTTTTTCGAGATCATTTAAGGACTTGAGATAAAAAATTTTAGATGTATATGGACCTTGATCATTCAATGAGCACCGTTGAAGCATTCATATGCCCAAATTATTGTATTAGTCTATATTTTTTATTTTTTCACTTCATTCCATTCACAATGATCTTATAAACGGTTTAGATAACATATAAACATCAAGGTGGAGCCCGGGAAGATTTCAACGGTAGAAATTTCTTTCCCTAATTTTCCCTCTCGTGTGACCCACTTGAGTTTTTTATCTGCCTCGTTTTTTGTAGAACGCCCTAAAATGAGATCTCAAAACATATGGACGGAATGGATTTCTCACATACATTGTAGTGGGCCCCACCCAGATCCTTGCGCAGGAACTTCCTGCGAAAGGCTTTCGCAGGAAATCCGCGTCCCAACTCCCCACCATGTGCCACGTGCTGCCCAGACACGAGCTCTCTCTGGTTGCTTTGATGCGGTAGGGGACTCTCTCTCTCTCTCTGGTTGCTTTGATGGCAGGGGACCCACATCATCCCAGCTTGCTTATGAAAAAGAGAAAGAACCAGTGCTACAATACATGCCTAAGTAATCTAGCACCCCGCTACTTGAAATTGGGGTTTTAGGAGCAATTTTACATTTTTCTTGTTGTTTTGACTCACCTGAGTTATCTACCGGGCTACTCATTTGTGTTTACAGTGAAAATAGCGCTTCTCACCTGGACGGAGTTTACATATGCAACATGATAGGCCTGACAGAGCTTGGGTGTTTTATCTGCTGCATTAAACAAATCCTCTTCACCCATTGGATGAGTCTCCTGGAGATTGAAAATTAAGAGAAAAATTCAACCAATGGGTTTTCCACGTGAAAATTTGTGTGCCACACGCTTCGGCATGTACTTTTGTCCTAGTCTCAGCACATGTAACATGTTCCTCACTAGGGATGTATTGGCCCTGATTTTCAGTTACAAAAGATTTCAGAGCAATTGAATTAAGAATTTATTTTTGTGATTTATTAGAAGGAAAAAAAAAAAAACAAAACCAAGGACTTATCTCAATGATAGAGATAGTCTTGCTATAAGGTAAGGTTAGAGGATTGATTTCTAACACACGTATACATACAATGAGAGTAGCCCTGCAAAGGAGGAAACTATGCTAATAAGTTTTCTACATTTAATTTTTTTAATTTTCTAAATTTTCAATCTAAAAAACCAAGATCTAACCAATGAATAGGGTTGATTAACCCTAAGTCCATTGCATTAATATATGGGGAAGTTTTGAATAAAATAGAATGATTTGGTGTGAGACCTTGTATTTTAAGAGATCAACTTTGAGAAACGTAATCATATCAGTTTGGAAATATTCGAATTAAAGGATCTTAAAGCCGAATTGTGTCAGGACATCGAATCCTAAGTAATGATAATTATTTATGAATGAATAAAGTCCCGAATGGATGGATGTAGTCGAATTTCAAAATTAGTGGGGTAATTTGAGAATGTGATTGTTGTAATAATGGAAAGGTATGAGTTCGTGTAACCTATGTGGATGTTTGAATGTTTAACATCAATGAGAACATATAATATATAAAACTACGCTTCTTATAAATTGTATGATAAGTGAAATTATGTACACTTGGTGTATGAGTCATAGACTGTAACTCGGGTCTGAGAGTGCACACTCTGTATCCAATTTTCAGAGTGGGAGATAATGGTTTCATAGAAACATTTTCCTTAAAACTAGAGTGACATGTGGATTATGTTCCTCTATACACTTACAAAATTGGTAGATCCCTAAAATTAGAAACTTTATAGTTAGCATTTATCCTTGATTGTAATGCATAAAAAAATTTAAAAACCAAGTTTAAATGCTACCTATATTCTGGTGTATGTATGTGTGTGTTATGTGATAGCTTAAATTGTAGATAAAATGTAAACATTCATCCACGGACCTTTTAAACAGGAATGGACAACAGAAACCACACTTAATAAATTATAATTTCCTCCCTTATTATTATATCCGACTTTAACTTAGGGAATCACCTTCTTAAGTGTATAACTTTGTTGTGACCTCGGCATAAATTTAGAACAGATATCTCTTGGGATTTACATGAACACGATCAATCATTAGTCCTCGCTGCTTTCTGGGGTGTGGTCCACTCGAGCTTTGGAAGTGACTCACTTTTGAGCTCATACATTGGAATAATCTAAAAAACTTGATGGATGGTGTGGATCTAACTAATATATCACGTTCAGACCAAAGAAATTCCAGACGGTAAAAGTTTGGTCGTGCAGCAAGCCATACGTTCGTGGGAGAGAAAATAATCCATTGAAAATGGGCGTGTGTTTTGTGAGATAGCCAATGACATCAACCGATGGAGAAAATAATTAATAAAAAATGGGCGTGTTTTGTGAGCTGCGATGCCGGTGGACCAATGACAAGTCCAATCAACTTTTGTCTGTCGACACAGACCAACAATGCTGTCCACACAGTCAGGGCCGTATCATTTTTTTTGTGAGGCTAGGTCCGCACGTACACCTCCTCTAGGTATGAAATCCTTGCACGCGTCCTCCGTACCTTTTTCACGTTTTGCACGTGCACCCTCCATTTTCATTATAAATACATCACAGCAACAATTCACAGCAACACAGCTAGTAATGGCGTCTCTCCTCGACACTATCCAACTCTCCTCCTTTCCCTCCTCCTTGCCCCACCAACGAAGGAAGCACCATATATATCCTGCTTCCATCGGCATTAACAGACGCCTTCCCAGCTGCCTTCCAAACATTACATCATGCAATGCTATCAGAGATGAAAACCATAGAGAAGGAGCGTCGGGAAATATCGACAGGAGAAACATGCTCATCGGCATTGGAGGCTTGTACACAGCCACTGGCCTCGGTCCCCTACCAACAGCTATCGGAGCTCCAGTATCTGCGCCCGACTTATCCAAGTGCGGGCCCGCAGATCTACCGCCTGGTGCAACCCCGACGAATTGTTGCCCGCCCTATGATCAGAAGATCATAGACTTCAAGCTTCCATCCCCTCTAACACCCATGCGCACGCGGCCTGCGGCCAACTTGGTGGACCGTGAGTATGTAGACAAGTACAAGAAGGCCATTGCACTCATGAAGGCTCTACCCTCCGATGACCCGCGTAATTTTACGCAGCAGGCTAATGTGCACTGCGCCTACTGCGATGGCGCCTACGATCAGATCGGCTTTCCCAACCTGGAGCTTCAGGTCATGTCCTAGAAAACATTATAACGCCCATCGTAACAGAACGACCGTTCTCTGCTATTTTATCCGGTTATATATCCGTTATTTCTTAGTAATGGATAACTGCCGTTATGAAATACTGTTATACACGGTCATAACAGTGGTATGTCTGTTTTTCAGGTGCACAACTGCTGGCTATTCTTCCCATGGCACCGTTACTATCTCTACTTCTTCGAGAAGATACTCGGCAAGTTGATCGACGACAGCACATTCGCTCTTCCATTCTGGAACTGGGACAATCCCAAAGGCATGACACTTCCTGCCATTTACGCTGACTCGAATTCGCCCCTCTACGACAAGCTCCGTGACGCCAAGCACCAGCCACCGACGGTCATAGACCTCAACTACGACTTAACAGATCCCACCAACACCGACGAGCAACGGATAGCTGACAACCTCAATATCATGTACCGACAGGTGGTCGGTGCCAAGACAGCCCAGCTCTTCCTGGGTTCTCCCTACAGAGCCGGGGACGCTCCTGACCCTGGCGCCGGTACCTTGGAGAACGTCCCACACGGACCAGTCCACCTGTGGACTGGCGACCGCAACCAGCCTAACATAGAAAACATGGGCAACTTCTACTCTGCGGGCCGCGACCCTATCTTCTTCGCCCATCACTCGAATATCGATCGGTTGTGGAATGTATGGAAAGGGTTGGGAGGAAAGCGGCGGGACTTCACTGACCCGGACTGGTTAAACTCGAGCTTCCTCTTTTACGACGAGAACACCCAGCTCGTGAGGGTGAAGGTTCGCGACTGCCTGGATTCCACAAATCTCAGATACACATACCAACCAGTCGATAACCCTTGGATTAATGCCCGCCCTACTTCGGTTAAAGCCAAGGTAGCCGCTGTGACAGCAGCCGTGAAGAAGATCGAGTTCCCTCGAGCTCTTGACTCGGTCATCAAAACCCGAGTTGATAGGTCGAAGAAGTCTCGTAGCAAGCAGGAAAAGGAGGATGAAGAAGAGGTGCTGGTTATCGATCAGATCGAACTGGAACGAGACACGTTCGTGAAGTTCGACGTGTATATCAACGTCGAGGATGAAAACTCGACGGGCCCTAGCTCGACCGAGTTCGTTGGAAGCTTCGTGAATGTGCCGCACAAGCACGGCAAGAAGAAAACGAAGCTAAAGACGTGTTTTAGGTTGGGAATCACGGACGTTCTGGATGACTTGGGTGCTGATGCGGATGATGACGTGGTGGTAACCATAGTGCCACGTCAGGGTAAGGACGTGGTCTCCATTGGAGGGATAAAGATAGAATTATTCTCCTAGAGATAGTTCAACGTACCTTCACGGGACACGTGGAGGTTGATCTAGTAATATGAAACGTCCAATTAGTGGGCCTGGAATAATAATCTGATTAAATCATTTAAGCTTTTCATCATTTGCTGTTTGTTGATATCCGATCTAGTTTATCACTAAAATTAATGGATGGGATTGTGTCATGAGTATTGCTTTTATGTACTCAGCCGATCTAGGATAGTGGTAACGTTAGGAAGGGTTCGGATTTATACTTTCTTTTCCTTTAACGGTTGGCATGGAGAAACGAGTCTACCTTATTTAGCTTCTCTCGACTGTACCGAATCATTTCATTACGTGAGAATGACGACGAAATAAGAGCACTGAATAGATAACGTGTCATGTGATTTTAATTACGTTATCGATCCCGGACCACTTCCATTGCAGAAACGTTCGGATTTTTCTAGCTGTCACGAGTAGAGAATCTAAAATCGATATCACGTCGCTATCTGGACGTGGAAATCAAAAGCCGCGGGCTACGTTTCGTTTGAAACAATCGGAGGAACGGACGAGTCCGTATAATGCCTTTTTTATTTTCGCCTGCCGTCGGAAACTTATTTTGCAAAAAGCGAACTAATGTAGTCCGAATACTGTTATTTTGACCAAAATACTTCTGTCTACGAAATTAAACACCCAAAAAAGTAGGGTATTTTAGTTTTTTAGTTCATCCGCATGGCCTAAGTCTAATTTCACAATTAAGGTTTTTTTTAGGCTAATGAAATTGGTGAGTGATACCTGAGGTCTACTTTTAGGTGTTGACACTAAAATTGAAGCTTATTCAAAGCTCAAGGCGACCATGCCACGGGAAACAGTTAAATAATAATTTCCACCGTTGAAACCTTTCTAAGGCCCCACAGTGATATTTATTTGTCATCCAAACTGCTCATAAGATTTAAAAAAACATGGATGAATGGAAATAAATAAATATAATCTGGATCCAAAACTTCTGTAGCCCCATGAAATTTTCAACAGTGGACATTCAATTCACATTGTTTCCTGTGGTGTGGTCCATTTTAGCCTTATATATGCTTCTATTTTGGGCAAAGGTTCTAAAATTATCTTGTAAAATGGATGGACAGACTGGATAAAATACATAAATAATGGTGGACCCCACAGAGTTTACTCAGTACGGATTGGGAATCCTATTAGATTTTATCCATGTGTACCAGGGACGCGGATTGCATCCTACTCCGCAGTCTTGATCTAGGACAAGTAAGGGCTTTGAGTGGCCATCGTGGTGTATGAGTCTTACCACACCGTCCATCCATTTTTTTCGTATAATTTTAGGCTGGGGCATAGAAAATTATCAACGGTGAGAATTATTATCACCGCTGCTTTTTGTGGTGTGGTCCACTTAAGCCTTGAATCTGCTTCATTATTCATTTTGTAACTTAAAATTATATGAAAAGATGGATTGACTGTGTAGATAATACCCTCACGTTACGGTTGCGGCTCAAAGCTCCTGCCCGTTCCCAGCTGGAGATGGGTGGGGTAGGACGCCATCCGTGTCCGTGTAACAGATTGCCCTCACCGTGGGGCCTATCTTAATGATGTATTGTATATACATGTTGTTTATCCATTTTACCTGTCCATTTTATGATGTGGTCAAGCATATCAAAATTTGATC
This sequence comes from Magnolia changhungtana, assembly GCA_030180095.1. Classification (NCBI taxonomy): domain Eukaryota; kingdom Viridiplantae; phylum Streptophyta; class Magnoliopsida; order Magnoliales; family Magnoliaceae; genus Magnolia; species Magnolia changhungtana. Next base: position 599,535 of record JASAUF010000583.1, on the reverse strand, counting down.
ACATAGACCACACTAAAAGAAACATCGATAGTTCAACCTCACCATTAATTAAAAACATCTTAGGGCCCACAGTGAGGATGTCCCTGACATTTACTTTCCATCCAACCAGTTGATAATGTTGAGATATGTGGTTTTTTGAAATATATATATATATATATATATATATATATATATATATATATATATATATATATATATATATATATATATATATATTCAAAATTTCAAGATTTTACTGTCAAAACATTTTTTAGGAATTTCAAATCGAAAAGTGCAGTGTGTATTTTTGTCCCACATCAGAAATGAAAAGAAGAAAATCATGGTTTATATGAAAATGTTTGTGTAGTATTCTTACTTAAGCTTTGGAGATTGTGACACTCGGGTCTACGCACTGGAATACGCGCACGCACGCCGAGCATGGGCAGTGTAGCTGTAGTAGCGCTACTTGGCACACTTCGTACGTGTGCATCGTATCACAGAGGGGTTGCTCCCTCGTGACCTTACACGAACCGTCACGAAACGGTGCGAGTGATCTAGTATGAGACTAAGTGCAATGGGTCTGAAATGAGTCAAGGCTTTATATGCAACTGAGAACAGTTGGATTATTAATCCAAAACGGTCAGCCATTTCTCAAAACGAATAGCTGCCTTGAAAGCCATAACAGTCTAAAAATGGACGGGCTATGATGATCCGACAACCAGAAATGACTGAATTTCTCAAAAACATATAGTGGGCCCATGACTATTTTAGCAATGGCCATTCAATAACACTGATCCTGTGTGGCCCACTCAAAATTTGGATCTGATTCATTTTTGGGTCCACTACCTAAATGATCCTGTAAAATGGGTAAATAAGATAGATTTGCCACAAGCATCAATGCAGGCTCTATAATTTTTTCAAGGAAAGGTAAGTATGGAACAAAAAGAAGAGAATCAACATTCAACTATTTCCTTTCATGTTGCCCACTTGACTTTCAGATTGCCTCATTTTTTTGCCCACCTTCTAACATGATCTGAAAAAATGGATGAACGGGATTTATTTTGCAAAAAATATAACAGTGGGCCCACAACAGTTTCACTGGTGGGACTATTTCTTGGCATGTGGTTAGAGTTTTGGATCTGACTTATTTTGAGTCCACCCCTAAAATAATCTAGAAATCCGGATGGATGAGGTGGATTTTTCACAAACATCATGGTGGGCCTGTGGATTTTCAAGGGAGAGAGGTTCAATGGTGGGCATTGACTATCCATTGTTTTGTGCTCGTGGCCTACTTGAGTTTCGGATCTCTTTCATTATTGGGCCCACAACCTAAACTAATATGAAGAAAGTGGTGGATAGGGTGGATTTGTCACAAACATCATGGTGGACTCATGAGCTTTTCAAGGGAGTGAGTGATTTTGAACTATGGATATTCAATACCCACTGTTTTGTGTGGCCCAACTAGTTTTGGATTTGCCTGATAGTTGAGCTAGCCCACTCTCTAAAATGATATAACTAAAATGGTTGACGGGATGGATTTCTTAAAAAACCACGGTGGGCCCTGACTCCTGAGTGTTTCAACGTTTTCCTGCGTGAGACCGACTTGAGTATTCGATCCACCTCATTTTTTTTTGTGCTCATTGCATAAAATGATCCAGCTAAAACGGTGGATGTGGTGGATTTAGCCCCATGAAAAGATTTGTCACCATGGGCAAGGGCGTAGGGCCCATTGGCACCCCTAACTGAAGGGTTTTTCAGTTGAAAGGAATGATCCAATGCTCTGAGAGCACCATAAATTGTAAGTGCTCTTATCTGCATCAAGACACTTATAGGGTCTTGTTGATATGTTCAATCTGTACATGAGGTCCGTCACCTTCATGGCTAGGTTTTAAAAAAATAATAATAATAAATAAAAATCACACCGATCAGATCATCCAATCCATCCATGAGGGACTTTATTTTTTAACCATCATTGTCCACCCATGGTTGGGATCGTTAGGATTGGCTATGACGGAGTCCAACATATAAATGGCTGGTGTAGTTGATTCATTCTATTTTTACAAAAGTAGATTTAGACCAAAATTTTTAGAGGATATTGATTAGAATGGTCTCATCAGGGTGATTTCTTACGGTGGCCCCATGAATTGAGTGTTGGATCTAATAGACAGTCCAGATTGATATATTCAACCTAGTGTTACAGTATGTGCAGAGCAACAGATAATTCTAATAAAGAAAAGTGCTACAGCGCTCTTACAGCACTATAAGTTATAGTGCTCTTAGTTTAATCAGTTCATTTGGATAACTCAGATAATTCTAATAAAGAGAAGCATTATATAATTTATAGTGCTCCTAGTTTAATCAATTTGGACAATCCAATCAATTGATCTAGCTAGTCTAGTAACTTCAAAAGACATTTTTATTGACTACCTCGTAAAATTAAATTGGGGGGATGTGTTGAAGTGATAAAGTCCCTTGATATACATTGATACACTACACTCTCACACAGCTTAAGCTTTTAGGGTAAATGGTTGTTTGACATGCATTTTTTGAACGGATCATATAATGAACAACTAAAACTGTATATTCACATTCAATTATAGATGATTCAATCACTTGGACAGAGGATTCCATAGAAAAGGTTTGGTTAAATAAGATTCATGGCATCTTTCCTAACGGTTACTGAGAATTTGAACAAAAAAAATGAATTTATTTAATGGAGAATCATTATCAACAGACATTGGTCATTCCTTGACCTCAATCAGTGAATTAGCTGGGGAATCATCACATAGTTTAAATTTGAAAGGATTTGCTCTATTGGTCAAACAAAGAAGACATGATTTAGAAAATCAAACGTGATGTTTGAAATTTCTATCCAATATAGTTACAATTGATCCAAATGAGCAAACAATTCAAAATAAATAAGAGTAATTTGGTTGTTTGATATGATATCAGAGCAGAAGTTCCTATGTTCGAATCTCGAGAGCAACAAATATTATTTATGGTATGAGTGTCCCTTCACCTTTGTCACTATCTTCTTTGCAGAGTGATAGGATATTCATGTTGCATAAAAGATTATTTTTTTAGAATCATAAGCAATATACACTACAACAAACTGGATTAGCCGACAATTTATGTGGTTAATTTATCGGCGCTAATTAAAATGGGCGTCGATTAACAATCGGGTATAAATACCGTACCTAAAGCCCTAACCCTGTTTTTCTCCCCTCCCGACTCTCTCCCTCTCACCGCCCCCGACGCTCTCTCTCTCTCTCTCCCTCTCTCTCTCCGTCCCGACTCTCTCTCTCTCTCTCTCTCTCTCTCTCTCTCTTTTTAGATGCAAATGACAAATGACCATCGCCATCTCCACCTCTACCATCCCTTTCTCAATCGACCCTCTCTCTCTATTTCCCCTTTTCCCTCTCTCAATCGACCATCTCTTTTTGTTTCCCCTTTCTCAATCCACATCTACTCCTCTAGGGTTTCTCTCTCTCTCTCTCTCTCTCTCTCTCTCTCTCTCTCTCTCTCTCTCTCTTTTACAGACCAGATCTAGGTTTTTCTCTCTCGATCTTTCTAAAACGGATTTAGATTTTTCTCTCAAGTTACAATAGATTTTCGATATAGATCTAGGGTTTTCTCTAAAGCAATTAGTAGATTATCTACAACCACATCTAGTCATAAGGTAATTTCAGCTGTTTCTTACTCATATTATCAGAAATTGCATTGATAGGACTGTTTGATAAAGATCTAGGGCTTGAATCTACCATCTTTTTAGAAACTAACAAATGGAAGTGACAGGAGGATATAATGCAATAGGAATTATTAGTTCTGGTGATTGGGACTGTAGACCTGATGGGGCCCAATGTGAATGAGGAATTCCTGAACGTCTTTAAGATCTGAGGATCTTAAGTATCTGATTTCTATCATTTTTTTCTTAGACTGTTGATGTGTTTTTTTTTTTTTTTTCCCGTTCTTTTGTATATGGCCATATTTGCCACTAATCAAAGAGTTAGTATCTTCTAATAAAGGAGATTTTTCAGGCATGTCCCATCTACATTGGTGCCCAAAGATCAATGGCCTGGATCACCAAACCATGCGCCCCAATTATTGGAGTATCAGAGATGTTTTGAGAATCTATAAAAAAAGAGATTTTGAAAAGATCAGGACATTTTCCTGATATCATTGCTATTTTTTTAACATGTATGCTGATATTCTTATGTATCGAATCTTTATGGATTTTTAGTGATAGATTATATGTTCTGGAGCATATCATTCTAAATGCAAAGTGATTGGTAGTAGAGTGGGCTAGGGCCTCAGATGCCATTGATGGCTGTCATGTTGAGGCCTTCCAGAGTAGCTGGGGATAATTCTTCTTTGTAGTGATCTAATGATACTTCGTCATCTTTATTGTATTTTATCCTCTTTTGTATTTTAACCCATGAAAGCAACAAAACAAGAAAATCTTGTTAAACAAAGCTTTCTTCAAATAAGATGTCCATGATGTGTTCACATGCTTCGGCATTATAAACATTAAGAAATGCAAGATTCATAGTGGTTGTGCTTTTTGTTATTGTTGGATAAATATCATCAGTTCAATTAATGGGCACGTATATTATTATTTAATCCTTGAAACATTATAATAGGAAGCTTGGAACAAGTTAAATTCAGAGGAGCTCTTCTAAAGACCTTGAAGCCTTCTTTGCGGATGATTTTGGTAATTTGCAGATGTTGGGAGGGGCAAACAACACATGCATTTTGCAGCTGCTTAATACATCATGCAGTTGTTCTGGTGCAGTGCTTTACGGATGGTGCTTCCAATGTGCTGTTGCTACCTTAGTAAGGACTCTTTGTTGTGTTTATGGCTGCTGTAAATTGCTTTTCATTGAGAAATATGGGTTAGAGAGGTGTGATTATGTGGAAGTGCGACGGCTGCTTTAGTCATGTGTAGAGTAGCAGCAGAGAGGGATGGCGTAATCCATGCCCCATCGTTCGGCCATCCCTTTTGATTTGTAAGTGGTTGTCTTATTCTTTTTTATGATCATCAGGATCAGATCCTTGGACGATCAAAAACATTAAATGAATGCCACTAGTGGCGGATGAGTTGTCTTAGATTATGAAGTCAAGCTGGCAATTTTAAAAAAAAACTGTAATTTGTTATGGCTGAGCCAATTGTGGCACTGCATCTGTCTAACCCTGACATTCCTGAGTTAATTTTTGGATTCTCATTGGGTATGAGCGAAGTTTGTGAGTGTTTAACTCTTGATACTGTAAATAATAAGTACTAGTGAAATCCCTTAACCAGGGATCCAATATCATGTGTTGGATAAACAATTAGTTTCATGAACCCTACTAGTGACTTGTTACTGTAAGTTATCTTATAGGAAGTGATCAACAAAGCACCTTGTTTGATTGATAGTACTGTATTTTACGAAAAGTAGATTGAAGGTTATTGTTCAAGTTAGGGTCTGGTTATTTTTACTGATTTGCATGAATCTGCAGCTGAAATTTCGGATAATGATTATGAATTTCTTTTAAGAAATTGTGGAGTTTAGAGAGAAATGCTTATGAATTTCGATTTTATTTTCACTTTGTAAAGTTGTTAAGTTGCCAATAACAAAAAGGAGATGGCTCTCACTAGATTGCTTACTGCAACTCAGTTTGATATCTAATCAAAGAAGTTAATGAGTTGAAAGGTTAGATAGCATGCGCATGCACTTCGGTTAATACTAGTCTAATCTCTCACATTTGTTTTTCATTGGAGATATCCATAAATTTCCCAAATTGCACCACAGTTAAAGGAGGAAAAAAAAAAACTAAAAACTTGGCAAATAAATGCCCTACAATTGCAATAATTCTCTTCCAAAGGATTCCTAGCTTGGCTAGTTATGAATTTTGAGACTTACTATATCCAAATCCAATGCAAATCCATGTATTTAAAAAATTTATGGATTTAGAAAATTCATAATCTCATTTCTCTAATTCCAAACAAGTAAAGAAATAATGCAATGGTCTAGCATTATGTGGTGTTGTTGAACATGTGGAGAGTTTGATCAAACAATCTAGACAATCCATTTGATGTAGCCAACTCTAGTGGGGTGATTATAACCATTCAATTATAGCCAACTCCAATTATATAGCTGAAAAGGGTAGAGTCTGGAACTTTCTATTTTCTATTTTTATGGGCAACTATGGTTATGGGTTTTAGGACTGGTTTGTAGGCTAAAGGGAGCAGATTGAGGACATTTTTTGGACTGGGTTAGATCTGAAATGAATGGGCATGTTTGGTTGAAAATGAGCTGGTTTATAGGTTAAGCATGGGCAGATGAAGAGCGTTACTGGATAGGTTTAAGGACTGGACTGTGGAATTGAGCTTTGGGTGTTTGGTTGGATTTGGGTATTCTGGTGTTTTATATAAACCATGCCAAGATATTTAGGGATTAGATTTGATGATGGGATGTGCCTGATTATTTGTGTAAAGAAGGGCTGTGTATGTGGATTTTAGGGACTGTTTTCGGGGCCTGGTTAAAAGAAAAAGAAGAATAAAATTGTACAATTTTGGGTTACAAGAAAAGTAAAAGAGGAAAAAAGAAAATAAAAATAGGAGGGAAGAACTTGCTTTGATGTCAAATGGATGGGAAAATTTGTAGGAAACCAAACTGAATTGAATATGAGAGCACAAATACAGCTATAAAATTAACATTCAAGACTAAAATATTGAATGTGGGATAATGCAACAGCCTTCTAGTATAAACTGGAACAAGAGAAAGATGAATTACTAATCTAAAAGTCTATAACTAAAAGACAATTAAGGAGACTTTACTTGAGATATTCAGAATAACTTCATGCACAGGTCCCATTGTATGGCTTAGTTTATATAGCTAATTGTTTACAAGAGTCCCAAATAAAAGGTGGAAACCTCTACTTGCTTCCTAGTGGCCATAGTTCCTGGATTTAATATAACTTGTAGTAGAAATAAAGAGAGAAACTACTGTACGAAACTACTGATAGATGAACCGACCGATCTCAAACGTGTATACCACATGCATAAATATTGAATGCTTGAATGCTATCATCTTTTCTCACTGCAATAGTTTCCTGTTTCTACAAGTAGGGCTAGAATTCTTGAGTGCACTTTTATTTTCTTTTCTTTCTACAAGAGGAGCTTTTGAGCTTTGAGATCTTTAATGTGATCCAGCTTTTGAGATCTTTGTCATCTTTTTAAATGGTTGAAAGGAAGTTAACAAATCCAATTTGGGTCTCCTTAGTATGTAATTACCAAAAGTGGAAGGATACAACTTATCAAGTGTATGTCAAAAATATATAAATCCAATTTGGGTCTCCTCAATATGCTATTATCTTTCTGTTGTGGACAGGTTGTGGTATTGATAGGGAATTCAGCTAGTGTTGTCGACGTCTCTAGGGACATTGCCAAAGTTGCTAAGGCAGTTCATATATCATCAAGATCTGCACCGGATGGACCAACATCAAAGCATCCTAGCTATTATAATATGTGGCTTCATTTTATGGTAAAGGCAATCTCACCTGGCGAGTGAGCGTCTGGTAGTCTCATGAAAACCCACTAAGAAAATTGATAAATTTGGTGCCAGGATTGCCAAATCAGTAAGAAACACTAATTTCAGTTAAACATTCATGTAGATACGAAGTACCCATGAAGATGGTATAGTGGTATTCTAGGATGGAAGTTCTGTTGTGGCCGAGATCATTCTGCACTGCATAGGATATTACTGTGTCTCAAATGAATCTTTAATATTCTCATACTCTTTGTTCTATCTAGATTAATTCAGCTTTAGGGCGGCATTAGGATTAGAATAAGTCAGAAGTAAAGAAAATGTTCAGGGTCTGTCCCTTTGATTACTTTTCTTAATTATCGTTGGCCAACTCCCTGATTTGCCCAATTTATTGATGGCATCACTTGCAATTTGGGGTCCATCCAAACACACCCTAATGTTAACTTTCTGCAGCTAGAAGTCTGAGCTTGTTTCACTCCCATCAATTCTCATTAACTATGTGGAATATTTTTAAATACAACAAATCCCATTTGTTATTTGTTCTCAGGTACAAGTATAATTTCCCTTTTCTCAAAACCAATAATATCGTTATTGTGGATGACAACCGTGTTGGGCCGCTGTATAAGCATGTCAGGTAATGCCAGTCTATTGAAACATCCATCAAACTAAGGACAGTTTTAAAGATGTTTTCATTTCATTAAAAGATTTAACATTACAGAGATTGCTAAACCATGAGTATAGTTTTAAAGATGTTTTCATTTCTCTTTCTATTGATACATAGGAATTTGTTTGAGGTTAGTGGCTCGTCATGTTTTTTGTAACGTCCCGAAAAAATCCATATAAAGACCCGAGTACTACCTCAAGCAGAAATCACTCAGGACCAAATCCTTTCGAATTAGACGAAAATAACTAAGTGTTAAACTAGATTAGTTGTGAAATTAGCTTGAACTACTTTAAAAACAAACTGTAAAATCCAAATCTTGTAGAATCATTAACATTACATTACCTTGAAACTTAAGATTAATCTCAAAGCCCAATTGCTCTCGGGAGCACATTGAAACTTTGTATCAGACCTGAACCGCGGGTCAAAAGTCTGATTACCGCGAAACCAAATGGTTAAGACCGCCTTACTGGGTTTTACAACCATCTCGAAAATCAAATCCAGATAGTATCCAGAAATGCACAACTAGAGCCCTGAGTGAAGTGTGTGAGAAACGCGAATATCTTTAGAAAATGTATTCAGATTTAAGTAAACTGAGTCATTCGATTGTGGGCCAATTTTAAGGTTTCAGACTATCAGAATCTAACCCAAATACACCCTCGGATCAGGAAAAATTTCATATACAGGTCCATGTACTCGTAGCCCTGATCGAGCGACGATGACCGTTGAACTGAAACTGGTCTGCCAAGGTCGATCCACAAATTCGATCGGACTGAAACCTTAACCTGACCCAGATCCAATGCCAGGAAGCTTAAGTCCGACCGCACGCAAAAATGAGGCCTCTAAAAATACTCCGTTGGATCGAAATAACCCCTATTTGGCTATAACCTAAGTATACCATGACCCTGGGGCTATTCCTATCAGTTCTAGGCCTATATAAGGGCATAAAACCCTCTCTCTCTCTCTCATGCCATACGAATTTTCAACCCTAAGTAAGATAAAAGAGAAAAGAGAGAGAAAGTGAGGGAGAGAGTTGGGGTTTGCTTGTGGGATTCTTCCCTACCATTTCACGCGCTTAACTATCACTGCCGTAACGCTATTCCGGGGTTTCTGATTCCATTCTTGGGTAAGAAATCCTAACCCTAACCTGTTTTAGAGATTCAAATAGAACAGATGGTGGAATAACTAACCATTCCCTATTATAGGTTGTTGTGGTGCCTTAGACAAAGACTTAGTGTTTAAACTAAGTTCGTTACGTGTCTACCCGCGAAAGGTGCAGACTATGAACCTGTAGGTTATGGTTTTCAAGGCTTTCAATGTCGGTTAATGATTTATAACCGATTTCGGTGCCATTTCACATGCTAAATGCGAAGATTTCTTCGCTTTACAGATATATATGAACTATGTTGAGTATAGCGTACTCCATGTGTTAGGTGAAATGATTGAATGCATATAGAATTTGGATTCATATTTGACATGATTATCCGTCGTGGATATAGGGTTGTTGTATGTGTGACAACCCCTTGGCGAAAGGATTTGCCCTAATACATGTTATGGCCAACATACGTCATGTATGTTATAGTGTGCAGTCTAAGCGTTTATAAAAATGTTTGAATGAATATGGAATTTGGATCTGTGTTTGCCATGATTATTAACTATGAATACATGCTTGTTGTGTATGTGGCAACTCCTTTGTAAAAGAGTTTGCCATGATATATGTTATAACTAGTCTAATACATGTATATTGAAATGTGTAGTTTAAGTGTTTGACAAAATGCCTGAATGAGGAAGTGCTTGTTTAAATATATGTAATAAGGGTGTTGAGATGAGATTCTCAATTCTCTTATATATGGTTACAGTTTCCTTTATGTGATCTATCTTACTACTCTGCGATTTATGGATGAAATGCATGTGTGGTTACATGTGTAGCATGTGTATGTTGCAATGCTCAAATAAAATTTATATTTAAATTTGGTTGTCACATGTTGTCATTGATTATCACTTGTGAATGCTATGGTTTGAAGTGCGCTTGGGACTACTACGTAGTCTAGGCAATCGGTAACAATTCTTGATTAAGTGGCTGAACTAGTCTCACCACATTGGAAATGTTTGATGAATCTGAGGCGTACAATGATCGTTGACAGTGGTACCTTATCGGTTAATTTAGTGTATGCTCGTACCAGTCGAACTTGTCTAATAAACCGATTGACCTATTGTGTGTTTACCATGTATGGACGCTCCTGCTTGAATCTAAGGTACCAACTTACCAGTGAAAAGCCCATTTAACCATGGTACCACGATCCGCTAAGACTCATGAGCCGGACATGGTGGTATGGGATACCGTGATCGATCTGTCGGGCTACGCTAGGGCAACGAGCCTCCCCATAGTAATCAGTGAGCAACCCAGACTCGTGAACCGAATATGGTGGTATGGGATACTATATTCGAGCTGTCGGCCTCCATTGGCACAGCCTGGCTGTGGTCCCCAGTTGGGTCAGTGACGAGCCTTCGAAAATAGACTATCAGTTGGTAGGACATTGGTAGAGTGACCTCGAGTATGAAATAGACCTATCCTGGTGCAGCCTGGTTGTGGTCTCCAGTCGGGTTAGTGACGAGCCTTCGAAAATAGACTGCCAGTTGGTAGGGCATTGGTGGTAGTGACCTGAACTTGCCTATTGTATGTGATTAACTAGGATTGACGACCCTAGATGGATTATTGTTTGAGTTAATGATATAAAGGGTGATACCTTAGCTTCTCAATCCTGCTGTATGAAAAGATCTAATAAGAACTTGGAAATCACGGTCATGCATCGCATTACATGTGTCATTTGGCGTTGGGTAGAGCACTGAGGAAGTGACTGACATGCCGTGACCATGAGATAAAGATCGCAGAGGGAGTGCAGCGAGGGCATGCATCATTATTACATACCATTCTTGCATTAATTAGAGTACTTAGGGATGTTTGATTGTATTGCTTTATCATTACTGCTTAACTGAATTGATAACATGTTAACCTTTACTTTATAGTTCCACTGAGTTGATCACTCACTCCCACGTTATGGGGCGATGTTGTACATACCAATCAGACTCTATCTTAGTTGCAGGTGGTGGCAATGCTTACGAGGCAGAGCTGGACTTCGAGGATGATGAGGAGGCATTCTCCTACATGCAGTTTTTAGGCGAGTTCATGTGGGTTGTGTCCTGATTGACGGGGATTTCGGGAATGTTGATTAGATGACATTACACCTTTTATATATTTTGGAATTGTATATGTAATTATTTAACCTGGTAACATGTTTACACTCTGGAGACTTACGACAGCTTATATATTTTATATATCTATCACAGTCTTTCGCTTGTAAAATTTAATTGTCTCTGGAGTATGATATGCTGTTTTGGTATAATCCCACTCAAATTTAATGCATGAATATGGACAATATTTAATCATCATTATCTATGTTGCATAAGTGATGCGTTGGAACTCGGGAGCTGAGCTTCTACTCAATCCCCAATTTTCAAAGCATTACAAGTTGGTATCAGAGCATGATTTGGATTAAACTGGACCTGCGTTATGGTCACACGATGTACGCTGATGTATTTCAACGTAGGAAGGTGCGAGAAAACGTAGAAATAAGCATAGGATCCCCAGTTTCGTCAATCGGTGAAATTAACCGATATCGATCGCCGAGATCGGGTCCGTACCCCTTCGTGATCACTTGAGACGACCCCGGATCACCCCTAGACCATCAATCGATGAGTTTAGACCACGATTTATCCATCCCAGCCTTTAATAAATCGATAAATGCAAATATACATCAGCAAGGACCCCAAAATGACCCGAAACGACTCAAAAGGGAGTCGGGGGGCCAAACAGGGCATCTCCAGGGGGATCCAGAATGGGACCCACATGTTTTTAGGACCCAGGGGGCAGGAGGACCTTGCCCCACTGGCAAACCCTCACCAAAAAGTCTGAAGGTCGGCGAGGACTTCACCAGTTCCGTGAAGCCTGGCCGGTGCAGGCCGTGCAGGCCGACGCCCCTAGGGCATTGTGTGGCCCACTGTTTTGTGTTAGAATATTTTAAAACACTCCCATGCCTGCCCCTCTTCATATCCCACCCCTCCTAGCTCTCCTTTTCTCAAGAAAACCCAAAAATCTTCACTCAAATCGCCCCTCCAAGTGCTTCTCCTTCCATTTTCGTGCACCACTCACGCCACCCTTTCAAACCTCTCTCTCATAGTTGTTCACCTTCTTCATTTCCTTTCATTTGAGCATCCAAACCCCACTTTGTATCTCAAATCTAGGGGAACCCAATAAACCATTTCATTTCCCTATTTCCTTCCTTTTTCCATGGCCTTATTCGAGCTTGTTACGGCCATATTCTCGATTCCCACCATTCTTTCTATCATGGAAAAGAAAAGGGCTCTGGTGGATGAAGCCAGGCCTAGTCACCCTACTCGTTCAAGGAGACAGAGGGCCGCCGCTGCAAGTTTAAGTGTCGATCGGGAAATAAGGACCAAGCGGGAGCTTGATCTCCAAGCTCCCCTTGAAAGGATTCTTCTGACGGATATGTCTCATGGGAGATTTCATGGTCGCAGGGTCCTTTTTGAAGCGTACGTGGATGAACGACTCTTTGTGGAGCATCTGTTGATAGACCGCCTAATAGAGGTCAGGTGGGATCCGATATTTGAGGGCAAGTACCGCGTAAATGTGGGCACTGTCCAAGCCTTCTACACCCACGTTCGAGAGCTTATGCTGGAGCCCTTACAGTTCAAGATCCCAGTGGATAGAGATCAGGAGACCGCAATTGATGTTGGGTTGATAGCTCGGCTCATAAAAATGCTGCTTGGCGAGGTCCATGCAAGCGAGAAGAATCTGAAGAGTGCATGTAAAAGGGATCACCGCACGCAATTTATTTTTGGCAGACTGGTCCACTGGAATAAAGGCAATTACCTCCTGGCATCCAGGATGACTCCTGACTTCCGCCTGCTCCACCACATCTTCACATACAACATGTATCTCAAGTGAAGCAATCGCAGCGGGTGCACGCGTTTGATGGTAGACTTTTTGTATCAAGCTGGGTAGGGAGACAAGTTGTGCCTTCCTACATATGTACTACTACAGATAGTTCAGACCGCACGTGCTCCTAGGATAACTATTTCACTCACATTTGGCCGAACCATATCAAGCTTGCTCGTGAATTCGGATACGGACTTAGCTCAGAGAGGCTTGCACCAATCTACTTCATTAACGACACTATGCTTAATGACATGGGTATTGGGCCACGACAACGTTGAGCCCGATCTGATGGGTTCGGGGATGAGATAGAAGAGGGCAGTGAAGAGGAAGAAAGTAGTGAAGAAGAGGAAGAAAATGAAATAGAAGAAGGAAGTGGTGAAGAAGAGTAGGGGTCCCAAAACTCAGGTAGGGAGCCTCCTCCTGCTACCGAGAAAGATCGTCATGATCAGGCCGCCCTGAAAACCCGCTTGGCTCAGATCGAGGAGGGCCAAGTCGCCCTGAGATAGGAGGTCAGAGAGACCTGGGCCAAGATTGAAGAGAGTCAGGCCTATGCGAAACAAAAGTTCAAGAAAATGTCTCACACCTTGAAGGCCCTCCTGTACTGCATACAGGACAAGGATGCTCCTCCACCATCACCATATTCAGATGACTAGTCCTATATTGTAACCGTCTTTAGGTCTTCTTTGTGTTCTTGTTTTCTATGCTATAGCCTTGATAGGCTTAGTAGTATGGTAGAGTGGCTAGTATGTTTTAGTGTTCAAGATATTTGTTAGGTTAACTCACATGCATCTTCTGTCATGATCCATGTAAGGCTACATCCCATGTATTGCGACGATTTTGGTTAAATGAAATGCATGAAGCTCCTTTTGTTATAGAATGTGCAGAATGCTTGATAAGTTGAGTAATGTTATGTTAAATCTTACACATGTTGCACCCTATATTGTTTATAGGGAATACCTCCGAAAACCCCTTAGAGTGCGACTCATCTTGCGCTTGACGGATTGATTGACGGGGCATCTCCCCTGAACGGTAGCCATACGGACCCTAGCTTGGGCCCAGACTTTGAGACGAGGCCGGATTCACAATCAGCCACTGGCCCCGCCTATGGACCAACACCTTATGTACCACCGGTTCCCGAACAGAACCGTGCTTCCACATCGACGCCGCACGTGCCTCAGTTGACCTCTCCTACTGATAGGTTGGAGCAGATGATGCTCTTGATGCAGCAACAGTAACAGCTGCAGCAACAACAGCAGCAACAGTTTTTCGCCACCATAGCAAGGGCCCTTGCTCGAAATATGGGGCGTGGCTCCACCTACACCACTTGTGCACCCTGCTGGGAATGCGAGTGCTAGCGGACTTTTTGAACGATTCCAGCTCTTGCGGCCTCCTATCTTTGCAGGTACTCACAAACCCGAGGAGCTGATTACTAGCTAAATTGTATCTCTAAGATGTTGAAGCCGCTACACTGCACTGAGGCAGAACATGTTGAGTTGGTCACCTTCATGTTTGAGAAGGAGGCTAGTTTATGGTGGGACAACATCCTACGAGTAGCTCCCACAGGACACATGTAGACCTGGGAGGCCTTTGAGATGCACTTCCACGAGAAATATTTCCCCCTCACGTACCGCCATAAGGAGGGAGAGTTTCTTCGCCTCCGACAGGGGGGCATGACAGTGGCAGAGTACGAGAACAGGTTCACGGAGCTAGCCAAATACGCTCCTTTGATACTCACTGATGAACCAATGAAAATGAGACATTTTTTAGATGGGTTGCGGCCCAATATCTGCATTAAGACGTGTTGCGCTAGCATTCCCAATTATGCCGAGCTAGTCAACGCGTCTCTACGAGCCGAACAAGATGGAGACAGAGTTTCTCAGACACATATACCAATGGGCCTGACGCCTCAGACCGAATCACGGCACCGGCCAGTCCTAGGTAACAGGCCACATGTAGACTTGCCTCCCAAGCTCGTGACTCCGGCGACCCAGCAAAGGCGAGCGAAACATTAGTGTACATATTACGACAAAGGTGGACACACTGACCCCTTCTGTTTCACCAAGATGAAAGACAACGGTGTCACGCCACCTCAGAAGATCGACCGTCAGCCACCACGTGGTATAACGACTCCACCCCTACGATCTGTACCACCAGCGCAACCACATTACCGACCGCCTGTACCTCAGAATAGGCCACCTCAACGACCTATGGCAGTGCAACCAAACCATCCTTAACAAGCCCATGTGCATGCACTTGCAGCTGAAGCACCTAAGTCAATAACTGCAGTGCCTTTGACCTTTGAGGTCACTGCTCATATTCAAGGTATACCTGTATTCCTATTAGTAGACATTGGGTCTATTAAACCAATTCATATAAAAGAATAGGCCTAACAATGGATTAATATAACAACTATAAAATAATAATATGGTAACTAGAGGTGGCAAATATGTCGTAAATAATAGAAGGGTCGAAACGGAAAATTTTTACAACTTCGAGTTACCAATAGACTGGTCATACCTTTTCATATTAAAGTTTAGTATTTAGTGTCTATTTAAGAATTATTTGTAATCATACTAGGAATCATCCTGTGATTAAATTTAAATTATACATATATATTTTAATTGTTTTATGCAATTAAATTAGGACCCTTGAGTAGGATTGAGTTTTATAGTTTAATACTCCGTAAGCTCATGTTAAAGGCGAACTACAGTACAATATTATAAGTTTCATATTTTTCTTGTAAATTCAAGGTTCATACCGCATCGAGGAGATGTCCCTCTCATTTCCTTTCTCACGGCCTTATGTTGCCAACATTCCAAACTTCTGAAATATTTTGGAACTCTCGACTCTTCCTTCCCTCCTGAAGTTAATGAAACCGAAGTGCAAATTTGCCCATAAGTCCCTAGCCATATAATCGAAATGGTGACATACAAATCTACTTTTAGGAGATTGAAAACCCCTATAGTATAGCCTTTTGACTATGAGCATCATAAAAGAACTTATTATCCACCAAGTTAAACATAGGTTAAACAAGAACTCTCGTTGAACAAGACCCAAGGGACAACCTTATGAACATGAGGCTTGAACCTCCTAGCGAATTATAATACTCCTTAAATACTTATGATGATCAGATTTCAGAATTTCAGAACCATATCCCTACGAGAAATTCGCGGCTTAACTCAATTCTCAATCCTGAGTGATTACCAAAGGACTGGCTGCTTTGACCGAGCAGAAGACCAGGATCCATCAGGATTAGGAAGGGATACAACGAGTTATCTGCCTAGGTCAGGCGGGCAATCGACATATCAGGTTCGAGCCTACCATAACTGACTTTCCGTATTAGCCCAATCATAAAGGGTAGAACATACCACCCTTAGGTAAACTTTATCATCAAACACTTAGCACGGTAATAATGATTTGGACATTTGTTTTCAAACCTTAAAGGTAGAAACTTTTAAGGAGGGTAGGCCATTATGAGCTACGCTAGTATAATTATTATATACCCTAACACGTATATAAACTTGAAACCAATGGAACTAACCTGAAAACCTTTACTTATTACCCCAAGGCAATTTTGGGGATGAAAATTTTCTTTAAGGGGGTAGATTGTAATGTCCTGGAAAAATCCATACAAAGACCCGAGTACCGCCTTAGGCAAAAATCACTTAGGATCAAATCCTTTAGAATTAGATGAAAATAACTAAGTACTAAACTAGATTAGCTGTGAAATTAGCTTGAACCACTTTAAATACGAACCGCAAGACCCACAACTTGTAGAATCATTAACGCTACATTACCTTAAAACTTAGAATCAATCTCAAAACCCAATTGCTCTAGGGAACACATTGAAACTTTATATCGGACCTGGACCATGCGTCGAAAGTCCGATTACTGAGAAACCAAATGGTTAGGACTACCTTACTGGGCTTGACAACCATGTCGGAAATCAAATCCAGATAGTACCCAGAAACGCACAACTAAAGCCCTGAGTGAAGTGTGTGAGAAACGTGAATATCTTTAGAAAATGTACTCAGATTTAAGTAAACTAAACCGTTCACTTGCGGGCCAATTCTAAGGTTTCAGACCATCAGAATTTGACCCAAATACACCCTCGGATCAGGAAAAATTTCATACACAGGCCCATATACTCGTGGCCCTGATCTAGTGACGATGACCGTTGAACTGAAACTGGTCTGCCACAGTCGATCCACAAATTCGATCGAACCGAAACCTTAACCTGACCTAGATCCAATGTCAGGAATCTTAAGTGCAACCGCACACAGAAAGGGAATATCCAGATGTGCTCCGTTAGATCGAAACAGCTCCTATTTGGCTATAACTTAAGTATACTATGACCCTGGGGCTATTCCCATCAGTTTTGGGCCTATATAAGGGCCTTAAACCCTCTCTCTCTCATGCCATACGAATTTCTAACCTTAAGAGAGAAAAGAGAAAAGAGAGAAGAAAAGAGAGAGAAAGTGAGGGAGAGACTTGGGGTTTGCTTGTGGGATTCTTCCCTGCCATTCCACGCGCTTAACTACCGCTACCGTAACGCTATTCTGGCGTTTTGATTTCATTCTTGGGTAAGAAATCCTAACCCTAACCTGTTTTAGAGATTCAAATAGAACAGATGGTGGAATAACTAACCTATTCCCTGTTATAGGTTGTTGTGGTGTCATAGACAAAGACTTAATGTTTAAACTGTTTAAACTGAGTTCGTTACGTGTCTACCGGCGAAAGGTGCAGACTATGAATGTTTAGGTTATGGTTTTCAAAGCTTTCAATGTCAGTTAATGATTTATAACTGATTTGGGTGTCATTTCACATGCTAAATGCGAAGATTCCTTCGCTTTATAGATATATATGAACTATGTTGAGTATAGCATACTCATGTGTTAGGTGAAATGATTGAATGCATATAGAATTTGGATTCATATTTGACATGATTATCCATCGTGGATATAGGGTTGTTGTATGTGCGACAACCCCTTAGCGAAAGGATTTGCCCTAATACATGTTATGGCCAACATACGTCATGTATGTTATAGTGTGTAGTCTAAGTGTTTGTAAAAATGTCTGAATGAATATGGAATTTGGATCTGTGCTTGCCATGATTATTGACTATGAATATATGCTTATTGTGTATGTGGCAGCTCCTTTGTAAAAGGGTTTACCAGGATATATGTTATAACTAGTCTAATACATGTATGTTAAAATGTGTAGTTTAAATGTTTGACAAAATGCCTGAATGAGGAAGTGCTTATTTAAATGTATGTAATGAGGGTGTTGAGATGAGATTCTCAATTTCCTTATCTATGGTTACAGTTTTCTTTATGTGATCTATCTTACTACTCTGCAATTTTTGGATGAAATGCCTATGTGTGGTTATATGTGTAGCATGTGTATGTTGCAATGCTCAAATGAAATTTATATTTAGATTTGGTTGTCACATACTGTCATTGATTATCACTTGTAAATGCTATCGTTTGAAGTGCACTTGGGACTACTACGTAGTCCAGGCAATCAGTAACAATTCCTGGTTAAGTGGTTGAACTAGTCTTGCCACATTGGATACGTTCGATGAATCCGAGGCATACGATGATCGTCGACAATGGTACCTTGTCAACTAATTCAGCATACGCTCGTACCAGTTAAACTTGTCTAATAAACCGATTCGCCTATTGTGTGTTTACCATGTATGGACGCTTCTACTTGAATCTAAGGTACCAACTTACCAGTGAAAAGCCCATTTAACCATGGTACTACGATCCGCTAAGACTCATGAGCCGGACATGGTGGTATGGGACACCATGGTCGAGCTGTAGGCCTACACTGGGGCGATGAGCCTCCCCGTAGTGACCAGTGAGCAACCCAGACTCATGAGCCGAATACGGTGGTATGGGACACTGTATTCGAGCTGTCGGCCTCCATTGGCACAGCTTGGCTGTGGTCCTCAGTCGAGTCAATGACGAGCCTTCGAAAATAGACTGTCAGTTGGTAGGGCGTTGGTGGAGTGACCTCGAGTATGAAATAGGCCTACCCTGGTGCAGCCTGATTGTAGTCCCCAGTCGGGTTGGTGACGAGCCTTCGAAAATAGACTGTCAGTTGGTAGGGCATTAGTAGTAGTGACCTAAACTTGCCTATCGTATATGATTAACTAAGATTGACGACCCTAGATGAATCATTGTTTGGGTTAATGATATAAAGGGCGGTACTATAGCTTCTCAATCCTGTTGTATGAAAAGATCTAATAAGAACTTAGAAATCACGCTCATACACTGCATTGCATGTGTCGTTTGGCATTGGGTAGAGCACTGAGGAAGTGACTGACATGCCCCGACTGTGAGATGAAGATCACAGAGAGAGTGCAGGCGAGGGCATGCATCATTATTACATATCATTCTTGAATTAATCAGAGTACTTAAGGATTTTTGATTGTATTGCTTTATCATTACTGCTTGACTGAATTATAACATGTTAACCTTTGCTTTATAGTTCCACTGAGTTGATCACTCACTCCCACATTACGGGACGGTGTTGTACACACCAATCAGACTCTGTCTTAATTGCAGGTGGTGGCGATGCCTACGAGGCGGAACTGGACTTCGAGGATGACGAGGAGGCATTCTGTTACATGCAGTTTTCAGGTGGCTTTATGTGAGTCGTGTCCTGATTGACGAGAATTTCTGGAATGTTGACTAGATGACATTACACCTTTTGTATATTTTACAATTGTACATGTAATTATTTAACCTGGCAACCATTTCACACTCTGGAGACTTACGACAGCTTATATATTTTATATATCTATCACAGTCTTCCGCTTACAAAATTTAATTGTCTCTAGTGTATGATATGTTGTTTTAGTATAATCTCACTCATGTTTATTGTACGAATACGGACAACATTTAATCATCATTATCTATGTTGCATAAGTGATGCGTTGGAACTCGGGAGCTAAGCTTCTGCTTAACCCCCGATTTTCAAGGCATTACATTTTTTTTGAGCCTGACATGCACTAAATGCCTGACCTTATATTGCTAGCTATGCAATGGAATTGCTAAGGTTTCACAAAGCAGGATTAGAAGTAATTGTGAAGGTAAGCTTATTAAATTACTTTCATCAGTACTATGATCCTGTCCACTACAAGTCTATGATGATATGCTTCTCATATTTGGAATCAATCCTGTGCTTTTTACAGGATTTCAAAGAAGAGATGGGAACGACAATCCCATGCATTCTATAACATATTTAGACAGGTTGATAGAGTTGAAAAGTTGGCTGAAATTATTCAACGATTGGTAGGAAAAGAAAAGATTCCTTCACCTTGATTGGCCATTCATCCAAGTGGTTCAAGTTAATGTGGTGCTCCATCGATGGTTTTGTCCTAGTATCAACTTCCTTGAACTGCATGGGCGTCTCTTTTGTAGGAGCAAGGTGATCCGAAGCTTCGAGTGTGAACACTGGAATCTAAGAGGGCTTTCAAATGGGTTGCGGCTGTTCAAAAGATAGTTGGAAGTGTGAGTTTAGTTGCACTCTCAAGTTTCACTTTGTACCATCATTGTCTTTAAACACATTCTCTACTTGCCCATCCACTGTGGGGTCCATCCCACTGTTACCTGTGTTGAGGCCCAGTTGAGCTATAAATTTCTGATTTTTTGTTGCAGGGCCTATGATCTAGGAAAGCACCTGATGGACAAAGTGGATTTTGCATAGGCAACATGGTGGGCCCACATAGCTTTAATGTTATACTCGTTGCAATGCATGCCATCCTTTGTACGGTAAAATCTCAATTGTTCCCTCCCAACCATCTACATTTTTATGATGAATTTAGCCTCGCTCAACCAATGTCATGAGGATTAAATGTGAGAGTAAAATTGTCCAACGGTATTGACGTTATATATAGTAGAGATAACTAGTAAACTTCAGTGATTTTTATAAGGGTCTTACCAATGGGGTAAAAGACTATGATATTTGATTTTGAACAAGTCATTAGATTCCTTTATGCTTCTGGAACTGCATGGGCACTACACCTGAAGATGTTTAGTCATGTCTAATGAAACACAAAAGAATAGAAGAATCCCATAAATGGATGCTTACCTTCTTGGTGAAAGGTTGGCCATAAGCTGAGCTAACGGTTTTAATGGAGTTCACAGCCAAAAGTTTATCCGCGATCCATCAAGGCTCTTGAAATCGGAAGCAAATGGACCAAAATGATGATTGTAACACCTAAAAACCTAAATCCAACTTTTTTAAACTGGACAACAGACGAGAAATCTAATCAATGTCTAGGAGAGCTCCATTCAACAACCTTTCTTACCAGCTCCACGAGCACACTCCAAAATAACAGTGTAGTACCCAACATAGGCCTTCCACATATTTTTGGACCTATAAATCAAAACACAGAAAATTAAAGCAATGAAATCTGAAAATGTTAATCAAGGGCTACCACCAACATCCAGCAAGCTGATATAGCATTGGGATGGAATAACTATATGACATAGCAGTGACAAGGACAATTTTTCAATGATAAATGCTTAATCTACCATAAAATTCTCCTAAATTGAGAAGAAACAGACCACAATCAGTAACACCTTTTTATCGAAATTGGAGGTTTTAGATAGGGAAAAAAACTATAGATTATAGAGTACTTTATAAAACATGTTCGGTTATATTTAGGTTTCATAAGCTAGGATGTTGGTTTGCCCACATGCCAAATGGTCAGTAAGTTGGGGTTGCCAGTCACCCAAAATCACGACTGTCCATCACGGTCCTTCAACACCCCCCACAAAGCTGGAGCATAGATATCATATATGTCTAGCTTTGTAAAAAGATCATCTAAATGAGTTGAATGTTAAATTGTGATGACTTCTTCTTCTTTTTTTCTTCTTTTTTTTTTTTTTGAAATATAATTGCTTGCATGTTTCCTGAGCTATAGAATTGTTTTTTTTTTTTTTTTTTTTGACATCCAGTCAGTCATTCAGTGACTTTTTTTTCCCTTGTGCGCAGGATTTTTAATGAATTGTGCCTATATCTAGGCTACAAGCACTTCAGCCATTTGACGCCAACCATATAGAGGATTTGTTTTTATTTATTTATTTATTTATATTTAAGACCATTTTCAATTTATTGTAATAAATTATTTATTTTTTTTATTGTGTAGTAATATAAATTTTGTTTAATATTCAGTTTTATTTGTATTGCATCATTTTTTATGTTTCAAATATTTAAAAAATACAGGTTTCGTTTGAATTATATATAGTAATAAAAAATTACTGGCATGCTAGGGCTTTTCAAATCCATATAAAGGCTTTTATTGGCGCTTGTGTAAAAATTTTACCGCACTTTTCCATGAGAAAAAAGCCAGTTATACCGGCGCTCGAATGATTTTGGGCGGCGCTTATTTGCGTCGGAAGAAGGTACAATTGCCGAGTTTGCCTAGCGCCGCCAATAGATTTACCCAACATACCCCTCTCGCGGTGCTTGACTAGCGCCCGATATTCTTGGGAGCCTCGATAAAAGTCCCATCTGTTGTAGTGATATGATGGGCCCTTAATAAATAGATGGATGGACAATTTATGTGCCTTACCTGCATTCTGGATGAAGCGGATGGTTTCTAATGACCTTGGTATAGACAGCTACGTTTTGGACACTTCATGTGGCCACCTATGTTTTGGATGGAGGGGATGGTCTCCAATGGGCTTCTGTAGCCCACTTACATTTTTGACATTCGTATACCCCACCTACACTTTGGTTGGAGTGGATGGATCAAAAACTCATTTCAATGGGCCGCACCAAACTTAATATCCCACCTTCACATGCACACCAAATTGCAGAGAGCCTCTCCACATGCAATCAGCATAATTGACTAAAATCGTTTCAACACTGAGGTCTTAGTATCAATTCCCTACTGGGGGTGCAGCATAATTGACTAAAATCGTTTCAACACTGAGGTCTTAGTATCAATTCCCTACTGGGGGTGGCTAACAGTGAAGTGTGAACTGAAAAATAAAAATAATAAATAAATAAAATGGGAGCATGACTATCATTTGTCAAATATTTAAACATGAAAAATTAGTGAATTAGTAATATCCGCAGCAGATTAAGGTCCGAGCTGTCTTTTTCGTAATCAACGTTTACCTTTGTTAAAGGTCTTTTAATCCAAGCCGCAGTAAGCAATGCATGCACCTACAAGAATTAGGTAAGCAGCCTCTTATAATAGTTTAAATTAAAGTAGGGGGTTCCAAGGTAGGGAGTCCATGGAAGGCAGCCGCCATATGGAGAAATCATTGAAAAAAGTAGGAATTTTATGTACCTCACCTTTAATTTTTGATAGGGCCCACCGTGATATTTACGTGAGATCCACCCGGACCATTAGATGTGTAATTCCAAGATAAGCTCATGGGCACAAAATTAGGCTAATGTGTGATTAAGGTAGGCCATCACAATGGAAATAGGTAAAAGAAAGACATCTACCTTTGATTTTAACCGAGCACACTTTGATGATTATAGGAAATTCACCTCAACCATTAGATGTCACACCAAAACTTGTGCCCGAAATACAAAAATCAGGCCCATATGTGATTAGGCGGATCACACCTAAGGAAACCATTATTAGGGTGAACATTGGCATTTTTATAGGGTATACTATGATGTTTATAAGTAGGGGTGTACACCGAGAACCAAGCCTTAGCTCGACTCAGCTCGACCACTAGCTGACCCCAGCTCGAACTCGGCTTGGCTCAGTCCTCAAGCCTGATTGGCTAGCTCTGCTCGGTTCGATTAGCAACTCGGGCCAGTTCGAGCTGAGTTCAAGCCAAAATCGAGCCTCTATGGCATTTTCACAAACACATACTATGCACTTTCAATTTCACAGTATATGTAAACCAACAGCAGGTGTTTACAAGTATTTCATAAAACGTAGCAAAAAGGTAACGTGGTCTGAATCCTTTGGCCCTTTTTTTGGTAGTGAACACTTTATAGGAAACATCAAAATCAAGGAAAATTGGTATTTATTTCATATACATACCTTCCTTGCCACTAGCCAACACTTCGTTGAGTCATTTCATCAAACACTTGGTGAGTAACAGCAATATTAAAGTAACTAAGTCATGGAACTAGTTCGATCCAAGTTTGATTTGAGTTGGGGTTCGATCCGAGTCGAGTCGAGCTCGAGCAAGCTCGAACTCAGTTCGAAATTTTTTTCGAGCTCAAAAAATCAGCTTGACTCGGTTCGAACTCAACTTCGAACTGAGTCGAATTGAGCTTTTTCAAGTTGAGTCCAGCAAGCTAACTGAGCTAACTCGATTTGTGTACACCCCTATTTATAAGGTAGAAAAGCCTTTTATAAGAACATTCTAACTGGGATGAACTGAAAATACAAATATTAGTCTGATCCAAAACTTATGTGCCCCGCAAAGGTTTCAATGTTGGGCATTCAATCCTTACTGTTTCTATAGTGTTGTCCACTTGAGTTTTGGATCTACCTATTTTGCCAATAATGTCCTAGCATGAGCTCATTCCATCCTTACAGTTTTATAGTGTTGTCCACTTGAGTTTTAGATCTTCCTATTTTGCCAATCATGTCCTAGCATGAGCTGGAAAAATCGATGAATGGGGTGGATTTCTCGTACGTAGACATTTGGATGGGCCTAGCTGGTGGCAAAAGCAACTCACCGCCCTTTAGAACATTATCCGCGTGAAAATTTGTGGACCACACTGGCCGCAGCCATTTATGGCCTAGTCTAAGCATTTTGTATAAAGTATTAGTTCCTTGGCTCAATATTCTACCCCGTTCATATCAAGTGAACAAAGCAGATGCAAAGAAAGGGACGCTTGCGGAAACTACAACCAAATATTTTCAATGGCGCAGCCTTCATACAAATGGCCTGATTCTTTAGGATGATGAAACATGCACTAAAGGTGGCACGCTTACGAAAGTGTCAGAAGTTGGCACGTATGGCTTGTTTACTTCCGATTTCGTTGGTGGATTATATCTTTATTTCTAGTAATTAATGTATATGGGTGCTAATAGCTTTTGATAATTTTGCCCTTGCAATTAAGTCTTCACAATACTAGTTAAGAGATGGTATACTCTCATAAAATGTAATTGGTTGGTGAGGAACACTTAATATTTTATCACATAGGGGACAGTCTGTAGCCCCATGAAGAAAAGATTGTGCGACTCTATAGGTCCAATATGTTGTATGTAACATCCATTCCATAGAGATGGTGAGACCCATTATTTGAACCATGCACAAGATAAGCCCGCTTGAAAACTCACATGGGCCACACCTTTGAGGACAATGAAAATTTGTTTCCAAAACCACTAAATTCACAGTGTGGTGCACCTGAGTTTTTTTTATCAAGCTGATTTTTCTATTTTCTGTTCATTTTAATGAGTTGGACCTGATTAATGGATTTGATGAAAGATATTTCACGTGGCTCAAACAAACTTATGGTTAGCTTTCCATTGCCACGGTTCCATGTGATATGTTCTATTTAGTTGTAGATCTGGTTGATTTTTTATCTTAGGACCTAATATTAAGTACAGAAACTAATGGATGGAGTGGATTTTACATTGAAACATGGTGGTCTCAAAGGACTCGATGGTTTTACACAGTTATTAAAACATGTCTTTTGGTGGGGAGCAATTTCCAACTGTACGACCAATATATGGCCCATCAACCTTTTGAAGCCCACTCGCTTTTCACCTCCCAAGAATACTCCCCAGCCGTACGGGCCCCATTTCTCAGGTCAAAAATGCCCCTGCTTTTCCGCTTTTGAACTTGCAAGAGCTGGGATACCTTTAGCTACGGATTATAACCGTAGCTATAGCCGTAGCTATAGCCCGACAGCAATGTACTTTGATATATCGAAGTTCTTTCGATTAATCGAAAAAGGTCCAAAACTGTCCAGCAAGTTTGCCTCAAATCCTGCAATTTCCAATTAATCGAATGTCTTTCGATTAATCGAAAAGGGTATTGTATCCTTACCTACGGATTATAACCGTAGCCATAACTGTATTCGGTACTAATCTATGAAATTTTTTATTTTATTTTATTTTTATTTTATTTTTTACATGGAGAACTTTATTCTACCTACAATTTTCTCAAATACATATTTGTATAAATATGTATATACAAGCATATAAAAAAAAATTCTCTCTTTTTTTCATTTCTTTCTTTATTCATTTAACAAGAATATCTTCTAAACCAAAATTAGTTACTTGATGTACCCTATATGATTTTGGGGTAGGAGAAGCTACTTTAGCCAACTAACATAGTTATTTTTCAAGATTCCATCGGGTTGATTGTCAAAAATCCATTTCATTCACTTTGCGGTCAATTTCAATAAGTTCGTGGTCAATTTCATTCATTTCATTTACCTCATGGTCATTTCCATAGATTTCATGGTCAATTCGCTTCACTTAACAATCATTTTCATGCATTTCACGGTCATTCTCGCTTATTCTGTGTTGATTCACGGTCATTTCGAGGCATTTCACGGTCATTTTGACGCATTTCGCGGTCATTTCCTTTCACTTCGCAGTCATTTCCATGCATTTCATGGTCATTTCGATTCATTTCACGGTCATTTCCATGCATTTCACGGTTATTCCAAACAATTCCGTGTTGATTCACGGTCATTTCGACGCATTTCGCGGTCATTTCCCTTCACTTCGCGGTCATTTCCATGCATGTCATGGTCATTTCGATTCATTTCATGGTTATTTCCATGCATTTCATGGTCATTTCAAACAATTCCGTGTTGATTCACGGTCATTTCGACGCATTTCGTGGTAATTTCCCTTCACTTCGCAGTCATTTCAATACATTTTAGGGTCATTTCGATTCATTTCACGATTATTTTCATGCATTTCACGGTCATTCCAAACAATTCCGTGTTGATTCACGGTCATTTTGACGCATTTCGCGGTCATTTTCCTTCACTTCGCGGTCATTTCAATGCATTTCACGGTCATTTCGATTCATTTCACGGTCATTTCCATATATTTCACGGTTATTCCAAACAATTCTGTGTTGATTCACGGTCATTTCGACTCATTTCGTGGTCATTTTCCTTCACTTCGCAGTCATTTCCATGCATTCAAGGGACCGTGAAATGAATCGAAATGACCGTGAAATGCATGGAAATGACCGCGAAGTGAAGGGAATTGACCGCGAAATGCGCCGAAATGACCGTGAATCAACACGGAATTGTTTGGAATGACCATAAAATGCATGGAAATGACCGTGAAATGAATCGAAATGACCATGAAATGCATGGAAATGACCGCAAAGTGAAGTGAAATGACCGCGAAATGTGTCGAAATAACCGTGAATCAACACGGAATTGTTTGGAATGACCGTGAAATGCATGGAAATGACCGTGAAATGCATGGAAATGACCGCGAAGTGAAGGAAAATGACCGCGAAATGCGTCGAAATGACCGTGAATCAACACAGAATTGTTTGGAATGACCGTGAAATGCATGGAAATGACCGTGAAATGAATTGAAATGACCGTGAAATGCACGGAAATGATCGCAAAGTGAAGGGAAATGACCGCTAAATGATCGTGAATCAACACAGAATTGTTTGAAATGACCGTGAATCAACACGGAATTGTTTGAAATGACCGTGAAATGCATGGAAATGACCCTGAAATTAATTGAAATGACCGTGAAATGCATGGAAATGATAGCGAAGTGAAGGAAAATGACCGCGAAATGCATCGAAATGACCATGAATCAACACAGAATTGTTTGGAATGACTGTGAAATGCATGGAAATGACCGTGAAATGAATCGAAATGATCGTGAAATGCATGGAAATGACCGCGAAGTGAAGGAAAATGACCGCGAAATGCGTCGAAATGACCGTGAATCAACACGGAATTGTTTGAAATGACCATGATATGCATGGAAATAACCATGAAATGAATCGAAATGACCATGAAATGCATGGAAATGACCGCGAAGTGAAGGAAAATGACCGCGAAATGCGTCAAAATGACTGTGAATCAACACGAAATTGTTTTGAATGACTGTGAAATGCATGGAAATGACCGTGAAATAAATCGAAATGACCGTGAAATGCATGGAAATGACCGCAAAGTGAAGGGAAATGACCACAAAATGCGTCGAAATGACCGTGAATCAACACGGAATTGTTTGGAATGACTGTGAAATGCATGGAAATGACCGTGAAATGAATCGAAATGATTGTGAAATGCATGAAAATGACAGCAAAGTGAAGGGAAATGACCGCGAAATGCGTTGAAATGACCGTGAATCAACACGGAATTATTTGGAATGACCGTGAAATGCATGAAAATGACTGTGAAATGAATCGAAATGACAAATGACCGTAAATGCATGGAAATGATGGCAAAGTGAAGGGAAATGACCGTGAAATGCGTCGAAATGACCGTGAATCAACACAGAATTGTTTGGAATGACCGTGAAATGCATGGAAATGACAGTGAAATGAATCGAAATGACCGTGAAATGCATGGAAATGACCGTGAATTAACACAGAATTGTTTGGAATGACCGTGAAATGCATGAAAATGACCGTGAAATGAATCGAAATGACCGTGAAATGCATGGAAATGACCGCGAAGTGAAGGAAAATGACCGCGAAATGCGTCGAAATGACCGTGAATCAACACAGAATTGTTTGGAATGACCGTGAAATGCATGGAAATGACCGTGAAATGAATCAAAATGACTGTGAAATGCATAGAAATGACCGTGAAGTGAAGGAAAATGACTGCAAAATGCGTCGAAATGGCCGTGAATCAACATAGAATTGTTTGGAATGACCATGAAATGCATGGAAATGACCGTGAAATTAATCGAAATGACCATGAAATGCATGTAAATGACCGCGAAGTGAAAAGAAATGACCGCGAAATGCGTCGAAATGACCGTGAAATGCCTCGAAATGACCGTGAATCAACACGGAATAGGCGAGAATGACCATGAAATGCATGGAAATGACCATTAAGTGAAGCGAATTGACCATGAAATGCATGGAAATGACCATGAAGTAAATGAAATGAATGAAATTGACCACGAACTTATTGAAATTGACCGCAAAGTGAATGAAATGGATTTTCGACCATCGACCCGATGGAATCTTGAAAAATAACTATGTTAGTTGGCTAAAGTAGCTTCTCCTACCCCAAAATCATATAGGGTACATCAAGTAACTAATTTTGGTTTAGAAGATATTCTTGTTAAATGAATAAAGAAAGAAATGAAAAAAAGAGAGAATTTGTTTTTTATATGCTTATATATACATATTTATACAAATATGTATTTGAGAAAATTGTAGGCAGAATAAAGTTCTCCATGTAAAAAATAAAATAAAAATAAAAATAAATAAATAATTTCATAAATTGGCACAGAATACAGTTATGGCTACGGTTATAATCCGTAGCTAAAGATCTAATACCCTTTTCGATTAATTGAAAGACATTTGATTAATCGAAAATTGCGGGAATTTTGAGGCGAACTCGCTGGACAGTTTTGGACCTTTTTTGATTAATCGAAATACCTTCGATACATATAAAAGGACATTGAAATGGCATGGGCGAGGGCTATGGCTATGGTTATTATCCATAGCTATAGAATGACCCGTAGCCAAAGGTTTCTGATTTATTTATTTATTTATTATTTATTATTATTTTTTATTTTTTGCCGCTATTTGTGGGTCCTATTATGAGGTATGTGTTATATCCAAACCGTCCATCTTTTTGGCAAACTCGTATTAAGGCTTGAGACGAAAAATAAGACAAATCTAGCTATCAAGTGGACCACACTGTTAAAGGCTGTGGAGGATTGAACGTCTACCATTGAAACCCTTTTAGGGGTCATAGAAGTTTTGGATCATTATGAAATTTGTTTTTCCTCTTCATCCAGGTCTTTGTGACATCATGAATAGATTGGATGGAAAATAAATGTTATGGTGGGCCCTACAAAATTTTTAACGGTGAAAATCAATTTTCCCGCTGCTCTTTGTGGTGTGGTCCAGTTGATCTTTGGATATGATTTTTTTTTTTGGATAATTCTCCCAAATGATCTCGAAATATGGATGAACGCTGTGGATATAATAAATACCTAACTATGGGGCCCACGTAACGTTGATCTCTTTGAACCGTTCGTACAACTCGGAGTTGGAGGAGCGTAAGCGCTCGTCTTCGAGCACCAGCCGATCCGCCTCAGGAAGGAAAGCAGGGGCATTTTCGACCTGAGATATGGGGCCGTACAGCTGGGGAGTATTCTTGGAAGTAAAAAACGAGTGAGCTTGAAAAGGTTGCGGGCCATATACTGGTCGTACAGTTGGAAATTTCTCTTTGGTGGGCTGACGTTGCTTTGCCTTTTTTTTTTCCCTTCTTAATCTCTACCTTTTCTATCCTCTCGTCACACCATGTATGGTACTTGGGATGCCTTAATTATAGTAATGCAAATATGAGAAGGGTATATTTGTTATTTTGCGGACAGTAAACCAATTTTATAAAATGGGGTCAATTTGTTATTTAGGGACGCGGATTTTCTGGGAAAGCCTTTTGCCGGAAGTTCCTGTGCAAGGATGCTGGGTGGGGCTACTTCCATGTTTGTGTGAAATCTACTCTGTTCATCTATTTTTCGAGATCGTTTTAGGACAATCAATCAAAAATAAGGTGGATCCAAATCTCAAGTGGTTGTGGAAATAGATTCCTACCGTTGAAAGATTCCGGGGCTCTGCATTGATGTTTATATGCCACCCAAACCGTTTATAAGTTCATTACCAGTGGCGTGAAGTGAAAATTCAGAAAAGTAAGGCAGACATAAATCTTTTATGGCCACAAGACTGTTTCAACGGCTCCCACTGAATACACACCTTTTCCTCTCATGTGGTAGGTTTTGGATCCACCTCAGTTTTTGTATAATATCTTAAAATGAGCTCACAAAAGGATGAACGGATAGATTTCTTACAAACATGTCGGTGGGCCCCACCGAGAATCTGCGCAGGAACTTCCTGGGCTTTTGGCAGGAAATCCGCGTCCGTGGTAGACTCACAAAAGTCTCAGTTCAACTACCGATTATGTGGATTGCGTCCTACCCCCGCCGGTCTCCAGCCGGGAAAGGTCAGGAGTGTATTTGTTTTATCCACACCATCTATCCAATTTCCCATAGAATCTTGTGATATATGACTAAAATTTAGGAAGATCCAAGCCTCAAGGGTAACACATCACAGGAAGCAGTGGTTGTAATAATTCTCACGGTTGAAACTTTCTTTGGCACACTGCGATATTTATTTGGCATTCGACCTAGTCATAAATTTTTATAGAACTAAATGAAGAGAAAACACAAATATTAACTTGATCCAAAACTCATGTAGCACCAGGAGTTTTCAACTATAAGAATGTAATTCCCATTATGCACCCTAGCTGTCTTGGATCTGCCTTGATTTTAGGCTTATATACTGATATACGAAGAAGAAGAAAAAAAAAAAAAAGGAAAGAAAGAAAGGGCGGTGTAGATAAAAACCAGTACATCATGGTAGCCACTCAAAGCTCTGTGCGTTACAATTGGAGACCCGTGGGGTAAGAGGCAACGGGAATGAGCAGCTTTGAGTGGCCACTGTGATCTTTCTTTTTTTTTTCATATCGTTTTAGGATTTAAGCTCAAAACTAAGACAGATCTAAGGCTCAGGTGGACCACCCCACAAAAAGTAGCAATGATAATAATTCTCACCATTGAAACTTTTCTAGGGCCCACCACCATGTTTACTTGCCATCCAACTTATTCATAAAGTTACATAAACCTGAATTAAAAACACAAATATTAGCTTCATCCAAAACTTTTGTGGTCCTCGGGAAATTTTTGATGGTAAGAGATTAATCCCTGTCATGTAGCCCACATTTGTAGTAGATCTATCTTAATTTTGGGCTTATACCATAAAATGATACCAAGAAAAAATGAATGGATGGATAAGACCCATATATATGGTGGCCACTCAAAGCTCCTGCCGGCTCCCCGCTGGAGACAGCTGCCAATGCATGTGTGGGAAAAGGTTCGATGTCGTCGAGCTCATGGTAACTTCCCATGAGGTCGAGCTGTGTGGGTCCCACCATGATGTATGTTGAACATCAATACTGTGCATTTGATGGGACCCTTTTAAATTATAGGATATCCCAAAAATCAGCCGTATACAGAACTCAGGTGGGTCATACCATCTAAAATCATGTGAAGACATGCCTAGAACATATAAAGGCACTTGGTGGGACCCACCTGAAAATTGGATGCGTTTGAAACTTTGTTTGACCCCTCATCGAAGTGGGACACACATAATGGATGGGCTGGATTTGTGAAGTACATCTCAGTGAGCCCAAAAAATGATTATGAATGTTTTAATAGAGAGAAACCCTTCTCAACTTTTGTATGTGGTGTGGCCCACACATGTCACTGATTGACTTTATTTTTAAGCCCTAGGCTCACCATGGAATGATGCATTGGACTGATGGGGTAGATGTTCTACATGCATCATGGTGGGGCCCTCACAGCTCGACCTCATGAAAAGCTCCCATGAGCTCGACCGAATAGAACCTTTTCCATATATATATATATATATATATATATATATATATATATATATATATATATATATATATATATATATATATATATAGAGGTGGGCAAAATAGACTCGATCCGATGGATCCGACCCGATCAGACCCGATCCTACCCGATCGTAACAGTAACCGACGGCCTGGTCCTGGATCGGTGTTGATCGGGTAGCACCATCCAGATCCGAATTCTTTTCGGCTCGGATTCGGATTAGGCCTAATCCGACCAGATCCGATCCGATTGGATCCGATCCAAAAAAAATATCAAAAAAATAAAAATAAAAATCATTTCAGCCATCAATCTCTCGCACCCAAATGACCTGGATCAGA
Organism: Magnolia changhungtana; assembly: GCA_030180095.1. Classification (NCBI taxonomy): domain Eukaryota; kingdom Viridiplantae; phylum Streptophyta; class Magnoliopsida; order Magnoliales; family Magnoliaceae; genus Magnolia; species Magnolia changhungtana. The sequence continues at coordinate 566,402 of JASAUF010000583.1, read as the reverse complement.
GACTAAGTTGAAAAAGTAAAATTTTTTTTTTAAAGGATGAGTGCTTCCGCACCATTACAATTGAGAGATTGAGAGAGAGAGAGAGAGAGAGAGAGAGAGAGAGAGAGAGAGAGAGAGAGAGAGAGAGTCGTATCGTACCGATGGAGTCCGATCGACTGACGATTCGTGAGCTCCATTTGGGGTAGAAAGAAAAGAAAAAGACCAGGAAAGGAGGAGAGAGAGAGAGACAGAGAGATTGAAAAGTAAAATTGCCTTTATACCCTTTCTGTATGGTACTCTGGCTTTGTATGACGCTTGATACACAACCACTCCAATAATACACAGTTGATACTTGATAACTTACATCTGGACCGATCGGAACCTAGCCCATTCGGAAAGCCGAGTCGCAGCACTGATCGGATCAGCCAATCCATCTTTCGGATCTGTCCGATTTAGGTGGTGCAGATCCGGTAACGGATCTGTTCGGATTCGGATAAGCCCAGTGGTATTTCGGTTCTGATCGGGTTGGCCCGGATCCGATCCGAACAGGACCGATGCCCACCTCTATATATATATGGGAATAGGTACTATGCACTCGAGCATAAAGCGGTCGTCCGTGAGGTCGAGCTGGGTGGGCCCCACCGTGATGCCTTTCGAACATCAACACCGTCCACCAGATGCACCATTCCATACTGGGCCTGGACGGCCCAAAATCAGGTCAATCCGTGACTCAGGTGGGCTACACCATCTAAAACCATAAGTATACATGCCAAAAACATATAAAAGCACTGGTGGGACCCACCTGAGTTTTCCATGCACCTGAAACTTGGTCTGAAGCCTCATTAAAGTGGGACACATATAATGGATGGACTGGATTTGCAAAAAGCATCTCGCTGGGCCCTCAAAAATGGTTATGAATGTTTTAATGGTACACGGCCCCTCTACACTTTTGTATGTGGTGTGGCCCACTAAAGTCATGGATTGACTTTAGTTTGGGCCGTCCAGGCCCAACATGGAATGGTGCATCTGGTGGACGGTTTTGATGTTCGAAAGGCATCACGGTGGGGCCCACCCAGCTCGACCTCACCGACGACCGCCTGACGTTCGATTAATTATAAGCAACTTTTTTTTATTTAAGGAACTTTTTTTATTTAAAATTATTTAATTACTTAATTTTAACATAAAGGAACCAAGATAAACTACTTGAGTGATAAGCAGCTTAATAAGTAAGGATAAAAAATAACCTCTGGACGTGCCACACCCTAGCACGGTTTAGATACTGACCAGGTCAGTAGCCAAATTGCTACTGAAATGACATCACTAAGCTCTGTGGATCTCACTATGATGCGTGTTTTGTATCCATACCGTCCAACCATTTGTAGAGATGATTTGATGGCACGAGAAAAAGAATGAGATAGATCAAAAAACCGTAGATCAGTCGCACCCACTGTTGAAACATTTATAAGGCCCACCATGATGTATTTTTTACATCCAACCTATTCATCAGTTAACGTGGAGATAGACGAAGCGAAAACAAGAATATAAGCTTCATTGAAAACTTCTGTAGCCCTAAGAAGTTTTGAACGGTGGATGTCATTGTCCCCACTGTTTTCTATGGTGGGGTCCACTTGAATAAAACTACCTCCAAATGGATGGACGGTATGGATACAACACATGCATCATGTTGGGGTCCACAAAGCTTGGTGACGTCACTTCAGTCACGAGTTGGATACTGAACTTGTCAGTATGTAATCCGCGCCCTATAAATACTCCCTAACAAGCATTCACAGCAACACGACAATGGCATCTCTCCTCTACACCACCCAAATCTCGTCCTCTCCCTGCTCTTTCTACCGCCAGCGATGGAGGTGCCCAGCATATCCGGCGTCCATCAGCATTGATAGACACCCTCGCCGCTGCCTTCCATATATTACATCATGCAACGGTAGTATCAGAGATGAAAACAACGGTGAAAAAGCACAGGGAAAGATCGACAGGAGAAACATGCTCATCGGCATTGGTGGCCTATACACCACCACCACACTCAGTCCCACACCAACAGCAATCGGAGCTCCAGTAGCCCCACCCGACTTAACCAAATGTGAGGCCGCCGATCTTCCCGCCGGTGCAAAACCAACGAATTGCTGCCCGCCCTTAGATCAGAAGATCATAGACTTCAAGCTTCCATCTCCTTCAACACCCATGCGCACGCGACGCGCCGCTCATTTGCTTGATGGCGAGTATGTAGACAAGTACAAGAAGGCCATTGCACTCATGAAAGCTCTTCCATCCGATGACCCCCGGAATTTTACACAGCAAGCTAACGTGCACTGCGCCTACTGCAATGGCGCCTACGATCAGATCGGCTTTCCCGACTTGGAACTTCAGGTCATGTACTGGATAACATTTTAAAGCCCGTTGCGGATAATTTCATGGCCAAGATGGAAGGCCCAATTGCAAGTATTTGTGATCCGGACCATCGGGACCTTAAATCGAGTGTATCTTGTAACCCAGAATGAGTTATACCGGGTTGCCACAGATCCACGGTCGAATTCCCGTTTTATTTTCGTTTTTACTATTTATACTAACTTTTAGTTTGAGTATAAATATTCATCCAACTCGCCTTGCTTAGAATAATTAGTATAATACCATGATTGCACCGACACTTACTATTTTTGGCCGAGGAGTTCCGTAGATTCGGAACAGTTATCCCCTTGAAGACGGTGCTCGACCTCACGTTCTTCCCAGCGTCAGGAAGGATCATTCCAACAGCCTTTATTTCTGAGCAATAACACTGGTTTATTTGTTTTTCAGGTACACAACTGCTGGCTTTTCTTCCCCTTCCACCGCTACTACCTCTACTTCTTCGAGAGGATTCTTGGAAAGCTGATAGGCGACAGTACATTCAATCTTCCATTCTGGAACTGGGACACTCCGGACGGGATGAGAATGCCTGCCATATACGCAGACCCGGACTCGCCACTCTACAACGTGCTCCGAGATGCCAAACACCTACCACCATCGATGGTGGATCTCGATTACAACGGAACCGATCCCACCGACACCAATAACCAACAGATTGCCAGTAACCTAGCGATCATGTACCGAAGTGTAGTCTCCGCCAAGACAGCTCAGCTCTTCATGGGTTCTCCATTCCGAGCCGGGGGTAATCCTGACCCTGGCGCCGGGTCCATGGAGAATGGCCCCCACGCGCCACTCCACGTCTGGTGCGGGGACCGCAACCAGCCTAATACTGAGGATATGGGGAATTTCTACTCAGCGGCTCGTGACCCAATCTTCTACGCGCATCACTCGAACATCGACCGATTGTGGACTGTATGGAAAGCGACGGGATTTCACTGACTCGGACTGGTTAGACTCGGCCTTCCTTTTCTACGACGAGAATGCTCAGCTCGTGAGGGTGAAGGTTCGAGACTGTCTCGATTCGAGAAACCTCAGATACACATACCAACCAGTCGATAACCCTTGGGTGAAGTCCCGACCTACTTCGGTGAAAGCTAGGTCAGCGGCTCTGGCGACAACTGGGAAGAAGAGCGAGTTTCCTCGAGCTCTTGACTCGGTTATCAAAATCCGAATCGATAGGTCGAAGAAGTCTCGTAGCAGGAAGGAAAAGGAGGATGAAGAAGAGGTTCTGGTTATCGATCAGATCGAGCTGGAACGAGACACGTTTGTGAAATTCGACGTGTTTATCAACGTGCAGGATGAAAACACAACGGGTCCTGGGTCGACTGAGTTCGTTGGAAGTTTTGTGAATGTGCCCCACAAGCGTGGGAAGAATCTAGCGAAGTTGAAGACGTGCTTTAGGGTGGGGATAACGGACGTTCTGGATGATTTGGATGCTGATGCGGATGATGATTTGGAAGTTACTATAGTGCCACGTCAGGGGAAGGATGTGGTCAGCATTGGAGCGATAAGGATAGAATATTTCTCTTAGACATAGTTCAACATACCTTCAGAGGACATGTGGAGGTTGATCTAGTAATCTGGAACGTCTGTTTAGTGGGCCTGTAAAAAAATAATTGGATTGAATTATCTACACTTTTTAATATTGCTAACGGGAGGATGAAGGGTACGGATTTATATATTTTTTTCCTGTCACGTGTGATTTTAAGAGACGAGTCTACCGTATTAAGGTTCTATCGACTCTACCGAATCATTTTCTAGCGGGGGAAGAAAGCGGATTGCCGTTGGCCCGCCCGTCTGGTTATTCACACCGTTCAGGAGACGGATTGGCTACTCCCCCTGACACCAGCCCCATGGTGGGTGGTCGGTGCTCTGTGGACCCCACCATGATGTATGTGTTTCATCTATTCCGTTCATCCATTTTTACAGATCATTTTAGAATTTGAAAAAAAAATCGATAGAGATATAAATGTTAGGTGGACCACACCACAGGAAAACAATAATGATTGGATATCCACCATTAAAATCCTCCTAAGGCCTACTGTACTGTTTATTTGACATCCAATCTGTTGATTAGGTCATAAAGACCCAGATGAAGGGAAAAAATAAATATCAGCTTGATCCAAAACTTTTATGGCCCCCGAAACGTTTTTAATGGTTAACATTCATTCAACACTGTTTCCTGTAATCTGGTCCACTTGAGATTGAGATGTACCTCATTTTTTCTTTCATAACATTAAATGATCTATAAAAATAGATGGACGGCATGGATGAAACGCATACATCATGGTGGGACCCACATTGCACCGACCACCAGCCAATGGCCGGTGGGATGGGGAGTAGCCAATCCGTTTCCCACCGTTCATCCCTTCTCTCATATCATTTATATCATTTTAAAGGTATTTGCACGAAAATAAATTAGATCCAACGTTCAAGTGTACCACACCAAATAATAAGCTTGAGTTGCATTAAATAGACAAAGCAGTCACTTGCACTAAATACAAAAGTCATCTATGACGTGGTCCACTTGAACGTTGGATCTTCCTTATTTTTGTATACACACCTTTAAAATGATCTGAGAAAAGGGACGGACGGCTTGGATAAACAGATACATTACGGTAGGCCCGTCCACATTACTGTCCGTTCGTGCTAGAGACGGGCGTGGCCGCGTGGGTAGTAGGCAGCGTCCTTGTGACCACAGGCGCACAGAGATATTCCTGTGCCACGGGCTGTGTGGGGCGCAAAGAGATGTCCATGACAAATCCACTCCTTCCATCTGTTTTACAAGACTACAATAGGTCAGGATTCTAAAAATCAGGCATTACAAAACTCATGTGGGTCATACCACATGAAACTGTGGGTGGTATTGAACGTATAGATGTGACAGAAGTTTTGAATCAAGATGATATCTATGTTTTCAGTTTATCTGAGTGATTAAAAACTTATGAACGGTTTGGATCGCCTATAAATATCATGATCAGCTCCAGGAATGCTTCAATGGTAGACATTTCTGTTTCCACTTTTTATTTCCTATCGTGGTTTTTCCAAACAGATGGACGGAGTGGATTTGTTACCAACACATGCACACAGACCCAGGCATAAGTATACGTCACGACCACATAAGAGTAGTGAATAGATAAGATGCCATATGGCTCTCATTGGATGTGGTATCTATCATTGGATAATTCCACAGGCGTCACATGTTCATATATGAAACTGGGGAGTGGATTAGGTGTTACCTAACGCCCCAACCATTGGGGGCGGATTAAGGGTTACTCCGGTAACAGGGTTGTGGATGTTTCTCTTACCTAGGATCCATCTTGATGATATGTTGTATATCTACTCCGTCCATTTGTTTTTTCAGCCCATTTTAGGAAGCATTTCCAAATCTCGGGTGGACCACACCGGGTGATTGAATGCTTACCATTAAAAACTTTCCAAAGTCCACTGTAAGCATATACACAATGTTGATTTGTCATCCAACCCGTTGATAAGGTTAATCAGAGATGGAAGAAGGGAAAATACAAAGATTAGCTTGATCCAAAACGTTTGTAGCCTACAAAATATTTTTAATTGTCAATCACCATTTTTTCAGTGGTGTGGTCCACCAGAGACTTGGATCTGCTTAAGTTTCAAGATAACGTCCTCAAATGAGCTTAAAAACAGATGGATGGAGTGGATATGACAAATTCACCAAGGTTGGCCCCACACAGTAAGGATAACATCTAATAAGGTGTTACCTGAGTAATAGTTAATCGGTTCCCCTTGCCTTGGGATGCACTTTGATGATGTGTTTTATATCCCGGCAGTCCATACATTTTTCCATCCCATTTTAGGATGAAGTATAGAGAATTAAGCAAATCCAAATCTTGGGTAAACCGTACGCTAAAGGAAAAAGTGGTGATTGAACACCTATAGTTAAAAACTTCCGAAGGTGCACCATAAGCATATTCATAATGTTTATTTACCATCCAACCTGTTGATAAGGTTAACTATAACATGAAGGGAAAATACAAAGATCATCTTGATCCGAAACTATTGTGTCTGTATATCATGTCAGGATATATAGATAGAAAGGTAAATGGACCAATGATAAATAAATGCAGGATGCTCGTGAGAAAGTAAAGGGATTAGTGATCTACACTAGAATATAGGATCCAAGCGAAAAAAACAGACTAGTATAGTTAGTTGGTTAGTAGATTAGTATGGAACTAATAAAGACTAAAATAGTGGAAGTCAAGAAATCCGTAATTTTTTTTTTTTTTGCAAAGCTCGTGTTTCGAGTTGGGCCTTAGCTAGTGGCTTGCAATTCCCAATGGAGTCATCATTTTGTGAACACTGCCCCGTACGCACACACTTTTCGATGCAATGCCCGAGATGTAAATGGTTTGCTTGGCTTACTTTTGTTTCCTTGGTTATGAAATATCTTTCCAAGATGATGTTTTAAGTGTTTTTGAGTCGTCACTAGTCAAAATGAGGCCTCGAAATCCACGATTGGCTAAGGTCCATAAAATTGCTTAAAGGTCAAGAATTTTGAAGAGTTTCCGACTTGAATAACTCATGTTTTGGTATACACCATGGATTCTGTGTAAGAGCCTCGGTTACGAAAAAGGAATGGATTAGGCACCATTTTCTACCAATGCAATGCACGATCTCTACTTTACAGGATTGTACAGTTTTTAGGGAAATTTAAAAAAACTTCCAATACTATGTGATTAAATCGTACTATGCTAGGCCACGGGGCTCGGGTAGGCGAAATAAAGAAAAGAGCCAAGCATTAACAAAATAAGGAAAGTGCACAATGATAAATTATATCGCGCAAGCTTTTTTAGGGCCCAGGTAGATGAAATACTAAGGAAATGAAAGCAAATTAAACCAATGTACGAGTGGGTGCATGTATATATATATATATATATATATATATATATATATATATATATATATATTGTTGGTGTGTAAGGTATTTGTAGAGTGGAATACGTCTCAACTTGAGATGTAAGAGAGAAAATGAGAAATCAGATGCCCAATTTTGACAAAAGAGATTGTTAGATGTCCCGGATCCCGATCCTACTCGTTGACTTTGGCATTATTACAACTTTTGACTTATGAATTAAAATAATGGTGGCAGGAATCACTTTCTCAGAGATAACAAAGATTCCTAAAGACGACAGAGAGTGTTTTCACTCAAAATGGTTGAATAGAAAAAGGAAAGGAGAGCGAATTGTAGATCGGACATATCGGTGCACTGCAGTGTTTCCCTTCTTCTGATTGCTCCATCATCTCTAAGCTTACTCAATTCCTTCATTATCTCCCCATATGATCACTTTGTACGATTAACCCTCCCTCTTCTTCCGTTCGCAAAGGGCCCCCTTAAATAGGCGATGGGCCACAGATTTGGTGAATCAACACTAGAGATATGGTCTACTGGCATTGATTGTGCTAATACATCAAAGACCTGGAGCCAATCATGCGCTGGCCTGTTTTGAGTGAAACTGGTCAGCCCATGATCGATTTGGGGTCGAATCAAATCTTATCAGTCCAATTCCTAGAACTAGCATTGCGGTGATGATTTTACCAATCTGGCAGTTTTGGGAAATTCCATGTTACTCCACAGGTTGTACTTGCTCGACATCCACTTTCCCTTGCAACTGTGGATCTAAGCCGATAGGTGCATCTGGGGTGTGCCTTACGTCATATGGGTTCCTCGATCAGGACCTAATTGAAGTTAACGAATAGGATCTAACTCAGGTAAGGGTGTGGTATTATACTTTTCTTTTTCCCTTTCCTCCCTCGTGCCCAGGTTGTAAGATGCTTCTCTCTTTTTTTCTTTTTCTTTTTTCCCTTTTTCTTAGGGGTTCGCCCCGCTTGTTGTATCTTTCATTCTTTTGTTCTAAGTTAGTAATAAAAGAGTATTCCTTACTTGCTTTTAAAAAAAGCCTTTAACGACTAACCTTCCTTAAACTTGTTGATGGTTTCATCTGATTTTAGCTTTTACTTAAATACCCATTTGTATCCTATCAATTTATTTTCAGATAGAATGTCTACTAATTTCCATATGTTGTTTAATATAACAGGCTCTTGCTTGTCATTAATGGCTTCCTTCCAAAATATTGCATCAGGAGAGTTAAGTGCCTTTGAATAAGAAAGATGGTAATCTTCAAATGAGAAGTGTAAAAACCATCCCCTAGGTTTGTTTTTTTTGTTTTTGTTTTTTTTTTTGTTTTTCTAACTCTTTTGCTTATCATTGGTTCTAATTTTTCTTCATTTTAGTATACCAACCCAAAAATGAGGCAAATGCAAATTTCAGGTAGACTAGATTCCAAGAAACAATATGGTGATTGAATGTTCAACATTAATAGCTTCCTAAGGCCTACTGATGTTAATTTATTTTCCATCTAACCTGGTCACACAGATCTGGATGCAGGAAAAATAGAAATATCAACTTGATCCAAAACTTTTTAAAGGTCGATTGATCATAGATCACAGTCTCAGCATTCAGTGGCCCACCATCATGAGGTTTTGGATTGTTAGATATCAATTATTGTCAAGTGACTATATGAGATTGGGACTGCATTTAACGATCGAATTTCATCAAAATCACAAGTAATCTATGTGGTCCCTCGAGGTGATGAGGTGTAAATGTATGGGTGGTTTCTTAGATTAACTTTCGGCTAGAAGTTTCTCGGGCAAGGGCACACCTTTTAGGATGTATGTGATCAATTAACAAATTTCTTGAATTTCAGAAAGGGTAGGATTCTCCCTGAATAGTCCAAGGCTCTGTAAATTATTCTAAACATACAGTGACGTAAGATATAAACCGTTACATTTGTCAGGTATCTAATGTGGATAACAAAGATGGTTATTTTATGATTTTTAGGTGAATCATTCAGTGGATATGATGCGAAATCTAATGAATGTTGGATCTTGTGAATTAAGGTCTAAAATTACATATGTGTGGTACATTTGGGTTGTGTAAACATTATCTGAAATTTCATCATGATTGGGTTACAAATATGTTTTTTGAGGTTTCAGTGTTATGAAGGAACGTCTACACCTTAGAAAATCGAAGATATTCATTGGCGTACGTATAACTATTACATCTGTATTTTAATAGTGATAAACACTACTTAGTGTACTAGGGTCTAAATGGTAGATTTAGATTTCAATATGATCGAATATAACCGCTTAGATGGGCTCTTTCGTTAATTTCATGATGATGTAAGGATCCATATGGAATTCAAATGGTTGGAAAGCTAAATCTATCCATGAAGAGTTTTTTATGGTTTGGATTATTGATTGGTTGAGTAGACTATGATATATAAAGCTCAAGATGTGTAATTACATGTATATGTCAATGTACACAGGGTTACGATCCTTGGATCATGATTTTGATTGTATATTAAACCTATACATGAGTAACGAGTAGGATGAATGGAACAAATTCCAGAATAACACTACAAAAAAGAGGGTTTTTAGCGACAAAACTTTTAGCGACGAAACTCATTTTCGTCGCCAAAAGTCACTTTTAGTGACGAAATCTATTTTCGTCGCTAAAAGTGGGATTTTAGCGATGAAACTTTTTGTCACTAAAAATAGTGCATTAGACTTAAATGCTCCACACATTTTACATCGATGTTGAATAAATTTCTTTTAGCTGCGAAAACTTTCGCTGCTAAAAATACTGTATGAGACTTTTGGCGACGAAAACTTTCGTCGCAAAATATTCCTTAAACTTTTAGCGGCGAAAAATTTTAGCGCTAAAAGTCTTATCTTGTAGATAAGACTTTTAAGCGTAAAATTTTCGGCCGCTAAAACTCTTGTAGTGTATAAGACTTTTATGCGACAATTTTTTTTTAAAACTAAACTAACATATCTTTTAGCGTGAAAAGTTTAAATTACCAAAACTTTCTGTTTAAAAAAATTATTCCAGTTCAAAATACGTACAATATTCCGAATATACTCCTGTTAACAATATATTCCATCATATTCATCCTGATATACACATTTCATCACATTCATATTCATATTAATTTAAACCCAAACAATATAAACATTTAGCGGCGAAAATGTTAGCAGCGAAATAAATTTTCCAAGACTATTAGCTGCGAAACTGTTCGCCGCTAAAAATTTGTATACAAGACTTTTAGCAGCGAAATGTTTCGCTGCTAAAAATATTTTCCAAAAGATTTTAGCAGCGAAAATATTTGCGGCAAAATAAATTTTCTAAGACTATTAGCTGCGAAATTGTTCGCCACTAAAAAATACTATATAAGACTTTGAGCAACGAAATTTTTCGCTGCTAAAAATATTTTCCAAAAGATTTTAGCAGTGAAAATATTTGCGGCAAAATAAATTTTCCAAGACTATTAATTTACCTGTTACGCCAAAAAATTTCAAAGACTTTAGCGTGAAAATTTTCGTAAAAAACATTTCAAGATTTTAGCGTGAAAGTTATCGGCCGCTAAAAAATCTACGACTTTTTAGCAAATAAAATTTTTACCCAAAAAAAATTTCAGAATTTCTAGCAAAGAAAAACTTTTGCTACTAAAAATCGTTCCACTTTTAGTGACGAAAATTTTCGTCGCTAAAAGTTTTTTTTTTTTTTTTAAATATACAGTTCAAAATTCTGCACAAAATTCCTGATATACACCTGTTAACAATATATTTCGTCATATTCATCCTAATATACACCTGTTATATAATATATTTCATCATATTGACATTCACATTCTGCTAAACCCAAACTCAAACATAAACTACATTCATCCAGACACAAACAATCTTATCTGCATCACATTCATTCACGCATAAATACATATAAATTTAACATTAACAAATAAACAAAAAATCACAAAGATGAAGGCGGAGGTGGTGGGGCATCGGTGGGTAAGCTTGCAGCGAAAGCCTGAAACATCTTCGTCATCCGTCGCTCATGCTCCACCCGCATCTCCTACATCCTCCTCTCATGCTCCTCCCTCTGCCTTACCAACTCCTCCTCCATCCTCCTCTGCCTCGTGAGCTGATCCTCTATCCTCCTCTCCTGCTCCTCCCTCTGCCTCGCCAACTCCTCCAGGTTTAGGTTTAGGTTCAGGTTCAGGTTATAAGTATAGTTTTGGGATTTGAGAATAGGTTTAGGGTTTAGGTTTGGGTTTCAAGTTTAAGCTTAGGATTAGGTGTAGGTTTAGGTTTAGGGATTTGAGAATACATTTAGGTTTTAGGTTTAGGTTTAGGTTTTAGGTTATAAGTTTAGGTTACTGTTAGGTTATAGGTTATAAGTTTAGGTTATAGGTTATAGGTTTAGGTTATAGGTTATAAGTTTAGGTTATAGGTTTAGGTTTTGGTTTTAGGTTTAGGTTAGGGTTATAGGTTTAGGTTCGATTTAGGTTTAAATTATGGGTTATAGCTTTGGGAATTGAGAATAGGTTAAGGTTTAGGTTTAGGAAGCTGGGTTCGGGTTCGGGATCGGGTTTGGGTTTTCAAGTTTAGGTTTAGGTTTAGGTTAGGGAGTTGGGATTAGGATTTGATGTAGGTTTAGGTTGAGGAATTTGAGAATACATTTAGGTTATAGGTTTTAAGTTTAGGTTTTAGGTTATAGGTTTTGGTTACGGTTTTTTAGTTTAGTTTAGGTTTAGGTTATAGGTTAAGGTTAGGTATAGGTTTAGGTTATAGGTTATAGCTTTGGGAATTGAGAATAGGTTATGGTTTAGGTTTAGAAAGCGGGTTCGGGTTCGGGATCGGGTTTAGGTTTGGGTTTTCAAGTTTAGGTTTAGGTTTAGGTTAGAGAGTTGAGATTAGGATTTGGTGTAGGTTTAGGTTTAGGGATTTGAAAATAGGTAAATGTTTAAGTTTAGGAAATCGGGTTCGGGTTCTGGATAGGGTTTAGGCTTGGGTTTTCATGTTTAGGTTTATGTTTAGGTTAGGAGTTGAGATTGGGATTTGGTGTAGGTTTAGGTTTAGGGATTTGAGAATATGTTAAGGTTAAGGTTTAGGTTTAGGAAATCGGGTTCGGGTTCGGGATCGGGTTTAGGCTTGGGTTTTCAAGTTTAGGTTTAGGTTTAGGTTAGGGAGTTGAGATTGGGATTAGGTGTAGGTTTAGGTATAGGTTTAGGTTTAGGTATTTGAGAATAGGTTAAGGTTTAGGTATAGGTTAAGGTTTAGGTTTAGGTTTTAGCATATAGGTTTAGGTTTTGGTTATAGGTTTAGGTTTTGGTTATAGGTTTAGGTTAAGGTTTAGGTTATAGGTTTTGTTTAGGTTGAGGTTATAGGTTTGGTTTTGGTTTAGGTTTTAGTTTATAGGTTTTGTTTAGGTTGAGGTTATAGGTTTTGGTTTAGGTTATAGGTTTAGGTTTAGGTTTTAGTTTATAGGTTTAGGTTATAAGTTATAGGTTTAGGTTAAGGTTATAAGCTTAGGTTAAGGTTTAGGTTACGAGTTTTGGTTTAAGTTAATGTTATAGGCTTTGGTGTAGGTTAAGGTTTAGGTTACGAGGTTTTGGTTTAAGTTAAGGTTATAGGCTTTGGTTTAGGTTTAGGTTTAGGTTTTGGGTTTAGGTTAAGGTTATAGGTTTAGGTTAGGTTTAGGTTTAGGTTATAGGTTATAACTTTGGGAATTGAGAATAGGTTAAGGTTGAGATTTAGAAATCGGGTTCGGGTTCGGGATCGGGATCGGGTTTAGGTTTGGGTTTTCAGATTAGGTTTAGGTTAGGGAGTTATGATTAGGATTTGGTGTAGGTTTAGGTTTAGGGATTTGAGAATACATTTAGGTTTTAGGTTTTAGGTTTAGGTTTTAGGTTATAGGTTTAGGTTATAGGTTTTGGTTTTGGTTTTAGGTTTAGGTTATAGGTTAAGGTTATAGGTTATAGCTTTGAGAATTGAGAATAGGTTAAGGTTTAGGTTTAGGAAACTGGGTTTGGGTTCGGGATCGGGTTTAGGTTTGGGTTTTCAAGTTCAGGTTTAGGTTTAGGTTAGGGAGTTGAGATTAGGATTTGGTGTAGGTTTAGGTTGAGGGATTTGAAAAATAGGTAAAGGTTTAGGTTTAGGAAATCGGGTTCGAGTTCTGGATCGGAGTTTAGGCTTGGGTTTTCATGTTTAGGTTTAGGTTTAGGTTAGGGAGTTGAGATTGGGATTTGGTGTAGGTTTAGGTTTAGGGATTTGAGAATAGGTTAAGGTTAAGGTTAAGGTTTAGGTTTAGGAAATTGGGTTCGGGTTCGGGATCGGGTTTAGGCTTGGGTTTTCATGTTTAGGTTTAGGTTTAGGTTTAGGTTAGGGAGTTGAGATTGGGATTAGGTGTAGGTTTAGGTTTAGGTTTTAGCATATAGGTTTAGGTTTGGTTTTACGTTTAGGTTAAGGTTATAAGTTTAGGTTATAGGTTATATGTTAAGGTTTAGGTTATAGGTTTTTGTTTAGGTTGTTTAGGTTAAGGTTATAGGTTTTGGTTTAGGTTATAGGTTTAGGTTTAGGTTTAGGTTATAGGTTTAGGTTTTAGTTTTAGGTTTAGGTTAAGGTTATAAGTTTAGGTTAAGGTTTAGGTTACGAGGTTTTGGTTTAGGTTAAGGTTATAGGTTTTGGTTTAGGTTCGAGTTTAGGTTTGGGTTTATGTTAAGGTTATAGGTAAAGGTTATAGGTTTAGGTTAGGTTTAGGTTTAGGTTTAGGTTATAGATTTGGGAATGAGAATAGGTTAAGGTTTAGGTTTAGGAAATCGAGTTTGGGTTCGGGATCGGGTTTAGGCTTGGGTTTTCATGTTTAGGTTTAACTTTAGGTTAGAGTGTTGAGATGGGGATTTGGTGTAGGTTTAGGTTTAGGGATTTGAGAATAGGTTAAGGTTTAGGTTTAGGAAATCGGGTTCGAGATCGGGTTTTGAAGTTTAGGTTAAGGTTTAGGTTTTAGGTTTAGGTTAATGTTAGGTAATAGGTAATAGGTTTAGGTTATAGGTAATAGGTCAAGGTTTTAGGTCATTGGTTTTGGTTGAGGTTAAGGTTAAGGTTATAGGTTTAGGTTAAGGTTTAGGTTTAGTTTTAGGTTCGGAGTTTAGGTTTAGGTTATAAGGTATAGGTTTAGGAATTGAGAATTGGTTTGGGGATTAGGTTTAGGAATCGGGTTCGAGTGTTCGGGTTCGGGATTGGGTTTAGGTTTGGGTTTTCAAGTTTAAGCTTAGGTTTAGGTTAGGGAGTTGAGATTAGGATTGGGTGTAGGTTTAGGTTTATGGATTTGAGAATACATTTAGGTTTTAGGTTTAAGTGTTAGGTTATAGGTTAAGGTTTAGGATTTAGGTTTAGGTGAATGGTAGGTAATAGGTTATAAGTTTAGGTTATAGGTAATAGGTTAAGGTTTCGAGTCATAGGTTTTGGTTTAGGTTAAGGTTAAGGTTTGGTTCGAGTTTAGGTTTAGGTTATAAGGTATAGGTTTAGGGAGGTGAGAATTGGTTTGGGTTTAGGTTTAGGGAATCGGGTTTAGGTTCGGGATCGGGTTTAGGTATGGGTTTTCAAGGTTAAGCTTAGGTTTAGGTTAGGGAGTTGAGATTAGGATTAGGTGTAGGTTTAGGTTTAGGGATCTGAGAATACATTTAGGTTTTAGGTTTAGGTCTTAGGTTATAGGTTAAGGTTTAGGATTTAGGTTTAGGTGAATGATAGGTAATAGGTTATAAATTTAGGTTATAGGTAATAGGTTTTGGTTTAGGTTAAGGTTATAGGTTTAGGTTAAGGTTTAGGTTTAGTTTAAGGTTCGGGTTTAGGTTTAAGTTATAAGGTATAAGTTTAGGTAATTGAGAATTGGTTTGGGTTTAGGTTTAGAGAATTGGGTTTAGTTTTAGGTTCAGGTTTAGGTTTAGGTTATAAGGTATAGGTTTAGGGAATTGAGAATTGGTTTAGGTTTAGGTTTAGGAATCGGGTTCAGGTTCAGGATCGGGTTTAGGTTTGGGTTTTCAAGTTTAAGCTTAGGGAGTTGAGATTAGGATTAGGTGTAGGTTTAGGTTTAGGGATTTGAGAATACATTTAGGTTTTAGGTTTAGGTAATAGGTTAAGGTTTTAGGTCATAGGTTTTGGTTTAGGTTAAGGTTAAGGTTTAGGTTCGTGGTTTAGGTTTAGGTTATAAGGTTTAGGTTTAGGTTATAAGGTATAGGTTTAGGGAATTGAGAATTGGTTTGGGTTTAGGTTTAGAGAATCGGGTTCGGGTTCGGGTTCGGGTTTAGGTTTCGGTTTTCAAGTTTAAGCTTAGGTTTAGGTTAGGGAGTTGAGATTAGGATTAGGTGTAGGTTTAGGTTTAGGGATTTGAGAATACATTTAGGTTTTAGGTTTAGGTCTTAGGTTATAGGTTAAGGTTTAGGATTTAGGTTTAGGTGAATTGTAGGTAATAGGTTATAAGTTTAGGTTATAGGTAATAGGTTAAGGTTTTAGGTCATAGGTTTTGGTTTAGGTTAAGGTTATAGGTTTAGGTTAAGGTTTAGGTTTAGTTTTATGTTCGGGTTTAGGTTTAGGTTATAAGGTATATGTTTAGGGAATTGAGAATTGGTTTAGGATTAGGTTTAGGGAATCTGGTTCGGGTTCGGGATCGGGTTTAGGTTTGGGTTTTCAAGTTTAAGCTTAGGTTTAGGTTAGGGAGTTGAGATTAGGATTAGGTGTATGTTTAGGTTTATGGATTTGAGAATACATTTAGGTTTTAGGTTTAGGTCTTAGGTTATAGGTTAAGGTTTAGGATTTAGGTTTAGGTGAATGGTAGGTAATAGGTTATAAGTTTAGGTTATAGGTAATAGGTTAAGGTTTTAGGTCATAGGTTTTGGTTTAGGTTAAGGTTATAGGTTTAGGTTAAGGTTTAGGTTTAGTTTAAGGTTCGGGTTTAGGTTTAAGTTATAAGGTATAGGTTTAGGTAATTGAGAATTAGTTTGGGTCTAGGTTTAGAGAATTGGGTTTAGTTTTAGGTTCGGTTTAGGTTTAGGTTATAACGTATAGGTTTAGGGAATTGAGAATTGGTTTAGGTTTAGGTTTAAGGAATCGGGTTCGAGTTCGAGATCGGGTTTAGGTTTGTGTTTTCAAGTTTAAGCTTAGGTTAAGGTTAGGGAGTTGAGATTAGGATTAGGTGTAGGTTTAGGTTTAGGGATATGAGAATACATTTAGGTTTTAGGTTTAGGTTTAGGTTTAGGTTTTAGGTTATAGGTTAAGGTTTAGGTTATTGTTGAGGCTATAGGTTATAAGTTTAGGTTATAGGTAATAGGTTTTGGTTTAGGTTAAGGTTATAGTTTTAGGTTAAGGTTTAGGTTTAGGTTAAGGTTAAGGTTTACGTTTAGGTTATAAGTTATAGGTTTAGGGAATTGAGAATTGGTTAAGGTTTAGGTTTAAGGAATCGGGTTCGGGTTCGAATCTAGTTTAGGCTTGGGTTTTCATGTTTACGTTTAGGTTTAGGTTAGGGAGTTGAGATTGGGATTAAGTGTAGGTTTAGGTTTAGGGATTTGAGAATAGGTTAATGTTTAGGAATAGGTTTAGGTTTAGGTTATAGGTTTAGGTTTGGTTTTAGGTTTAGGTTAAGGTTATAAGTTTTAGGTTATAGGTTATAGGTTAAGGTTTAGGTTATAGTTTTTTGTTTAGTTTGAGGTTATAGGTTTTGGTTTAGGTTATAGGTTTAGGTTTAGGTTTTAGTTTATAGGTTTTTGTTTAGGTTGAGGTTATAGGTTTTGGTTTAGGTTTAAGTTTTAGTTTATAGGTTTAGGTTATAAGTTATGGGTTTAGGTTCGTTAAGGTTATAAGTTTAGGTTAAGGTTCGAGTTATAGGTTTTGGTTTAGGTTAAGGTTATAGGCTTTGGTTTAGGTTAAGGTTTAGGTTTTAGGTTTGAGGTTAAGGTTATAGGTTAAGGTTATAGGTTTAGGTTAGGTTTAGGTTATAGGTTATAGGTTTTGGTTTAGGTTATAGGTTTAGGTTTAGGTTTAGGTTTAGGTTATAGTTTATAGGTTTTGGTTATAGGTTTAGATTTTGGTTTTAGGTTTAGGTTAAGGTTATAAGTTAAGGTTTTTGTTTAGGTTAAGGTCATAGGTTTTGGTTAAGGTTTAGTTTTGGGTTTATGTTAAGGTTATATGTTTAGGTTATAGGTTATAGGTTAAGGTTTAGGTATAGGTTTTAGCTTATAGGTTTAGGTTTTAGGTTTTAGGTTTAGGTTTTAGCTTATAGGTTTAGGTTTTGGTTTTAGGTTTAGGTTAAGGTTATAAGTTTAGGTGTCGGGTTATAGGTTTTTGTTTAGGTTAAGGTTATAGCTTTTGGTTTAGGTTAATTATAGGTTTAGGATTAGGTTTAGGTCTAAGTTTTAGTTTATAGGTTTAGGTTATAAGTTTAAGTTTTAGTTTTAGGTTTAGGTTAAGGTTATAAGTTTAGGTTTAGGATTAGGTTACTGAGGTTTTGGATTAGGTTAAGGTTATAAGTTTTGGTTTAGGTTAAGGTTTAGGTTTTGGTTTATGTTAAGGTTATAGGTTTAGGTTTAGGTTATAGGTTATAGGTTATAGCTTCGGAATGAGAACAGTTAAGGTTTAGCTTTAGGAAATCGAGTTTGGGTTCTGGGATTGGGTTTAGGCTTGGGTTTTCAAGTTTAGGTTTAGGTTTAGGTTAGGGAGTTGAGATTGGGATTAGGTGTAGGTTTAGGTTTAGGGATTTGAGAATACATTTAGGTTTTAGGTTTAGGTTTAGGTTTAGGTTTCGGAGTTATGGATTATAAGTTAAGTTTAGGTTTAGGTTTAGGTTATAAGTGTCGGTTATAGGTTTAGGTTTAAGTTAGGTTATAGGTTATATCTTTAGTGAATTGAGAATAGGTTAAGGTCTATGTTTAGGAAATCGGGTTCGGGTTCGGGATTGGGTTTAGGTTTGGGTTTTTAAGTTTAGGATTAGGTTTAGATTAGGGATTTGAGATTAGGATTAGGTGTAGGTTTAGGTTTGGGGATTTGAGAATACATTTAGGTTTTAGGTTTAGGAAATCGGGTTCTAATCGGGATCGGGTTTAGGCTTGGGTGTTTAGGTTTAGGTTTAGGTTAGGGAGTTGAGATTGGGGTTTGGTGTAGGTTTAGGTTTAGGGATTTGAGAATACATTTAGGGCCCATTTGGCCAGACTGATTGGAAGGGATTGGATGGTATTGGAAGTTAAATCCCGGGATTGGCCGGGCGTGCCAAACAGACTGGGTGATCTTATCTCGGGATATAGCAATCTCATGGATCTTAAGACAATCCACTGACAATGCCATCACTACCTTTAAATCCCATCCAGCTCCACCCTCATCCGTTCAAATTTGCCTGGGACATGTTTGGGTCGAGGGATTGGAAGGGATGGGAAGGTTTAATCCCGAGATTGGCCGGGCGTGCCAAACAGACTCCATATAGCAATCCTGGGATATAACAATCCCATGGATCTTAAGACAATGCACTGACAACACCATCATTGCCTTGAAATCCATGCCATCCACCTTAATACCATTTAATCCCTTCCAATCCACTCGTCCAAACAGGCCCTTAGGTTTTAGGTTTAGGTTATAGGTTTTGGTTTTGGTTTTAGTTTAGGTTAAGGTTATAAGTTTAGGTTATAGGTTTAAGTTTGAATTAAAGTTATAGGTTTAGGTTTGAGTTAAAGTTTAGGGATTTGGGTTTGGGTTCGGGTTTAGGTTATAGGTTTTGGTTATGGTTATGGTTATAAGTTTAGAATAACGTTTAGGTTTAGGTTATGGGTTTTGGGATTAGAGAATAGGTTTAGGTTATAAGTATAGGTTTAGGTTGGGTTATAGGTTAAGGTTTAGGTTTAGGTTATAAGTATAGGTATTGGGATTTGAGAAAAGGTTTAGGTATAAGTATAGGTTTAGGTTAAAGTTGTAAGTTTAGATTTAGGTTATAAGTATAGGTTATAGGTTAAGGTTTTTGTTTAGGTTTAGGTTATAAGTATAAGTTTAGGGATTTGAGAATAGGTTTAGGTTAAGGTTATAAGTTTGGGTTAAGGTTATAAGTATAGGTTTAGGTTTAGGGTTTAGGTATAGGTTTAGGTTATAGGTATAGGTTTAGGTTTAGATTTATGTTTAGGTTAAGGTTTAGGTTAAAGGTTTTGATTTAGGGTTAGGGGTGTGGTACCTGGAAATACAGATATAAACACGGCCTGTCCAAATGGCCAGACCCTTCCAATGCTATCCATAGGAAATGGACAGCTTCATCATGGTCATAACAACGATTCCCACCTTCCAGGACCCCCGCTCATCCTGATAACTCCGATGCATATCTGGGTCTGCTCCATTAATCTCGAGCAAATACATAAATACGGCCTGTCCAAATGGCCAGGCCCTTCCAATGTTGTCCAGAGGAAATGGACAGCTTCATCATGGTCATAACAGCGGTTCCCACCTTCCCGAGGACCTCAGCTCATCCGGATAGCTCCGACGCACATTCGGGTCTGCTCCATTAATCTCGAGCAAATACATAAATACGGCCTGTCCAAATGGCCAGGCCCTTCCAATGTTGTCCATAGGAAATTGACAGCTTCATCATGGTCATAACAGTGGTTCCCACCTTCCAGGGACCCCCGCTCATCCGGATAGCTTCGACGCACATCTGGGTCTGCTCCATTAATCTTGAGCAAATTCATAAATACGGCCTATCCAAATGGCCAGGCCCTTCCAATGTTGTCCATAGGAAATGGACAGCTTCATCATGGTCATAACAGCGGTTCCCACCTTCCATGGACCCCCGCTCTTCCGGATAGTTCCGACGCACATCCGGGTCTGCTCCATCAATCTCGAGCAAATACATTTAAAAACAAGGTAGGCATCTATTTTTTTTATGAATGAAAACCAATCTTGAAGACTATTCATCGGGCAGTCCTTACAATGGATAGTAGTTGGACATTGAATAATTAAAAGCATTAACACTTCTGTTACTTTTTTGCCTATACACAAGATTCATAGGCTGAAAATTTACCATTGAGATCGTGTTTTATGTTCGGTTGGTAGAGACAGACAAGCTCTTTATACCATATGACGTACAACTGATGAAAATTTCAAGTAAATTGTACGAGGTTTATAATAATCTTAGAGATTAGAAAATTTTCAAGTATGTGCATTTCAGTCTGAGTTATTTCTTTAATCATGATAGCCTTGGGAGGGTTAATACGAGGAATGAGTTGATTGCAAGAGGCCTGATTAAAACTGTATTGGGTTATCTTGCCAGACATAATCATTTCAGGACCAGCAAGATAACCCAATATAGTTTTAATTGGCCTCTTACAATCAACCCATCCCTCGTATCAACCCTCCCAAGGCTATCGTCATTATAGAAATAACTCATACTGAAATGCACATACTTGGAAATTTTCTAATCTCCAAGATTATTGTAAACCTCGTACAATTTACTTGAAAATTTTATAACATGAAATAGTACATGAGTGAGAGAAGACAACGTAACCTTTTATATAGAAGCCAGAAATTGATAGGTTGGGATTGTCCTATCGAGGAGATTGTTGGGCGTAGTCCTTTGCTGTTGGGACAAACATGCATGGGTTTGGATTATTAGACCATGGACCCCATCTGTCATTGAAAACCAAGGATTAAAATGGTGTGACAATCTATATGTAGTAAGATATATATATATATATATATAAATCCCTTGTGTAGTATTTGTGGATAATGTGTAGTTGTGTACTATCATTTATACAAGAACATGTCTTGACTATATATGGACACACATGCTAAGACATACGTATGTGAGATTGGTGAAGCTAAATTGAAATGGATCACATTAACTCTACACTAATTTGATAAATCATAAACTAAAATCTATACTAATTTGATCTTCTAACTTTAGATCATTGGAAGTATAATAGATGGTTGAAATGCAGTACAATGATCAAAATTCAGCAAAAAGATGTCCATTAATCAAACTCTACAATAACCAAAACAATCTGGATTTGAGATTCCATTGGACTCTCTGGTAGGCGTTTCCCTTCCTTCATATAATTCTCAAACCAAAGATGGTTAACTATTTTTTTCCCAAATCCTTAGCCAGACTATATTTCCTGAGAAAGTAACTCATCAAACTCATCACTCAAACCGGTACTATAATTGATTCCTTCATTTCAAAACTCACCAAATGTGTCGTCGATTTAGACATTATCCCGACATAACTAGCACCAGTTTGATTGATGAGCTTGATGAGTTTAAACTTCTCTAATCTCCCAAGCTGGACAGCTAGATCAAATCTGTAATTAGGATCGGTAGCGACTTCAAGTGCATCCTCCAACATACCTCGAGATTCCAAGAAATGAGCCACATTATGGCAAGTAAAATACAGTTTTCAAGACTATTAGAATTCAAGACAAGTTCAACATAACACACATAAATAGGAAGAATCTCAGGTTCAGGATAGGGCAGCTGAGAAACTATTAGAAAAATACATAACCCAAATCATTGATCATAAGCGGAAACACATTAACAAAGCAAAGTATCTCAAAAGATGCATATATAGATTGTCTTCGTAACATTTTATTGCATGAAAATGACTATATCAGGAAAATTCTCATAGATATTACAATTTACAACCATAAGGGAGAAGAGGTTGGAAACTTAAAAAGGTTATTTACTATCAGACCTTTACAGTTTCGACATCAAGTAGATCAAACAGAATAAGAATGGGCAACAATAGAACTCAACAGTAATACAAGCTACCATTTCAATGGAATGATCAAATGGTTATACTATAAGTTTGCTATGTTTCAAAACATGTGGACCAGCTAGATGGCAACTTAGCAATTGAGTCGTCATTTCAAAACATGTGGAACATGAATACAACCAATTCTCCAATATTAAGAAATTCCTTCTTTTCTTTGTTTAGTTCCATTTTTCATGGGATCTAGACAACAACTCGATTGTTAAATTGTCTACAACGTACTAATGCAGTCTTAGCCATAGAACAAACTAGTCTAAGATGCTAGTGACATGGAACCAAATCTCATGTAATTCCGCATTTTACATGCCCACAAAATGCTTACTGAAAATACTTCAACTTCTCTTTCCTTTTCTATCCTTCTAAGGCATCTACAGGGGTTTCAGATGAAGATTTCATTTCTTATGTTAGCAAATGGCATGAAGTCGGAGCTTCATTCATAGGAGGCTGTTGCAGAATGACTCCAAATACCACCAGTGCAATGAATCCATTTTATCAACATCTCTGTCATGATTGACTTAAATTAAGGACTAACTTTGAGAGCTATAAATATCAATCGAGAAACTTAGAATGGTTGGTCAACATGAATCTGAATTTTCACTCTGTTGGTTCTGTTTAGACAATTTTTGAAGAAAATGGCATTTTTGTCATTTGTTAACGGCCCATTGTCTCTAAAACGACATTGCTGGTATTATTATTAAACCATTGTCTAACGGACCTAAATGTTTTCCAAAGCAATAAAACACAACTCCAAAATCTTCTCATCCAAACATCTATAAAGTTAGCAATCAGATTCAAATGTATAACCCATATGTTCAAAGACAAGAGGAAAATCAACATTAAAAATTCAATCAACTATTTAAAACCAGAACTGGACCATGAGCCATTTTTTTGCCACCGTTTAGTTCAAAGCAGTCCAACTGCCAGTTCCGCCTGCTATGTTCATGTGTAGTAAATGTTTTGGTATGCACAATGAGGGGACTTTTATGCCATTTACCTAAACAAGGATCATAGGCATCGAACATGGATGTCTAAAGAACTTGATATCAATCATGACAAAATGTTATAAATTCATACACATCAATCAGCACAAATAAAATTGAAGAGATATTGGCATCAGCCTTCAAACAAGGCAAGAAAATGATTCGATGCAAAGAAACCAAACCTAGATGATTCCTCATAGCAAAAAAAACTTGACTGCCAAGTTTGGCACTATGCCATGCACAATTGGTACCATTGCCATTAAATAGGCCACGAAAACCTTCAGTTCTCCATATATACTTCACATTGAATGTTTTTCAGTGCTCTATACAGTGGTTATAAATGCATATGAATGAAGAGAAAATAAAATTTTATTAAAAAAAATTCATCGCTTGCAAAAAATAACTTACGACTTATAATTTGAAAAAGGCAACTTTATTTAAAGATATTTTCCAACTAAAATTTCCATCAAGTGGTAAGAAAGTGTAGTACCTATTTCACTCTTTACAACACATCTATTGCAGGAATGGCCAAGTAGCCAGGAAGATGATGTTGGAACCATGGATGTTGACGAATCTCAGTAATTGTTATTAGGTGATCAAATCACTTGCTCCAACAGACAAATGGCTAGGAAGGGTGCATTTTCCACTCTGATGACAATGAAGGTAACAAGCATATAAAACAACTTGCATCCAAAAATACTACATGTATTAAAACAACAAGCATTTTCCAATCATGTTTCTTTCTCAGCATGCATAGACAACATCAGCATCCTCCACATATCTTTAACTGCATCTTAACAATAGTACCCACAGATTTTGTAGTTTCAGTCCTAAAGAATTCAGTTTAGCCAAGAGCAAGTGACAAAAAATAATGATGAAACCTTAGCATTCACAGCAAGAAGTGAACCATTGCCCCACTTATACAACCTGAAAACTTGATTACACTGCATTAACTTTGGGTCGGGGATCAAATATTTCCACAACATTCTATTAGCTACTTTAGACTGCTTTGGATTTTACAGTATATCTAAACTTGACAATGCTGCTTGATCTTTACAACACTTGAGCTACATTAAGTTTCACTCTAGGTTCCTATTTTCTCATAACAATCCTGGGAGCCATAGTAAGTGGGAAGTTAGGTGTTGTCTCTCTCTCTCCCTCTCTCTTCTTGTTGAGTTCCTGCTAATAACTGTTGTGGCCTGATTTTTGCAGGTTCCATTGGTTCAATACTATCAGCAACTTGCAGCTACCCTTTCAAGCCATGATACATGTTTCACCCTAGCTGTTGATTCTATGTTCTTCATGCATGAGAGACTACAGCAAGCTCGTTCTCCAATTTATGATTTCCATTTGCTATTGAAGTTCTCCTCATGGGAAATTATCAGCGTTTACCAAAATGCATAGAAGATATGGGAATTCAGAGTGCACTTACTGAGGCTGGCCAAGAACCAGCTTTAAAGAAGTTCAATACACTTCTAAGAGCTAAACTGCTAGAAGTTTCACTCCCTAAAGAAATTTCTAGAGTCACAATATCTGACGGTACTGCACTCCTTCGAATCGTTGGGAATTTAAGGTTCTTCTAACCTTGGGTTACAGGGGACATTTATCTATGTGGAGGATATTACATTTGGAGTTGCTTGTGGGTGAGAAAAGTGGTCTTGTGAAGCTTGAAGAAATGCGAAGACATGTCCTTAGAGATGATCTGGAGCGCAGAATGGCTGCATCAGAGAATCCGGTTTTTTATTTTGTATTTAGTTCTCCATGAGCTATGTGTTACCCTCATCATTGACACTGTTAGAAGGAAAGTTCAAGTGCTGCGCCAAGGCAGATGGAAAGATGTGATTCGTTTTGAGCCTATAACTGATGGCAGGATGGGCCAAGCAGGGAATCCTAGTTCTATGTAGTTGGGTCAAGATGTGGACTCTGATTCAGCTAGTCCAAAAACTCCTGGATTGAAGATTATGTACTGGTTAGATATTGACAAAAATGCTAGAGGTTTTGATTTAGGTTCACCCCCATTTATAGAACTCAGGTGGACCATACCATCTAAAATAATGTGAAGACATGCCTAAAACATATAAAAGCACTTTGTGGGGCCCATCTGAAATTTGGATGAGTCTGAAACTTGGTTTGACCCCTCATCCAAGTGGGACACACATAATGGATGGGCTGGATTTGTGATGCTCAATTGTTTTGTAGACTTGAATCCTTTCTAGATGAGAACTTATGTGCAGAATTTCTGGTTCCTAAAGCTGTTGATAGTTTATTGGAAAACAAGTGCAGAATGCGGTGGGTGGTTGTAGTTTGAGAATAGCTACAGTCCTGAATGTTCCGTGAAGCGTGTTCCCTCACCAAAACAAGTGCAGCTCATTATCTCAATATATACATGCATATCCCCATGGACATACAGGTCTAATTGGGGAATGGTGCAGATTTTGGGCTGACCAGATGAAGGATTCGGATCTAGCAGAGGCACCCCTGCATGCAACTCTACATCCCAGGTTCTCTACTGGTTACTTGTAACCGTGCTATTTATTTTGATAAAAATAAATTAATAAATAATGAGGCTATTTCAACTGTGTTCTTAAAAAAAAAAGGAAAAAAAAGGGAAAAAAAACAATCAATTTTATAGTACAAGAGGTCCTCCTTATATCAGTAGTCTAGCTCTATCTGGTGAGATATTATGCTGATATTCACTATCCCTCACTTGGCTGTGCATATACTGGTGTACTTGATTCTTGCCCACTTATAAAGAAAGGATAAAGAAAAGAGGGGGAAAAAAAGGAAACCTAGATAGAGCTGCTTTTCAGTTACTTGTGAAAGAAAGATTTAAGGGCTGCATAGAACCTTGAAAGACTTGGACCGGCGAATGGATGGATCAATCAGTAAAGCAGATGAATATGCCTTTTCTCTGCTTCACATTCCTCCATTGCCAAGAAAGCATCAACTTCGGAAATGTAGGCCTGTAGCGTTGAACTGGTTAATATATCTAGAATTTCATGAAAATTTCTCTATCATATTTTAGGAGCTCCATCACCCTAAACTTTCAAATTGATTAATTTTACTTTTTTCTAGATTTTTTACAAAGTGTTTCTTGAGAATTTTAAAGAGGAGAAATTGTCATGCCCTGACAGATCAGCACATGTATAAGCAGGGCCATGTTTTGGTGATCCAGTGCGATTGATCGATGAGTCCCACAAGTTGATGAATGATGAGGAATACCCAGAATCTTCCAGTTCGAAGATCCTAACCTTCGCTATGCAGTCCACAAAGATAACGATTAAAGAAAATTGAAACTGTCAGGACAGAAAATGCCAAAGATTGGATGGCTAGGAATTTCCAATCTAGAAGATTGGTGGGGCAAACACGATCCACAGGAGAGTATATCAGCTCAATGGTCTAGATTCTGGATCATTGAACCACGGTCCCACTTGACACTATCGATGAAATGGTTTATCACAACCCGGAAGCTCCTCCCAAAAAAGAAGAAGAAAGAAACTCCTTTACATGCAGCCAATTAAGTGCATAATCACTCGTGCATTTATATAGTTTTCTGTTCATGTCACAATTTATTGCACTCAAGTTCATACATGTGGGGCCAGTTCACTGGTCCAGACTATTTCAGTGGGATCCACCATGAAAGGACATGTCCCAAAGAACTACCATATTTGAAGATTCTAGCTATCCAACCTTTGGCCCTTTTCCACCCCCCACCGAATAGGAAACTCCTTTAAACTTTGGGGCTACCGAGAATATGGCTTATATTGCCTACTTAGCAAACAACACTAAGAATTCATTACCTGAACATTGTATTCTTCAGCAGCCATTAGAATGATCTCTGATCCAAAATCCATTAAATGTGGAATTCGATATGCTTGGAAAAAGACAAGGGTTGTGGAGAGTAGTCCATCCTTTGCAGGAGCCACCTAATGGACTGCAGAAGCTTGCTAAGTACACATAAGCTTCTGCAGTCCATTGCTAAGTCATCCATTGCTAATGTTTAATATTGCAGAAGGTTTGTTTTACTAAATTTTGAGTTGTGGACTAAACCCACATCCATTGCTAAGTAGTATAAACTGTGATATTAGACCTCCAGGGTCTAGGGAATTGTGGTTACTGTTGTTTCCTAGATTTTGGTATATGTTTCCAATAAACTAAAAAGGCATTTCTTTTACTCTGAAGTTAGGGGTAGCTTCCTAGGTTAAAGTTTAAGGTTTATTCAATTGCTCAAGAAGGTCTACTCCTTTACTACCCTCTGCTCACGGATCCAAATAAGGATATCATAGAGATACAAAACTTAGGGTAGAAAATGGACAACTCCTTGTCTGGACACACAGTTTGCATCCAATCAATTAGGCCCTTGAAATTGTCATGATCAAATCAAAATACCAGTTCTTCCACTATTGTTATTAAAAATATAAAACTCAGTTAGAGAACAAAACATTTCTGGTATCTTATGTCTTGACTCTTCTCTACATAATGGTCCTCTATTTAGGAAAAAGATAGCTCCAACTCCAATAAACAAGAGCAAAAATAAGACTTAATCATGATTTCCTTCTTTTTATCAATTTAAACATGAAACACATAAATAAATTGCTTGGACACTACTAAGGTGTATTTTGAACATGAATTCTCAATAGACGACTCAAAAGAGAAGAAACTCATGAGCACAATACAAATCCTAAAAATGAGTATCAACCCAACAGAAATATCATGATAAGCATAGTTTCCTACTAAAGCTAACTAAATAAAGAAGTAGCACCATTAACCAACCTAATCAGGTCCTAAAAAGGACCACCTAGCTAGCAAAGAGATCTAGATGTATATAAAATTTTAATGGCCAATGTATGGGCCAAAGGTGAGAGATATTGAAAATATCAGAGTTGGCTGAAGAATAAAACAACACAAATTGCCACATGGTATTAACTTACAACCAGGACAGATCATCTAAATCAGTAAGAAAATCAAATGTTAACACCCATAATTTCTAATGCTGCAAGTGTCCATCATAAGCCACTTGCAGGCACTCACAACCTGGATGGCCAGGGATTTATAGGATTAATAACATTAAATTTCTGGCATTCACCCCATTGTTTGAATGGCCAGGGATTTACCAATGGGATACATTGTTCGCACAAATATCATCCTAATCTAAAACTTCTGTGGCCCTACAAAGTTTCTGGCATTCAATCCCCATTGTTTCCTACGGCATGGTCCACCTAAGTTTTGGATCTTGAGAAATGGCGTGGATTTCTCACGGTGGGCCCTCTTGATAATGAGACAGGGCAACATGTCGAGCTGGCCTATTCATCATTTGCCCTAGACAACCACCTTAGGATTTTAAACCCGAGCCTTGACAATTTTAGGGATTTAGACCCTGCCCTACAGGTTAGGCTACCCTAAATCGGCATTGAGATTGAGAGAGATTGAGAAAACGAGAGGGAGGAGAGAGAGAGAGAGAGAGAGAGAGAGAGAGAGGGAGGGAGAGAGAGAGAGAGAGAGAGAGAGAGAGAGAGAGAGAGAGAGAGAAATCATTAATAGATTTGAGCCTTCAACCACACGATTCGAGAGAGAGTGAGATGGCATGCGTGGGTAGGGCGGCTGGTCGACAATGAGAATCTTCAGTGGGGATAGAGAGAGACAATGTGAAGAGAGATCGAGCAAGGAAGAGAGAAAGAGGAGGGAGGAAATCAACAGGAAGAGAGAGGAGGGAGAGATCTGTTGAAAGGCAGAGAGGAGAGAGGGACTAAGGGCGCGCGAGAGAGGGAAGAAAACGGAATGGCTACTCCACCATGATGTATGTGGGCTAGTGGTCGGTGCTCTGTAGGCTGCACCATGATGTATGTGTTTCATCCATTCCGTTCATCCATTTTTACGGATCATTTTAGGGCTTTATCCCAAAAATGAGTGGGATATAAATCTCAAGCTGATCACACCACAGGAAAACAATATTGATTGGCTATCCACCATTAAAATCCTCCTAAGGCCCACTGTATTGTTTATTTGACATCTAATCTATTGATTAGGTCATACAGGCCTAGATGATGGGAAATAACAAAAATCAACTTGATCCAAAACTTTTATGGCCCCCAAAAGGTTTTTAATGGTCTGTTTCGACAAGGAAACAAAGGTATTTTGTTTGGGAAAATAATCTTATTTAAACATAACAATGAAATAATTATAAAGACAACCGTCATACTTTATTGATTCTGAATTCATTTACATCCTCTGATATCCCTTGATTCTAAGATAGCTTACAAAGAACTCATTACAAATGTCAATTGTTATAGCTAAATATAATTTTCTACGGCAAGATAACGGCAATGATCTCAAATCATCTCCAATGACTTAGGAGGAATAGACAAGTCGATCAACGATCTTCAAGAGAACGAAGATTTCGTAGCATTTCGATGCTATTTTTGGTCATCTCCTAAAACTTAGGAGGAATACGACTCTTCGTCAATGATTCTTCCTTTCTCTTGATCAAGAAGAGCTTGAAGCTTTGAGGACTCCAATTATTCCGAGGACTCGAATCATTCCGACAGCATTTCAGCTCATTGCTGTTAAAAACTGCCAAGCAATAAGTTTGCGCGGGTCCGCGCAAACTATATGCTTTAGCGCGACTCATGAAACCATAAAAAAGCACTCTGCCAGCCTTGTCTTGGCGCAAACTTTCGAGTCCAATACTCCTTTGCGCGCGGTCGCGCAAAGCGGAGAGTCCGTACTCACACCTTCTGTCTTCTCTTTCGTCTTTGCTTCACTTCTGAAATCTTCGAACCCCTTTTTAGAGAAGGAACGGGGTATTTATAGACATTTTCACCAATGGAAATCTCAGATCTGGTCGATGTGGGACAAAAATATCATCCAACTATTTTCATCACATCATTATAGACTTTCGTGGACACGCGCAAACAATATACTTTTGCGCGGTCACGCGCAATCCTTCAATCTCGCGCAAACCTTCTTCTTTCCTTAACCCGCGCAATCCTTACACTTTCTGCGCGTTTTTTCGCACAAGTATTTCTCTTTGCGCGACTCATGCAAAGTGGTCTTCAAGTTGTTTCTTTGATGTTTAAAATCGATTTCTTGATCTTTCTTATCTTTCACTTCCATGCTTATTTTATGCCTCAACAGATGCCCCTTGATCCGTTCTTTGTTTATTTCGAAAATCAAAGAAAAGGATCAAACTATTCCTTTCTTCCAAGGTTTGCGCGACCTCGCGCAAAGTCCTACTCGAGTCCGTACTCGCCATAAAGCCTATAAATAGTCCAACGACTTAGTCATTTTCACGAACTGCTCTCTGCTGGAACTCTGCTCTGGCGATTTGCTTCAGCGCAAACCTCCACTTTACGCGACTCCGCCCAAACTGTTTCACTTTGCGCGACGTCTTCTGAACTTAGAGCTTTCACAAGAAACCATATACTTTGCGCGACCTCGCGCAAAGTATTCTGTACTTAGAAAATTTTCGAACTTTTTCCAACACTTAGCCATTTTCTGACTCTGTCATCTGTCTTTCTTTATGGCTCGTATTAAACAAACTGCTCGTCTGTCGTGTCTCCTTCAAACTCGCCTCCTTCTGACCAACCACCTGCTAAAAGAATAAAAACAACTTCCAGAAATCCAGCTTACTTTAAAGAACCCGTTCTTCCTACTTTCGATTTCTCTGATCGCATTAAGTCTTTACCCTCTCCTATTCATAGATCCATCTCCTTGGGAGATATTAAATGCCCGCCAAAACATGGAAGGGAATATGACTGGGATGAATGGCTCAAGACCACAGCCCACATTCGTACCGACAGTGAGAGACCCCCTCCTCGTGAAGATACTCCTCCACCTTCTCGCTTGAAGAAAACTCGCCGCAATAAGGCGAAAGAGTTTGCAGAAAAAATTAAAGAACATAAGAAGAAACGGCTTCAGAACTCGTGGGATTCAGTACGAGTCGTTGAAGGGGTCATGAAGTTTGACAACCCTCATGCGGAGGGCATGATAATCATTCCAATCAAGGTATATTGCCATCAGTCTATGCTAGACTGGAACCTAGAGATTGTGTTCATGGCGAAAGGTGATGTACACCGAATCATGGGCCTCAAGAGAGCCCCGAATCTTAGAAGGCACTATTCAAGCTCGAAGCCGCGACAAAATGTCGGAGAAGTTCGTCCCATGATCTTCTTAACTCCCTTCTATAGTCCTCATGATCTCTTTCCTTCTCATTTCTACGAAACGGTGCGACAATGCTTCGAGATCGCGAACAACTCTGGGGACAAGCAGAATTCCGTGTCAGGGGTTTGTTGACTGCTCGCCGTTACTATTCCGAATGGGCGGAGGCCATATTGCTAAAACATACGAGCACTCTTGCAAAGATCGGGCTTTATGATGCAATAGAAGTAACCTCAAAATACTTCTACAGAGAACCCAATATTCTGAAAGGCTTCCTTGAATATTGGTCACCTACAACCAACTCCTTCCATTTTCCTTATGGCGAAATGAGCATATCTCTTTGGGACCTTCATCGCATAGCTGGTCTCACAATCACAGGCAAATTCTATGATGAGTTTATTCCTACCAACAGAGAATTAGCCTTCGTATCTTCTCCAGACCGCAAGCCTTCCATCTCTGAGACCACCATAGAGCTATTCAAAGAAATGGGCAAATTTCCCAACTTCCACAAAATTCCCCCCCTACAATGGCTAGCTCATTTCTCTAGAGGTCTCAGGTATTTACCAATTTGATCATTATTTTCTTCTTTATATTCTTATTATTTCACCATTCCCGTATATTAACCTCCTTCATTTTCTTTGAAGGTTTCGTGACTGCCGCTCGAAAGAATTGACTAATCTTCGAGATACGATAAGAGGAAAGCCAGAATATAGCCCTTTTGGAGAACTTGCGGCATTCTTGGCTTACTGGCTAAGCTTGGTTGTATTGCCCAGCTCCAAGTGGGCAGTCTTTGTTAGATCCCATCTTGTCTTTGTTGTAGCTGGCGCTTTAGCAGAGGGTCATAAATATTCTCTTGCTCCTCCTGTATTATGTTCTATCTACAAGGCCCTTGGAGAAATAGCTACACACGTAAAAGACCCAACTCTGGGAGCTTCATCTGCGCATACTTCTTGGCATTATTTTACGGGGTGACTTGGAGTTTATTTCCCTTAGACTTTCGAAGTTTCTGAGCAAGCATATTCACATCCTTCTCATCTTCCACTCTGGTTCTTTCAGCACAGAGCAATGGCTAGAAGAGCATATGAGTGGGTTGCAAATAAGATTCGGGATGATGATCAGATAAACTTCTTTCAGTTCCGCCTTTATCGCTATCCTGCCGAGACAGACATGGTGGACAACGAAACTCTTACTGCAGCAGAGAGAGCTTTATTCTTTTCTATTCGCTCATGCAGTTTGCCTCTGCGGGAAGGGACAAAATTTTGGAGAGAACCTTACTACCCCAGTCGTTTTGCTCGTCAATTTGGTTATGATCAAACTGTGCCACAAGACTGCGGGTTGGTTACCAGACAAATGCGCTGTTATGGAACTGGTCCTCTTAACTGGGCCATGATATGGAAACAATTCTTGAATGGTACGTGTTGGCTCCCTCTTCATAATTCCAAGTTGTGATCGCATAGTTCGTACATCATATAGGCTGGATGCGATGGTGGGATCACCAATCATATCTGATCAACAAATGCTTGCCGAGATTCTTCTATCTTTCTTCATCCACCCGGTGAAGGGTAGAAATTTAGAGAGCGGAATTGGCTATATTCCCTGAGAAGAGCCATGCATCTCATCCTGGAGAGATTTGTAGAAAGATATCATTGGAAGATCCCATCCATGAAATCAAGCCCATCAACACTTTGGATGGCTGGTTTGCCCACCTGAGATTTGAGAGAATTTGAGAAATCTCGTCGGGATTCTTCAAACCAGGCTGCAGATAATGCTGAAGGTACATCTTCTCCAATTCCTGCAGAGACTGCAGTGGTTCAAGAAGGACCGGCTGTTGGTACTTCCACATCTCCTCCACAGCCCCTTGGTCCTAGTCCATCTTCTCCGATGACTAGATCAAGAACGCGTTTACAATCATCATCCCCTATCCCTTCAGAAGGAACTCGTCCAGCCTCTGCTTCTCCTATAGTCCAAGAGCTTGCACCGGAGAGCAGTCAACCCGTTTCTTATAAAGGGAAGCAAGTTATCGTTGAAGAAGTTGACGAAGAAATTTTGGGAGATGAAAGCTTAACTTCATCATCAAGTACAACTGAATCTTCGCAGGATGAAGATAGCGGAAATAGTGATAATGGCGAAGATAAAGACGATGACTTTGAAGAAGGTGAAGTTGATATTGGCGAAGAAGAGGAAACAACTGCGAAAGAAATTGAGATAGAATCTTCTCCTGCAACTGCTAAGACTCCTTCTAGCATTAATGTTCCTGCTAAATCTCCTGCAGCTGAGGAAGATGAAGAGGAGCCTTTAGATTATGGAGAATATGGGTATTCACCAGGTAAAAGAAAATTTTCATATACATATCTTGATTTATATTATAACAACTATTATTTATTTAAAATTATTGCATCTCCCTTTTTTAGGTGCCCAAGTTGCAGAAGTAGGTACTATCTCTTCAGCGAGCCCTCTTGTGATATCTTCACCAAGAGCATCTGTAGTTCCATTGGTAGTACAGAGAGTAGTGGCTCGTGAAATCATATTTTCTACAGAAACTACTGACTTGCCAACTCCAGCTACCAGAGATTCTAGTACGGAAGCTAGGGCACCATCTTTCGCTGATATGGTGGGACTTGGTCCTTCCATAGCTCAAAGAGCTTCTCCTTCTGTTAGTCGTGTTCCAGTGACAGGTATATATATGCACTGCCTATTGTCACTCAAGGCTATATATATTTCATAATAATATATTAAATATCCTTCTTCTTTTACTATAGGAACTTATCCCTGCAGCGGTGCGGCTAGTTCTGATTCTGTAACCACTACTTCAACTATCATCCTTTGCAAACATTCCTGCTCACAAAATGCTTATGGTGAAACATTCTCTGTTAGCAATAATCCATATCTTCAGAAATCCTGATCAGTGGTCGGATTTGGATGTTGCTATAGAAATTTTGGAAAGCTCTGCTAAGATGGCCAGAATCAACATATCTCCTTTGCGGGATTCACTCCTCAAATTTCGTGATTTCGTAATTTCTTTGGCATCGGTAGAGAATGTTACAATTGCTCCTGAGATTTTAGAGTGTAGACGGCAGTTGGCTTCATCACAAGAACAAGCCCTTCTGACAGCTTCATCGATTTCTAAACTTGAACAAGAGCATATAATTCTTCAGGATCAATTAAAAATTCATGTTGATGAAAGCAAGACTATTCAAGACCGCATTGCAATTTTAAAGGAAGAAATCTTGCAAATTGGAGAAGAAGAATCATGAACGAGGTTTTAATCATTCAGATATTGAAGAGAAAATACAGTGAATGCTCAATCTATTGATGTTGAAAAATCCGCACAACTTCAAGGTAAAGAAATGATCGCTTCTTTGGAGAATAAGCTTGTCATGCGTTCTGATCATGCGAGACTTATTTTTGAAGAAAAATCTAGACATGATGCAACTTCAGTAGCGCAATTGAAAGAAGATTTGCTCAGATATTCAGAAGCAATGGGAATTACAGAGGATCTTTGAATCATGTAATTTTAAACATGTGATATTTGCTTTCGTGTTTCTTGGATGTAATTTATCATATATCTCATGATAGTATTTTGGGATGTTTTATGATGGTATATATTTTCTATCTTGCATATTGATGATACTTATACTAGTATTGTCAAATTATATTTATATGATAATTTTATTATACTTATATTTTTATCAATATTATCAAGTTATATTTATTCTCTATATAATAATTTCATTACACATTTTTTATAATTTCTTAACCTTTTATGCTTTGTTAGTATGGGATCTTCTAGGTGAATATTTAAATTGGCGGTGCTAAGTTTCAATTCAATTAGCCACACGCAGTTTATGCTCATGAGTAGTGGAGCGTGTGCACACACACAGTTTAAGCTCATGAGTAGTGGAGCATTTATGGGTCTTATGTGATGGCCACTGTAACTCTCTAGAGTTCGCTTTTGGGCTTCTCACTGCCTTGAGCTCACGGTCACGGTCCATCAGAGGGGCCCATTGACGCTACTGGACGGTGAACCGTTGGATTTACGCGCACAGGTTAGCCACGGTAACTCTCTAGAGTTCGCAGGCTCGCAAGGCTACCTTTGGGCACCAAATCTAGGGTCGCCACCCATCAATGAGTAGGTTTAAGCCCTTCCTCACGAGTTACTACTTGAAATCAAACCCTGAGACCTGGAGGGTCTTACGCACGGTTGGCATAAAGCTCGCACCGCGGCCCCCGTTTTTCTTCGTCTGCAAGGTCGAGCCCATTCATAGGAGGGCATTTTCATCCGTTCCCGTATGCCGCTGCCGGAAGCTATGGGACGGCATGGGAATTACGGTGACTAGTCTTCGCGGATTTATGGCCTTTTAGGCTTTGAATCCTTGACTTCGTCAGCTACCCGCATAGGTGCGCACGATGGTCTTCGCGGGCTTTTTAGGGCCACTGACTCCTCGCCGCTGCCCGAATGGCGATCTTCATGGGTCTTACGTATAGTTGGCCGGCTCTTTCAGAGCTTAATCCTTTGAGAGCATATTATTATTATTATTATTATTTTTTTTTTTTCACGAGCTTGATCTTTTTGATTTTGCTCAATTTTGGCTCTTTTAGGATTTTGGCTTGGCTATACTGCCTCTTTGATTGATATTGATATATCCTTGCTTTTGATAATATCTTCAAGAAAATCCATGCCTTGTAAGGCAATATATATATATGATCATCATCTTTCGCAAATATAGTAAATATTTAAATATCTTCAAGAAGATCGATGCTTTGTAAGGCAATCTAATTCTCAGCTTAGATAATATCTTTAGGGAATCTTAAGAATTTGTGCCTGTAAGGCAATATAACTTTGTCAATCTTCAAGAGAATCTTCAAGAATTTGTGCCTTTCAAGAATTTGTGCCTTGTAAGGCAATATAACTTTGTCAATCTTATTTGATGATGATGATCATATATATATTTTCCAGATTTGCTGCTTTGATAATTGACATGCTTGTGAATTTCTTTTTTATAGCTTCTTTTTGTTGGTATATAGACATGATCTTATTCATCTTTGCCCCCTTTTGATACAGAATCATTATGCCGATAACATTCTGGGTCAAAATCCACATCTCTATCTTTAGGGATAGTATTTTTTGATGAAACGGGCATTGACAAGTACACTGATACCCTGTCCTTCTTGATTTGTGATTCTATATGCCCCGTTGGAGTATACTTCTTTCACCACATATGGACCGTCCCATTTAGGCTCGAACTTGCCCCCTGTCCGGCGAGTGACCATTATAGGTCTTTTCAACATTAACACCATATCCCCTTTTTTGAAAGAACGGTATTTAACCTGTTTATCAAATGCAGCTGATGTTCTGGCCTGATATGATTGCAACCGCTGCTGAGCTGCAAGACGTTTCTCATCGAGTAAGTCTAATTCTTTCAGCCTTATTTTTGCATTTTCATCATCTGTTATAGACTGGTGCACTGCCACCCTGAGTGATGCCACTTGTATTTCAATTGGGATAACTGCCTCCATACCATAGATTAATGAATATGGTGTCGCCCCTTCTTTGTACGATGAGTGGTTCAGAGGCCCATAACGCTTCTTGTAACTTTTCATCCCAATCGTGCTTATTGCCTGTCACCGTTTTCATCATTATTTTGACAATCGTTTTGTTAAACGCCTCTGCTAATCCATTGGCTGGAGGATAATAAGGTGTTGAAAAAGAATGTTGGATGCCGAACTTCTGACATAACTTTTCCATGCCTCTATTTTTAAAAGGGGTGCCATTATCAGTGACGATCTTCTTCGGAATACCATGACGGTATATTATAGCATGACGGATGAAATTGACCACGTCTTTCTCTTTAACACTACGCAAGATGCGATCGCTTTCCTGGTCCATTTGGAGAAATAATCATGTCTGTCGCTGTAATATACTTGTTTTCCTTTGGATGAAGGAGGATTTATAGGACCAATAACGTCGAGTCCCCAGGCTGAGAAAGGCCAAGAAGCAACAGACTGATGTAATTCTTCCAGAGGAATATGTATTATATCTCCGTGTATTTGACATTCATGACATCGCTTTGCATATTCTATCGCATCTTTAAACATAGTAGGCCAATAATAACCCATTCGATGCACTCTGTGGCATAAATTCCGACCAGCTTGATGTGCTCCACATTCACCCGAATGTGCCTCCTGCAGCATTTGGTTTGCTTCTTGTTTGTCCAAGCACCTTAACAGCATTCCATTATAAGATTTTCTATATAATACTTCGCTGCATATGACAAATTTTCCTGATCATTTAATCATTGTCTTTGTGCATTATCTTCTGGCAAGATATTATATTTAAGATAGTCAACAAAAGGCTGACGCCAGTCATTCATTGTTACCTCCAAACAGGATATTGGCAAAATTTCAACGGTTTCTTCAATAACTTCTGCAGATGGCAGGAATCTTCTTTCTTCTATAGTTACCTGAAGAGGACTTCGGTTTGTGCAGATAAACCGTGCTAAACTCCATAAAGCATCTGCTTTTGCATTCTCCGACCGCGGTATGTGTTTAATTTCCACATAATAGAACTGTTCAAGCAACTGTTGTGCCTTCCGATAATAAGGCAAAAGTTCCTCTTTCCTTACTTCAAATTCTGTTGTTAATTAATTTACAATCAATTTAGAATCTCCGAAGATATGCAATGATTTTACTTCCATTTGCTGTGCTATTTCCATTCCGATGATAAGAGCTCTGTATTCAGCTTCATTGTTTGTGCACGCGATACCCAATGTGAAAGAGTATGGTAACAAATCGCCCTGCGGTGTAATGAATATCACTCCGCCCCCAGCTCCCGATACTCGAAAGCAAAGACCATCAAAATACATCTCAAAGATTCTGAGATTCACCAACATAACTGTTCATCCGGGAATTCATCATTGATTTCCTCATTTTCTACTATAGGATGTGTTTGCGAAAGTCCGCATATAGCTTGTCCTTTTTGATCGCTTTCGCAGAGCTTATACGAAATAGTATATTCCGATAACAATAGCATCCACTTGGCTAATCTTCCATAACATTGGCCTGGTCATCAAGAACTTTATCTGGATCTGCTCTTGAGATCGAGTTATATCATGGGAGAGACAATAATGCCTCAACTTTTGCAACGAATACCAACGCCAAACATTCTTTTTCAATTGGAGAATAATTGAATTCGCCCCATCGTGTTCGGCTTAAATAATAAAGAGTCTCTTTTTTCCTGCCGTTTACACAGCTGTGCAACAAAGCACCCAAAGAATTTGTAGCGGCAGATGTATATAAGATAAGTGGCTTACCTTTTACTAGAGTACATTAACACCTAAGCAAATGCTTTTAATAATTCTTTAATTGAATCGAAGGCATTCTGGCAAGCCTGATCCCATACAAATTCTGTATCTTTCTTCATTAACCGAGAAAATTGCTGACACCTTCCTGCAAGGTTCGAAATGAAGCGGCGAATGTATGCCAATTTTCCTTGTAAGCTTTTTAATTCCTTCAACGTCGTTGGTGGCGGCGTATTTTGAATAGCTTTAACTTTTTCTGGATCAATTTCGATTCCTCTGTGCCGTATCACAAAGCCGAGGAATTTGCCGGAAGACACTCCAAATGCACATTTAGCCGGATTCATCTTTAATTGCTTCTTTCTGAGTCGTCGGAAGACCGATGCTAGATGTTCGCGGTGCTCTTGATGATCTCCGGATCTGACTACCAAGTCATCAACATAGCATTCGACATGTTTATGCATCATATCTTGGAAGATATTTTTCATTGCCCTTTGATATGTTGCCCCAAAGATTTTTGAGACTCAAGGGCATAACTTTATAACAATAAATTCCAAGCGGCGCTTCTAAATGCCGTTGCCTCTTCATCTTCGTGCCATCCTGATTTGATTATATCCTCGCATATCCGTCCATAAAGGACATGATAGCATATTGAGTAGTGCTATCGATTAGTAATTGTTATCGGAGAGGGAAATCGTCTTTTGGACATGCCTCATTCAGATCTCTGAAGTCAATACATACTCTAATCATCCGTTCTTCTTTTCACCGAACAATATTTGATATCCATTTGGGATATTTAACTTCTCTGATGAACCCAACCTTTATTAACTTATTTACTTCTTTTTCGATTAACGGAATTAGGTCTGGGTGAAATCGCCTTTGTGCTTGCTTTACTGGTTTCTTTTCTTTGGAAATATTTAGTCGATGCATTGCTACAGAGGGTTCCAGTCCCGGCATTTCTTCATATGTCCAGGCGAAAACATCTTTATTTTCCTTAAGAAGTTGGCCATATTTCTCAGTTTCCTGATCTGAAAGGCTAACGCTGATGAATGTGTTCCTTGGCTCTTCTGCTGTTCCTAGGTTTATTTCTCGCAGGCCATCTATTGTCGGTTGCCCCCCGTCTTCTAATTGCCTTGGAGCGGTTTCAGGATATTCAATTACCTTAGTATCTGGTGTAGCTGAGGTCATGTTAACTGATACTATATTTACTGCTGATTCTGCTCCCAATCCTTGGAATTTTCTTCGCTTTTCCTGATTAACCCCGAGAGGGATCTGAATTCCTTTCCCATGATTCAAGCCGGTGGGTTTGTTACAATCAAAACCCATATTTCTCATGATTTTCTTGCTTGCTACACTGTATTTTCTCAAATTTTGCGATGCTAACTCTCCATGATATATATTGCTTATATTTTCATCCTTCACTTCTGATGCAGCGTGAAACTCTATTAGTTCAGGATATTTAACACTGGCTTTGACTTGAAATATTCTTGGAGCGGCTGCAAATGGCTTACATCTTTCGATATTGGGTAACGGCACTGTGTAATTGGACTGTAAGACTTTCAGCTGTTCTGTCGACAATAGTGTCAACGGCGGTTGTCCCGGTTGTCTCAAGCGCTTTGGTACAAAATAGAATTTCTTTCTTGCTTCTGCAGACCCAGAAGATTCTGCTTTTTCTTCTTTAACTTTATTTATCCTGGCATCTTTTACGATTCTCTTTCCATCATCATTTCTCATTTCTTCAGAGAAACATTTATAATAGCTAGCATCCGCAAAGAAAGACTCAGCTTCTGTATAGGGTTTTGCATCAGCCATTACTTTACACTGCACCCCATCTTTACAGTATTTGAAGCACTGATGTAGAGTAGAAGGTATAATATTGTACTGATGTATCCACGGCCTTCCCAAGAGAAGGTTATATGTCGTTACAGCATTTATAACGTGACATACAACAGTAGTAATTAATTCTCCTACTTCTAATGTCACCGTAATTTTACCGAGTGCGCGTTGTCCATCTTGATTGAACCCTTGTATCATCATCCCACTCGGGCGCAAGTCTGAACGACGAAAACCCAATTTAGTAATCATTGAGAGTGGCAAAGATTTACTCAGTGGACCCATTATCTATCATAATCCTTTTTATCTTCTTGTCACAAATGTATCCTTCTATCATCAATGGCCTGTTATGTTCCTTTTCGCCAATTAAATCGTCATTAAGAGAAAGATATTACTGGTAGACAATTCATCTTTTCACTGTTCCTTTCATTCTTCATTTCACAAGAAAAGTTTCTCTTACATCATGATC
This sequence comes from Magnolia changhungtana, assembly GCA_030180095.1. NCBI lineage: Eukaryota > Viridiplantae > Streptophyta > Magnoliopsida > Magnoliales > Magnoliaceae > Magnolia > Magnolia changhungtana. The sequence continues at coordinate 525,602 of JASAUF010000583.1, read as the reverse complement.
GACAATGCTTGAATCAAACTTTGTGAAATTCTTCCGATAATTTGAGTGCATCATAAATACTTAATCGAGCTTTGTATACCCTTTAAGTGGTATCGACTACATCATAAGCCACTTTTGTCACCGCATTTCCATTTTTATTCTTGTCTTCATTCGTCTTTCAATCACTTCTTTCCTTATGATTCCTGTTTTTGCTTTACCGACTTGTTACTTGCTTCCCCGATCGCAACATAATCATTGTTGCATTTCTTGTTGACCTTTCCTTTTTCATCCCCCGCGTGCTTTCTTGTGTTGACAATACATTTATCAGTTGCCTTTGCATTCTTTTCTTTGTTCATGGTTATTATGTCACCTCTATTTATCATTCGCTGTATAATGCATTTTAACGTATAACAATTTTCTGTCGGATGCCCCACTAGGCGATGATAACGGCAAAAGTTTCTTTCTCGAGTCCTCGTCATATCTTCAGGACGTTTTGGTTCTGGTAATTCCAAGGTACCTGCTTTTAACAATTGTTGCATCATAGGTACCACATCTTCTTTATCAAACTCAAATCCTTCATGTGAATTGAGCATTCTGAGCTTTTTTCCACTGTATCTATCTCTTGATTGATTCCAGCCTTCTTTTCCTTCTGGCCTTTTATCTCTTGAACCTTTTGCGTCTTGATTCTTCTTATCTCGATCGATGGTGTTTACAGTTGTCCTACCAGGTATTCTTCTCGACAGTTTCATGATGAAATGCGGGCATCTTGCGAGTCATCGCCCAATGCATGGGCTTTGGTAGCCAAATCACGGAAGGTTCCGATATCGTTACGGTGAGTCCAAACGCGATTCCTGTTTCCATAGAGTTCAGACACATTTTGACTTGTTCCTTTTCTTCCGGCAACTGCCTGCATGATGCCCCCAGTGTCTTCCATCTGTCTATGAATTTTTCGACTGGTTCTACTTCTCGTTGTCTTACTGAAGCTAGTTCTATGATGCTAACATCGTGCTCTGACGAAAAGAAGTTTGACATGAAAGCATCTTGCATTTCTTCCCATGTTCGTATGGACCCTGGTGCCAAATTTGAATACCATCTGAAAGCTTTACTCGTTAACGATGACCCAAATAAGCGTAAGCAATATTGAGGTATCGTGGAGAAATTTCCCATGCTGGTGATGAAATGCATCAGGTGTTCTTCCGGTGATCCTTCCCCATTAAATTTCTGAAAATCTGGATGCTTAAAATTGGCTGGGAATGGAACATCCTCTACCTCTCTTGGGTAGGGTGTTCGGTATCTGAAACGACCGGTGTTTAAGCGCTCCCTTTCTATTCTGACCGCTTCTTCGACAACTTGTCTTACATTATCTTGTGTTATGGCTCTTGTCACCGGAACGGATCCTCGGGATCCTATCCCCTGAGGACGGGAACCTTCAGGTTGGTTCTCTTGTCCATTTGTTGCTCCCATCATGGGTGGAGCCATTATTTGGGCTACATTATGTGCCAGAGTTGTCAGAGCTTCTCTGAGATTCCGGCATTCATCCATTAGCACCCTTTGTGCCTCCGCATTTGATCAACACATTCTTCAGTAGTCGGTCTATTTCCTTGACCTGTCTCTGCCATGTATACCGCGGCCTCTTGACTGTTCGTCGAAGTTGTTATTGGAGTAAAACGAGAGTATGTTGACGTAACAGGACTTGTAAAGAGGGGAGGAATTGGAGTCTCGTTTGATTCCTGTGTGTTTCCCGTGCTTTTAACCGATTGAGGTGATACAGCTATAGGCGAGCTTGTTTGTGGTGATATGGGCACCGGAGATCCTATCATCGTGCTTTGCCTTTCTCATAAGTTTCCTTGTCCATTTGGTCTTCGGGGCGACCAAAGCTGGAAAATCTTGTGACGAGAACTGCGTAGTAGCTTGTTCAGGATAAATTGCCGGAGGAGCGAGCTCAGGTTTTCTTCTTGCTATGCTCCGCGTGATTGGTCCCTCAGCTCTTAGTGCAAACAATTTTGCTTTGCGGTTTTTTAAGGTTTTTGCTTTCGTCTTTCTAGACAAGACCAAAGTCCAGTTTTCATCACTCTCTTGTGGTTGAGGTGAAACGGAAATGACTCTGTTACTGGAATCACTTTGCGCTTGCTTGTAGTGCTTGCTTTCGTACGCTCAGGAATTTGGTTTGGCGCATATTCAATTATGAACCCAGTGGCGATAAATCGGAAGTTCACTTTTCTCGCGATATTAGCCATTAGTAGTGTTGTGTGATTGAATTCAGGTACCTTCAATAATAAAACATACTTGAAATTAGTACATGAAAGATTAAGTAAACTATCTTGGAGATGAAGGGGAGGATGTTCCCACTGAGAGTCGCCATTTTGGCGTCAAATAGACGCCAAAAATAGTGACGAGAGTCTTGCAACTTTCCCAATGTTAATGTTAAATAAGATATGTTCCCCAGCAGAGTCGCCATTTTGTTTCGACAAGGAAACAAAGGTATTTTGTTTGGGAAAATAATCTTATTTAAACATAACAATGAAATAATTATAAAGACAACCGTCATACTTTATTGATTCTGAATTCATTTACATCCTTTGATATCCCTTGATTCTAAGATAGCTTACAAAGAACTCATTACGAATGTCAATTATTATAGCTAAATATAATTTTCGGCAGCATAACGGCAATGATCTCAGTCATCTCCAATGACTTAGGAGGAATAGACAAGTCGATCAACAGTCTTCAAGAGAACGAAGATTCCGGCAGCATTTCGGTGCTATTTTGGTCATCTCCTAAAACTTAGGAGGAATACGACTCTTCGTCAATGATTCTTCCTTTCTCTTGATCAAGAAGAGCTTGAAGCTTTGAGGACTCCAATTATTCCGAGGACTCCAATCATTCCGACAGCATTTCAGCCCATTGCTGTTAAAAACTGCCAAGCAATAGGTTTGCGCGGGTCCGCACAAACTATATGCTTTGTGCGACTCCGCGCAAACCATAAAAAGCACTCTGCTGCCTTGCGCTGACCGGCGCAAACTTTCAGGAGTCCAATACTCCTTTGCGCTACGTGTCAGCAAGCGAAGCGGGGAGTCCCAGACTCAGCACCTTCTGTCTTCTCTTTCGTCTTTGCTTCACTTCTGAAATCTTTGAACCCCTTTTTAAAGAAGGAACGGGGTATTTATAGATATTTTCACCAATGGAAATCTCAGATCTGGTCGATGTGGGACAAAAATATCATCCAACTATTTTTATCACATCATTATAGACTTTGCGCGGACACGCGCAAACAATATACTTTGCGCGGTCACGCGCAATCCTTCAATCTCGCGCAAACCTTCTTCTTTCCTTAACCCGCGCAATCCTTACACTTTGCGTGTTTTCTGCACAAGTATTTCTCTTTGCGCGACTCCGCGCAAAGTGGTCTTCAAGTTGTTTCTTTGATGTTTAAAACTGATTTCTTGATCTTTCTTATCTTTCACTTCCATGCTTATTTTATGCCTCAACATGGTCGACGCTCATTCAAGACTTTTTCCTGTAATGTGGTCCACTTGAGATTGGGATATACCTCATTTTTGTCCTTGTACCATAAAATGATCTATAAAAATACATGGACGGCATGGATGAAACACATACATCATGATGGGGCCCACAAATCACCGACCACCAGCCATTTGCGAGTGGCAGGGAGTAACTAATCCGTTTCTATTTAGTTAGAATCCTATGGTGTGGTTCACTTCAGCCTTTCATCTACTTCTTTTTTTTTTTTTTTTTGTTCATGCTTTAAAATAAGCTGTTATAATAAATGGACTGCTTAGATAAAACATACACATTTTTTGTGGGCCTTATAAAGTACTTTTTTGGTAACTATGACAACTTTATTATGCATCATGGTGAATGAATCTAATCAAGACAATGATTTTTTTGTTTTTTATTTTTTGAAATGGCTAGAATTTATTCATAAAAGGAAAGGATGATACAACAATGCCAACCTTGTAAAAAAAAAAAAAAAAAAAAAAAAAAAACTCAAACAAACAAGTCTAATACCGAAAGGGCCAGATGAAGGGGAAAAATAAAAATCAGTTTGATCCAAAACTTTTATGGTCTCAAAATGTTTTTTAATGGCTGACGCTCAATCTGATCTACTTTATTTGTAGTGTGGTCCATTTAATCTTTGGATATGATTCATTTTCTGGATAATTCTCTAAAATTATTTCGAAATATGGATGAGCGGTATGTTATGTAGTTCGCTTACAGCGCGACTGTCTAAACAAAGGAAGTTAAATGCCTACTAACTCCGTACACTATAGTTGAGTTAACTCTGAGGGCACTGAAATTTATTTAGCTTATCAACGCCATCTATCCATTTTACCAATAACTTTTAGGGCATGAGCACAAGATCAAAGCATAAATAAAGCTCAAGTAGACTACACCCTAGGAAGCTGAAGAATAAACATCATTGTGGGCATTAGGAAGGTTTAAACGGTGGACATCATTTTCCTTGTTGTTTCCTGTGGTGTGGTGTACTTGAACTTTTTATATGCTTCAATTTTGGGCTCAACCACTAAAATGAGCCGAAGTACCAAATGGACAGTGTGGATAAGACACACACATTCAAAGTGGGCTTAATAGAGTTTAATCAGTACGGTAATTTAACTGGGTTACTCAGTACGCAATCCTTAACTGGGGCGTACCTGATGTTTGCCGAAAATCAATAGGCGGTTAAACTAGTGGACCCAAGTCTAGCCGGCTACCTGGTGTCAAAGCTATGTGGGCCCTACCACGATGCGTGTGTCTTATTTACCTTGTCCATCGATTTTGCCAACTTATTTTAGCCAATGAGGCCAAAAATAGGGCAGATCCAAATCTCTAGAAAATTATGAAAAATTTCTGAGGCCACAAAAATTATGGATCATGCTGATATATGTGTTTTCCTTTCATCCATGCTTGTGATGTTATCAACAAGTTGGATGAGAAATAAACATTACAGTAGGCCATGGGAAGTTTCAATGGGGGGACTGCTGGTAGGCCATGGGAAATAAACATTACAGTTTAAATCTAACTCATTTTTTAGCTTATGCCCTAACTTTATATAGAAAAATGGATGGACGATGTGGATAAAACACATACATCATCGTAGCCTATAGAGCTTTGACTCGTGGACTGCTGGTGTTGGGGTCACTTGCTAAACTGCGTGCAAATCCTACACCTCCACTCTGTCCATCTATTATTATTTTTTTAATACACACGCACACAGCCCCACACTCGTGAGAGTAATTCAATACACTATAGCATATTAAGTAAACTTTGTGAGCCTTATCGCAAATTATGTGTCTTGTTGATGTTGTCCATCCATTTTAGTACTTTTTTTAGGGTACGAGCTGAAAATTTAAATATATCCAAAGATTAAGTAGACCACAACATAGGAGTGTGAATTAAACACTTATTGTTGAAATTTCTCGAGGGATACAAATGTTTTAGATCAAGTTTGATATATATGTTTTCTCTTTATCTATGTCCCTGTAACCTTATGAATAGGTTACCCTCCATTAAAATATTCATAATCATTCGTTGGAACCACCGAGATGTGGTTCATAAATCCAGCCCCTCCATTATTTGTTGAGATGTGGTTCATACATCATCGTAGCCACATTTCATTGAGTCATTTCATCAAACACTTAGTGAGCAACAACAATATCAAAGTAACTGAGTCACCGAACTGGTTCGATTTGAGTTGGATTCGATCCAAGTCGAGTCAAGCTTGAGCAAGCTTGAACTCGGTCTGATTAACACCCTGATCCATAGCTCAAGTAGTAGGCCGAGTGAAAGATACCTCGTTTCAACACCGAGGTCTTGGTTTCAATTCCCTAGTCAGGGTGGCTAACAGTGAAGTGTGAACTTGACTCGGCTCGGACTTAGTTTCGAACTGAGTTAAATTAAGCTTTTTTCGAGTCGAGTGGAGCAAACTAACCAAGCTAATTCTGCTCATGTACATCCCTAACCAAGCTAACCAAAATCTCAAGTTGACCCACCACAAAAATAAAAAATAAAAAACAAATGCAAAAATGTGGGGATTGAACGCTTACTAATAAAAAATTTCAGAGGGCTACATAAGTCTTAAATCAAGCTGATATTTAATTTTTCTCAAATCATCCATGTCTTCTTTTTTTTTTTTTTTTTAAAACTTATTAACGGGTTATATCTCAAATAAACATCATAGTGGCCTTAGGAAAGTCTCAACCGTGGGTGTCACTGTCCTTTTCGTGGTCGGTGCTTCGTGGGGCCCACAATGATGTATGTGTTTCATCCATTCTGTTTATCCATTTTTACAGATCATTTTAGTAATTTACAAAAAAATATAGGGATATAAATCTGTGGTGGACCACACCACCGGGAAAAAATAATGATGGGATATAACTCATTTTTATTGGTCAATGTTCATTAAACACTGTTTCTTGTAATGTGGTCCACTTGAGATTGAGATATAACTCATTTTTCTTTTCATACTATAAAATGATTTATAAAAATAGATGGACGGAAAGGATGAAACACGTACATCATAGTGGGGCCCACAGAGCACCGGCCACTATAAAATGGCTGGTGGCAAGGGGAGTAGCCAATCCGTTTCCCAAAACCTAAAATGTCCCTCCCAAAACCCACGTCTCCCGCCCTCCCAAAACCTACATCTCCCGCCCGCCCGCCCCTCCCAAAACCCAATCCCTCAAACCTCTCTCGCGCGCCCGCCCCTCTCCCAAACCCTCTCTCTCTCTCTCTCTCTCTCTCTCTCTCTCTCTGCGGCAGCACAAGGCCCTCTATTTCCCAATATATCTCTCTCTCTCATTAGGGTTTTAAAATCCCCCTTTCGTCGCAAACCCACCTTAGATCTGTGACAGAGACTTGGAGAGCACTCGAAAGAAGAAGAAGAAGAAGAAGGAGGAGAGGAAATCATAGTGGAAAGACATCTCTAGCTCATTCATCAGGTTAGTCTCTCTCTCTCTCTCAAGTACGATTTATGAATTTGAGGATTTAGATATTTGTATATGTTTCCTAACTGTATGTGACAAATCCATCCCGAGGTTGGTGATCATGAATACTTTTATCCCCTTCTCACGCAAAAACCATTACAAGGGAATTTGGGGAAATATATAATCCTGATTCATGCATCCATCTGGTGTGCTTCTTGATGTTAGGGCTTCAGGAAATATATAATCCTGATTCATAACTCATGTGGGCCACAAAGACCGAGAACCATGGTGTGTTTATCTTTCAACAGATAAAGGGATGCTCCAAAAATCAACCACACCACGCGTAACTTAGTCAGTTTTTGAGTTACACTTTGTTACCGATGGCGTGGCCCACCTGAGTTTTTGGATATGCCTAATTTTTAAGAAATACAATGACATGGTGTGGAATACATGCTTTAGTTATCGGAACTAATTCATGGTTTAAGTACATGTTATCATTATCAATTAGCTGGAATAAAATCCCATTTCAATATTAGCATAACAGTAATAGAGAAATGCATAGGATATCTTGGGAACCAACATTTCAATCCTACCCTCCCCTGATGTGACAGTGTGGCATTTTTGTACAAGATCTGGCTCATTCATCAGGTTGGCCCCACCTTGTAGGCAAGCTTTCCTAAAAAAGGATAGTAGAGAAATGTAATGACTACTCTTGAAATTAGGATGTTGAATCCTACTCTTCCTATACATGCCAACACTACAAGCATGTGCATCAGGTGGGCCCACCTTGCAAAAATAGGCCGATTGGTCATCAAGTAGGACAACCAGAAAATTTTATGGTTAAAACAGACCAACGTACCACATTCAATATCCACATTTCTTTCATTAAATTCTAGGTATGTAATTTGACATGCTTGTCATATTCCTGCATGATCTGTGGATATGTCATATGTATAGTCACTTTGCTCATATGTATATGTCATATAAAAATATGTATGTAATTTCTTTCTTCCAGAAAATTTATGTGGCAGTGATTTTGGAATTGTGAAGCAACTACAATTGGTTGCATGCTATTGTTTTCTAACTAACATTTTGTTTTGACTTTTGTTTATCTCTGATGAATTTTTATTTTTATTTTTTCTGGTGTGAATAAATATTCATATTTCTAGCTACCATTATCAGTGTATATGCTTCCTTTAGCCATTTGATTTGTTCACTAGTTTGCATTTACTTTCTGCTGTGTGTCTGCTTATGACATTATTGCATGTTTCGTGGAATGATTTATATATTTCTAAAATGAATTAGAGAACTTGGTGTTTTCGCCATTCATTTGCACAAGCTTTATCACTATTTATGGTAGGCTTGATGATGGTGATACAACTACATATATATATATATACATATATATATATATATACATATATATATATATATACATATATATATATATATACATATATATATATATATACATATATATATATATATATACATATATATATATATATACATATATATATATATATACATATATATATATATATATATATATATATATATATATATATATGGCAGCCATTGTCGGCCAACAAGTGGAGATTAGACAAAACTATAGTGATCTATGCACTCCCCCAAATTGAAGTCTTTTATTTGACCTTAAGATATTACATTCATTGCCTTCTGTTCCCTAAAATGTCTAATTATGAGGCTAGAAAGTAGTTACTTGATTGAGGTTTTATATCCATAGATAAAAATGGCCTCAAAATCATGTCGATCCAATCATGATGTAGGCCACATGACAGAAAAAGTTAGACAGCCAGCCAAAATTGTTGAAATTCAAGTGATGCCCACAATGATGGTTGGATCGACATGATTTCTGTGGAAGACCGTTTACATTATAGAGCTCGGGGTTGCAGTAACTCATATGTTGTGTTTGACAGACATAGTTTCAATTGTTTGAATAATACTTATAATACTTAAATCAGTCCACTTGGACATGTGTTTAAAGTGCTTGAATCAGTCCACTTGGACATGTGTTTACGATGATTAAATCACTCCACTGGAACATGTGTTTATGATGCTTAAATCAATCAACTCGGATGTGTAGTAATGATGCCAAGATATTTGGCAACAACATGTGGTTATGATGCTTAAATAAATCGACCTGGATGTGTGGTAATGATGCTAAGATCAGCCCCCCTAGAACATTTGCTTATGATGCTTAAATCAATTCACTTAAACATGTATGAATGATGCTTTACTTAGTTCACAAGAACATGTGTGAATAATGCTCAACTTGGTTGTGTACAAAAATGTGCGAATGATGCTTGACTTGGTTCACTTGAACATTTGTGAAGAATGCTTGACTTGGTTCACTTGAGCATGGGTGTATGGTGCCTATGTTGTAATTTATAGATTTGTAAGTTAGATAATTAGTTACTCGTTTGAGGATTTCTATGGGGCCATACATAGACATGGTGTGTTTTTGGTAGCATAGAAATTGCTCAAATTGTCCCATTTTGGACAGTTCAAGGTTAGATGGAAAGTATGCTTTCATACACTCTATTTAAATGTTCATGCTTGATCAAATGTCCATCTCTTCGTTTCTCTCTAGATATATTTCTTTCGTTCCGTATCCAATGTCAAATATCTTTACATTGATTTAGATATTTGGCATCGGAATGTAACGTAAGATCAACTTATCTAGAGAGGCATGGGGAGATGCTGCCGGATTTTCGGCGTGGACGTTTAAATGAGAATATGAAAGAATTACAATCTATCCAACCTTGGATGAGTAACTAATTTAGGATTTAATTATATTGCCTTAGAATTGATGGAACAAACCCGGATGTGTGTCGGAGCTATCCGGATGAGCGGGGGTCCCTGGAAGGTGGGAACCGCTGTTATGACCATGATGAAGCTGTCCATTTCCTCTGGACAACATTGGAAGGGCCTGGCCATTTGGATAGGCCGTGTTTATGTATTTGCTCGAGATTGATGGAGCAGACCCGGATGTGCGTCGGAGCTATCCGGATGAGCGAGGGTCCCTGGAAGGTGGGAACCACTGTTATGACAATGATGAAGCTGTCCATTTCCTATGGATAGCATTGGAAGGGCCTGGCCATTTGGACATGCCATGTTTATGTATTTGATTGAGATTAATGGAGCAGACCCGGATATGCGTTGGAGCTATCCGAATGATCGGGGGTCCCTGGAAGGTGTGAACCGCTGTTATGACCATGAAGAAGCTGTCCATTTCCTATGGACAACATTGGAAGGGCCTGACCATTTGGACAGGCCGGGTTTAAGTATTTGCTCGAGATTAATGAAGCAGACCCAGATGTGCATCGGAGCTATCCGGATGAGCGAGGGTCCGTGGAAGGTCGGAACCGCTGTAATGACCATGATGAAGCTGTCCATTTCATATGGACAGCATTGGAAGGGCCTAACCATTTGGACAGGCCATGTTTATGTCTGTATTTGCAGGTACCACACCCTTAACCTAAACCTATAACCCAACCTAAAACTATACTTACAACCTAAGACAATTCTCATATCTATAACCTAAACATATAAACTAAAACCTAAACCTAAACCAAAACCTTAACCAATAACCTAAACCTAAAACCAAAACCTAAACCTATAACCAAAACCTAAACCTATTCTCAAATCCTTAAACCCAAACCTACACCTAATCCCAATCTCAACTCCCTAACCTAAACCTAAGCCTAAACATGAAAACCCAAGCCTAAACCCGATCCCGAACCCTAACCCGATTTCCTATGCCTAAACCCTAACCTATTCTCAATTCCCAAAGCTATAACCTATAACCTAAACCTAAACCTAATCCCAATCTCTAACCTAAACTTATAACCTTAACCTATAACCTAAACTTATAACCTTAACTTTATCCCGAAACCAAAACCAAAACCTATAACCTAAACCTTAACCTATTCTCAAATCCCTAAACCCAAACCTACACCAAATCCCAATCTCAACTCCCAAACCTAAACCTACGCTAAACATGAAAACCCAAGCCTAAACCCGATCCAACCCCAACCCGATTTCCTATGCCTAAACCTTAACCTATTCTCAATTCCCAAAGCTATAATATATAACTTAAACCTAAACCTAATCCCAATCTCTAACCTAAACCTATAACCTTAACCTATAACCTAAACTTATAACCTTAACTTATCCTAAAACCAAAACCTAAGCCAATAACCTAAACCTTAACCTATTCTCAAATCCCTAAACCTAAACCTACACCTAATCCCAATATCAACTCCCTACACTAAACCGAAGCCTAAACATGAAAACCCAAGCCTAAACCCGAGGCCAATTTCCAATGCCTAAACCTCAACCTAATCTCAATTCCCAAAGCTATAACCTATAACCTAAACCTAAACCTAACCTAAACCTATAACCTAAACCTATAACCTTAACCTATAACCTAAACTTATAACCTTAACCTTATCCTCGAAACCAAAACCGAAACCTATAACCTAAACCTTAACCTATTCTCAAATCCCCAAACCTAAACCTACACCTAATCCCAATCTCAACTCCCTAACCTAAACCTAAGCCTAAATATGAAAACCCAAGCCTAAACCCGATCCCGAACCCGAGCCCGATTTCCTATGCCTAAACCTTAACCTATTCTCAATTCCCAAAGCTATAACCTATAACCTAAACCTAAACCTAACTTAAACCTATAACCTAAACCTATAACCTAAACTTATAACCTTAACCTTATCCTTAAACTAAAACCTAAACCTTAGCCTATTCTCAAATCTCTAAACCTAAACCTATACCTAATCCCAATCTCAACTCCCTACCCTAAACCTAAGCCTAAACATGAAAACCCAAGCCTAAACCCGATCCCGACCCCAACCGATTTCCTATGCCTAAACCTTAACCTATTCTCAATTCCCAAAGCTATAACATATAACCTAAACCGAAACCTAATCCCAATCTATAACCTAAACCTATAACCTTAACCTATAACCTAAACTTATAACCTTAACCTTATCCTAAAACCAAAACCTAAACCTATAACCTAAACCCTAACCTATTCTCAAATCACTAAACCTAATCCTACACCTAATCCCAATCTCAACTCCCTAACCTAAACCTAAGCCTAAACATGAAAACCCAAGCCTAAACCCGATCCCGAACCCCAACCCAATTTTCTATGCCTAAACCTTAACCTATTCTCAATTCCCAAAGCTATAACCTATAACCTAAACCTAAACCTAACCTAAACCTATAACCTTAACCTATAACCCAAACTTATAACCTTAACCTTATCCTGAAACCAAAAGCGAAACCTATAACCTAAACCTTAACCTATTTTCAAATCCCTAAAACTAAATCTACACCTAATCCCAATCTTAACTCCCTCTCTAAACCTAAGCCTAAACATGAAAACCAAGCCTAAACCCGATCCCGAACCCCAACCCGATTTCCTATGCCTAAACCTTAACCAATTCTCAATTCCCAAAGCTATAACCTATAACCTATATCCAAAACCTAACCTAAACCTATAACTTAAACCTATAACCTAAACTTATAACCTTAACCTTATCCTAAAACCAAAACCTAAACCTACAACCTAAACCTTAACCTATTCTAAAATCCCTAAACCTAAACCTACACCTAATCCTAATCTAATCTCCCTAACCTAAACCTAAGCCTAAACATGAAAACCCAAGCTTAAACCCGATCCAGAACCCCAACCCGATTTCCTATGCCTAAACCTTAACCTATTCTCAATTCCCAAAGCTATAACCTATAACCTAAACCTAAACCTAATCCCAATCTCTAAACTAAACCTATAACCTTAACCTATAACCTAAACTTATAACCTTAACCTTATCCTAAAACAAAAACCTAAACCTATAACTTAAACCTTAACCTATTCTCAAATCCCTAAACCTAAACCTACACCTAATCCCAATCTCAACTAAATAACCTAAACCTAAGCCTAAACATGAAAACCCAAGCTTAAACCCGATCCCGAACCCCAACCCGATTTCCTATACCTAAACCTTAACTTACTCTCAATTAAAGCTATAACATATAACCTATACCTAAACCTAATCCCAATCTTTAACCTAAACTTATAACCTTAACCTATAACCTAAACTTATAACCTTAACCTTATCCTAAAACCAAAACCTAAACTTATAACACGAACCTTAACCTATTCTCAAATCCCTAAACCTAAACCTACACCTAATCCCAATCTCAACTCCCAACACTAAACTGAAGCCTAAACATGAAAACCTAGGCCTAAACCCGAGCCAAATTTTCAATGTCTAAACCTTAACCTATTCTCAATTCCCAAAGCTATAACCTATAACCTAAACCTAAACCTAACCTAAACCTATAACCTAAACATATAACCTTAACCTATAACCTAAACTTATAACCTTAACCTTATCCCGAAACCAAAACCGAGAACCTATAACCTAAACCTTAACCTATTCTCATATCCCTAAACCTAAACCTACACCTAATCCCAATCTCAACTCCTACCCTAAACCTAAGCCCAAACATGAAAACCCAAGACTAAACCCGATCCCGAACCCCAACCCGATTTCCTATGCCTAAACCTTAACCTATTCTCAATTCCCAAAGCTATAACCTATAACCTATAACCTAAACCTAACCTAAACCTATAACCTTAACTTATAACCTAAACTTATAACCTTAACCTTATCCTAAAACCAAAACCTAAACTTATAACCTAAACCTTAACCTATTCTCAAATCCCTAAACCTAAACCTACACCTAATCCCAATCTCAACTCCCTACCCTAAACCTAAGCCTAAACATGAAAACCCAAGCCTAAACCCGATCACGAACCCCAACCCGATTTCCATGCCTAAACCTTAACCTATTCTCAATTCCCAAAGCTATAACATATAACCTAAACCGAAACCTAATCCCAATCTATAACCTAAACCTATAACCTTAACCTATAACCTTAACGTATAACCTAAACTTATAACCTTAACCTTATCCTAAAACCAAAATCTAAACCTATAACCTAAACCCTAACCTATTCTCAAATCACTAAACCTAATCCTACACCTAATCCCAATCTCAACTCCCTAACCTAAACCTAAGCCGAAACATGAAAACCCAAGCCAAACCCGATCCCGAACCCCAACCCAATTTTCTATGCCTAAACCTTAACCTATTCTCAATTCCCAAAGCTATAACCTATAACCTAAACCTAAACCTAACCTAAACCTATAACCTAAACCTATAACCTTAACCTATAACCCAAACTTATAACCTCAACCTTATCCTCGAAACCAAAATCGAAACCTATAACCTAAACCTTAACCTATTTTCAAATCTCTAAAACTAAATCTACACCTAATCCCAATCTTAACTCCCTATCCTAAACCTAAGCCTAAACATGAAAACCCAAGCCTAAACCCGATCCCGAACCCCAACCCGATTTCCTATGCCTAAACCTTAACCAATTCTCAATTCCCAAAGCTATAACCTATAACCTATAACCAAAACCTAACCTAAACCTATAACTTAAACCTATAACCTTAACCTATAACCTAAACTTATAACCTTAACCTTATCCTAAAACCAAAACCTAAACCTACAACCTAAACCTTAACCTATTTTCAAATCCCTAAACCTAAACCTACACCTAATCCCAATCTAATCTCTCTAACCTAAACCTAAGCTTAAACATGAAAACCCAAGCCTAAACCCGATCCCGAACCCCAACCCGATTTCCTATGCCTAAACCTTAACCTATTCTCAATTCCGAAAGCTATAACCTATAACCTAAACCTAAACCTAATCCTAATCTCTAAACTAAACCTATAACCTTAACCTATAACTTAAACTTATAACCTTAACCTTATCCTAAAACAAAAACCTAAACCTATAACCTAAACCGTAACCTATTCTCAAATCCCTAAAACTAAACCTACACCTAATCCCAATCTCAACTAAATAACCTAAACCTAAGCCTAAACATGAAAACCCAAGCTAAACTTAGATCCCGAACCCCAACCCGATTTCCTATACCTAAACCTTAACTTACTCTCAATTCAAAGCTATAACATATAACCTAAACCTAAACCTAATCCCAATCTCTAACCTAAACTTATAACCTTAACCTATAACCTAAACTTATAACCTTAACCTTATCCTAAAACCAAAACCTAAGCTTATAACTGAACCTTAACCTATTCTCAAATCCCTAAACCTAAACCTACACCTAATCCCAATCTCAACTCCCAACACTAAACCGAAGCCTAAACATGAAAACCTAGCTTCAAACTCCGAGCCAAATTTCCAATGTCTAAACCTTAACCTATTCTCAATTCTCAAAGCTATAACCTATAACCTAAACCTAAACCTAACCTAAACCTATAACCTAAACATATAACCTTAACCTATAACCTAAACTTATAACCTTAACCTTATCCTGAAACCAAAACCGAAACCTATAACCTAAACCTTAACCTATTCTCATATCCCTAAACCTAAACCTACCCTAATCCCAATCTCAACTCCCTACCCTAAACCTAAGCCCAAACATGAAAACCCAAGCCTAAACCCGATCCCGAACCCCAACCCGATTTCCTATGCCTAAACCTTAACCTATTCTCAATTCCCAAAGCTATAACCTATAACCTATAACCTAAACCTAACCTAAACCTATAACCTTAACTCAGAACCTAAACTTATAACCTTAACCTTATCCTAAAACCAAAACCTAAACTTATAACCTAAACCTTAACCTATTCTCAAATCCTTAAACCTAAACCTACACCTAATCCCAATCTCAACTCCCTACCTAAACCCAAACCTAAACATGAAAACCCAAGCCTAAACCCGATCACGAACCCCAACCCGATTTCCTATGCCTAAACCTTAACCTATTCTCAATTCCCAAAGCTATAACATATAACCTAAACCGAAACCTAATCCCAATCTATAACCTAAACCTATAACCTTAACCTATAACCTAAACTTATAACCTTAACCTTATCCTAAAACCAAAACCTAAACCTATAACCTAAACCCTAACCTATTCTCAAATCACTAAACCTAATCCTACACCTAATCCCAATCTCAACTCCCTAACCTAAACCTAAGCCTAAACATGAAAACCCAAGCTAAACCCGATCCCGAACCCCAACCCAATTTTCTATGCCTAAACCTTAACCTATTCTCAATTCCCAAAGCTATAACCTATAACCTAAACCTAAACCTAACCTAAACCTATAACCTAAACCTATAACCTTAACCTATAACCCAAACTTATAACCTTAACCTTATCCTGAAACCAAAACTGAAACCTATAACCTAAACCTTAACCTACTTTCAAATCCCTAAAACTAAATCTACACCTAATCCCAATCTTAACTCCCTATCCTAAACCTAAGCCTAAACATGAAAACCCAAGCCTAAACCCGATCCCGAACCCCAACCCGATTTCCTATGCCTAAACCTTAACCAATTCTCAATTCCCAAAGCTATAACCTATAACCTATATCCAAAACCTAACCTAAACCTATAACTTAAACCTATAACCTTAACCTATAACCTAAACTTATAACCTTAACCTTATCCTAAAACCAAAACCTAAACCTACAACCTAAACCTTAACCTATTCTCAAATCCCTAAACCTAAACCTACACCTAATCCCAATCTAATCTCCCTAACCTACACCTAAGCCTAAACATGAAAACCCAAGCCTAAACCCGATCCCGAACCCCAACCCGATTTCCTATGCCTAAACCTTAACCTATTCTCAATTCCCAAAGCTATAACCTATAACCTAAACCTAAACCTAATCCCAATCTCTAAACGAAACCTATAACCTTAACCTATAACCTAAACTTATAACCTTAACCTTATCCTAAAACAAAACCTAAACCTATAACCTAAACCTTAACCTATTCTCAAATCCCTAAACTTCGAACCTACACCTAATCCCAATCTCAACTAAATAACCTAAACCTAAGCCTAAACATGAAAACCCAAGCCTAAACCCGATCCAGAACCCCAACCCGATTTCCTATACCTAAACCTTAACTTACTCTCAATTCCGAAAGCTATAACATATAACCTAAACCTAAACCTAATCCCAATCTCTAACCTAAACTTAAAACCTTAACCTATAACCTAAACTTATAACCTTAACCTTATCCTAAAACCAAAACCTAAGCTTATAACCTGAACCTTAACCTATTCTCAAATCCCTAAACCTAAACCTACACCTATTCCCAATCTCAACTCCCAACACTAAACTGAAGCCTAAACATGAAAACCTAGGCCTAAACCCGAGCCAAATTTCCAATGTCTAAACCTTAACCTATTCTCAATTCCCAAAGCTATAACCTATAACGTAAACCTAAACCTAACCTAAACCTATAACCTAAACATATAACCTTAACCTATAACCTAAACTTATAACCTTAACCTTATCTTGAAACCAAAACCAAAACTATAACCTAAACCTTAACCTATTCTCGATATCCTTAAACCTAAACCTACACCTAATCCCAATCTCAACTCCCTACCCTAAACCTAAGCCCAAACATGAAAACCCAAGCCTAAACCCAATCCCGAACCCCAACCCGATTTCCTATGCCTAAACCTTAACCTATTCTCAATTCCCAAAGCTATAACCTATAACCTATAACCTAAACCTAACCTAAACCTATAACCTTAACCTATAACCTAAACTTATAACCTTAACCTTATCCTAAAACCAAAACCTAAACTTATAACCTAAACCTTAACCTATTCTCAAATCCCTAAACCTAAACCTACACCTAATCCCAATCTCAACTCCCTAACCTAAACCTAAGCCTAAACATGAAAACCCAAGCCTAAACTTGATCCCGAACCCCAACCCGATTTCCTATGCCTAAACCTTAACCTATTCTCAATTCCCAAAGCTATAACCTATAACCTAAACCTAAACCTAATCCCAATCTCTAAACTAAACCTATAACCTTAACTTATAACCTAAACTTATAACCTTAACCTTATCCTAAAACAAAAACCTAAACCTATAACCTAAACCTTAACCTATTCTCAAATCCCTAAACCTAAACCTACACCTAATCCCAATCTCAACTAAATAACCTAAACCTAAGCCTAAACATGAAAACCCAAGCCTAAACCCGATCCCGAACCCCAACCCGATTTCTTATACCTAAACCTTAACTTATTCTCAATTCCGAAAGCTATAACATATAACCTAAACCTAAACCTAATCCCAATCTCTAACCTAAACTTATAACCTTAACCTTATCCTAAAACCAAAACCTAAGCCTATAACTTTGAACCTTAACCTATTCTCAAATCCCTAAACCTAAACCTACACCTAATCCCAATCTCAACTCTCAACACTAAATCCCGAAGCCTAAACATGAAAACCTAGGCTAAACCCGAGCCAAATTTCCAATGTCTAAACCTTAACCTATTCTCAATTCCCAAAGCTATAACCTATAACCTAAACCTAAACCTAACCTAAACCTATAACCTAAACATATAACCTTAACCTATAACCTAAACTTATAACCTTAACCTTATCCCGAAACCAAAATCAAAACCTATAACCTAAACCTTAACCTATTCTCATATCCCTAAACCTAAACCTACACCTAATCCCAATCTACTCCCTACCCTAAACCTAAGCCCAAACATGAAAACCCAAGCCTAAACCCGATCCCGAACCCCAACCCGATTTCCTATGCCTAAACCTTAACCTATTCTCATTTCCCAAAGCTATAACCTATAACCTATAACCTAAACCTAACCTAAACCTATAACCTTAACCTATAACCTAAACCTATAACCTTAACCTATAACCTAAACTTATAACCTTAACCTTATCCTAAAACCAAAACGTAAACCTTAACCTATTCTCAAATCCCTAAACCTAAACCTACACCTAATCCCAATCTCAACTCCCTAACCTAAACCTAAGCCTAAACATGAAAACCCAAGCCTAAACTTGATCCCGAACCCCATCCCGATTTCCTATGCCTAAACCTTAACCTATTCTCAATTCCCAAAGCTATAACCAATAACCTAAACCTAAACCTAAACCTAATCCCAATCTCTAACCTAAACCTATAACCTTAACCTATAACCTAAACTTATAACCTTAACCTTATCCTATAACCAAAACCTAAACCTATAACCTAAACCTTAACCTATTCTCAAATCCCTAAACCTAAACCTACACCTAATCCCAATCTCAACTCCCCTAACCTAAACCTTAGCCTAAACATGAAAGTCCAAGCTAAACCCGATCCCGAACCCCAACTCGATTTCCTATGCCTAAACCTTAACCGATTCCCAATTCCCAAAGCTATAACATATAACCTAAACCTAAACCTAATCCCAATCTCTAACCTAAACCTATAACCTCAACCTATAACTTAAACTTATAACCTTAACCTTATCCTAAAACCAAAACCTAAACCTATAACCTAAACCTTAACCTATTCTCAAATATCTAAACCTAAACCTACACCTAATCCTAATCTCAACTCCCTACACTAAACAGAAGCCTAAACATGAAAACCCAGGCCTAAACCCGAGCCTAATTTCCAATGCCTAAACCTTAACCTATTCTCAATTCTCAAAGCTATAACCTATAACCTAAACCTATACCTAACCTAAACCTATAACCTAAACCTATAACCTTAACCTATAACCTAAACTTATAACCTTAACCTTATCATGAAACAAAAGCAAACCTATAACCTAAACCTTAACCTATTCTCAAATCCCTAAACCTAAACCTACACCTAATACCAATCTCAACTCCGTAACCTAAACCTAAGCCTAAATAGGAAAACCCAAGCTTAAACCCGATTCCGAACCCGAGCCCAATTTCCAATGCCTAAACCACAACCTATTCTGAATTCCCGAATCTATAACCTATAACCTAAACCTAAACCTAACCTAAACCTATAACCTAAACCTATAACCTTAACCTATAACCTAAACTTATAACCTTAACCTTATCCTAAAACCAAAACGTAAACCTTAACCTATTCTCAAATCCCTAAACCTAAACCAACACCTAATCCCAATCTCAACTCCCTACCCTAAATCTAAGCCTAAACATGAAAACCCAAGCCTAAACACGATCCCGAACCCCAACCCGATTTCTTATTCCTAAACCTTAACATATTCTCAATTCCCAAAGCTATAACTTATAACCTAAACTTAAACCTAATCCCAATCTATAACCTAAACCTATAACCTTAACCTATAACCTAAACTTATAACCTTCACCTTATCCTAAAACCAAAACCTAAACCTATAACCTAATCCTTAACCTATTCTCAAATCCTAAACCTAAACCAACACCTAATCTCAATCTCAACTCCTAACCTAAACCTAAGCCAAAACAAGAAAACCCAAGCCTAAACCCGATCCCGAACCCCAACCCGATTTCCTATGCCTAAACCTTAACCTAGTCTCAATTCCCAAAGCTATAACCTATAACCTAAACCTAAAACTAACCTAAACCTATAACCTAAACATATAACCTTAACCTATAACCTAAACTTATAACCTTAACCTTATCCGAAAACCAAAACAAAACCAATAACTTAAACCTTAACCTATTCTCAAATCCCTAAACCTAAACCTACACCTAATCCCAATCTAACTCCCTACCCTAAACCTAAGCCTAAACATGAAAACCCAAGCCTAAACCCGATCCTGAACCCCAACCCGATTTCCTATGCCTAAACCTTAACCTATTCTCAATTCCCAAAGCTATAACCTATAACCTAAACCTAAAGCTAATCCCAATCTCTAACCTAAACCTATAACCTTAACCTATAACCTAAACTTATAACCTTAACCTTATCCTAAAACCAAAACATAAACCTATAACATAAACCTTAACCTATTCTCAAATCCCTAAACCTAAACCTACACCTAATCCCAATCTCGACTCCCTACCCTAAACCTAAGCCTAATCATGAAAACCCAAACCTAAACACGATCCCGAACCCCAACCCGATTTCCTATTCCTAAACCTTTACCTATTCTCAATTCCCAAAGCTATAACATATAACCTAAACCTAAACCTAATCCCAATCTATAACCTAAACCTATAACCTTAACCAATAACTTGAACTTATAACCTTAACCTTATCCTAAAACCAAAACATAAACCTATAACCTAATCCTTAACCTATTCTAAAATCCCTAAACCTAAACCAACACCTAATCTCAATCTCAACTCCCTAACCTAAACCTAAGCCTAAACAAGAAAACCCAAGCCTAAACCCGATCCCCAACCCCAACCCGATTTCCTATGCCTAAACCTTAACCTAGTCTCAATTCCCAAAGCTATAACCTATAACCTAAACCTAAAACTAACCTAAACCTATAACCTAAACATATAACCTTAACCTATAACCTAAACTTATAACCTTAACCTTATCCAGAAACCAAAACAAAAACTTATAACTTAAACCTTAACCTATTCTCAAATCCCTAAACCTAAACCTACACCTAATCCCAATCTCAAGTCCCTACCCTAAACCTAAGCCTAAACATGAAAACCCAAGCCTAAACCCGATCCTGAACCCCAACCCGATTTCCTATGCACGAACCTTAACCTATTCTCAATTTCCAAAGCTATAACCTATAACCTAAACCTAAACCTAATCCCAATCTCTAACCTAAACCTATAACCTTAACCTATAACCTAAACTTATAACCTTAACCTTATCCTAAAACCAAAACATAAACCTATAACATAAACCTTAACCTATTCTCAAATCCCTAAACCTAAACCTACACCTAATCCCAATCTCAAGTCCCTACCCTAAACCTAAGCCTAAACATGAAAACCCAAACCTAAACACGATCCCGAACCCCAACCCCATTTCTTATTCCTAAACCTTAACCTATTCTCAATTCCCAAAGCTATAACTTATAACCTAAACCTAAACCTAATCCCAATCTATAACCTAAACCTATAACCTAAACTTATAACCTTAACCTTATCCTAAAACCAAAACCTAAACCTATAACCTAATCCTTAACCTATTCTCAAATCCCTAAACCTAAACCAACACCTAATCTCAATCTCAACTCCCTAACCTAAACCTAAGCCTAAACAAGAAAACCCAAGCCTAAACCCGATCCCGAACCCCAACCTGATTTCCTATGCCTAAACCTTAACCTAGTCTCAATTCCCAAAGCTATAACCTATAACCTAAACCTAAAACTAACCTAAACCTATAACCTAAACATATAACCTTAACCGATAACCTAAACTTATAACCTTAACCTTATCCAGAAACCAAAACAAAAACCTATAACTTAAACCTTAACCTATTCTCAAATCCCTAAACCTAAACTTACACCTAATCCCAATCTTAACTCCTTACCTAAACCTAGGCTAAACATGAAAACCCAAGCCTAAACCCGATCCTCGAACCCCAACCCGATTTCCATGCTTAAACCTTAACCTATTCTCAATTCCCAAAGCTATAACCTATAACCTAAACCTAAACCTAATCCCAATCTCTAACCTAAACCTATAACCTTAACCTATAACCTAAACTTATAACCTTAACCTTATCCTAAAACCAAAACATAAACCTATAACATAAACCTTAACCTATTCTCAAATCCCTAAACCTAAACCTACACCTAATCCCAATCTCAACTCCCTACCCTAAACATAAGCCTAAACATGAAAACCCAAGCCTATACACGATCCCGAACCCCAACCCGATTTTCTATTCCTAAACCTTAACCTATTCTCAATTCCCAAAGCTATAACTTATAACCTAAACCTAAACCTAATCCCAATCTATAACCTAAACCTATAACCTTAACCTATAACTCAACTTATAACCTTAACCTTATCCTAAAACCAAAACCTAAACCTATAACCTAATCCTTAACCTATTCTCAAATCCCTAAACCTAAACCAACACCTAATCCCAATCTCAACTCCCTAACCTAAACCTAAGCCTAAACATGAAAACCCAAGCCTAAACCCGATCCCGAACCCCAACCCGATTTCCTATGCCTAAACCTTAACCTATTCTCAATTCCCAAAGCTATAACCTATAACGTAAACCTAAACCTAACCTAAACCTATAACCAAACATATAACCTTAACCTATAACCTAAACTTATAACCTTAACCTTATCCGTAAACCAAAACCGAAACCAATAACCTAAACCTTAACCTATTCTCAAATCCCTAAACCTAAACCTACACCTAATCCCAATCTCAACTCCCTACTCTAAACCTAAGCCTAAACATGAAAACCCAAGCTTAAACCCGATCCAGAACCCCAACCCGATTTTCTATGCCTAAACCTTAACTTATTCTTAATTACAAAGTCAGAACCTATAACCTATAACCTAAACCTAACCTAAACCTATAACCTAAACCTATAACCTAAACTTATAACCTTAACCTTATCCTAAAACCTAAACCTAAACCTATAACCTAAACCTTAACCTATTCTCAAATCCCTAAACCTAAACCTACACACGATCCCAATCTCAACTCCCTAACCTAAACCTAAGCCTAAACATGAAAACTCAAGCCTAAACCCGATCCCGAACCCCAACCCGATTTCCTATGCCTAAACCTTAACCTATTCTCAATTCCCAAAGCTATAATCTATAAACCTAAACCTAAACCTAATCCCAATCTCTAACCTAAACCTATAACCTTAACCTATAACCTAAACTTATAACCTTAACCTTATCCTATAACCAAAACCTAAACCTATAACCTAAACCTTAACCTATTCTCAAATCCCTAAACCTAAACCTACACTTAATTCCAATCTCAACTCCCTAACCTATACCTAAGCCTAAACATGAAAACCCAAGCTGACCCAATCCCGAACCCCAACCCGATTTCCTATGCCTAAACCTTAACCTATTCTCAATTCCCAAAGCTATAACCTATAACCTAAACCTAAACCTAATCCCAATCTCTAACCTAAACCTATAACCTAAACTTATAACCTTAACCTTATCCTAAAACCAAAACCAAAACCTATAACCTAAATCTTAACCTATTCTCAAATCCCTAAACCTAAACCTACACCTAATCCCAATCTCACTCCCTACCCTAAACCTTAGCCTAAACATGACAACCCAAGCCTAAACCCGATCCCGAACCCGAGCCCAATTTCCAATGCCTAAACCTTAACCTATTCTCAATTCCCAAAGCTATAACCTATAACCTAAAGCTAAACCTAGCCTAAAGCTATAACTCTAAACCTATAACCTTAACCTATAACCTAAACCTATAACTTAACCTTATCCTGAAACCAAAACCGAAACCTATAACTTAAACCTTAACCTATTCTCAAATCCCGAAACCTAAACCTTCACCTAATCCCATTCTCAACTCCCTACCCTAAACCTAAGCCTAAACATGAAAACTCAAGCCTAAACCCGATCCCGAACCCCAACCCGATTTCCTATGCCTAAACCTTAACCTATTCTCAATTCCAAAAGCTATAACCTATAACATATAACCTAAATCTAACCTAAACCTATAACCTAAACCTATAACCTTAACTTATAACCCTAACCTTATCTTAAAACCAAAACCTAAACATATAACCTAAACCTTAACCTATTCTCAAATCCCAAAACTTAAACCTACACCTAATCCCAATCTCAACTCCCTAACCTAAACCTAAGCCTAAACATGAAAACCCAAGCCTAAACTCGATCCCGAACCCCAACCCGATTTCCTATGCCTAAACCTTAACCTATTCTCAATTCCCAAAGCTATATCCTATAACCTAAACCTAAACCTAATCCCAATCTCTAACCTAAACCTATAACCTTAACCTATAACCTAAACTTATAACCTTAACCTTATCCTAAAACCAAAACCTAAACCTATAACCTAAACCTTAACCTATTCTCAAATCCCTAAACCTAAACCTACACCTAATCCAAATCTCAACTCCCAACCCTAAACCTAAGCCTAAACCCGATCCCGAACCCCAACTCGATTTCATATGGCTAAACCTTAACCTATTCTCAATTTCCAAAGCTATAACCTATAACCTATAACCTAAACCTAACCTAAACCTATAACCTAAACCTACAACCTTAACCTATAACCTAAACTTATAACCTTAACCTTATCCTAAAACCAAAACCTAAACCTATAACCTAAACCTTAACCTATTCTCAAATCCCTAAACCTAAACCTACACCTAATTCCAATCTCAACTCCCTAACCTAAACCTTAGCCTAAACATGAAAACCCAAGCCTAAACCCGATCCGAACCCCAACCCGATTTCCTATGCCTAAACCTTATCCTATTCTCAATTCCCAAAGCTATAACCTATAACATAAACCTAAACCTAATCCCAATCTCTAACCTAAACCTATAACCTTAACCTATAACCTAAACTTATAACCTTAACCTTATCCTAAAACCAAAACCTAAACCTATAACCTAAACCTTAACCTATTCTCAAATCCCTAAACCTAAACCTACACCTAATCCCAATCTCAACTCCCTACCCTAAACCTAAGCCTAAACATGAAAACCCACGCCTAAACCCGATCCCGAACCCGAGCCCAATTTCCAATGCCTAAACGTTAACCTATTCTCAATTCCCAAAGTTATAACCTATAACCTAAACCTAAACCTAACCTAAACCTATAACCTAAACCTACAACCTTAACCTATAACCTAAACTTATAACCTTAACCTTATCCTAAAACCAAAACCGAAACCTATAACCTAAACCTTAACCTATTCTCAAATCCCTAAACCTAAACCTACACCTAATCCCAATCTCAACTCTCTACCCTAAACCTAAGCCTAAACATGAAAACCCAAGCCTAAATCCGATCCCGAACCCCAACCCGATTTCCTATGGCTAAACCTTAACCTATTCTCAATTCCCAAAGCTATAACCTATAACCTATAACCTAAACCTAACCTAAACCTATAACCTAAACCTATAACCTTAACCTATAACCTAAACTTATAACCTTAACCTAAACCCTAAACCTAACCTAAACTTGTAATCTAAACATATAACCTTAACCTATAACCTAAACTTATAACCTTAACCTTAACCTAAAACCAAAACCTAAACCTATAACCTAAACCTTAACCTATTCTCAAATCCTTAAACCGAAACCTACACCTAATCCCAATCTCAACTCCCTAACCTAAACCTAAGCCTAAATATGATAACCCAAGCCTAAACCCGATCCCGAACCCGAGTCCAATTTCCAATGCCTAAATCTTAACCTATTCTCAATTCCCAAAGCTATAATCTATAACCTAAACCTAAACCTAACCTAAACCTATAACCTAAACCTATAACCTTAACCTATAACCTAAACTTATAACCTTAACCTTATCCTAAAACCAAAACCTAAACCTATAACCTAAACCTTAACCTATTCTCAAATCCCTAAACTTAAACCTACACCTAATCCCAATCTCAACTCCCTAAACCTATAATCCAACCTAAACCTATACTTAAAACCTAAAACTATTTTCAAATCCCAAAACCTATAACTCGAACCTAACTTTTCCCTAAACCTATTACGGAAGAGACCCTAACCTTTCCCTAAACCTATAACTTACACTTACAACCTAAACCTATACCTTAACCTTAACCTATAACCCATACTTATAACCTTAACCTAAACTTGTAACCTTAACCTAAACTCAATTCTTTAAACCTAAACCTATAACCTAAAGTTATAACCTAAACTATACCTATTATCAAATCCTAAACATATAATATAACCTAAACCTATAACTTAGCATAATCTTAAAGCTATTTCCACAAACTGACTTTAGTCTTTTCATTGTAGACATGGATAAGAGTTGGATGCGAGCTAAGAACAGGTTTGGCCCAGAGTATAAACAAGGGGTTGAAGAGTTTATGGAATTTGCGCGAAATTGGGCAGATTCAAGGAATAGGATTAGGTGTCTATGTCGAAAATGCAAGAACATGATATTTAGGACTTTAGACAAAGTAGAGGACGATTTGTTCATAGTTGGGATTGACCAGGGTTACACTTGGTAGATCTATCATGGTGAAGATATGACCCATAGAGTTGAGCCCACTGAAGTCATTGCTGATCCAATTGTACCGGATGACAAGGATGAAGACATTGACGAAATGCAAGATATTATAGGGGATGTGTTTAGGGGAATAACTGCAGATACTGATTTTGCAGCGACAAGCAGTAGCTAAGATATTCCACCAATGGGTGATGTCGAATCAGAAAAGTTGAGTAGGTTGTTGAGGGATGCGTAATGTCCACTTTATCCGGGGTGTAAGAACTTCTCCAAGTTGAATTTTCTTACAAAGTTACTTCATTTGAAGACAATAAATCGTTGGAGTAACAAATCGTTTAACATGTTGCTAGAGTTGTTGAAAGAAGCATTGCCGGACGGTGAGACATTGCCTAAGTCCCATTACGAGGTAAAATCCTTGATGCGAGACTTGGGCCTTGGATATGAACTCATACATGCATGTATAAATGATTGTTTATTATATCGGAAAGAGCATAAGGATGCTGGAGAGTGTCAAGAATGTGGAGAGTCTAGGTGGAAGTATGGCAAAGCCAGGGATAAGAACATCCCACGAAAGGTGTTAAGGTACTTCCCATTGAAACCAAGATTGCAAAAATTATTTATGTCTCATAAGACGGCTGAAGATATGAGGTGGCATAAAGAGAAACGTGCTCATGATGATAGTACACTGAGGCACCCTGCGGACTCTGAAGCCTGGTAAAATTTTGACAAGCAACATGACTGGTTTGCAGAGGATTCTCGCAATGTTCGACTAGGTCTTGTAAGTGATGGTTTTAGTCCATTTGGTAATATGAGTAGCTCGTACAGTATGTGGCCAGTGGTACTTATGCCCTACAATTTACCTCCTTGGTTGTGTATGAAAGAGTCATTTTTCATGATGTCATTGCTTATTCCTGGACCCAGGTCACCTGGGAATGACATTGATGTGTACTTGCGACCATTAGTAGATGAGTTACACGAGTTGTGGAGTCAAGGTGTACACACGTATGATACATTTGCAGGACAGACATTTCGATTGCAAGCAGTGGTCTTGTGGACAATAAATGACTTTCCCACATATGAAAATTTGTCTGGGTAGAGCACGAAGGGCAAGTTGGCTTGTCCTACATGTGGTATTGAGACTTGTTCATTGTCATTGAAGCATGGTAGAAAAACATGTTATATGGGCCATCGTTGCTTCCTTCCGAGCGATCATAGTTGGCGTAGGAAGACGATGATCTTTGATGGCAAACAAGATCATAAGACACCCCCGAAAGAGCTATCTGGAGAAGATGTGATGCAACAACTGAGTAACATTAGAGAAGTTATATTTGGTAAGGCATCGCACTTGAAGAAGAGGAAACGTACAGTATTGGACTATAACTGGAGGAAGAAGAGCATCTTTTTTGAGTTGCTTTATTGGAGTGATCTGAAATTGCGACACAACTTGGATGTCATGCATATTGAGAAAAATATATGTGACAATGTCTTCGGAACAGTGATGAACATAGAGAAGAAAACAAAAGACAGTTTCAAGGCTCAATTGGATCTACAAGAAATGGGTTTAAGGAAAGAGTCGCACTTGCAACCACATGAAAATTCGTATACTATACCAGCAGCCTGCTACACGTTGACCAAACTAGAGAGAAAGCGTTTATGTGAATGGTTGAGATCGATGAAGTTTTCTGATGGGTATTCGTCAAACATATCTCGGCGTGTAAACGTTACGGATTGTAAGGTAACAGGAATGAAAAATCATGATTGTCATGTCCTTCTGCAACGCCTACTGTCGGTTGCGATTCGTGGATTCCTGAGCAAGGATATCAGTGCGACGCCGATTGAGCTGGGGATATTCTTTAAGGATTTGTGTTCAAAATCGTTGAATGTGGATGTTATTAAAAGACTGGAGAGGGACATTGCCATAATCCTTTGCAAACTTGAAAGAATATTTCCACCTGCATTTTTCGATGTCATGGTACACCTAGCGATTCATTTACCGCACGAGGCGAAGCTTGCAGGCCCAGTACAATATCGTTGGATGTCTCCGATCGAAAGGTGGTAGAACCTGTTGAAATTTTTATTCATTCCATAAACTGCATATATTCATGTTTTCATATATTTAACATAGTGGTTTTGTGTACAGATACCTTCACACACTCAAACAATTTGTGAGGAATAAGGCACCACAAGAGGGGTCGATAGCTGAAGCGTACATTGATAACGAGTGCCTTACATTTTGCTCCATGTATCTTCGTGGCATAGAGACTAGATTCAACCGAGAAGATCGGAATGCCGATGAAGGGCAGGAGGATGAACAAGGACTCATATCTATATTTGCACAAAACGTTCATCCTTTAGGATCCCCGACATTTCAGGATATGGACCATGGGGATCTAGCAAAGGCGCGATGGTATGTATTGCACAATTATGAAGAAATAGAGTCATACTTGGAGTAAGACTTCCCTTGATTATTGTAATTCCTACATACGAAGATCTTAATGTTTCTTGCTAACGACGTGCCATTTATGTGTAGTGAACACATAGACGAGATGAAGTCCAAATTCCCCACAAATTATGATCGGATGCATCAGGATCAGTTTTCAGAATAGTTCGCCGAACGTGTAAGATTTCACATTGTATCTCACCACACTTAAAATTTTCGTTGTATTGCACATTATTTCAACCTAAGAAAATCACTAAACAATTATATTTTGTACATGATAATAGATAAAGACGTTGCGCACAAGCAACTTTGTAGATGTGTCTGATCCACTATACTCACTGGCGTGTGGCCCTGATAGACGTGTATCTAGATATACAGGTTGTATTGTAAATGAGATTCGGTTCCACACTGAAGAATATGAGAAGTACAGGACCATGTAAAATAGTGGGGTAGTTGTAAAAGGAACAAATGAGGAGGATGAAATTGACTTTTATAGCATTTTGACTCATATTATTGAGCTGAGTTATTGTACGAGAAAGCGGGTGTACTTATTTAGATGTGATTGGTGGGACATTGGAAATAAGAAGTTGAGAATATAGACTGACAACTACTTTACGAGCCTAAATTTATCTCGAAAGTGGTTTAAGGATGACCCATTTGTCCTCGC
Organism: Magnolia changhungtana; assembly: GCA_030180095.1. Taxonomy (NCBI): domain Eukaryota; kingdom Viridiplantae; phylum Streptophyta; class Magnoliopsida; order Magnoliales; family Magnoliaceae; genus Magnolia; species Magnolia changhungtana. The sequence goes on along the minus strand of JASAUF010000583.1, from coordinate 495,469 downwards.
TAGTCAGGCTGAACAAGTATTTTACCTCGCCGACACTGAGTTAGGCGGCTCTTGGCATGTGGTGCAGACAATAAAGCCCATGAATGTATTTGATGTTCCCGTACCAGAAGTTGAAGATAGCGAGGACGGGGGAAATGACACGTCTAGGGTTGAACAAGCATATCAAGAAGATATGCCATCTAGGGATACAGGGACTGATTCAGGTATTGATATTGATGTGGTGCAATTAGACAGAGATGATGTGCCACCTGATCATGTTGATGCCTCATTAATACAAGACATTGTTAGAGATGATACAGGTTTCATTGATGACAACGTTGGAGACTATGAGGAGAAATAGCCCTAAGCGATAGTGATATAGACGACGATTATTAAATATACACATGATTTACATGTCATTTTTTAATTCAAATAATTTATGTATTCCATGTATACGTGAAAATTACAAGTCATGATTAATTCCTTTTATTGACTTGTTTATAATTCACATTTACAGTTGAGACAATTTCTAATCATGTCATCCTCAAACCGGAGCATAGCAGAAGCATGCAACGTACTTCATCAGCTGTTGCAGATGGACGTTTTGGTCCTGTCTTCTTCTGGTAGGGCCATAGAGATACCTGGTCTGGTCGATGAGTGTAGAGTGAAATATATCGACGACGACTCAGACGAAAGATTATACGATCTCAAAAAAATTCTGGAGCTAATGGAGATATATAACCGTGGGAAACGAGATATGGAAGATGTGACTCTGTCACTTGCACATCTGAGCGGAGTCCCGATAGATCAGATTTCTCCTATTGTGACTGTCATGTTGGCTATAAAAATGTCCAATGCTACACACAGGATGACATATACTTCTGAAGCATACGATGACTTACGCAGGGAGTACTTCGGATAGTTTACCTCATAGTTGTTTCATATTACAACAAATATGTGTATTTAATATACAATGACAATGTGTAATGGAATTTCCAATGGTTATAGATTAAAGTTTACAGTTTTATTATATTATGCTTGCATTATAGTGTAATGGTCTAATCATATTTTATTCATCTCTCTGAGCATAAGCACAAATGCATTATACCATCAACACTACTTGTATAATGTTTTAGTATATTTCACTTGTATTGACATTGTTTAAATTTCGTAGTTCGCACATATTCAGTGATGGCACTAGGTGAGAGAGTACATCGTTCGCGCACTGGATCTATCCCTTCTACCCGTGATGTGACGGAGCCAGCATTGCCGTCGCATATTGCATCGCAGGCGTCTGATCCCTCAGTCACGCATACACCAGGCACTGCATGTAAGTTTAGACATATATTTCTTTTAATGATTTCTGTTTATGTTTAGACTTACATAATTCTGTTGCAACAGCGTCATCGACCAGCCGGCAAGGACGTGGACCCATGCTTGGGTTACTTTTAGAGCGACTTACGTGTGAGGGTAGGGTGACGGTAGAGTTCCCACAGGACTGCATTAAACCTGTTGGGAACAATGCCATGTTGTTTACGTCAGAGGTCGGTGTCTTATGCCGATCTCTGATTCCCCCACCACCCCCCGTTGGAGAGACGTGACAGATGATGTTCGGCAGCTCATCCGTCAGCGCCTTCAGGTAAATTTTAGTCAAAAAAAATTTATTTTATAAATGTTCATTTACGGTTAAGTTATTTTCTTAATAAATTTATTGTCTTAATCTATTATTTACGAAACTGCAGGATAAATTTGACTTTGATTTGAGTGTTCCACACATCTCCCATGTCGTCGACGACATGATGAAGGAGCGGTTCAAGGATTATCGCACTAGGTTACATCGGTAGTACAAGGGTGCGTGAGCCACAAGGAGGTCGTACAGTCCGCACCGCTGCACGTGACCGATGGGGACTGGCGGATACTCTGTGATAGATTTTCGTCTGATTCTTTTCAGGTAATATTTACATATTTACGATATCTTAGCGTAATAATTAATTTCACAATTAATAACAATGTATTATGAATAATGTGTTCAGAAAAGGAGCAAAATAAATTCTGACAACAGAGGAAAGTTAAAAGTGAACCATGTAGCTGGTTCAAAGTCATTCGTACTACTTCGTCACGATATGGTAAGAAAGTACTGGTAATTATTACGTTTATATATTCTTTCCATGCATTTATATTAACTCTATTATCCTTTTGATTGTGCAGCGAGATTCCGTCACTGGCTAGGAGCCCGGACCAATAGACTTCTACAAAGGGACTCACTGTCGGCAGACGACGGGAGCTTGGGTACATCCCAGAGCTAGCGAGATTTGGGTAAAAATCCTTACATTGTATAATTTAATTGCATTAAATTATAATCATGTCATTTATTATGAAAATTCATCTGTTTTTATTACAGGAGGAGATGAACACCTTACGCAGTCAGCCCATTCCCGATGGTACTCAGTGGAGTGAGCCAGAGATCCTGAGTCAGGTGCTTGGCACCCGTTCTGGATATGTGCGTGGGTTTGGCCATGGTGCCAAGCTTATGACACCCGCTAGAGCTACCTCCAGCCGATCCATCGTCGTTAGCGAGAGCGCCGTACGCCGAGCTGATACCGCAGAGAGAGAGGTTCAGCAGCTACGGGTCGTCGTCGATGACATCAAAGATCAGCTGTACAAGCAGAGGGAGGAGCAGGAGAGGAAGATGATGGAGGAGGCGCAAGCGAGCGGAGGGAGGAGCAATGAGGAAGATGGAGGATCACCGGTGGCGAGGCGGAGGGAGGAGCAGGAGAGGAGGATGGAGGATCATCTGGCGAGACAGAGGGAGGAGCAGGAGAGGATGATGGAGGAGATGTGGGTGGACCATGAGCGATGGATGATGCAGATGTTAGAGGCTTTCGCTGCACACTTACCCACCGATGCTCCACCACCTCCGCCTTCATCTTTGTGATTTTTTTGTATATTTGTTTATTATGTTAAGTTTATATGTATTAATGCGTGAATGAATGTGTTTGAATGAATGCAGTTTATGTTTAGGTTTGGGTTTAGCTGGATGTGAATGTGAATATGATGAAATATATTATATAACAGGTGTATATTATGATGAATATAATGATATATTATTAACAGGTGTCTATCAGGAATTTTTTGCAGAATTTTAGGCTGTATATTGGAAAAAAAAGACTTTTAGCAACGAAAATTTTTGTCGCTAAAAGTGGAACGATTTTTTCGCAGCGAAAGTTATCATTGCTAAAAAATCTTGGAAATTTTTTTGGCGGCAAAAGTTTTCGCTGCTAAAACTCTTAGAGCTTTTGAGCAGCGAAAGTTTTCGGTGCTAAAAATTCTTGGAATTTGTTTTGGCGGCGAAAATTTTCGCTGCTAAAAGTCTTGGAAATTTTTTGACGGTGAAACTTTTCGATGCTAAAAATTCTTGGAAATTTTTTTGGCGGCGAAAATTTTCACTGCTAAAAACTTAATTTTTGCTGCTAAAGATTCTTGCATATTTTGGAAAATAGTTTTTGCAGCGAAACTTTTCGCTACTAAAAGTCATCTAAAAAGTCCTGGATATTTTTTGGCGGTGAAAATTTTCGCTGCTAAAAGTTTTGGCAGTTTTTTTGGCGGCGAAAATTTTTGCTGCTAAAAGTCCCGGATATTTTTTTATGGCGAAATTTGTCGCTGCTAAACGTCTTGGTGGTTTTTTTGGCAGCGAAAATTTTCGCTGCTAAAAGTCCTGGATAATTTTTTACGGCGAAAATTTTCGCTACTAAACATGTTGGCGGTTTTTTTGGCGGCGAAACTTTTCGCTACTAAAAGTCCTAGATATTTTTTGGCGGTGAAAAGTTTCACTGCTAAAAGTCTTGGCAGTTTTTAAGCTGCGAAAGTTTTCAGTGCTAAAAGTCCTGGATATTTTCTGGTGGCGAAAATTTTCGCTGCTAAAAGTCTTGGCAGTTTTTTTGGCGGCAAAAATTTTCACTGCTAAAAGTCTTGAAGTTTTTTACAGCGAATGTTTTCGCTGCTAAAGGTTTAGGAAAATTTTTTTAGCGACGAAAATTTTCGTTGCTAAAAATCTTTCATTTAGCGATGATTTGAATTTTTTGCTGATAAAAGCCTTGTACATCGGTCTTTTAGCGACGAAAATTTTCGTCGCTAAATGCTTTTAGCTGCGAAAGGTTGACTTTTAGCGACGAAAATGTTTGTTGCTAAAAGTGGTGTTTCTTGTAGTGTAAATATGTATATGGGCTGATATGATGATCTCACAATTGATTCACTATGATTGGGTGATCTAAAATCGAGGTGGATGATTAGATATCTTAACCTAGCAATATTGAGTTATTTTTAATAGTTGATATGATGAAAATCGTGTATATTCTGAGGTTCCTTACAGAGTGTATGTCGGATTAAGGGAGTGTACTTGCATGTTCATCTAAAAAAAAAAAACTCTCCAAATTATACAAGTTTACACACGTGGAAAAGCACCTATATACCTACTTGTGCTCGAAATTTTATAAAATATTATAACTACATCCTACAAATAATATCTTCACATTCCTTTTACAATTTTTACGCGGGTCGGGTCTATTTCAAATGAAAAATATATAAGGGGCAAGGAATTTCAAATAAAATTTTGGAGGAAAGGATTCCACGGGGATTTTGAAAACACCAAAAAATTTAAAAAGCTTTAAAATTACAACAGCCTAATAGACCATAGATTCGGAGTTCTATCAACTAGTTGTAATTCCAAAATTAAGGAAGAAACATTCACAAAATAACTCATCACCACATACATATGGACATAAATCTCCATTGCGGTCGCCGAGCCCCATGTGCGCGTTGATAGATTTGGCGACTCTACTAGTCATGAATATTCTTGTTAGCTACTTGCTAACTATATATGACTTGAAACATGGGATTTTCAAGTTTTTTGGGATATTTAGCTCAAGCCAATTCATTTCTCAACACTTTATAATTTGGTAATTTACATTTTTGTAATTTTATTAATCTCGCATTTGTTTTTTTATTTTCTTCATTGGGAAGCCTTGTACTAGTGATTTCATAACCCGGTAACCATCCTACCACATTAGAGCCTATTTAAGCCTGCACGAGATTTTTCTCTGATTCTATCCTTGAGAAGGCTCTCTAAAAGGCACCACATAAGCACGCACCCGAAAGAATATCCATGCATACATTATACATATTTACCTTCGTGGATGGGGTTACACTCCAACACCATAGCTCTAGAACTCAAAAGGCCATGAGGACATCGGTTTTTTAATGCCTTCCAGGCTAGATGGTTATTTGACATCTGGTACCACTACCAATCATGGACAAACTTATGACGCCAACTCCGACTATATAAAATGAGTAAAGCTTAATGATTATAGAAAACACCTGATGCCTAATGGCTAAAGAGATATTATGATAATGTGGAATAAACTAAACAAAATACACATGTTTTGTTATGAATAGTATACAAGAGTGGAGAGGACCTTTCTTAATAGAAATTATCTCACACATTCTTTCGGGCATTCGAGAACCCTTTCGGCCCAACAGATATGTGGAATGAATGTCATAAATTCTTCTTGCGGGGCTTCTTGAAATTAATATTACTGCAAGCACTACAAGACAACTGTGTTTTATTGGCGGCCAAAACTGCCGGTAACACCCCTAAAAATGCCGCTATAGATTTTTAGCGGCGCTAGACAAGCGCCGCAGAGGGACATGTCACTAAAAGAGTTTGCGGCGCTAAGAAATTTCAGCGGCGCTTCTCAGAGCGCCGCTGATAGTAAAGTCTATTGCGGCGGTCTCTATAGTATCATCGACGCTTTTGCTGGTGCTGCTAGTTTTGACAGAAGCCCCGCTAAAGTGGGAAAAACACCGTTAAAAATCTATCTAAGCGCCACTAAAATTCGCCCTCCTAGGCACTTTTAAATATGGAAAAGCGCCAACAAAGATCTGGAGCCCAGCATAGGCCAGTAAATTAATTATTATTATTGTATAATTCAATTGAAACCTGTATATTTTTTTTAAAAATATTTGAAACATAAAAAATGTTGCAATATGATTTAAACTAAATATTAAATAAAATCTATATTACTTCACAATAAAAAATATATATAATATTTATTACAATAAATTGAAAGTGGTCTTTAATAATTTTTTAAAAAAAATCCTCTATATGGTACTCCCAGCACGAGTAGCGTCAAAAGGCTGAAGTGCTAGTTTGTAGGCCTTAAAATCCTGCACACAAGGAAAAAAATAAATAAAAAATTAAAAAGTAGATAGATAAAATGGTTGGCAAGAGCATGGGGAGATGGTCCTATTTCATTGATTCACTGCTCACAACAATGGTAATGGTTGTACAGCCGATGAAGCTTGAAACCTCTCTCGAACCAAAGCGACTGCAAGAGCTCTAGATTTACTTACAGCTTCTATATTTTTCATACTCACCAATAAATCCACATCTATTCTGTTCCCGCAAACTGCACTTAGTAATCCGTGATTTTCATCGAATGCTGTTTCGTTTCAGAATCTATACTCTCAATATCAAACAAAAGCTTACCTTAAACTGTCTAAAACAGGTAATTTCTAGGACCTTTGGCCAGAGGTAGAGGCTTGTAACCTGTTCTTTGATAAATTTTTGTGACAGAAGATCATTACAAAAACAGTTAGTTTAAGACACTTCTAAAGTACTGTGCTTTCACTTGCTATGTTTGTAGGACCTTAAAATAAAATTAAACGATGTAAAAGATTTTTTATCAAATCCACTTTGAAAAGCAAAAATAAAGCCACATAGACATACTATTGGGAACTTAAAGCTCTGCTATGTGGATTTGCTAAAATGTCTGGGTTGTTCTCAAGCTCTTCAAGGTACCTACCATAAGCAGATCAAAATCTATCATTAGAAATGTATAGGGAAAAAAAATCAGAATCTAACAAAGAATGCATTGAAATAATGTATGTGAAATCTGATTTTGGCAAAATAAAGATCCCAGGCCAAGTAAATTCTCACTGAGCATTTGTTACAACCACTTGATTTGGTCATGATTTTTTTATTTTTTTTTTAAATTAACTGGTGTATTGAAGGTGAATTGAAATATTCGTATTATGTTCAATTCCTGGAATTAAAATGGGTGTAAGCAAATCAATCAGTAGTGTGGTAGAAGATATCAATTCACATTAGAAAATTCCATAAACGAAATGAAATGGTTCCATGTCAAGACTGCAGTAATTCAAACTCCCGTTGATGTGATTAAATGTATAGGATGTGGCCCACCTAATAATTGGATCGAGAGATTCTTGTGACAAAGCGGTCTTCAAAGACAGTGATTGCATCGATTCACATTTACAAGAACAATGAGATGGCTACCCTCTTGACACGTGCTGATGATAGCACATGTGTGAGAATCCATAGGTAGAAATGCCTTATATTTAAAAGAAAATCACTGATTAAGACCCAAAACAAAAAACAACAACAACAAAACCCAGTTGGTGGTAGAGATACCTCGAATTTTTTCAAGATTTAAGAAAAAACCACCTCCAGATTTCTACCTTTTTACAGTTTAACCCCTGAGATTAAAAAAAAAAAAAAAAAAAAAAACTGATTAAGCTGACTGAAAAAGTAGAAAACCCATATCCAGAATCCTTGCTTTTTTACTCTTTAGATCCTGTAATTAATTAATTGTTTTTTTTTTTTTAAAAAAAAAAAAACAACAACTCACTGTTGAGATTAAAGCAAAGCCTAACTTCGGTGTAATCGTCAGCAGTTTTTCGTCATCTGTTTGGACATGCATTGCATACTACCCCGCCTAGGCCCATCTCTCTAGCCACGAATGGGCAGTTCTATGGGCAGACCCACCGTGACGTATCTGTTTATCCACGTCATCCATCCCTTCTCTCGTATCATTAAAAGTTATATACACAAACATAAGCAGATCCAACACTCAAATGTACCATAGTAGTAAAGGCCAAAAAATATAGTCGTTCCTAATTGACGATTTTGGTGTAGTGATACCTTGTAATGAGAAGGTAGACTACGCATTAGTTTGATGCATATGCAAAGGCCAATAACTGTAGCCATACTACAATGTTCAATCGTAGGAGTGAATGTGACCCTGTTTTAGAAACATTACATACATGAGAAGAACTCACTTTCTTGTTACTTGCTGCATCTTCTGCTTGTTTAACCAGGTGGTTCCTTCAAAGAGTAACATGCTTTGCATCATAAAGCACTCAAGAACCATAGAGAGGCGGGATAAACATAAGAGGGCGCTTGCTATGTTCTATTTATTAAACCAAAGTGCAACTTTGGAAGGAAATGCACCCCACCTGCTTAAATATTTGAGAAACGGGATCTAAGCCTTTGGTTATTCTACAAAATAGCCTATATATCCTTGAGAGATCATCCACCTAACATAGTGAAGACAACAAGAATAGTTTTTTCACTAAACCGAAAGACAACGCATAAACTTCACACACAAGAAGAACAACATAACCAACAACAAATTACATTTGCATCCCGCTCATACACGTGGTCAGTATGTAATATTCGTGAATTCTTCCACAGTTGTTCTATCATAAAGATAATCCTTAGCCCTACAATTTTAAGGAGAAATATACACTTAGAACTCCAAAAAACAAAGTTAGACATGGCCTATAGTTGCATGAAGAAAGACAAGAAGTGCTAACAGATTCCTTGTAGCCAGCATAGAGGAAGGCATGTTGGGCATTCCTGAAATCAAACAGAGAACATTAATACTCACAATATATATTATAGAGGTTTGCTAATTCTACACAAGGGTACATATGGAAATATGAAACATAGGTGTGAGATAGCTTTCCATAAGATTGGAAATAATGCTTATACCTTTTGCCTAAAAAATCAGACAATTTCACTCTTCAGGTGGGTCACAACATACAAAGTAAATTGATGATTGAACTTGTTTTTCCTCTAGACATTCATTTGTTTTGATATGTCTTGGCCAACCTGAGGTGTAGGATTGCTTGATTTAATCCAGAAGATCTAAACAATTTATCTCACCTGATGCTAGCCAATTTGTTCAAACAGACACAGAGACAAGTAAATGATACTTCTCATAGCAAACATAGATAGGTGGCTCTTTGAAAACAAGTGACAATGATCCAGTTTAACTAAGACATGGATTGGTGGTGAGGAGCTCACCACTGACGTTGGTGATGAAATGATGTGGCCAGTTTGTGGATGTAAAACATGAGTTTTAACCAGTGGCCTTCAGCTGACAAAAAACCAATCACAAGCTATACTTTTTAACTCTGTTTAAACCATGCTCGGGCATACTACATGTATGAATCACCATCACCTGTTGATCAAGATCTGTTTACGGGAATGCGCATGTTGATTTGTTAGGGAATGGCAATAGGCTAGGCCCAACAAACACCAGCAGTTCAAAAAACCCCTACTAATTACCACACTCGTATGAGAGCAACAAGCTATTGCTAGAATACATCCATATACATCATAGTGACGGACAAGAGCCAATGCCTCTGCCTTAAAAAGGAGCTTCTCTAATTTCTCAATTCACATAATGTGAGGATATTATGTATGATGCCCGGTCAATCAATCCATGTGTCAGTAGAAAATGATGCCTGACATCCTCCTCACAACTCACTGTTTCCTACCTGGCCCAAGTTCCCATCTGAGAAACCACTATAAATTAAGCTTCCCACAACCTGTCGGGGAAGGAGACCAAGTAGGTGGCAACCTTTCCCACTGTCCTTGGCAATCACTGCATGCCAATCACAAATGATCAATACTATGTTATACCTTCCCAAAAAAATGATGAAGAATGCATATTAGACAATGAACACAAAATACAGAGTTCATGTTCTAAATAAATTGCTAAGTAAATGTGAACACAAAATATATACTTCAGTAAGCATGAAAGATTGGATATCAATATATATTAGACAATGAACACAAAATACATAACTAAAGATGTTGAGTAGCCGTAAATGTGAGGATTACCTTAGGTAAAGCTTTTGTCATACCCAATTGATGAACATAGGGGAACCACTCACTGGCTTGGTTGCTTATGTACAGTTAACATGGTGATTTGCTAGTGATATACACTTGTGGCCCCTGCTAATTGTCATAAAATTAAAGCAACTTTCAAGCAATCTATTTCTGTACACATGACATGCATAAATGAGATCTGAGCCATAATCACTTTGTATCTTTATATGTCGCATGCCTGCAATAAACAAATGGTTCACATGCTGAGGTGTGCATGATAAAAAAAAAAAAAAAAAAAAATTCTCTAAAATTCAGACTCAATCCTACTTCAAATATTAGATTTCTCAAGATAACAAAATCATACAGCAAAAATTACCCAAATAATCCTGAAAAAAATGGAGCAAGAACAACCCAAAACAAGATATACACAAACAACACTTACAATAATTAATCTCTACAAAATTCCAATTCCTTCCCAAAATCCAGTAACAAATCAGAATCAATGCTGCAAAATCAGAGCCGATGTAGGAGTAAAGATCAGGCAGGTAAGTTAAAGACTGCTAGAACCTCACCTGATGGTAAGACCTTAGGTCCACCATCCTGTTTTGAGTCACGCTTCTGCATCCCACTAGTTTATATTTGAAACCATTTTGAAACATATACTTTCCCACTCCCACACCCGAATTTGTTGGTAATATGCTTGGTCTAGCTCTCTGCTAGGAGAACAACGCACGAACTTAGATACTGAGCTGGTTGTGTTACAAAACCCATGTTTTGATTTTTCTCAAAGTTGTGAAAATAGTAACAATTATGGTTGCAGATGGGCCAGTATATGTTGAATGCATGTTAGAATCCTGCCCAAGAGCAAAAGACATGGGTCTAGGCCAACCCAGCCCATAAGCTAAGGATCAGGCAACATGTAAGAGGGGGAAATCCAAAAACTTCTGATGACACGAATTAACAGACAATCTTTCAAAGAGAAATAAAATAAAATCAGCTAAAAGGCCCATCAACTAATAGCCATAAACCATGTCATAAAGATCTGTCATAAACAAGGATTCGACCCATTTTTTACGGGCACTTCAGTCCAACGAATGGTCAATGAATCAGACCTGGTCTGACTCATTTCAGCCCCACTTGGGTCAAGCTCAACCCAAACCAAACAATTCCCTTTAGTTTGGTGAAATCTGCATAAGTGCTTCCACTTTTTTTTTGCTTTTTTTTTTCTTTTCAAATTCAATTTCATGTCAGACCTGACATGTAGCCAATATAGATTTGGGTGGAATAGCATCCAACAAGTCCAACAAAGTTGAGACGTCCAAATGCAGCCATAATGTCAAAGAGAATCGGAGTTTACCTTATTAGAATGGACGAATTGGAGAGAATCAGAAGCAACAGCCTGGCCACTCGACTTTGAGTTGAACACAGGATCTTCAATGCATGAAACAAATAGAGAAGAGAAGAAATCAACATCTACTCCAGCAAGGCTATGTCACAATCATTTTTTACGGGCACTCAAAAAAAAAACAGAAACCCAAGAGACATGATCGCATCATACTCAAGAAGAAGAGCCTTTGTAAGTCCCAACAGCACCAGATACAGCCACCATGGAATGTGTGTGGGACATCCCAACCTGTTCATATGTATAAAATTCTTTTTTTATAAATGGAATACTAATGACAGGATAGGACTAAGATACAAACCCTAACCAGCAAAAAAATCTCTAACCTGTAAAAACATATGTAGTTGTAAGTGTCTAACCTGCAAATCAGAACTCTTGGCATATCTAACAAGGTGAATAAGACAGAAACAAGTAACAAATGAGAGTACAAAACTCCCACAAGCACAATGTAATAGACTATTATTACAATCAGGCGCTCTAATAGTCTATCATAGAGGTCAATTACATTGAACAAGTTTATTGCAATGCCATCCCTAGGTAAAGGAATGTTCACATTAGGTGGGTAGCTGGTTTTAAACTTTTGCCAAACAATAATCACAAGAAATCCTCTCTCAAATCTAGTTGAGGAATGCCATCTTCAGTATATATGTGGTCCACTTGATGATTGGACAAGTCTGATTTCTGGGTAATGGCACATACACTGAAGTTGACCTAAATAACAACCTGGATCTTGAATCCAGGTGCCATATTGACATGTGGTCAGAATAGGATTCGTGATCCTACTCTGAGGAGCCAGCAATAGCAAGGCTCAATTTGAAAATATCTAAGACACAACAATGCTCAAATAAAATGTACTTAAGCCAATGAGGCTCCAAAAGACTAAGATTTCAGTGATGTTTTGTTGCAAGTAATTTACTTTTTACTAGGATGAAAAATGGATTCTTTCCAAGATTTGAGAAGTCGTCACAACTCCTGTTGTTACGGGACTTCACATTCTTCATGGTGTTATATCATGAAAATGCCTTTCTTATAATAGCTATTATTTTTCAAAGAAAAATGGCCATCATTTTCTCAAATGTTAACTGTTATATATTGGAATCATATCTGCTCTGTACAGCCATGCATTTTTCTGTTTTTCCATGTGTATGGGTGAGATGAAGGGTTTGGATCAACTTCCCATGAACAATGGGCTATGAGATAAGGATCTAAGGACCATGGTACACTTGGTGTAAGCTGCATAGTGGCATAGCATATATGGTTTATATGATTTAGGTGTTTATTACTTTTTTCTTGCAAAATTCATTTTAACCCTAGGCTTTTGCTGTCCTTCCTTAAAGGTGTAAAGGTGTTCAGCTAAATCTTGATCTTGATCTCAACCTTCCTAAGGTGTAAAGGTTGTTATAAAATTCAATTCCTGCCTTATTAATCTCACTAAATATTCCTCCTGTTGTTAACTCACAAATATTAAAATGAGGATTAAGTCTCTATTATAACATGAACATGGCAAGAGGGTAGAACATCCAACCGTCCCAAAGGTGGGCCCCACAATAAAGAACATTAAGTTAAAAAATTAGGCTAATCTGCTTTTTGGATGTGGCATACTGAAGAATATAGTGGACAACAGCTCATTTGGTCCAATCTACAATTTGGCATGTGTGACTAGTGGATTCGCCTGATTTTAAGCACATGTGATCTTCATGGTGGGGTCAACCTACCTGACGAGTTGGATGTCTCCCACATTTATCTAACAATAAAACTTGAGAGAAGTAAAACTTACTTGGAAGGATTCTAGACCAGGAAATGGAAAATCTGTAGAAATTCACTCCAAGGGAATGCATCCACTCAACGTCTTCCTGTTCATGATCAACAAGTTATCTATATGTTAGCACCTGCTTTTTTTCTTTTCTTTTCTTTTCTTTTCTTTTCTCTCTCTCATTTTTCCTCATAGCTATTTGGGCTGGAAAGGGCTTGTATCTGCGAAAAGAACAACTTGGCTGAGCCCATCTGACTGTTGTAATATCGGTGGTGTTGAGTGTCCGGCTTCTGGGTTTAACACTGATGGCCTGACCATGTATGGAAGGTGCTTGAAATCTCCTAGATTTTAAAATCCCGACCATTCAATAATTTAGTCTATTTTCTTCTAATTGATGCAGACCATCTTCATATTTTCTCTCAGCCACCTAAGGCCACTGATCTAAGGGTTAGGATTGAGGGATTTTTCAGGCATCTCATATCCATGGTGGGGGCATATCAGGACAATGGTCTGGATGACCAAACCAAGGACATCATATGATGAGCGATTTTTTTTCTCTCTCTCTGTATGAGAAATCTCCACCGTTAGATTATCACTGTAATGTGTGCAACAAATAAAATCAAGGAGTGGAAATTGCATATAACATTAGCAACTCATTCGAGGGGTTAGATCTTCTCAATGGAATCTACTGAGCTAGTTGGATTTTTCTTGATTAAAAAAATAAAAAATAAATTTATATACCATGTAGCCATGATAATGGTCATCAGCAACATCTGCATTGCTTCCATCGTTGATTTTTCCAGAATATAGAACACAAAAATTCAAAGAAATTTTAATTTGAAAATTGTATTTTACCATACCTAAAATAACCCAAATGCAAAGTGCAAAAAATAGATCCAAAACCCTAGGAAACAAGAGAGTAGCAGATCTAAATACCTAATGGGTTATAAAACTGCAAATCGAATAGAATTCGGATTGAAAATTTTCACCTGTCACGAAATCCAACAGAATTCAGATGAAAAAACTACAAATCGAAGTATCAAACAAATCAGAACTGTATCACACAACAAATCGTTTCTATGTATTCACATCAAATAACATAGAAAAATTCCTAATTAGGGTTTCAACATGGTAAATCCCTAATTAGGGTTTCAACATTGTAAATCCCTAATTAGGAAATCACTAAGGTTGAAATTGATGAAATCTAGACTCTTACCTGTTTCAGATCTTCATCTAAGCCTTAAAATTAATGGCGTACTCGCGCGAGAGAGAGTCTGGGGTAGGAAGAAGTCGAGAATCGGGAGAGAGCAAGAGAGTCATCGGGAGAGGGAGAGAGAGAGAGAGAGAGAGAGAGAGAGAGAGAGTCATCTGGGAGAGGGAGAGAGAGAGAGAGAGAGAGAGAGATTCGCGAGAGAGATTTGCGAGAGAGAGAGAGAGAGAGAGAGAGGGGGGGGGGGGGGAGAGGGACACTCGTCGGGAGAGAGAGCTGTGAGTGAAATGGAAATCGCGTCCGGTTTTAAATTTTATATAACATCCGTGGGCCGCATTTAAATAGCGCCAGTGCATGATGCACAAAAGTGCCGGTTTTCCACAGTTTTGTTGTAGTGAAGGTACCCTTAGAATACAAAGAGACGTGATAATGGGCTACTTGACTGAAAGAATTGAAATGAGAGAGGGGGTCCTTTCCTGTCAGTATATAAAGATCCTTGGTTACTGAAAGTCACTGTAAAACAAGCTTAGTTACTATAAGTCACTATAAAACAAAGCTTAACAAGGGTTGCACATGGTCACCGTGACTTGTGTATGGTCCCGCATTGAAAGTTGAACACTCCAAAATTCAGGCCGATCAATCCATTATGTGGGCCATTAAGTGCAGGTTTTTGGGAGATTGTCGGTTTTTACCTATGGTGTGGCCCACCTACTGAGAAGGTGCAGTGAGTTCGTTAGGGGCCCGGATTGGATACTGACAAGGTCAGTAGCCAAATCACTACTGAAGTGACGTCACCAAGCTCTGTGGACCCTACCATGATGCATGTGTTGTATCCATACCGTCCAACCATTTTTAGAGATGGTTTTATGGCATTAAAAACAGAATGAGATAATCTAAAGTTCAAGTGCACCCACCACAGAAAACTGTGGGAGCTGTCACACCCACCGTTGAAACATTTATAGGGCCCATAG
Source organism: Magnolia changhungtana (assembly GCA_030180095.1). NCBI lineage: Eukaryota > Viridiplantae > Streptophyta > Magnoliopsida > Magnoliales > Magnoliaceae > Magnolia > Magnolia changhungtana. The sequence continues at coordinate 480,181 of JASAUF010000583.1, read as the reverse complement.
TGATGTATTTTTGAGATCCATCTTATTCATAAGTTAACATAGAGATAGATGAAGTGTAAACAAAAATATCAGCTTTATCGGATACTACTGTAGCCCCTAAGAATTTTTGAACAGTGGATGTCACTGTCCCCCCTATTTTCTATAGTGGGTCTACTTCAACTTTAGATCTATCTCATTCTCTTTGTAATGCCGTAAAACGATCTCTAAAAATGGTTGGACGGCATGGTTATAACATATGCATCATGGTAGAGTCAACGGAGCTTGCTGACGTCACTTTAGTAGCGATTTGTCTACTGAACTTGTCAGTATCCAATCTGCGCCCGTTCGTTAGGAACTCGACCGGAATCCCTCACAACACCTGTTGTACACTCGGCGTACAACACCAGTAGGGCCAACCATGTTATGTGTGTAGCATTCACTCTGCCCATCAAGTATACCCCCGTCGTGTTCACCAAACGGCTCATCAGCCCGATCCAAGACTGAGGTGGGGCACACCATTCAAATCTATGGTTGGTGTTGCCTCACCATTCGTCTATGTGGTGTGGCCCGCCTGAGTTATCTATTAGGCTGATTATCCCTAAGGGCGTAACAACTAAAAGCATGCCGGATGGATGGAGTAGATGTCAGTCAGACAACACGATGGCCCCATAGCTTGCGTGTTGTACGTATGCGAACAATAGATGCGAGTATGACGGGAGTCGGATTTCGTAATGTAGCGAACTAGCAGGGACGTACAGGTTGGTGCTGAAAAAGCTCTGTGGCACCACCGTGTTGTATGTGTTTTATCCACGCCGTCCATCAATTTTGCTAGCTCATTACGAACTCAAAAATAAGGCCAATGCAAATTTCAGATGGACAAGATTTCAGAAAACAGTGGTGATTGAATGCTCATCATTAAAAACTTCCTACGGCCTAGTGATGTTTATTTTCCATCTAACCTGGTCACACAGATCTAGACGAAGGGAAAACACAAATATCAGCTTGATCCAAAACTTTTGTAGCTGGCCCTAAGAAGTTTTTAATAGTGGTCATTCAATTACATTGTTTCCTATTTTGTGGTCAACCTGATATTTAGATTTGTCTCATTTCAGGAAACATACCATAAAATGACTTACAAAAATAGACAGACGGTGTGGATATAATACATACATCACGATGGGGCCCACTGATCAAACGTGCTGTGTGCTACCCGTTTCACGTATGTTAGTAAAACGGCCGTTGTATGCAATTCCCGTCGCGGTTTCATGGTCTTGAACAGAAATTCTGCAAAACCCACGAGCGTGTGGAGTGGATTAAATCTCAGAAACAGTTCAACAGATTTACCACATTGTATAGTTCTCCGCTACAACACTCTCTAAATCTTTCGTAAAGAAAAAAGCGGTACTTCTTATGGGTTCTTTCGTCTTTTTCATTAATATTACAATGGTTGCTGTAGATTTCCCCCTCATTTTCATTTACATTACAACGTTGCTTGCTTGTGTTGTTTTTTTTTTTTTGTTAGCTTGTTAGTACACCCACTGTCAGTTCACACTTCACTGGTCAATGGGCTGAGATGGCCCATTTGGCTTAGGTGCCAGGCTGCTAGCTGACGGCTACGGCTAGAATGCTAGGCCCGATAGATGGGCCTAGGCCTAAGATTTGAGCACGTTCAATAAAATCGCCAAGCCAGATGGCTGGACCTGGGCCTGGGCCTGGGCCTAAAATTCGAGTCATTGGCCCTTCTGGTACTAGAGCGGTACTGCAAGAGCCCGCATATCATGATGTATGTGTTTTATCCATGCTATCTATCCATTTTCCTATCAATATAAAATCCTTTGGAGTCGCTTGGCACTTTCGGGGGATTTGAGGGGATTTCAAGTCCCCTAGTTGTCTGGCAGCACAAAGTAACTGAGGTTCAAATACAGGGTGTTTGAAATGCACGGTGAAAGCTTGGATTACCTCTAAAAAATTTTCAAGAGTTGCATGTGTTACATGTGGATTACTAGACTATTAATGTATTTGACACATCACTTACTAATGATATCCCAAAATAATTAGATTATCAATTGCATTATTATAATTATTTTAAAACAATGATCAACATCGTCCATATAAATCAATGGTTAAAAATCGTTGTTTAGTCACTCAGACTTGATCTTGTGCTTGTGGCCCATCTCAGACTTGGAATTTCATCATTTTCGGGCAAAGTATATATTTCAGCAGGCTTATTACAACCATTGTGTCAAGTATTACATACATTCACTAATTAAAGATTTTAAAGTTATTTAGTAATTAAATTTATATCCATGTGAATATACTAAGCATAGCTAATTTTGGATTAAAGTTTATGAATCTAGAGTGCCAAACACAAAAGAAGGATTTCAAATCCAGGTTCTGAATCCAGGGTTCCAAATCCATGCTCCCAAAGAGGCCCTTATTTAGTTATATCAAGTCACTTACAACAAGCCTAACAGGAGTCACTTTAACTCATGTATGACATCCAATCCGTCCAGATGGTGGTCCCAACTTTAAAGTTGAACACCCCAAAATTCAGGCGCATCAAACCATCATGTGGGCCATCAAGTGCACTTTCAACGGTAGATATTCAGTCCTCACTGTTTCCTGTTGTGCGGCTGAATTAAGTTTTGTGACTGCCTCATTTTTAATTACACAGGTCCGTACTCACAAACATCAAGGTGGGCTCCACCTAAATTCTGCAAGAGACTGTCACGGTAATCCGAGTCTTGATGGGAAACGGATTGGCTACTGCCCCTGCCACTATCCCGGTGGCTGGTAGTTGGTGCTCCATGGGCCCACCATGCTGTATGTGTTTCATCCATGCGGTTCATCCATTTTTATATATCATTTTAGGGCTTTGTCCCAAAAATGAGAGCTCAGGTTGACCACACAACAGGAAAACAATAGTGATTAGATATCCACCATTAAAATCCTTCTAAGGTCCACTGTACTGTTTATTTGACATCCAATCTGTTGATTAGGTCATACAGACATAGATGAAGGGAAAAAAAACAAAGATCAGGTTGATCCAAAACTTTCATGGGCCCAAGAAGTTTTTAATGGTCTATGCTCATTCAATGCTGTTTCCACTTGAGATTGGCATATATCTCATTTTTGGTCTCATACCCTAAAATGATCTATCAAAATAATGGTCAGGCCCACAGCGCACCGACCACTAGCCATTGGCTGATGGCAAGGGGAGTAGCCAATCCGTTTCCGTCCCGATGGGACTTCGATTGGGTCCATACTGGCCATTACTGAAAAGACCTGTGGGCCATCATATTGTATGTGTTTTATCCATGCATCCATCCATTTTAACTGCTTTTTTGAGGGTATGATCCCTGTTGGGGAAAAAATATGACAAGTCCTTGAATTGGCCAAAATAGTGAAAGAGCGGTATAGTAATGGCTCGGACTTGTCGGATGCTGCGTCTGGATAGATCCCAAAATCCATAAGGGCGCTGAATGAAGAGACGTAGCTCGGACCGTGAGGCCCTTGACCCGGCCGTAGCTTGATCGTCCCAAGCCATAAAGCGAAACCTCAAAAGGAGTGCACCTCGAGGCCTGATTGAAGCCTTCCAGAGGAAAGCTTAAACCGACTGAATAGGATCAGTCGGTCCTAGAGCCGCCCGAACTTCAGTCCGACTTAAGGATTGAGTCGGCCAATAAAGTAAGCAGAGAATTAGCCATAGAGTTTATCTCAGCACAACCATGTGGAAAGATAAGCATTGGCCGAGCTTTACATTGTTCCATATTCAGAAGTTTCCTACTAAAACTCTGGATTCTACCCGAGATCTTCGGAAGATAAGGAAATAATCTCCGAAGATCAAGAGAACGTAGGGATTACGGATCCGCAAAGATTAAAATCTATCTTTACAAGATTTTCTCTAAGGAACACAAAAACCCTACAGGGTATGACGCCATTATATATACAAAGACCTACATAGTGAAAGGTATGCAAAAACTCTTGCCCTCAAAACCTTTTAAAAGAGACCTAGATTCTGACTTTAGCATCGGAGGGTCCCCTGGCAAGACCAGGGTCATCTTTCTCTTCTTACGTGAGTGTAGATCCCAGGGTCATAGAAGAGGCAAGCCAAAAACAGCATCAACAGCTTGGCACCATCTGTGGAAAAAGATACGAAAGGTCGTTTTCCAAGCTCTATCCAGAAGATTCAAATGGGTTCCAATGGTGAGAACTAGGAAAACCGTTCAAGATGAACCGAATGAGGTCGCCGTCACTGGACCTCCCACAACCGAAGGACCGCCAGGTACGAATGGAACCTAGGGGGCCCAAAACAAACCTGTCGACCCACAAAGTTCTGCAGCCTGTCCGGCAAACTCTGCTTCGACCAGGCATACCCAGTGGAACCGAAGGAATGGTCGGTTAGACGAGGAAGTCTAAGAGCTTAGGACCGATATAACTTCATGAAGCAAATGCTGGAATAGATTCATTGTCACCAAGTTCAGCTGCCTCAGCACAATGATGGTCAAGCGACGAACGTTCCACGACAATTCGCCGACCCTCAACCTATCGCTCCGCGATTTGTTCCTCAAGCAAAGTCAGCACCATGGTCCGTCCAAGCTAATACCCACTCATTCTAAGACCGCCCTGCTGCCCGCCACTGATCTCCGACACAAAATAGATGGAGAAGGCGCAACGGGCCTCCGGTCGAGGGAACGACAGAGAGTGATGAACCCTAGAAAGCCGACCTCTAGGACTTCAGGGGAGAAGTGTAGGAAGAGATCACAGATATGAAGCAGAACTGCTCCACCAATCTAATGGCATCTGAGGCAATGACATCCCCATTCACGGAGGAAATTATGAAAGCTCGGTTATCGAAGCGATTCCGCCTTTCGCAGATCCCGCCCTTCACTAGTAAAACTGATCCAACTGAGCACGTTGAGTCTTTCCGGACTTACATGGAGCTGCATGATGCCTCAGATGTCGTGATGTGTCAAGCATTTTCTCTCACTTTAGCTGATGTAGCACGTCTTTGGTTTGAACAATTAAAACCAAAATCGATCAGCTCCTTCACCGAACTCAGTGATGCTTTCCTTGCCAATTTCATTGGCAGGAAGAAAAAACTGAAGTCATCTGCGCATCTGAACAATATAGTCTAGAAGGAGGGAAAGCTACTTAAGAATTATATCAAACGTTTCAATTTTGAATCACTCCAAGTTCAGAAACACTCGGACGAGACAGCTCTTAATTCAATTATGCAAGGTGTTAGAGACAAGCCATTTATTGCATCTCTTGACAAGAACCCGCCAGTTACTCTAGCCGAGTTTATGGCTCGATCAAACAAGTATGCAACCGCCAAAGAAACCCGCATTCTGCGCGAGGCCGCCCAAAACGCAAAAATCCTAGCTAAAGAGCCAAAAAAAAAAAGAAGTTAACTTGGCTGATGGAAAAAGCGAAAAGCTGACTCCAGTTTGTCATTTGTGTGGTGATTCTGGTCATTATAAGTTCGAATGCACAACACCTAAATGGACTCAACAACTAACTAGAAAAATGCAGAATTTCAAGAGTCCACTTAGAGATATGGATAGAAGAAATACACATCCATCACCACCCAAAATGACAAACAAAACGAAAGAGTCAATTAATCAAGAGGATAGACTGAACACTAAAAACTCTGCCATGAAATGGGTAAGGAAGAATTAGTTTAGATCATGCATCAATATCTAGAAACTCGCTGAAATGATGCAATTTTGCTGAGCTTCAAATGATATATCTAAGGTTCTTCACCTCCATCTTTTGTATATAAGCATTCAAATGTTTATAATTTTGATGTGTGCATTGATTGTACAAAGTTTTGCGATGTATACTATTGATAAATTTACATACTAAAAGTATACATGAAAGATTGTCTGAATGCTGAAAATTGAAAAACATTTACGTCTGATATATTTGCCAATTTGTCATGGGCATTCTCGATCAAATCGATAAAGAGTTGATATTATCGACATCTCTTCAGAATTTAAAAATCCACTTGATCGAGACTATTATCGAAGTTATTATCGATAACATCGAATGAGGATCATCGATATAATCGAAAGTAAGTTTGATAAAATTGATGACCACCACCTGATAAAAAGGCGGTCGAGCAAAAAGATTTTCATTTTGTTCAAGAAAAGGCTTTCCATTCTTTTTGGCTCAAACCCTCGGCTGGAAGTTCTTTGGTGGGTCCTAGAAGGTACTTAAAAACTGGTATTACCCTCCTTTTTCTGATCTTGCCTTTTGGTCGAGTACTTTCTGTTTCTTTAAAAAGAAGGATTTTGTCGAGTACTTTCTGTTTCTTTAAAGTTTTCAAAATTTTTGTTGTCCGGATGGGTAAAGATAAAGGAAGAGCATCCTGACAGGGGGAGTCTTCGAGATCCGCCCAACAAAAGGTGCTTGCTTCAAGAGAAAGGGCAAGGGGTCCGAACCGTGGGACCCCCACAAGGCAACGCTCGAGACGTGGTGAGTCCCAGTTTGAGGCGCAGGCTCCTCCACCTGTGCAGGCTAATCCAGTCTTAGTAAAATTTACAAGGAGAAAAGTCATTCCCGAAAGGAAAGTCGACAGAAGCTGCTTAATTCCATATAATCTGGAACTTTTATTTTCCGCCATAGATTGGTTACTAGTTCTCGACTTTGGAGGATCATATCAGCTTGAATGAACTTACCATTTCTTTGCTGCCTGTCATTCTCTAACATTTGATCCTCCATCGATCTCCGTAACTGTAGATGGTGATGATGTGCTGATCACTCCAGGGTCTGTTGCAGGGATATTCAATCTTATCTTATCTCCTATAGGAATCTCTGATATGGACATAGAAGATCCTGAAGTGCAATCCGAGGTCACCAAATTCCTTTTGCCATAATCGTGATGTCCAGTGGCACTACGGGAATGCCCTGAAAGTTAAGTTCATGGAACCACGTTATCGAGTTTTGCATGGTATTCTTGCTTCAAACATTTACTCCAGAGGCTTCAATAGAGCTGACCTCACGAGCTTCATGACTATGATAATCTATTCAATTGCCATTGGGGTCAAGATCTGTCTGCCTACCCTGATTGTGTATCAGTTGGTGTATGCTTTTCATAGGGATAGGGACATTCTCCTACCATATCCCTGGATCATCAATACAATCTATAATGCCATAGGTTTCCCAACTACAAATGATCCTGAACTTCCTCTCCAAACCTTCAATAAAAGCAACATCCGAAGGATGGATTTGAGGTTTCACAAATATCCTGAGGAGCCCCTGGAGGAAGGCATTCAAGTTGAGGGAGAAGGTAGGGCTGGCGACACTCTCATGGGAGGGACTGAGATGACAGGAGAAGAAGCTTTTGGACCTCAACATGCTCCATCAACGTCAACACCTGGGCATGCAAAGAGATTTAAGGTCCATCAAGATAGGATTGGCGCTATTTAGCATGATGTCTCTTAACTCAGGGAGTCAATGAATGAGAGACTTACTGTCCTGGAATGGATGGTGCAAGGTGTGCAGCAGACCGTCCAACAGTTGGTGGATTTGATGACCTGCCGCCGAGATGACACAGCACCATCCCACTCTACTCCATGATGCTGATCACTGCTTGCTATCACATACACTCCACTCTTATTTTTACGTATGAATATTAGTATCTTTTTGAATGTTCTACGCCTTCATGGGAGTATATGATAACTAACTAATTTGGAGAATCTGACATTTTTTCTTTTTGGTATAGTAATTGTATATGCCTATGGTTGGGCTGAAAATGTTTTCTTTTGGTTTGGTTCTATTGGGATAAACTGATAATTCTAGTGTTGTTTATGGCAGTATGTGCTTTCAATATTTGAATATTTTGGTAATGGCTAAGTATCATTCTTATCTTTACTGCCATGATTATGATTTAAGATCCCCTGGTATGTCTGATGTGGAATGCATGTGATGCTTATAATGAATATTCTAATCGCTATATATATATATATATATATATATATATCCGCCATGCATATATATTCACTGCAAATGATGTCTGATTCAGCAACTGATTGACCATTATACATCTATCTATTATATGCATATTCCTCTAAATGATGGTTCTCCCAAATCTCTTCAGTCAATATCAACTGTTATATCTTTGTCAATGACTGACAAAAAGGGGGAGAACAGTTCAAAAATACCCCGAACGGAAAATTGTATATCTGCTTGGATGATGTTGCAGGTGTTAGGGGGAGCAGCTGATCAAGCAAGGGAGAATTTACAGTTATGACAGTTAGGGGGAGCAGATACTGGGTCATGTACATGGGTTCAATAGAAATTGTAAAATTGTATAAAATGCATGTACACACAATTTAGGATGTGTTTGTCTAGTACTCTATAGTGTTTTGGGATTTTGTTACGTAATTGACAAAGGGGGAGATTGAAAGTGCCTTGGTTTGTCAATTAGCGTGAGTGTTGAGTCAGTTAAACTACAGAGCCTGATAGGAAGATCAATTCAAGTGTTTGCCTCAACCGGATGTGTGCAAGCTCGCCATAGGTAAATTTGAGCCTCACATCCCTTGTCCCAAATCACCAAGTATACTAAAATCCTTAAAAAATGTTAGAATATCATAGGATTTTTAGGGTAAGAAAACGTTTCCAAAATAGGAAAATTCTCAAAGTTTTCTCGCCTTATCGATTTTATTGATACACATCTCGATATGATCGATCTACGCCGTCGAGTCCTCGATGCTCCATCGATACCATTGAAAAGAGGACCAAATATGTCCAACAACCTTATACACATCTGGATAGAATTATCGATGTATCGATACACCTATCGATATCATTGATATTCAAATCTCGAGTCTATCGAAGTTGACTCGATTATATCAACAGGCAGATTTCTGGCGCCCTTATTTTTCTTAAGAATATCATATAAGCATCGATATATCGAAGCCTCCTCGATACCATCAAAATTTAAACCTCGATGATATTGGAAGGCCTTCGATGATATCAGTCTTGGGCGTCAAGTTCTCCAGCAAAATATTTTATGGTGATTTATCTATGATCGGGGATCACTCGATAGAATCGATATTCAAATATCGATGATATCAATGCCGTATCGATTGTATCGAACATGGACATAAACTGTCCAACAAGCTTTATAAAAAATCCTTTTGATTTATCGATGGATAGACACAGCTATCGATATCATCGAAATTCAAATTTCGATGATCTCGAAGGTCCCTCGATCACTAATGAAAACCTGAAATTTTTCAAGTTAAGTCTCTCTCATTTTTCAAGTGTCGATGAATCGAACCTCTCATCGATGGAATCGAAGTTCGAAAGCCGATGATATCGACAATCGTTTTGATTTATCGACCAGCTGGAAAAAGGTTTCAAAAGTGTATGACATTGAGCTCGAGTCATCGAGTAGACCATCGATGCTATCGAGAGTATACGCTCAATGACATTGAACATACTCAATGATATCGAACTCTGTCATAAATGTGACCATTTTATATCCGTTGGAACCTTTTTCTTATATAAAGAGGACTTGTCTTGTGTTGCTGTGAGAGAAAGCAGAGAGAGTTTTTATGTGTTTAACCTCAGATCTTATACTCAAAGCCCTTTCTCTCTAGGAAGTTCATCCTCCAATCCACCCTCACCATTGATATTCAATAGAGTGGATTGGGGAATGAACTTCCGCATTCAAGGGTCTTCCAGCTACTACCTTAATAGCAAATCATGAAGCTGGGATGCCTTGAATGCATAGATGATTGAAATCACTCTATCTTCCTTATAGGAAAATCTTTTGAGAGTAGAATTTCATCATAACCTTGACCTAACCCGTTGCCTTGCATTGGTACATCTTTTGAGTTACGGATCAAGGAGACCGAAGACTCTTCATCGACAAAGGAGGAGATCTTCGTCAACGTGCCTAATGGGACTCATCCACTTATCTGTAAGTATCTAGAGTCCAGAGGACACTTGTGATCATTCCTTTTTAGGATTGGGTCTTAGGTGTTTCTCACCCCTTCAAGCCCTTGTAGGAGACCTCCGGTGGGAGTGTACATTGTGGGTGCGTTGTGTGGACCCTTACTTTGTGGAGAGCATAAACATCTGGTTGAAGGTGAACCAGTCAAAACCTTAGGTTTGAGGTGAACTGTGTGAAACCTTGGGCTTAGGGTAAACCGCGTAAAACCTCCGATAGGGTCTTATGGAAGATCTTTGGCCAGTATGCCTAAAAGTGGGTGCATTTTATTGACCCCTTGCTCGTGAAAGCATAAACAGTCAGCCTCGGTGTAGGTTGTAAAGTTTGAAGATGAACTTGATTTAAAACCTTAGGTTTGAGGTGAACCGCTGTGAAACATCTTTAGTGAAATTCGGCACACTCAAGGGTTGAGTGTGTTCGCCGGGAGTGGAGTAGACTGATCGTTGAACCACTAACAAAATGACTGTGTTTGAGATTGCTATTTTTTTGAATGTGATTTACATTTATACTTCCATATCTGAATATCTGAGATCAGACCTCACACACATACACAATCATATCCATCATAAACTAGTTTACATATTATTCACCTCTTAAATAGTTTGTGGTTGGATCCTCTACCGGGCTTGGAAGCCAGTAGAGTTATTTTTGAGTAATCCTAATATGTGGTTGCTGATTAGGATTAGTGTAATAGGATTTTGAATAAACCATAAAAACTTTAAAAGTCCTATTCACCCCCCTCCAGGACATATTGGCATATTCTTACTTCAACTAAAGCAGTCTTCACCGCTATTTCACGATCGAGGTCAACCTGTGGAAGAGCTCATTCAAGTACCTTTGAACCAGTCAGACCCTTTAAAGACCGTCCGAATTGGGTCATCCTTAACTATGCCGTTGAAGGAAAAGCTGATAGCCCTGTTACGCCGATACACCGACTTCTTCGCATGGACTCATGAAGACATCTCGGGTATTGATCCTTCAATCATGACTCACTGGGCTGAATATCAACCCAAACTTCAAGCCGATCCGTCAGAAACGGCGTGCCCTCGGCCTTGAAAGATACGCTATAATCGAGGAAGAGGTTGGAAAACTCCTCAAAGCCAACTTCATTGAAGAAGTACATTACCCCGAATGGGTAGCCAATGTTGTGCGGGTCAAAAGGGCTAATGGGAAGTGGCAGGTCTGTATAAATTATACCAACCTAAATAGAGCCTGCCCTAAGGACAGTTTTTCCCTTCCTCGGATTGATCAGCTGGTCAATAGTACTACGGGGCATGAATTACTCAGTTTCATGGATGCTTATTTAGGATATAATCAAATTATAATGCATTACTCTGATAAATCAAAAACCACCTTTGTCACTGACAAAGGTCTTTATTGTTACCGAGTAATGTCACTTAGATTGAAAATGCTAGGGCGACCTATCAAAGGTTGGTCAACAAAATGTTGTCATAGGACAGATAATGGAAGTCTACATTGACGACATGCTCGTCAAAAGCATTAAAGCGATCGACCATATAACTGATCTGGAGGAAATGTTCCTTATCTTGCGAAAGTACCAGATAAAGTTTAATCCGAGCAAATGTGCAATTGGCGTGGGTTTTGGTAAATTCCTCGGATTCTTAGTCAGTCAATGAGGGATTGAGGCTAACCCAGAAAAAATTAAAGCTCTACTTGACATGGAATCTCCTAAGACAATCAAAGACGTGTAACGATTAACTGGAAGAATAGCCTCCTTAAATCGTTTTGTGTCCCGTGCAACTGACAGATGTCTCCCCTTCTTCAAACAGTTGAAGGGTCGGTAGATTGTCAACTGGACAGAAGAATGCGAAGGCGCCTTTCAATATATCAAGGATTACTTAAGATCACCACCGTTACTTTCGAAGCCTGAGCAAGGCGAGCCATTATTGATTTATCTAACAGTATCCGATGTAGCCGTAAGCTCGGCCTTGATTTGTGAACATGAAGGTAAGCAATTCCTGATTTACTACATCAATAAGGCCCTCGTTTCAGCAGAAATAAGATACCCGACTCTAGAAAAAGTGGCCCTGGCGCTGGTTATATCATCCCGACGCTTACGACCATATTTTCAGGCCCACTTGATCACCGTCATGACCGACTAGCCTTTACGTTAGGTACTACAGAGACCAGAATCGTCTGGGCGACTCATAAAATGAACAATCGAGCTTAGTGAATTCAACATTCATTACAAGCCTTGAACTGCAATTTAGAGACAAGCCGTGGCAGACTTCATCGTCGAAGTCACGGTGCAACCTGAAATTTCTGTTGCCGACTCAATAGAGTCGTCTGATCGCATCCCTCCCACCACTCCCTTTTGGTCTCTATTTGTTGATGGTTCATCCAATTCCAAGGCAAGTGGGGCAGGGGTAGTCCTAGAAACTCCTGATCACATAACCATTCAGTATGCCCTGAGACTTGGATTTCAGGCTTCGAACAATATAGCCGAATATGAAACCCTTCTCCTAGGACTCCGGCTAGCGGCCAGTTTAGGGGTCACTCATCTGAACGTGTATAGCGACTCCCAACTAGTCGTCAATCAAATAGCTGACATATATCAAGCTAGGAAGGAAATACTGAAAGCTTATCTTGCAAAAGGCAGAGAGATGATCGCCGGGTTCCACCAATGTTCTATTACTCGAATCTCGAGGATCGAGAATGCTGAAGCCGACTTACTAGCAAAACTTGCCTCATCCCATGAAGACGATATCCTTAGGTCCGTTCCTATTGAATTTGTGGTCGAGCCAAGTGTTGGAAGAACCAAGTCTTCCACCTTGCTCCCCATTGATTCTGAACCATCTTGGCTTGACTCAATCGTCAAATACTTAGAAACTGGCAAACTCCCTGAAGATCGGGCTGAAGCTCGGTGACTAAAAATTCGTGTGGTCAGCTACACTATACTTGGCGACGTCTTGTACAAGAAAGGATATTATGTGCCCCTCCTGCGATGCTTGAGGCTAAGTGAAGCCGACTATGTTCTGCAAGAAATTCATGAAGGCATTTGCGGTAATCACTCAGGCGGCCAGTCCCTGGTCCACAAAGTCATTTCGGCAAGGATATTACTGGCCGACCATCCAACAAGATGTTCGGAAACTTATTCAGGGTTGCGACAAATGCCAGAGATTCGCTACTATCCCTCGGTAGCCACTTGAAGAGCTGATACCAATGTCTGGGCCTTGGCCTTTCACCCAGTGGGGAATCGAAATCATCGGGCCATTCCTTATAGGGAAAGGACATACTAAATTTACTGTTGTCGCAGTCGATTACTTCACCAAGTGGGCCGAAGCTAAGCTCCTTGCCAAGATAACTGAGCAAATTATCATAGGTTTCATTTGGAAAAACATTATCTATCGATTCGGGATACCTCGGACTATCGTCTCCGACAACAAGCAGTATTTACGGACTAAGAAATGTGCCTCAATCTAGGAATCAGGAACGTTTACTCGTCCTCTCGGCATCTACAAGCAAACGGACAAGTCGAAGCCGTCAACAAGGTTATCAAGCAGTATTTACGGACTAAGCTGGACCGAGCTAAAGGAGCATGGGTCGATAAACTTCCCAAAGTCCTTTGGGCATACCGAACTACTACTCGAACTGCGACAGGAGAAGCCCTCTTTTCACTAGTCTATGGCTCGGAAGCAATCGTCCCCGTGAAAATTGGCCTACCTACTACCCGAGTAAGTTCATATGACGAGTAAACTAATGAGGAGTTAATAACTATCAACCTCGATCTCCTAGAAGAAATGAGAGAATTGGCTCGGTTTTGGACAACCGCTTATTAATGATTAGTGTCTCGGTCATATAACACTCGAGTCAAAGTTAGGCAGTTCCGAGTTGGAGACCTTGTCTTCCAAAGAAGGTTTTAAAACACCAAAGAAATTGGAGCAGGGACATTAGGCCCCAATTGGGAAGGCCCCTACGTAGTTGCCAATGTTGTCTGACCTGCTACTTATCGATTGGAAGCTCTAACGGGATAACTTCTGCCTCACCCATGGAAAGCCGAGCATCTTAAGATATACTATCCGTAGTTCGGTAGAGAAGTGATTCATACTCAGCTTATCTAATTAAACGCTTGCAAAAAGAAAATAAATAAAAAATGTGTAGAATGCTGAATAAGCAAAAAATATATATTCATTGATTAGTAAAGTGTTACATTGGTTAGCTCACTGATTACAGTTGTATTGAAACAATACAATGATAAGTACTTGGCATGTAAAAAGAGGCGTTCGATGTTGTTAACTAGGTCATCTTTGAAGCTCGGTCTGCTTGAAGTGCTTAAAGCAGATGTGAGGAACAAAAAAGGGATTGGTCTCCACCACACCAACTCCAGAACTTGGCTTCGCCTACTGTTGACTCGGTCGTCCTTGAAGCTCGGTGTACTTAAAGCGCCTAAAATAGATGTGGGGAGAAGAAAGGGATTGTTCTTCACCACACCAACTTCAGGATTCAGCTTCGTCTGCCGCACTAGGAGCTAACCCAGGAGATGCTGATGGAGCTGCATCAGAAGCAGTAGCAGAGGCATTATATGTGTATGCCTCGGGGTCAACTGTTGCTCAGCCACCAGACCCCAGCTCGCCCTCGTCAAAACCGGATAAATCTAGATGGGGAAAAATGCCTTTCATCACCTTAATACACTCAGCGTAACCCTCCCGAAAAATGAGGGTCTGCTTTTCCTCGAAAGTTGAAGATGAAATGAACTCTTCCACTACCTCCTCTCTTGTGGCTGTAAGGGCAGCCTTACTCCCCTTAGCAAGCTCCTGAAGCTTCCTTTGGGCCATGGCCCTCTCTATGGCCGCTTGTTCAAAGGCCAGCCTGACCTCTTCCAATCACGAGGCCACGCGATCTCTTTTCGTTGTGGCCGACACAAGAGCATTCTTTGTCTCCTCGAGCTGGCCCTCCGCAAAGATAACCAGAGATTCTGCAAAGGATAGTCAAGACTCTGCCTCTGACCGCTGAGCCTCAGCATCTGACAGCCTAGCCTCCGCTTCCACAGCTCTCCTGGCTAAGGCAGATATGTTGGCACGCGCCTTCAGCAGGCAAGGAGTGAACTGCATAAGAGAAAGCTTTGTTAAGCAGGGAATTCAGAGCGAAATGACTACAAAAGGGAGAGACATTACCTCAAGCATTAGTGTGTCGATCCTGCCAATTGTGTTGTTCACGAAAGAAGACTCTAAAAGACCGAAGAACTCCCCCGCGAATATCTGTCAACTCGCCCAAAGAAGGATTTCTTCAACCTTCTAGCAGAAGGCTACCCTCTCTTCCTCAGCCGCTCTCGCTCTCCAAGGATCCCTCTCCTCAGCCCTGGGACCAGTGGAGGCTTCAGCCAGCTCGGCCTCGGAGAGTTCCCGAGCTTTCTCAGATGGCATCGCCACCACCTCAGCCACCCGTCTCTCAAGTGACCGTCCCTATCGTTTCTGCCACTTCCATGCCCTCCATGCCTTCATCAACCTCGATAACAATCGAGGTGGAAGGAGGGATGAACCTGGCTGGGCCCTTCGAGACCGCCCTATGTCTCTTCGAGGCCTTACACTACGCCAAAACAGCGAAAAAAGGACGGTCCAAAACCGTCTCAAATGACCAAAAAGGACGGTCATGGACCGTCGCATAGGCCGTCAAATTTTGACGTGTCTTATTTTTTAAGGGACGGTTGAAAACCGTCATTCTTATTGACAAAAAAAAGACGGTCATGGACCGTCCTAAAAAAGGACGGTGATGGACCGTCCTTAAAATGGACTGTCATGGACCGTCTGTTATTATACTAAAATGGACGGCCATAGACCGTCCTTTAAAAGGACTGTTATGGACCGTCCTTAAAAGGACTGTCATGGACCGTCTCTTATGAGCCTTCAAAGGACGGCCATGGACCGTCCTTTAAGCGACGGACATAGACCGTCCTTGAAAATGACTGTCATAGACCGTCTCTTATGAGCCTTCAAAGGATGGTCATGGACCGTCCTTTAAAAGGACTGCTATTGGCCGTCTCTTATGACCCTTACAAGGACATTTTCAAATTTGACCTGTTACAGTATTTTTCCTGATATATATACACCTGTTATACAAACTACGTAAATCCAAACTGTTTCATTACATTCACATTCACCGCTTTCATCCAAACAAGACTGATATACACTGTTTCATTCACATTCACTGTTTCATCCAAACAGGACTGATATACAACTGTTTCATTCACATACACCTGTTTCATCTAAACAGGACTGATATACACCTGTTTCATCCAAACAGGACTGACATACACCTGTTTCATCCAAATAGGACTGATATACACATGTTTCATTCACATTCACCTGTTTCATCCAAACAGGACTGATATACACCTGTTATACAAACTACGTAAATCCAAACTGTTTCATCACATTCACATTCACCTGTTTCATCCAAACAGGACTGATATACACCTGTTTCATTCACACACCTATTTTATCCAAACAGGACTGATATACACCTGTTTCATCCAAACATGACTGACATACACCGGTTTCATCCAAACATGACTGATATACACCTGTTTCATCCAAACAGAACTGATATACACCTGTTTCATCCAAACAGGACTGACATACACCTGTTTCATTTACATTCACCTGTTTCATCCAAACAGGACTGATATACACCTGTTTCATCCAAACAGGACTAATATACACCTGTTTCATTCACATTCACTTGTTTCATCACATTCACATTCACATTCACATCCATCTAAACCCAAACTACAAAAATCCATCCAAACATAAACTACATCCATCCAAACACAAACAATCTTATCCACAATACATTATTCATCCACGCATAATACATATAAAGTTTAACTTCATAAGTAAAAAAAAAGGAAAAAAAAGGTTCAGGTTTAGGTTAGGGAGTCGAGATTAGGATTAGGTGTAGGTTTAGGTTTAGGGATTTGAAAATAGGTTAAGGTTTAGGTTTAGGAATTCGGGTTCGGGTTCGGGATTGGGTTTACGTTTGGGTTTTCAAGTTTAGGTTTAGGTTTAGGTTAGGGAGTTTAGATTAGGATTAGGTGTAGGTTTAAGTTTAGGAATTTGAGAATAGGTTAAGGTTTAGGTTTAGGAAATCGGGTTCGGGTTCAGGTTCGGGATCGGGTTTTAGGTTTGGGTTTTCAAGTTTAGGTTTAGGTTTAGGTTAATGAGTTGAGATTAGGATTAGGTGTAGGTTTAGGTTTAGAGATTTGAGAATACATTTAGGTTTTAGGTCATAAGTTTTGGTTTAGGTTAAGGTTATAGGTTTAAGTTAAAGTTTAGGTTATAAGCTATAGGTTTAGGGAATTGAGAATAGGTTAAGGTTTAGGTTTAGGAAATTGGGTTCGGGTTCGGGATCGGGTTTAGGTTTAGGTTAGGGAGTTAAGATTAGGATTAGGTGTAGGTTTAGGTTTAGGGATTTGAGAATACATTTAGGTTTTAGGTTTATTTTTAGGTTTTAGGTATTGGTTAAGGTTTAGGTTAAAGTTAGGTTATAGGTTATAAGTTTAGGTTTTAGGACATAGGTTTTGGTTTTAAGGTTATAGGTTTAGGTTAAGGTTAAGGTTTTAAGGTCTTATAAACTATAGGTTTAGGGAATTGAAAATATGTTAAGGTTTAGGTTTAGAAATCGGGTTCGGGTTCGGGATCGTGTTTAGGCTTGGGTTTTCAAGTTTAGGTTCAGGTTTAGGTTAGGGAGTCGAGATTAGGATTAGGTGTAGGTTTAGGTTTAGGAATTCGGGTTCGGGATTGGGATTAGGTTTGGGTTTTCAAGTTTAGGTTTAGGTTTAGGTTAGAGAGTTTAGATTAGGATTAGGTGTAGGTTTAAGTTTAGGGATTTGAGAATAGGTTAAGGTTTAGGTTTAGGAAATCGGGTTCGGGTTCGGGATCGGGTTTTAGGTTTGGGTTTTCAAGTTTAGGTTTAGGTTTAGGTTAGGCAGTTGAGATTAGGATTAGGTGTAGGTTTAGGTTTAGAGATTTGAGAATACATTTAGGTTTTAGGTCATAAGTTTTGGTTTAGGTTAAGGTTACAAGTTTAGGTTAAGGTTTAGGTTTAGGTTATAAGCTATAGGTTTAGGGAATTGAGAATAGGTTAAGGTTTAGGTTTAGGAAATCGGGTTCGGGTTCGAGATCGGGTTTAGGTTTAGGTTAGGGAGTTGAGATTAGGATTAGGTGTAGGTTTGGGTTTAGGGATTTGAGAATACATTTAGGTTTTAGGTTTATTTTTAGGTTTTAGGTATTGGTTAAGGTTTAGGTTTTAGGTTTAGGTTAAGGTTAGGTTATAGGTCATAAGTTTAGGTTTTAGGGCATAGGTTTTGGTTTTAAGGTTATAGGTTTAGGTTAAGGTTAAGGTTTTAAGGTCTTATAAGCTATAGGTTTAGGGAATTGAGAATATGTTAAGGTTTAGGTTTAGGAATTCAGGTTCGGGTTCGGGATTGGGTTTAGGTTTGGGTTTTCAAGTTTAGGTTTAGGTTTAGGTTAGGGAGTTTAGATTAGGATTAGGTGTAGGTTTAAGTTTAGGGATTTGAGAATAGGTTAAGGTTTAGGTTTAGGAAATCGGGTTCGGGTTTTAGGTTTGGGTTTTCAAGTTTAGGTTTAGGTTAGGGAGTTGAGATTAGGATTAGGTGTAGGTTTAGGTTTAGAGATTTGAGAATACATGTAGGTTTTAGGTCATAAGTTTTGGTTTAGGTTAAGGTTATAAGTTTAGGTTAAGGTTTAGGTTTAGGTTACAAGCTATAGGTTTTGGGAATGAGAATAGGTTAAGGTTTAGGTTTAGGAAATCGGGTTCGGGTTCGAGATCGGGTTTAGGTTTAGGTTAGGGAGTTGAGATTAGGATTAGGTGTAGGTTTAGGTTTAGGGATTTGAGAATACATTTAGGTTTTAGGTTTATTTTTAGGTTTTAGGTATTGGTTAAGGTTTAGGCTTTAGGTTTAGGTTAAGGTTAGGTTATAGGTTATAAGTTTAGGTTTTAGGGCATAGGTTTTGGTTTTAAGGTTATAGGTTTAGGTTTAGGTTAAAGTTTTAAGGTCTTATAAGCTATAGGTTTAGGGAATTGAGAATATGTTAAGGTTTAGGTTTAGGAATTCAGGTTCGGGTTCGGGATTGGGTTTAGGTTTGGGTTTTCAAGTTTAGGTTTAGGTTTAGGTTAGGGAGTTTAGATTAGGATTAGGTGTAGGTTTAAGTTTAGGATTTGAGAATAGGTTAAGGTTTAGGTTTAGGAAATCGGGTTCGGGTTTTAGGTTTGGGTTTTCAAGTTTAGGTTTAGGTTAGGGAGTTGAGATTAGATTAGGTGTAGGTTTAGGTTTAGAGATTTGAGAATACATGTAGGTTTTAGGTCATAAGTTTTGGTTTAGGTTAAGGTTATAAGTTTAGGTTAAGGTTTAGGTTTAGGTTACAAGCTATAGGTTTAGGGAATTGAGAATAGGTTAAGGTTTAGGTTTAGTAAATCGGGTTCGGGTTCGAGATTGGGTTTAGGTTTAGGTTAGGGAGTTGAGATTAGGATTAGGTGTAGGTTTAGGTTTAGGGATTTGAGAATACATTTAGGTTTTAGGTATTGGTTAAGGTTTAGGCTTTAGGTTTAGGTTAAGGTTAGGTTATAGGTTATAAGTTTAGGTTTTAGGGCATAGGTTTTGGTTTTAAGGTTATAGGTTTAGGTTTAGGTTAAAGTTTTAAGGTCTTATAAGCTATAGGTTTAGGGAATTGAGAATATGTTAAGGTTTAGGTTTAGGAATTCAGGTTCGGGTTCGAGATTGGGTTTAGGTTTGGGTTTTCAAGTTTAGGTTTAGGTTTAGGTTAGGGAGTTTAGATTAGGATTAGGTGTAGGTTTAAGTTTAGGGATTTGAGAATAGGTTAAGGTTTAGGTTTAGGAAATCGGGTTCGGGTTTTAGGTTTGGGTTTTCAAGTTTAGGTTTAGGTTAGGGAGTTGAGATTAAGATTAGGTGTAGGTTTAGGTTTAGAGATTTGAGAATACATGTAGGTTTTAGGTCATAAGTTTTGGTTTAGGTTAAGGTTATAAGTTTAGGTTAAGGTTTAGGTTTAGGTTATAAGCTATAGGTTTAGGGAATTGAGAATAGGTTAAGGTTTAGGTTTAGTAAATCGGGTTCGGGTTCGAGATTGGGTTTAGGTTTAGGTTAGGGAGTTGAGATTAGGATTAGGTGTAGGTTTAGGTTTAGGGATTTGAGAATACATTTAGGTTTTAGGTATTGGTTAAGGTTTAGGCTTTAGGTTTAGGTTAAGGTTAGGTTATAGGTTATAAGTTTAGGTTTTAGGGCATAGGTTTTGGTTTTAAGGTTATAGGTTTAGGTTAAGGTTAAAGTTTTAAGGTCTTATAAGCTATAGGTTTAGGGAATTAAGAATATGTTAAGGTTTAGGTTTAGGGGTTCGGGTTCGGGTTCGGGATTGGGTTTAGGTTTGGGTTTTCAAGTTTAGGTTTAGGTTTAGGTTAGGGAGTTTAGATTAGGATTAAGTGTAGGTTTACGTTTAGGGATTTGAGAATAGGTTAAGGTTTAGGTTTAGGAAATCGGGTTCGGTTCGGGATCGGGTTTTAGGTTTGGGTTTTCAAGTTTAGGTTTAGGTTTAGGTTAGGGAGTTGAGATTAGGATTAGGTGTAGGTTTAGGTTTAGAGATTTGAGAATACATTTAGGTTTTAGGTCATAAGTTTTGGTTTAGGTTAAGGTTATAGGTTAAGGTTAGGTTTTTAGGTTTAGGTTATAGCTATAGGTTTAGGGGTTGAGAATAGGTTAAGGTTTAGGTTTAGGAATCGGGTTAGGTTCGGGTTCTGGATCGGGTTTAGGTTTGGGTTTTCAAGTTTAGGTTTAGGTTTAGGTTAGGGAGTTTTAGATTGGGATTAGGTGTAGGTTTAGGTTTAGGGATTTGAAAATAGGTTAAGGTTTAGGTTTAGGAATTCGGTTCGAGTTCGGGATTGGGTTTAGGTTTGGGTTTTCAAGTTTAGGTTTAGGTTTAGGTTAGGGAGTTTAGATTAGGATTAGGTGTAGGTTTAAGTTTAGGATTTGAGAATAGGTTAAGGTTTAGGTTTAGGAAATCGGGTCCGGTTCGGGATCGGGTTTTAGGTTTGGGTTTTCAAGTTTAGGTTTAGGTTTAGGTTAGGGAGTTGAGATTAGGATTAGGTGTAGGTTTAGGTTTAGAGATTTGAGAATACATTTAGGTTTTAGGTCATATGTTTTGGTTTAGGTTAAGGTTATAGGTTTAGGTTAAGGTTTAGGTTAAGGTTTAAGTTTAGGTTATAAGCTATAGGTTTAGGGAATTGAGAATAGGTTAAGGTTTAGGTTTAGGAATCGGGTTGGGTTCGGGTTCTGGATCGGGTTTAGGTTTGGGTTTTCAAGTTTAGGTTTAGGTTTAGGTTAGGGAGTTGAGATTGGGATTAGGTGTAGGTTTAGGTTTAGGGATTTGAAAATAGGTTAAGGTTTAGGTTTAGAATTCGGGTTCGGGTTCGAGATTGGGTTTAGGTTTGGGTTTTCAAGTTTAGGTTTAGGTTAGGGAGTTTAGATTAGGATTAGGTGTAGGTTTAAGTTTAGGGATTTGAGAATAGGTTAAGGTTTAGGTTTAGGAAATCGGTCCTGGGTTCTGGATCGGTTTTAGGTTTGGGTTTTCAAGTTTAGGTTTAGGTTTAGGTTAGGGAGTTGAGATTAGGATTAGGTGTAGGTTTAGGTTTAGAGATTTGAGAATACATTTCGGTTTTAGGTCATAAGTTTTGGTTTAGGTTAAGGTTATAGGTTTAGGTTAAGGTTTAGGTTTAGGTTTAGGAATCGGGTTCGGGTTCGGGTTGGGATCGGGTTTAGGTTTGGGTTTTCAAGTTTAGGTTTAGGTTTAGGTTAGGGAGTTGAGATTGGGATTAGGTGTAGGTTTAGGTTTAGGGATTTGAAAATAGGTTAAGGTTTAGGTTTAGGAATTCGGGTTCGGGTTCGGGATTGGGTTTAGGTTTGGGTTTTAAGTTTAGGTTTAGGTTAGGGAGTTTAGATTAGGATTAGGTGTAGGTTTAAGTTTAGGGATTTGAGAATAGGTTAAGGTTTAGGTTTAGGAAATCGGGTCCGGGTTCGGATCGGGTTTAGGTTTGGGTTTTCAAGTTTAGGTTTAGGTTTAGGTTAGGGAGTTGAGATTAGGATTAGGTGTAGGTTTAGGTTTAGAGATTTGAGAATACATTTAGGTTTTAGGTCATAAGTTTTGGTTTAGGTTAAGGTTATAGGTTTAGGTTAAGGTTTAGGTTAAGGTTTAGGTTTAGGTTATAAGCTATAGGTTTAGGGAATTGAGAATAGGTTAAGGTTTAGGTTTAGGGAATCGGGTTCGGGTTCGGGTTCGGGATCGGGTTTAGGTTTGGGTTTTCAAGTTTAGGTTTAGGTTTAGGTTAGGGAGTTGAGATTGGGATTAGGTGTAGGTTTAGGTTTAGGGATTTGAAAATAGGTTAAGGTTTAGGTTTAGGAATTCGGGTTCGGGTTCAGGATTGGGTTTAGGTTTGGGTTTTCAAGTTTAGGTTTAGGTTAGGGAGTTTAGATTAGGATTAGGTGTAGGTTTAAGTTTAGGATTTGAGAATAGGTTAAGGTTTAGGTTTAGGAAATCGGGTCCGGGTTCGGGATCGGGTTTTAGGTTTGGGTTTTCAAGTTTAGGTTTAGGTTTAGGTTAGGGAGTTGAGATTAGGATTAGGTGTAGGTTTAGGTTTAGAGATTTGAGAATACATTTAGGTTTTAGGTCATAAGTTTTGGTTTAGGTTAAGGTTATAGGTTTAGGTTAAGGTTTAGGTTTAGGTTTAGAATCGGTTTTCGGGTTCTGGATCGGTTTAGGTTTGGGTTTTCAAGTTTAGGTTTAGGTTTAGGTTAGGAGTTGAGATTGGGATTAGGTGTAGGTTTAGGTTTAGGGATTTGAAAATAGGTTTAAGGTTTAGGTTTAGGAATTGGATTCGGGTTCGTGGATTGGGTTTAGGTTTGGGTTTTCAAGTTTAGGTTTAGGTTAGGGAGTTTAGATTAGGATTAGGTGTAGGTTTAAGTTTAGGATTTGAGAATAGGTTAAGGTTTAGGTTTAGAAATCGGGTTGGTTCGGGATCTGGTTTTAGGTTTAGGTTAGGGAGTTGAGATTAGGATTAGGTGTAGGTTTAGGTTTAAAGATTTGAGAATACATTTAGGTTTTAGGTCATAGGTTTTGGTTTAGGTTAGGTTATAAGTTTAGGTTAAGGTTTAGGTTTAGGTTTAGGTTATATAGTTATAGGTTTAGGAATTGAGAATAGGTTAAGGTTCGTGAGAATGGGATCGGGTTTAGGTTTGTGTTTTCAAGTTTAGTTTTAAGTTTAGGTTGGAGTTGAGATTAGGATTAGGTGTAGGTTTAAGTTTAGGAATTTGAGAATACATTTAGGTTTTAGGTTTAGGTTTAGGTTGTAGGTTATTGGTTAGGTTTAGGTTTAGGTTTAGGTTTAGGTTATAGGTTATGGGATTTGAGAATGGGTTCGGTTTAGGTTATAGGTTTTGGTTTTGCTTATAGGTTTTAGGTTTAGGTTTAGGAAATCGGGATCGGGTTCGGTTTCGGGTTTAGTTTTGGGTTTTCAAGTTTAGGTTTAGGTTTAGGTTAGGGAGTTGAGATTAGGATTAGGTGTAGGTTTAGGTGTAGGTTTAGGGTTAAGGTTATAAGTTTAAGTTTAGGTTGTAGGTTTAGGTTAAGGTTTAGGGATTTGAGTTTAGGCTTTAGTTATAGGTTTAACTTTAGCTTTAGGTTTTAGGTTTAGGTATAGGCTTAGGTTATAGGTTATATGTTTAGGTTAAGGTTTAGGAATTTGGGTTCGGGTTTGGGTTTGGATTCAGGTTTAGGTTATAGGTTTTGAGATTTGAGAATAGTTTTAGGTTATAAGTATAGGTTTAGGTTTGGATTCGGGTTAAGGAGTAGATTAGGATTAGGTGTAGGTTTGGGTTTAGGGATTTTCTAGTATTATCTACTATTGAACCTAGTATTATCTACTACATACTAGTAACATACAACCAATATGGGGCACCATACCATAAGCTACAAGAATTTCATGTCCCCCTAAACAAGGTATCCTCCATTGATAACATATATATATATATATATTATAAGTTTTTTATTTTCATTTACATTCCCAAATACATTCATCATCCATCCAAGAAAATTGAAACAAATACTGTCAATCTATGACTATGACTAACAATTGAAAAGAAAAATCATGCATCTTATCTTACCGACCGACTTATATTTCTTTTCACCTTTGTAACTCTCATATTTGTTGCAGCTGCTAGTTCACCATCAGTGGTCTCCCTAACCAAATCTTTGTGCAGTCCCTCCATTTGAAGCAGTGGCTGAAGTTACAAGAAGTAGGACTGATTAGTCTTTCCATGTTTTGAAAAAAATCAAATTCTTTATTTTTGGTCATAAGTCTACTTATAATTATCATTGGCTCTTAATCTATTTATTATGAAAATCTTAAATATCACCCAATAGTGCTCCTTTGATAAATGTCCTGTTTGGAACAAATAATTTACAGAAACTCTTTTATGTTTTTTCAATCCATCTTCCATTTTCTTCTTAATAAGAAAATCCATATTTACTAATATTCCCATTTTTCTATTTTTCAAAAGAACGAGTTCGGTTAAAATTTACTAATAAGAAAATCCAGATTTCCACTTTGTTGAAACCTTCCTAGGGTCTAAAGTAATTTTTATTTGTCATCCAACTTGTTAATATGATCACAAAGACATGGATGAAGAGAAAGCACAAACATCACTTGATCCAAAACTTCTTTGGCCTCCAAAAAATTTTCAATGGTAGATGTTCAATCAAACTGCTTCTGTCTTTGTAATACTTTCATATTCTCATACATGCCTAAGTTGGATTGATGTTGTGGAGATGTTTTCCTTGTAATGTTTTCCTAATGGACGGTCCGATGGGTGATGTGGAGGCCAACTGATCCAAATGCAAGTTGATATGTGGAAAGTTTTCCATGCACTTGTACCATGGGAAAATTTTCCATTTGAGATTGTAAGTCTATATCATGTACTTGACTCATTTGAACAAGATGTATTCTTCAAAAGTTAACCAACCAAACATCATGAAACACCAAAAATATTAATGCCATGGAAAATCAGAATTTAAACTGCATTTAAACATTCCTTAAAGTGAAGCAGCAGAGATGTATATTTACAAAAAGTTTCCATCCAAAAGACATTTCTGTTAGAAGACAACCCGAGAGAGAAAAAAAACAATGTCAAAATTTTCACATGATGAAGATTCATTTGGGAGAGAGTTATACTTTGTACTCAATGCCATTGACCTACACACAAACATAGATTTATGCCTAATTAAGAAGCTAATGTCATCAATTAGTTGTAAAAACAAATCAAATCGTGATAGAATAAGGACATGCAAATATACAAAAATAAATAACTTAACGACTGAATAAAGATTCTTAGGTGTTTGGCAATAGACAACTTTTTATTAGGTGTTTACGGCCTAGGTGTTTAGCAGTGGATAGTCATGCCTTAGAGCATGTGCTTCACTAATTTCCCTACACCAATTGTAAGATTTCTGATTTTCTTAAATTACCAAACAAAAAAAAAAATCTGAAAAATATATAAATGGAAAATTAAAAGCTCATCAATCATCCATTTCCCATCAACATGCACCTATAAGGTAATCTCATGTCATGATATTGGTAATTGAGAACACGAATATGGATGCAAATCATGACTGTGTTCAGGGATTCTCACAGAAGATTGTTCATGGAGAGACAGCCTCCACCTGCCCCTTGAATAGGCTTGGGTGACGACGCTTCCTCACTCATTTGTACCAGCAGAAATTTCATGCCATGGCATATACCATGTCGATCATCATACAAAATTCCCCAATGAAAACACAATGGTCCAACAAACATAACACGACATGTTCTCATGGTTACACCATCAAGACACACTATAACTACATACTCCTTGCTAGCCCAAATGGACAAAGGACAGCTATAGCCGACGTACTCAAACAAAACTGTTAACATCGAGGAACCCAATGTAGATAGCCCGGCCATAACCCAAAAATGAGATTGGTTTAATGGGCTGTGTAATTCTGACTGCATGTATGAACCATCACACTTTGCCAGAGTATAAAAAGACTCATGATAAAGTGACAAGCCAACTAATAAGATACAGTGTAAATCATCTCTACAAAATTCAGTCCTTGTGCCCATCCATCTAGACCATTAGATAGATACCGACCAAATAGTGTACCGTCTAGTGATCCTAATTATTGGATCGGTTTACTTCCTTGCGGATCGTTGACGGGATAGTGGTTAAAATTGATCTGTTTACTTTTTGGTTTTAGCCCACCAAAGAAAGCAATTAGTTAATTGGGTCCTCTCGATTCAATTGGCACGTGAAATTAATGGCGAAGTTCACAACAAACTTTCAATCCGTAGTTTCTCCACGGGATTATTACTACAAGTAATAATTAACAAACTGAGAAATTATATCATGCCGGACCCAAGCCATGGCCCCATGTAATTCTAAAGCATACGGCTGGTAATAAAAATGAAATCAGAAGAGAGAAAAAAAAAAAAAAAAAAAAAAGCTGACTATCCAAAAACCCCAACGCCAAGAAGGAAAAAAAAAAAAAATTCCAAACTCAAACCAAACGCTCTAAACCGTGGAGCCATATAACTCAAAGGAAATGGTCCGAAACGTGGGTCCATGATGGATGAGAAAATCAGAAGGTCCAAAACCCCAAAATCAGAAAAAGATCCCTTACCTATCTTCTTCTTCGATGACCTAATCAGCAGGTCCGATTGAAACGTGGGTCCTTTCACGATATTCCCTCTTAATCCCATCTATTTTGCTTGGGACATGTTTGGTTAGACGGAGCAATCCTGGGATTGGCTGACGTAATCCCGGGATTGGCCAGGCGACCCAAACATACTCGGTGGTGAATTCCCTGGATATAGCAATCCCATGGGATTGCCAACAATCCACTGACACAGCCATCATTACTTGCCATCCACCCTAATGCAATCCAATCCCATGGGATGGGCCCGTCCAAACACGCCCTAAATCCCTAAATCCCCAAATCCCTAAATCCCCAAATCCCTAAATCCCTAAATCCCCAAATCGCTTCAATCGGTATTGAGATTGAGAGAGATTGAGCGAGAAAGAGAGAGAGAGAGAGAGAGAGAGAGAGAGAGAGAGATACCTCGTGTGGATGCGCGAGAGAGAGAGCACCGAGAGAAACAGACAGAGGCGGCGCGGTGGAGAGAGGACCGAGAGAGAGAGAGGCGCGGCAGGGAGAGAGGGACCGAGAGAGAGGATGCATGAGAGAGAGAGAGGCGTGAGGGAGGGGGCGAGGGAGGGCGGTCGGTCGAGAGAGAGAGAGAGAGAGAGAGAGAGAGTTGAAGGAGGGTGCCGAGAGGGGATTGGGCGTGCGGCTCGTTTTTGGGCGCGCACCCAATTTTGGGGTGTGGTGGTCGGTTCTCTGTGGGCCCTATCATGATGTATGTGTTTCATCCATTCCGTTCATCCATTTTTAAAAATTATTTTAGAATTTTATGCCAAAAATTAGAGGAATATAAATCTCAGGTGGTCCACACCACATGAGAACAATAGTGATTGGATATCCACCATTAAAATCCTCCTAAGGCCCACTGTACTGTTTATTTGACATCCAATCTGTTGATTTGGTCATACAGGACCAGATGAAGGAAAAAAAAACAAAGGACCAGATGAAGGAAAAAAACAAAAATTAGCTTGATCAAAAACTTTTATGGCTACCAAAATGTTTTTAATGGTCGACACTCATTCAACACTGTTTCCTATAATGTGGTCCACTTGAGATTTGGATATATCTCATTTTCGGTCTCATTTCGTAAAATTATCTGTAAAAATATATGGACGGCATGGATGAAACACATATCATGGTGGGGGCCACAGAGCATCGACCACCAGTGATAGGGTTATAAATCCTAGGTGGGCCACACAAATGGACAAAATTAATGAATGGATATTCACAATTAAAATCCTCCTAAGGCCCACCGTACTGTTTATTTGACATCCAATCTGTTGATTTGGTCATAAAGACCCAAATGAAGGGAAAAAAATATATATCAGCTTGATCCAAAACTTTTATGGCCCCCAGAACATTTTTAATGGTCAAAATTCATTTAACACTATTTCCTTATACCCTAAGCATCCTATGGGGCCCACTATGATTTATTCAATTTATCCACTCCATCCATTCATTTTAACATATAATTTTAATATGTAAGGTCAAAATTGAAGCCTATAAAAATCTGAAGTGGACCACATCATAGGAAACAGTATAAATTGAACGTCTACCATTGAAAAATTCTGGGAGGCCACTGAAGTTTTGGATCAAGTTGATATTTTAGTTTTCCCTTCATCCATGTATTTGTGATCTATTGAACGGGTTGGATGACAAATAAATATCACTGTAGGCCATAGGAAGATTTCAACGGTGGAAATCATTATTCCCACTGTTTCCTGTGGTATGGTCCACTTGAGCTTTGGTCCTTTTCGATCGATTGATATGGTCCTTTTCGATCGGTTGATATGGTCCACCAAGTGCTTTTATATGTTTTAGGCATGTCTTCACATGATTTTAGATGGTATAGCCCACCAGAGTTCTGTATACGGCTGATTTTTGGGATATCCCATAATTTAAAGGGGACCCATCAAATGCACGGTGTTGATTTTCGACACACGTCATGATGGGGCCCACACAGCTCGACCTCACGGGGAGTTCCCATGAGCTCGAAGAATAGAACCTTTTCCATATATATAATATTTAAAAAATATAAAAACTTATGATGTATTTGTTATATCCACACCGTCCATCCATTTTGAGATATCATTTTAAGTCACGAGCCAAAGAATGAGACAGATAAAAATCTGTAGTAGACCCTACCATAGAAAACAACAGGAGGGTGATTCCCACCATTGAAACTATCCTAAGGCCCATCGTAATGTTTATTTGAAATCCAACTGGTTCAAAAGTTTTTTAAAAAAAAGGGTCGTAGGGCCATACATTATGGTGGGCCCACAGTAATGTTTGTCATCCAACATGTTCATAATATCAAAAAGATATGAATGAAGGGAAAACACAAACATCAGCTTAATCCAAAACTTCTATTAAATGCACAGTGTTGATGTTCGACACACGTCATGATGGGCCCTACAAAACTTACATTAATTCTTAGAGTTTCAGAGTGTTAATGAGTTGGGTCACAATTTTGACTAGAATATTTGACCCATTTTACATGTCTGGTCCATTCACTTTATTTTACTGATCATTACCCTCAATTTGACTAGTTACTAACCTCAATCATGTTACATATAAAAAAGATATTGGGCAAACAAGATTGATCAACAATTTGAGTGAATTTTGATTTAAACATCTGAAGTTATTCACTCTTCAACTGGACTAATCAAAGTTGTCCAAAAATAGTTAAAGGTTGTTCATAATATTAAAAATATATGAATGAATAGAAAACACAAACATCAGCTTGATCCAAAACTTCTATGGCCTCCAAGAAATTTTCAATGGCAGAGGTTCAATCACACTATTTCCTGTGGTGTGGTCCACTTGAGCATTGGATATGCTTCCTTTTTGTTATTTAGACCTCAAATTATCTGTTAACATGGATGAATGAGTGGATAAAATAAATAAATAACAAGTGGACCTCAAAATCTAACTTTTGTTATCTAAGTACTTTCCAATTTTTCTTGTCAGAATACAAAATCTAGTTTTCTTTTTTTTAAAAATATATTTTTTACAATTTGACAATTTTTTCACAATTTTGTTTAATTTTTAAAATTTTCTTTTTCAAAATATCATTTTTTAAATCAAAATCTCACTTTTATTATCTAACTTTTCAATTTTTCTTGACAAAATACAAAATCTAGTTTTCTTTTTTAAAAATATATATTTTTTTACAATTTGTCAATTTTTTCACAATTTTTTTAAAACTTTTTAAATTTTCTTTTTCAAAATATCATTTTTTAAAATCTCACTTATGTTATCTAACTTTTCAATTTTTCTTGTCAAAATACAAAATCTAGTTTTCTTTTTTAAAATATATATTTTTTTACAATTTGTCAAAATTTTCACAATTTTTTTAATTTCTTAATATTTCTTTTTTTAAATATCATTTTTTAAATCTAACTTTTGTTATCTATAACTTTTCAAATTTTCTTGTCAAAATACAAAATCTAGTTTTCTTTTTCAAAAATATATTTTTTTTTCAATTTGTCAAAATTTTCACAATTTTGTTTAATTTTTTAAATTTTCTTTTTCAAAATATCGTTTTTTTATCGAAATCTTGTAATATAACTTTTTAATTTTTCTTGTCAAAACACAAAATCTAATTTTCTTTTTTAAAATATATATTTTTTTTACAATTTATCAAATTGTTCACAATTTTGGTTAATTTTTTATATTTTTTTTCAAAATATTATTTTTTTTTCAAAATAGATGGACGACATGGATTAAACACATACATCATGGTGGGGCCCATATAGCACCAACCACAAGCCATTGGATGGTGTCAGAGGGAGTAGCCAATTTGTTCCCCTTATTTGTGGTGTGGTTCATTTAATTAATCTTTTGATATGAATCATTTTTTAGATAGTTCTCTAAAATGATCTCGAAAAATGGACGAATAGTGTGGGTTGATCCCGAATTTTCATTATTTTAGGGCTTGTGGGGCTCACCATTGTGTATGTTAATTATCCACTCCGTCCATTAATTTTAACGGCTCATTTTTAGGGTTGATCCAAAAAATGAGTCAAATCGAAATCAGAGGTGGACCACACCACATACTAATGTTATAAATTTATTTTTCATTATTTCTTATGGTGTGGTCCACTTAGACTTTTAATATTTTATACTTTTTGAGCTCATGCACTGAAATAATATTTCAAAATTTATAGACGGCTTAGATAAAACAAATATATTGAAATGGGCCCCATGGAGCCCCTTAAGCATCGTCAGTCTCTAATAAGATCTTATGGGGAGGTACGTTTTAGAGCTTAAAAATAAAGTCGATCCATGACTTGGGTGGGCCACACCACATACTATAGTTGAGAGGGCTACCCTCCCATTAAAACATTCATAATCATTTATTAGGCCCACACCTAGATGTGCTTCATAGATCCAGCCCATTCATTATGTGTGTCCCACTTGGATGAGGAGTTAGACCAAGTTTCATATACATCCAAAACTCATGTGGGCCCCACCAAATGCTTTTATATGTTTTAGAGAAGTCTTCACATAGTTTTAGATGCTATGGCCCACCTAAGTTTCGTATACGACTGATTTTTGGACTTAAAGGGGACACATCAAATGCATGGTGTTGATGTTCTACACACATCATGGTGGGGCACACACAAATTAACCTTATGGGAAGTTCCCATGAGGTGACCTTATAGTACCATTTCACTATTTAGGTAACTCCTTCATGGGTGTTACTCAACCATGTAAGGCCCACCTTAATATATTTTATGTATATCGACACCGTCCATATATTTTTCCATCATATTTTAGGATGTGATTTCAAATCATAAGAACTCAATAATCTCAGGTAGGCCATACCAATCAAAACAATGATGAATAACTATTAAAAACCTTTTGAAGGCCACAAAAGTTTTGGATCAATTTGATCTTTGTAGTTTACCTTCATCTAGATCTTCTTTACATTATCAACAGGTTGGATTGCAAATAAACATTACTAAAACCTTGTGATGGGCTCTTTATAATTTTTAATTGTGAGGTACTATATTATCATTCTTTCCAGTGGTGTGGTCCACTTAAGATTTAAATCTACACAATTTTTTATACCCGCCCCAAAAATGGGTTGGAGAAACATAGGAGCGACAAGGATATACAACACATCATCAAAATCTCACTTTTGTTATCTAACTATTCAATTTTTCTTGTCAAAATACAAAATCTAGCTTTCTTTTTTTTTTTTTTTTTTTTTTACAATTTATCAATTTTTTCACAAATTTGTTTCATTTTTTAAATTTTCTTTTTCAAAATATTATTTTTAAAATCTCACTTTTGTTATATAACTTTTCAATTTTTATTGTCAAAATACAAAATCTAGTTTTCTTTTTTTAAAAAAAAAAATATATATTTTTACAATTTATCAATTTTTTCACAATTTTGTTTAATTTTTTAAATTTTCTTTTTCAAAATATCATTTTTTTTTTATCGAAATCTTGTTATATAACTTTTTAATTTTTCTTGTCAAAATACAAAATCTAGTTTTCTTTTTTTAAAAATATATATTTTTTTACAATTTGTCAATTTTTTCACAATTTTATTTAATTTTATAAATTTTCTTTTTCAAAATATCATTTTTTTATCGAAATCTTCTTTTTTTTTTTTTTTTTTTTTTTTCAAAATTATCAACATTATTGGAAGTTCTTAATTTTTTTTTTTTTCAAATCTAGTTTTTATAAAATTACATATTTTTTCAAAATCTAAATTTTTTTCTTAAACATTGTTAATTATTTTTCTAAGCTTTTAAACTTTTTTTTTTTCGAAATTCATAATTTTTATTGTTCTTAATTTTTTACATGAGCATTAGAGACGGTTTAGGACCGTCTCTAATAGAGACGGTCTTTGACAGTCGCAAATGACCAGTATAAGACGGCTAAGGACCGTCTCTAATAGAGACGGTCTTTGACAGTCTCAAATGGAGACAGCTGAAGACCGTCTCTAATACAGACTATTTTTGGCAGTCTCACATTGCAGGAAAAGACGGTCAATGACCGTCTCTAATTGAGACGGTCCTTGACAGTCCCAGATTGCCAGTAAGAGACGGCCAATGACCGTCTCTAATATGGACGGTCTTTGACCGTCTCAAATAGTTGCATATAAGACGGTCAGAGACCGTCTCTTATTTCAGACGGTCAATGGCCGTCTTTTATCCTCAGTTAACGATGGTTTTTGACCGTCTTAAATGATTTATGGACGTTTAAATTTTTAAGACAATATTAAGGACGGCCAAGGGCCGTCTAAAAGTTTAGAGACGGTTTACGACCGTCTCTAAAGCGTCTTTAAACCAAGCAATTTTAGAGACGGTCTAGAACCGTCTCTAAATCCGTCATTTATTTCCATTTTTCACGTAGTGTTAGAGCTTGAGCGAGGTAGGGCTTAGATCTGAGATGGGGGACGAAGAGAAGGCCGAGCTTCGGACATCTCTACATATGAAAGAGAATGAGCATCAGTACAATCAGATAGGCGGGAATAAAGAAAATAAATAAATAAAAAGAACTTCTCACCGGTCACTGCTGAGTCAAAGCCCCACTCGAAAAGAAGCTCCGGTTGGAAGAAGCCTCTTACAAGATCTCCTCTTCGAGTCAAGGGCTCGGAAACTCTAAATCCGGGTCAAGGTTCGGAGGTTGCTTCGGTATTGCTGAAAAGAAGAAGAATTACTTCCCCAATTCAGTAATAGTCAATCAAAGAAAAGGAAAAAAGGATGGTAAGCCACATCAACTGTACCTGTCGTGACACAAAAAGCCCGAGGAATAAAGGGGTGAATAGGCCCAGCCTCGACCGACTCCCACCCACCGAGGGCCCAAAACCACCTATCTCTCCAGTGCTTATTCGATAAAGGAGAGTCAATTATCAAGGGCCCGTTGGTATTCCACCAGGAGAAGAAGAAGGACTAACCAGGATGCTGAGTGTGAGCTCGAACTTGGTATAAATGGAGAAATTCGTTCACACTCAGCTCTGGTTGTCATGCCTTTGCCCAGAGCACCGCGCAGCCGAACAAGTCCCTCTACCCATTCGATACAACCTGTCCCGGGGCTATCCCCAGATTGCCTAGCAGTTCTTGAGCAATCTTTTAAAGCGGCAACCGGAGATCGCACTGCAATGCAACAAGAAAGATCGCAACTGCCCCAGGTGGAGGTTGGTCGGGCAGCTCTCCAGGCCGTGGAAGAATTAGAATGACTGAGTCTGGAACGTGATATTTAGACCGGATTTTCGACAACTCTTCTGTTGTCATCAAAGAAAGAACAGGTCCTTTAACCCATTCTTCGGTCTTGGTTTCCTCCTGTCCACCTCCCGCAGAATCATGGTGACCAGAAGAACCCCCAACGGCCATTTGGCCAGTAAGAAAATCCAATGCCTCTACTGACGCCACCAGCCTCTCTGCCGGAGGGTCTACAACCCTCTACGAATGGTGAAACAGGAGGTCCGCATCTCCAGTAACCTCCGCCAATAGTGAGGGTGATTCCAAAGCCAACCAAAAGTTGCTCGCTTCACCCTCACCATTGAATCCTCCCTCCCTAGGGCTTGTGGGGCCTGACATTGTTAAAAAGGAAAAAAAAAGAGAGAAAGAAGGAACTCACCAGGAGAAATCCAAGAATGCTGAAAGGTGGAGAGAGCATAAAGGATCACAGAACCGGAATTCGTAGAGGGAGGGAAGAGGCAAAAGCACAAGAGGGAATTGAAAGAAGGCGCGAACTAGCAAAAATTTGCCAAGGGCGATCCTCTTTTATAGAGCTGATGCATGGCTCCAACATTAAATGAGGAGCCTAAGCGATGCCTCCTTAAGTGCCTCAATTATACACGTGGCGACTCCCTGTGCGATATCGCCGAATGTGTGGCCACGTGTCCGACGATCATATGCTTTGATGCTGCAACGACGGCCACTCCGCTTATGCGGTCTCGATAAACGAGTTGACGCGTGGTCGAACGAAGCGACGTATCTTGGAAGTTGTGGAAACCGCCCTATGTTCAATAAATGCTTCATCATTATTTAGCTTTAAAATAGTCCGACTCAATTTCGGAATACTCCGCAACCGCCTTAAGGCGATGTATGGAGTAGGGGGGCTTACTGTTGGGGAAAAAATATGACAAGTCCTTGAGTCGACCAAAATAGTGAAGAAGTGGTATAGCAATGGCTCGGACTTGTTAGATGCCGAGTCCAGATGGAGCCAAAAATCCATAAGGGCGCTGAATGGAGAGACGTAGCTCAGACTGTGAGGCCCCAGACCTGCCGTAGCTTGAGCGTCCCGAGCCATAAAGAAAAACCTTAAAAGGAGTGCACCTCAAGGCCCGATTGAAGCCTTTCAGAGGAAAGCCTAAACCGACTGAATAGGATCAGTCGGTCCTAGAGCCGCCCGAACTTCAGTCTGACTTAAGGGTTGAGTCAACCAATGAAGTAAGCAGAGAATTAGCCATAGAGTTTATCTCAGCATAACCATGTGGAAAGATAAGCATTGGCCGAGCTTTACATTATTCCACATATTCAGAAGTTTCCTACTAAAACTCTGGATTCTGCCCGAGATCTTTGGAAGATAAGGAAATAATCTCCGAAGATTAAGAGAACGCAGGGATTACAAATCCGCAAAGATTAAAATCTAATTTTACGAGATTTTCTCTAAGGAACACGAAAACCTTATAGGGTACGACTCCATTATATATACAAAGACCTACATAGTAAAAGGTATGCAAAAACTATTACCCTCAAAACCTTTTAAAAGAGACCAAGATTCTGACTTTAGCATCGGAGGGTCCCCTGGCAAGACCAGGGTCACCTTTCTCTTCTTACGTGTGTGCAGATCCTAGGGTCATAGAAGAGGCAAGCCAAAAACAGTATCAACAATCCCAAAATAGGAGGCCGATTCAAATCTTAGGTGGGCCACACCACACGAAATAGTGGTGATAAAATCGGATTACGTACTGAGTTATTCAGTAAGCTTTTATCGTAATGAGTAAGCTCAGTTGGGCACACCGTGAATGTGTGTAGGTTATCCACCCGGTCCATCCATTTTTCCAGCTCATTTTAATGATTGAACCGAAAATTGAAGCATGCCCAAATCTCAAGTGGACCACACCACAGGAAACAGTCGGAATAATGAATTCTATCGTTGAAACCTTGGTAGGGATCACAATGATGTTTATTTGTCATCCAACCTGTTCATAAGATTTAAAAAAAAAAAAACATATGGATTAAGGGAAACAAGAAATAACATATTATTGATCCAAAACTTCTGTGGTCCCCAAGAAAGTTTCGGCAGTAGAATTTCAATTCACACTGTTTCCGGTGGTGAGGTCCTCTTGAGATTTGGATATAGTTCGTTCTTGGGCTAGAGCCGTAAATTTATCTCTTAAAATAGATGGACGGAATGGATAAAATATGTAAATCATGGTGGACCCTACAGAGTTTAGGAGTTACTTCGTAGGCAATCCACGTCCAGTGGTGATTGAATCCCGACCATTAAAAGCTTCTCATATGCTAAAAAGTGCTGATATTTGGGGGGTGTGTGCATGTGTTAAAAAAAAAGAAGAAAAAAAGTGCTGATATTTGTGGTTTCCCTTCATTGAGGTCTGTGTGACCTAAGCAACGGGTTACATGGTTTTAACGGTGAGTGTTCAATTGCCACTGTTTCCTGTAAGATGGCCCACCTAAGATTTGGTTTTGCCTTATTTTTAGGCTCATGCATTAAAATGAGCTACCAAAACAGATGGACGGCATGGATAAAACACATGCATCATGGTGGGGCCACAGAGCTTTTCTAGCACCGATCGTACGCTCTAATGTGCTACCCTACACAGTCCGAATCGGTTTCTCGCATGTTTGTAAAACGGTGGTTGTAAACAATTCCCGGTGCGGCTTCAGTGGATGGCCAGATCCACCCAGGTTGGTGGATCCCTAACTGTGGACCCACCTTGATTGATGTATGCACCTTACATCCACGAAGTCATCCATTTTGGCATATCATTTGAGGGCATGATCACAAAAATGAAGTAGATATGAATCTCAGGTGGGCCAGACCACAGAAAACCATGGTGACTGAATATCTAACATTAAAAACTTTTTGAGGGCCACTGGAATGTTTATTTTCCATCCAATCTGTTGATAAGGTTACAAAGATATGGATGAAGGAACCACACAAATTTTAGCTTGATCTATACCTTTTGTGTCCCATAAATTTTTTGGATCCTGCTCTAAAATAAGCTTAAAAAAAGGATGGACGTCATCGATGCAAGACACGTACATCACTGTGAGTCCCACAGTTAAGGGATCCACCAAAGCGGCACCCATAGGACGCTGATTGCGTCCTACCCCCACCGGTCTTTAGCCATGAACGAGCAGATCGGTGGGGGCACAGTGATGTATCTGTTTATCCATGCCCTTCATCCCTTGTCTCAGATAATTTTAAGGTATAAGCCTAAATTCAGGCAGATCCAACGCTTAAGTGGACCACATTACATATGATGCATGCATTTAATGCAAGCCAAGCTTACTATTTCGTGTGGTCTACTTGAGGGTTGGATCTGCCTGATTTTTCAACTCATACCTTAAAATAATATAAGAAAATGGATGGATGGCGTGGATAAAAAGATACATAGAGGTAAGCCCCCACAGATCTACCTGTTCGTGGCTAGAGAGGGGTAGGATGCAATTCGCATCTACACACACAACGTTTTCACGGGTCTTGAACAGAATTTCTGCAAAACCCACGATCATATGGAAGGGTATATATCAAAAATAGTCAAACATATGTAGAACATTGTATAAATCCCCACTACAACATACTCTCTTGGTGAGTCATTCCTTGGCTTTTTCTTCCTAAAAGAAGAAATAGGTACACTTTTCTTCTAAAACTTATACTTTTTTTCCGTTAACATTAAAATGATTGCTATAGTTCTAGTACATTTTAGTTTTACCCCCTTTCTCATTAATTAGTTCCTTGTGTTGGTGTCAATGTGTCGCGATGGCCCATCAGGCTCGGCCTAGCTATAGCTAGAATACTACGCTGATCGCCGGGCTTGGGCTGAAAATTTGTAAGACTCGTACCCTAGTCTGTACCGTTCCGTAAGCTTCCGCGATCCTACCGGTCGAATTTCGGCAATCCTCGACTCGTTTTCGATGTTGCGTGCGATCCTAAGACGAGTCCTGCATACCAAAGTCGGCTCGAACCGAAACTTGTATCCTAGCGACCGCGCCGTCGCTGCGGTTCCGACGCCATGACTCGTGCACCAAACCGATACCTAGGTTGGAAGATGTCAGTCTGCGTTCATTCTAAAGAAACACCACACATTGTGAATTACAAGGGAATCTCTACGAGATGTCTCATCAATCCATCAATCAATCAATGTCAAGTCACTCCATACCCCAAATACAACAACCCATCCTTCCTTTTTCAAAAGTCCACTCTCTCTTCCATCAACATTCCTCTTTTATAAAGAAATCAAACAAACCCATACCACATTAATTACAACACCACTCCACCCATCCCTTCCATCCATATCTCCCATCACTTCTCTCCCTCCCTCATTTTTCTCAAACCCCTCCAAGCAACAAAAAAATTCCATACGTTCCAAGCTCTCTCCCTCTCCAAGTGTGGCCCACTTTCCCCTACTCTCACATCTCCCATCTCAACCGTTAGATCATCATCAACCACCATTGTAAGAGGAGGCTAGGAGCTAAGGAGGCTAAGGGAGCAAGGAGAAGTTCAAGAGGTGGGTGATCTACTGTTAATTTCAGTTTTAGAGGCCACTTGTTGTGGGACCCAAAATGGTGTATGCAATATAGAGAGGGGCCTATAGTGGCGGGGTCCCTTTATCTCTTCGTATCTCTCTCTCTCTCTCTCTCCCCTTTTTTTTGGTGTGATGTCTTGTGGCCACTATGTGCAAGAGGATCTTAACCGTCCGATCGTGAGGCCCACCTTGCAATGGGTCAATTGGACGGTCAAGATGAAGGAAAACACAAATACCATGTTGATCCAAAGGGTGGGCCACGTTCATGTAAAACCCACCTTAATGTGCGGGCCACTAACACGTGGGGCCCACACTGATGTCTGTGTTTATCCACGCCGTTCAGCGTCCCTGGAAGCTGGACGAGCGGGCTGGCCAACATGGAGTTGTGTACTGACATGGTTGTGTACTTACAAGCTAACTATATATAAAAAAAAAAAGATTTTGCTTTTGGGGTGGGCTGCTCATGCAGGCCCCACCTTGATGTATGTATGTGATCCACGCCGTCCAATCTATTCTCCAGCCCATTTTAGGTGTTAAGTCAAAAAATGAGGCCGATCTGATTTTCTAGCGGGCCGTGGGATCGAGAATGCTTATATTTTTTTGTTAAAACATGGGAAAATGATTGGTGGGGTCCACCAGAAGCTTGGACCCACCTGAAACTTCGTTTGGACCCCTAATATTGTGAGACGCATGCAAGGGACGAAGTGGATCTAATTAATGTGAGTCCCATTTTTTTTTAAAAAAAAGGGAAGCAGCGTTGCTGTTGAGGGTCAAATATTGCATATTAGACCCGATTCTTACTTGATTTTACGAACATAATATTGTTTAATGCCCGGTTTTAACTGTGTTTGTGATACAGGGTGTATTTGAGAGCATGGACGGTAAAAAGTCGCTGAAAAGCTTTGATTTAATAACCTGAGGACACCAAGGTAAGGGACAGACTCTAAGGAACCAAGATCGAAGAATTCACCTGCCAGAGATCCAAGAAAACGGATAAACTGAATCTCAAGTGGCCCAAAATTGGTACAGAATGCAAGATCACAGGGTTTCCACCATCCGTTCAGTTCGAAACTTCATACCTGACCTGAGGACCGTAAATTAACCGTACACGTCAAAATTTAGCCCTTGGGTTAGTGTGTAAGTGACCCGATGGACAAGATCAGATAATAACTATTGAGAAAGCATCTTGGACATCCTTGGGAGATTGGGACTCAAACTGAACCGATGGAAAGATCATGAAAAACGGTGAATATCCGTTAAATTTCACCTCTTTTGGATGATACAGTAGGGAGAAATGGACGACAGAAGTTATCACGAAAGATAAGGGCAAATTTGTAAATATGGATGCCATGCATGGCATCCACGTGAAGGGATTGTATTTTTAAGGGTGAATGTTGTCCACACATCGGTTGAGTGTGTGGCCCACCCTAAAGTCGGATCTACTTCAAACTAGAGGCTGTGGTCCAACACTACGTCCATGATCTGATGAAGGGAGTGGATTTCTAGGACAGGCATCGCAGTGGACTCCACCTATTTTTTACAAATCATCCAAAATTAGCCAAGCCAAACGTCCAGTGATGTACGTGCTAGCAATTGGGTTTTGATAGTGGGCCCCACCCATCGTCGAAAAGGATGATGTACACCGTCTATTAGAACCCCGAGTTCCTTCTTACCAATGTCTAGGTGACAAGATTTTAAGAAACTAAGAAGATGGGATCATAACCATTCAAGCATGAGACAGACGGCGGCAAGGAAAGATTCAATGGGCCACACTAAATTCGAGAAAAAAATAACCATTTCTGGATGGTTTTTCGAGGACAACTCAATGGACGACATGGATTCTTCAACCAACGCTTATAGTAGGCCCCACCAAGCATCACAAATTACATACGCAGTGCTCTGTTTCGCAAACAGAGCTGATCCTGCGGATGAGTTTCATGGGCCACCATCGTACACTGAAGGTCCGATCCGGACCGTCCATTGGAATCCCACCGATCCTCTTATCCTCGCCTAGGTGTCAGTTTGACCCCAGGTAAGGTATCGTGAGATCATATCCATTGAATACAAGTTGGACGGTGGAAGAGAGATCCTGTGGGCCACACCAAATCCGAGCCAAATCAATCCATTCCCGACCAAAAATCTAACATGAACCCACTGGATGGAGTGGATTTCCTGTTTTACCTCAATCAAGGGCCCACCAATTAGGACAGATGCGTAAGATGCTTTGAGCTTGCTGCGTAAATGGAGTAGATCTTCGACTCGGTTGCAAACTCTCTTTCCGCCTCTGGGTGCGGAAGCTACATACGACTGACCCTCTTATGGCTATAAAGAGGGAGGGAGACAGGGAGAGAGATATATTATTTTTTTGGGAGCAGCACCAGCCGTGGAGCAGCGACAGATAGAGTTTTTATTTTCTTTCTTTATAATTTTATTTTATTTTGTTTTGTTTTCTTCTTATGTGTTCTAGCCTCATCATGTCAGTCTAAACCTCTTAGCTAGGGCTAAGAGGTGAAGCTTGTGGCATGATGGAAGACTCTATTTTATGCCTTTTGTTTATACTGAACCGATATTGATTTTAGTTTAATTAAGAAAATGTTTTTAGTTTTTAATGGTCTGTTGTGACTGAAATTACAATGGGTTTGTGATAGCTTTGAGCATGTTCCTATTCCTTTTATGTTTATGACGTCAGGAAGCCCTGTTGTTCACCATCGTCTCCTGGGCATGGTTGGATGCCTGTTCCCTTCCTAACCTTCATGACATGATTGATTGGTTGGTAATTAGTTTAATTTCATTGTTTACTTTGTCTCCGGGCATGGTTTGGTGATGGAATCCATTCTAATTCATACACCTTTCATCTTTTAGACACTATATCAAATAAGTTCAGGTTTAAATTCCATGATTCTTCAAGCAGGCATAAGATCTCCCTGATCTCTACAAGTGGATCCTCTGAATCCCTAGTTTCCTACCTCTGAATTCTCTACGTTTTAGATAATTATTTCACAATTATTCCTCAAATTACAATTCAATTTAGATTTTATCTCATTCTAGTTCTAGTTCTAGTTAGTTTCAGATTACGTACATAGTTTCACTGTGGATTCGACCTCGGTCTTACCGAGTTTATTACTACATCACAACCCTGCACTTGGGGAGTGAACAGCTGCAGGACGGCGGGCGGACGAGCTAGGCCCTTACGGCTCCAGCCGTGGGCCCCACGTGATGCGTTTCGAACATCAACACCATACATTTGGTGGGTCCCCTTTTTCTGTAGGGCGTCCCCAAAAATCAGCCTCAAACGGAACTCAGGTGGGCCATACCATCTAAATCATGTGAAGACATGCCTAAATCATATAAAAACACTTGGTGGGGCCTACCTGAATTTTTGATGTGGCTGAAACTTGGTCTGGACCCTTAGACAGGTGGGACACACATAATGTATAGGCTGGATTTGTGAACCACATCTCAGTGGGCCCTACTCTGGTCCACGTAACCTTTTGAATGGGTTGGATGGAAATAAACATCACCGTGGGTCCCTGGTCTGCGTGATCATATGAACAGGTTTGATGGCAAGTAAATATCACGGTGGGCCCTGGTCCCGTAACCGTATGAATAGGTTGGATTTCAAATGAACATTTTGGTGGGCCCCTTGCCACATGGCCTTATCAACAGGTGGATGGAAAATAAATATTTTGGTGGGCCCCTTGACACATGGCCTTATTAACAGGCGGATGGAAAATAATATTATGGTGGGCCCCCTACTCATGTGACCTTATCAACAGATTGGATAGGAAAATAAACATTATGGCGGGCCTCACATGAGGCTCACTTTGGCAATTATGGGCCAATGTGTTTGGGCCCATCTTGATGTATTTTTAGGCCCATTATGGAGGCCCACTTGGATGCATATGGGCTGATGTGTTTAGGCCCATCTTGATGAATTTTTAGGCCCAATATTGAGGCCCATGTTGATATGTTAAGGCCCATATGATTAGGCCCACCTTGTTATATTTGAGACCCATGTTATGTGACTAATGAGATATATGCAAAGCCCATGGGTTATGGCCCATTGCAATGTACGTAAGGCCTGTTGGTGCGGTCCAATGATACGGCCCACTTGATGAATATAAGGCCCATATGATATCGCCCAATTGATGTACTCAAGGCCCAATCAGGTGCAATTAGGTCCATTGCAATGTGTGATCCCTCCATGGTGTAGATAATGATGTTTATAATAAGTAGTACCTTGGGAACAATGTTGGTTTGACGTCCACATTGTAAGGATAATGTTGGTTAAATGTCCGCATTGTCACACTCCCTAAGGCCCATGGATAGGCCCATACTTGTAGTGAGTAGGCCGTCTAGGCCCATATCCGTTATGCACAAGCCCATCACTATATAACATGTTTAGTATAGATGCATGATTCATGATCATACGCATCATATGTATGTTTGGTATGAGGAGTGACTAATCATAGCATATGCCTTCAGGCAGACTATTTACGGGCTCCCTGACAGGCGAAGTTGCCTACTTGAGTGCGTGCCTCATGCGGGATGGTTGCATGACTGATAGTGTGATACATGCACTTGCATTTGTGTGATTGTGATATGCCCTAGCGACATTAGGGCCATAGCCTCCACAAACACACCGTGGGTGATTGGTTAGATATCAAAAACTGTATTCTAAGCAATTAGGGCGCCATAGATGTCCCTAGGTGAAAGTCCCTGAACCCGATGGTACCAGAGGATGACTCCAACGTCGAGATCGAGGGGATATATGAGCGCACGAGGGCCGAATACCAAGAGGCCGCGTCTCCTACTGTATCGTGGTCGGTTGGAAAGGGGTGTGGCCTTACTCGCCCGAGGGTAGGGGGCAATACTAGGCTGAGTCTGACCAGCTCGTGAATGGGTTCGCTATCGATGTGCCGGATGGGTACTGGCAGACTATTGGCCAGGCGGATAGTGAGGTTTCTTACGCTCGGTTGGACTGTGCGGCTAGAGAGCGACAGTGTCATTTGGAGTGTACTAAACCCTGATGATTATCCAAACTGATAACTGTATTGATATGAGAATTTGGATGAGGATTGGCATGCTTGAGCTGCATCTTGCATCGCATGGTCTTGGTATGGCCGATTGTATTCATATCTTGTACTATATAGTCTTGGTACGGCTAGTTGCATTTACATACTCATCAGCACTATTCTGTATTACTCTGACCTTGCATTCTGAGCACGCTCATATTGCGCACACACTTACACCACCCTCTAAGCTTTCCATAAGCTTATGCACAATTGATGCATGCAGGTGACGCCAGGACGCAGCCGTAGACTCGCCGCAGTTGGAGTGTGCAGCCGAGCTTTTAGAGTTTTGTTACTTTCAGTTTGTATTTTTCCTTTCATATGCCTTGTACTTAAAGTTTTTTATCATAGTGGATTTTGTGATGGTGTTCTTGTGGTTATTGTTCGTCGGTTATGCTTGGTTATGCTCATTACGAATCAAATTAATATTAGAAATCCTCCTCGTAGCATCCCAAGATCGGAACCTGGTGTATGGGTGTCGGGAGCCGAGAATGGGGTATTACGGAGGCTGTCGGCACCAGATTCGGTGATCGAAAATTTTGTGAGCCCGGTTTCCGAGTTAGGGGCGTGATAAAATTTCAACCACATTTAATAATTGGGTGCTTTTTAAGAGCCCATCAACCTAAAACATGTATAATGGGGCACGCTTATCTTTCACAAAGGTGAGTGGCCTGGCTTAGGATAGGGCCAGACTCAGGCCAAGTTGTACATAATCATTACAGGTCTAGGTTTGATTAGGTTTTACTGTTGGGATTTGTGCTGTGGAATCACACAGATCTAGATCTAGGATAGCAATCCAATGACACTAAGCAATCACAAGAGAACACAAAG
Organism: Magnolia changhungtana; assembly: GCA_030180095.1. Lineage (NCBI taxonomy): Eukaryota > Viridiplantae > Streptophyta > Magnoliopsida > Magnoliales > Magnoliaceae > Magnolia > Magnolia changhungtana. Next base: position 435,818 of record JASAUF010000583.1, on the reverse strand, counting down.
ATTTAACGTGGAAAACCCTTGCGGGAAAAAACCACTGCACAAAGCGACAAAATTCTACTATGAAAGCATAAATTACAAAGATAAAGGACTTACCCGATTCGAACAACCTCGAATCTCACCCTTGCTACACCCTTTAGAAACCTTAAAACCCTTTAGGAACCCTTGGAATAACTTTATAAAGCCTTAACATACTTTAGAATAGCCCTAAGGACCCCTATTTATAATTTAGGAAACACCCCTTTCGCATCTTTGCAAAACCGCATCAAATTTACGCAGTCAGCACAAAATCCGCGTAACCCTCAACTAGTCTAGTCAGGTCCTCGATTGGTCGAAGGACCCCTTCGATAGGTCGAGCCTGACCTTCGACTGGTCAACACAAAAAAAAAATTTAGCACGCTGGACTTCGAGTCTCAGGGTGCTCGACCGATAAATATATGGGTCGAGCAGTCCCTCGACCATGTCGGCCGAGCTGTGCCCTCGGACCGACCACCTCAAGCGTACAATAAATATATAGATTTAAGACATCCTGACAATAATCTCTACCATGTCTTCGATCTTCAACCGTGTAGTTTCTTAACATTTTCTCTTATCTTTGCATCGCATCATAGCTTCTCGTGCACACTTTGTTCTTCTTTTTTGTCAACGCCAAGCCTAAAGAAGTTGCATAAAATTTAAACTTCTCAGCAGGAACATTATAGATGGGCATGTCTGCTAGATCAGAATTCATGTGCCCAACCACCTTTGCTCTTGTCTTCTCAAGGAAAGACGTAGTCTTCTTACTATCTCATGCTACCCAATATTGCTTGCTGAGGTGTAACGCTCCAGATTTCGAGGGTCGAGCAAAGCTCTACTCCCGAGATTCAGTATAGCACTTATGTAACATGGATAATGATGTTTAGATTTCGTCCATCTTAATGAGTTAAACATGAGTGCGATTATACTAAAACAACATATCATACTCTGGATATAATTAATTTAAGCAAGCAGAAGACTGAAATATATATATATATATATATATATATATATATATATTGAACAGGTAAGTGTTTCACAACCTCCAGAGTATGAGTATATAACCGGGCTGAATATATACATATATTGTTTCAAAATATACAAAATGTGAGAATGTAAGATGTCCAACTAAGCTAAGTATCCCCGTGTTCTCATCAAGTCAGTATGAGGTCTACATAGACTCACTTGAGATATGGACATAGGAGAACTCTTCCTCCTCATCCATGAAGTCTTGCTCCGTCACATAGACTTCATCAACACCTGCATCTAAACCAAAGTCGGTTGATGTTTTAAAACACCATCCCAGGGTGGGAGTGAGTGATCAACTCAGTGGTACTATAAGGCAAAGGTTAACATGTTATCAAGTCAATCAAGTAGTAATGATAACACAATACAACAATCACTTCTTAACTACTCTTGTTAATGTATGAATAGTGTGCAAGTAATGATATATGCCCTCGTACAAAACTCCCTCACAAGCGACTCTGACAACCAATTTTGCATATAACAACGCTCCCTAAAGTGCACCTTCCTCGTTAAAATCACATCCTAACTAATGTAATGTGATGCATGGCCGTGTTAGCCGAGTACTTAATTAAGCTCATTCATACAGCAGGTTCGGGAAGCTATGGTACCTCCCTTTTTATCAGTAACCCAAACTGAAAGATCCATCTAGGATCGTCAATCCTAGTTAAACACATACGATAGGCAAGTTGTAGGGCATCACTCCTAATGAAAAGCAGTCGATAGGAAAATTCAAAGTTTATGCTCGCGGTCACTACGGGGAGGCTCGTCACCTCAACGTAGGCCGACAGCTTGAACACAGTGTCACATAGCACTATGCCTTGCTCACAAGTCTGGGTTGCTCACTGGTCACTACGGGGCGGCTCGTCACCCCAGCGTATGCCGACAACTTGACCACAGTGTCCCATACCACCATGCCCAGCTCATGAGTCTTAACGGATCATGATATCATGGTTGAAACGGGCCTTTACATTGGTGAGTGGTACCTTAGATTCAAGCAGTGATATTCATACATGGTAAACTCACAACAGGTCAATCGGTTTGTTTGGTAAGTTCGATTGGTATGAGCACACGTTGACTTAATCGACATGGGATGCATAAACACCCCTTGTGGCTTAACCACTGTCAACAATTGTCGTGCGGCTCGGATTCATCGAGTTTCCCAATGTGGCGAGACTAATTTGGCAACCCCAACGGAAACTATTACCGATTACTTGGACTACGTTGTACCCCCAATCTTACTCAGATGTAATAAGTATACACAAGTGATAATCATGTCAACATTCAACGAACAATCCAAATAAATTCCTCATTTGAACATTTCATCAAACATATTGATCATATTACCTAACACTTGTATTTTATCTATAAATCGCATAGACGCAAATAAGATTACATGAAGGAAACTGTACATATGAGTAAGGTGACTGAGATTCCTATCTTAATACACTTAATAAATATAAATCATTAACAATTTCTCATTCAGACAATTTATCAAACACTTAAGTTACACTTCACCAAAAATACATAGACTAGATTAGTTACGCCATGTATTATGGTAATTCCTTGCACAAAGAGGTTATCATGCATATGACAAACAGGAATCTTAGATTAGTAGTCATGGCAAGTACAAATCATATTTACATGTTCATTCAAACATTTTAACAAGCACATGAGATTCATCCTTTATTTCACATAGTTCATACATGAACAATATATCGAAAACGGCGTATCTAAGACAATATGGCAGCAATCAAGTCAGACATAAATCATTAGCTAATATTGAAAGCACTGAAAACCATAACCTAAACGTTTATAGTCCGCACCTTTCGTCGGAATACTCGATTCAGACTCTGTTCCAACTATACGTTTCCAAAAACAAAACATCGGGTACCTAAATGGTGAAATCAGTTAGCTAGGTAAATAACCATTTTGGATCTCAACTATGGTATTAGGGTTAGGATTTCTTATCCAAATCGTAGCCAAAACAGATCATATCACGTAACAGAAAGGTGATTCAGCGCGTGGAGTTGCAGGAGAGAATCACTGCAACGATCTCCCACAAGCTTTCTTCTCCCCTTCTTCTTTTCTCTTCTTTTCTCTCTTCTCTCTCATAGGGTTTGGAGAAATTCGTATATGGGAGAGAGAGGGTGTGTGGGAAGCTATTTATAGGCCCAGTAATGATGTAAATGGCCTCAGGGCCACTATATACATGGGTTTTACCCTTTGGGTAACTATTTTTGACAAACAGATCTCACAGGGAAGCCCACTACTCATATAAGTCATAGGTTAAGTTCCCTGACAATGGATCTATACCAGGATGTGATTTCGGCGTGATTGGATAGGTCAATCAACCGTGGACTTGTGTCAAATCAATGGTTATACTTACTCGATCAGGGCCACAATTATACAGATACGTGTAGGGAAATTTCTTTTTTCCCATGGGTAAAAATTGGTCAGAAACCGACGGTCTGAAATCCCCAATTTCGCATGTGAACGAATGACCCAATTCACTTAAGTTTCATTACATTTTCTAAAGATATTCACGTTTCTCACACACTTCATTCAGGGCTCAAGTTATGCATTTCTGGATACAATCTGGGCTCGACTCCCGCGATGGTTGTCAAGCCCAGTAAGACGGACATAATTCTAAAGTTTCGCGGTCATCATATTCTCTATGTGCCGTCTAGGTTCGATACAGAGTTTCAAAGTACTCCCGAGAGCGACAGGCTCTGGGGATTTCACCTAGATCTTTAAGTGGTGTTGAGTTAGTGGGATTAATGGTTTTAGGCCTTCTCATTTATGGAATTGGTGGCCTAACTTACTCCATCGATTATTCAGTTTAATACTTAACTAATTTTTGCCTTAATTATGACAGGATACAGTCCTTAGGTGATTCTACCTGTGGTGGTACTCAGGCCTTTGTAAGGATTTTTTCGAGACATTATAATCTACCCCCCTTAAAGAAAAATTTTGTCCCTAAAATTAGTACTTTTTCATACTCTCGAGTATCTGAGGGTAGTTCTTACAGACTTCGGTTTCCGTTTCCCAAGTAACCTCCTCCTCAGTGTGGTATGTCCATAATACTTTCACGAGAGGGATAACCTTGCTGCGTAGGACTTGTTCCTTCCTATCTATAACTCATGTTGGTCGCAATACATAGGTAGTATCTTCACTTAGCTGCACTTGTTCTCATTTGATAATATGGGTAGGTTCAGGAACACATTTCTTCAGCATTGATACGTGGAAAACGTTTTGCACCCCTGCAAGTGGTGTGGGCAAGGCTAGATGGTATACTACCACACCCTCTTGATCTAAAATCTGGAACGAGGCAATGAATCTCGAGGTGAGTTTCTCCTTCTTGGAAAAATGAAGGACTCCCTTCATTGGGGAAACCTTAAGGAATACATGGTCCCCAACATTAAATTTCAGTTGTCTTCATCTCATATTGGCGTAACTCTTTTGTCTACTCTGGACTGTAAGAAGTCGACGCCTAATAATATCGATCTTCTCTGAGGTCGCCTGAACCAGATCTGGGCCAAGCAAGCTCTTCTTGTCAACTTTCGCCTAACAATGTGGAGCTCGACATGGGCGCCCATACAAAGCTTTGTAAGTAGCCATGCCAATGCTTGCTTGGAAGCTGTTATGATAAGTAAACTCGGCATAGGGGAGACTGTCATCCCAGCTGTCCTTGAAGTCAAGTACGATGCTCGCAACATGTCCTCAAGTATCTAATTTACCCGTTCCATCTGCCTGTTGGTCTGTGGGTGGAACATGGTACTAAACTTCAGTTTTACTTCCATTGCTTCTTAGATTCGAGTCCAAAAAATATACTTGAATTGTGTGTCTCGGTCCGACACAATCTCTATAGGAACCCCATGCAGTCGTATTATCTCCTTAATGTACAGCTTGGCTAGATCATCTGCTAAATTAGATACTCTAATCGGAAGCAAATGAGCCGATTTCGTCAATCGGTCCACAATCACCTAAATGGAGTCGTGCCCCTTTCTTGTCTTTGGTAAACCAAAGTTGAAATCCATAGATATGCAATCCCACTTCCGCTCAGCTATGGGCATGGGCTGAAGTAAACTAGGGGGTCGGCGGTGCTCGGCCTTAACTTGCTGGCACGTGAGACATCGGGATACAAAGTCTGCTATTTAAGCCTTCATGTTGTCCCACCAGTACGAATGCTTCACGTCTTAATACATCTTTGTACTACCTGGATGCATCGCCAACTTTGAATTGTATGCGGCTTCTAAAACTTCTCTCTTCAAGTCATGGAGATTCGGGATGCATAAGCTGCCACGGTATCGCAAACCTCCATCCAAGCCAATCCTCCACTCGGATTCTTCGCTGTCGTTTGCACGCTCTCACATCTTCACCAACAGTTCATCTTCTTTCTGAGCTGCAATGATGCGGTCATCGATAAATGGTTGCACTTAAAAGTGTGTGACGCTCTCGAATAGCTCCTCCACTGTCAGCTTTTGTTCAAAGTCTCACACAAATTTCACCATATTCCATTCTTCTATCATCAGTGGGGCTGCAAATTCTATAGTTTTCTTGCGGCTCAATGCATCGGCCATAAGGTTGGCCTTTCCATGATGGTAGGAGACCTCAAACTTGAAGTCTTTTAAGATCTCCATCCAACGTCGCTGCCTCATGTTCAGGTCCCTCTGTGCAAAGATATACTTGAGGCTCTTATATTCACAAAAGAGCTCGAACTCCTCTCCGTAGAGGTAATGTCTCTAAAGCTTTAATGTGAAAATGACTGCTGCCAACTCCAGGTCGTGAATGGGGTAGTTTTCTTCGTGTTTCCTTAACTGTCTTGAGGCATAGGTAATCACTCTATCCTTCTGCATAAGTACACACCCCAAACTGACACGAGAGGCATCAGTGTATATAGTATATTTGACCCATTACTCTGGCAGTACTAGCACGGGTGCAGACGTGAGCTTGTCCTTTAATTCCTGAAAGGTTGCTTTTGCTTTTTCGTTCCAAGCAAACTTAAGGTCTTTTCGAGTGAGTTGAGACAACGGTCGGTCTATCTTGAAAAAATCTCTAATGAATCGATGATAATAGCCGGCAAGTCCGAGGAAACTCCTCACTTCTGTAACTGAGCCGGGTTGATCTCAGTCTTATACCGTGGTCACCTTAGTAAGGTCCACGATGATTCCCTCCTTGGAAACCACGTGTCCTAAGAACTTAACTTCTTCTTTCCAGAAGTCGCACTTTCGGTACTGTGCAAACAATTGGTTCTGCCTAAGAGTATCAAAGACTGATCGTAGGTGTTCTTCGTGATCTTTTCGACTCTTTAAGTATGTCAAGATGTTATCTATAAATACGATGAAGAATCGATACAGATATAGCCGAAATACCTGGTTCCTGAGATCCATGAATACGACCAGTGCATTTGTAAGTCCAAACGGCATCACGAGGAACTCGAAGTGCCCGAATCTGGTCTTTAGAACTATTTTCTACACATCTTCATTCCTAATGCGTAACTGATGATACCCAGACTATAAGTCTATTTTAGAGAAATACTGTACCCCCTTCAACTGGTCAAACAGGTCATCTATCATGGGTAGAGGATACTTATTCTTCACTGTGACGTGGTTTAACCTATGATAATTTATAAACGACGGTAAGGAGATCGGCGTCACGCCTAACACAAGGTCGATGGTAAAGTCGATCTCGCCCTGAGGAGGTAGTCCAGGGATTGTTCTGAACATGTCCATGAAATCTTGGACTACTGGCATGTCCCCAAGTGACGAACCATCATAATTCTTCAACATGGAAGCGTGACAACTAATGTGGCAGGGCCAACTGACCTAAACTAGAAAAGTGAAAGTCATGCCCTCGGGCCCATGGGCTGTCACCAATCTGGTTTCATAGTCGATCTCTGCCTTTATTTCGGTGAGCCAATCCATGCCGAGGATGACGTCGTAATGATATATCTTGGTCACAATCAGGTCAATGTACACCACTCTGCTCCCTAAGTCTATCGGGCAACCCTTACAAAGTTTAGTGGCGTCTGTGAAGGTTCCTACTACAGTGATGACTCTCACCCCAACCATAAGGGTAGTGTCCAACCCTAATCGCTTGACTGTAGAGCATGATATCATTGAAATAGTGGACCCGGTGTCCACCAACAGGAATACTGGTGTACCTTGGATGTGGGCAGTGACCTCAAAGGCTAGCGGTACTGTAACTGCAGATTCAAATGCTTCGGCTGTGAATGCATGTACTTAAGCTTGTTGCTGCCGGTTAGGCGGTGCTATCATATAGGTCGTTGAGGCAGCTTATTTCAGGATATAGGAGGTCGGTTGTATGGTTGCGCCGGTGCCACAAATCGTAAAGGTGGGACTGAAATAGTGTGCGGGAGCTGGCGATTGATCCTTTGGGTCTTGGTCTAAGAGAGTTCTTGTTTTAATTTATGTCCAAGGTAGGGGTTAATAAGTATCTTAATATGCCTATAGTCAAAGATCATCCTAAAATAGTTTCTAATAGTATAAAGTTTTATATGTATATCACTATTTCGATCTTATGACTAGTGGGTTATGAGCAGACTGCACTTCGGTTTCATTAACTTTAAGAGGGAAGGAAGAATCGAGAATTCTAAAATATTTCAGAGGTTTGGAATGTTAACAACATAAGGTCGCGGAAAAAGAAAATGGAAGGACATCTCCTTAACATGGTATAAACCTTGAACTCACAAGAGGATAAAAAACACTTATAATATTTTACTGTAGTTAGCCTCTAACATGAGCTTACAGAGTATTAAACTATGAAACTCAATCTTACTCAAGAGTCCTAATTTAATTGCACAAAAACAACTTAAACAAAAATATATGTGTGTGTGTGTGTGTGTGTGTGTGTATATATATATATATATGTATATGTATATGTATAATAAAATTTAACCATAGGATGATTCCTAGTATGATTATGAATAATTTCTAAATAGACACCAAATACTAAAATTTAAAATGAAAAGATATGACTAGTCTATTGGCAATTCAAAGTTGTAGAAATTTTTTGTTTTAACCCTTCTATTATATATAACATATTTGTCACATTTAGTTACCATATATATTTTTATAATTTTTATAGTAATCTATTGTTAAGCTTACTTTTATTTCACAAAATTTCATTTCATTCGAAGTTCCATAAAAATTATAAAAATTCGGGAAGTACTAGTTGTCCAAGATTATAATGTCTTTATTCCTTGTAACATTTTCTATAGTTTCAGTTAGTGAAATATTTTTAAAACTTTTATGGTGGTTTATCATTAAGTTATGGTGGTTTATCATTAAGTTTAAAGTTATCCCATAAATTTTCAGTTCATTTGGAGTTGTAGAAAAATTATTAAAATTCTAGAAGTTGAACAATTGTCAAAGCTTCCTAGATTTAACTATATTAAAATTTTTATTTTATTTTTATATGAAACTAGACTTATTAAGCTTCAATATGGACTTATTAAACTTAAATCTGTCTTTCGAATCACTTAAATTAGAGTTATATTGAGGAAGATATGACTTTTTAAAGTTGGTCGAAAAATGTAGAAAATCACAGAAAACCGGCGGTGTGCCGCCGATCCTGCAGTGCCGCCGCGCTCCACTGGACCGGCCAGCGGTGCCGCCATAACCCTCTGGTGGTCTTGATGGTGGTTCTGCCACTTGATTTTTAAAATGAGTGTACTTGCAAACCGAAATGAGTTATTCGACGTGCAATATATGATTTTGGGTAAGAGAAGCTAAGCTATCCAAATAACCTAGTTATTTTGTGAGATTCCATGAGTTTAATGGTCGAAAAATTATTTTATTTATATATTCACTATTTATAGTAAATTTTAGTTTAATTATCGTTCTTCATCATTTAAACTTTAGGATTTGTGTCTAATATGAAAGTACATAGAAAGAGTTGAAGAATAAGGTGGTGGAAGGTGAAATTTTTTAAGGAGATGGGTTGGGTCTACTTTTCGTAGTGCAATGGGTGCATATTCACGTCGGTTGGCTCCGTTTCAAGTTCGAAGCTCGTTAAGTACGACTCAAAACCTCGACTGATAGCCTAACGGTGCCTGAGCATTCATGTGATCTAAGATGCGTATGAGCTAAACTACAGTATCCAATCTCACCCATTGGTGAAATTTTGGGATTTTAAGATCGTCTCTAAATTCTATCGCCCCCTCCCTAAGTCAGAGTGCATCAGATTGCATCGTGTTACATATAACCCAGGTCCAATTTAATCCAAATCATACTTCGATACCAACTTGTAACACCCCAAATTTCGAGGGTTGAATAAAGCTCTACTCACGAGATCCAATACATCACTTATGCAAGATGGATAATGATGCTCAAATTTCATTCACATTAACGATTTAAACATGAGTGAGATTATACTAAAATAACATATCATAATCCAGATATAATTAATTTAAGTAAGCGGAAGAATGAAACATATATATATATATATATATATATATATATATATGTTGAACAGGTAAGTGTTTCACAACCTCCAGAGTATGAGTATGTAATCGGACTGAATATATACATGTATTATTTTAAAATATACAAAATGTGAGAATGTAAGATGTCCAACTAAGCCAAGTATCACATTGCTCTCGTCGAGTCAGCACAAGATATACATAGACTCGCTTGAGAGCAGGACATAGGAGAACTCTTCCTCCTCATCCATGAAGTCATGCTTCATCGCATAGACTTTAACAACACTTGCATCTAAACCAGTGTCTGGTAGGTGTTTTAAAACAACGTCCCAGGGTGGGAGTGAGTCATCAACTCAGTGGTACTATAAGGCAAAGGCTAACATATTATCAAGTCAATCAAGCAGTAATGATAACGCAATACAACAATCACTTCCTAACTACTCTTGTTAATGTAGGAATGATGTACAAGGTATGCCCTCGCACAAAGTTCCCTCACAAGCGACTCCGATAACCTATTTTGCATATGATAACGCTCCCTAAAGTGCACGTTCCTCTCTAAAAGTACATCCTAACTAATGCAATGCGATGCATGACCATGTTAGCCGAGTACTTAATTAAGCTTATTCATACAGCAGGTTCGGGAAGCTAAGGTACCTCTCTCTTTTTATCATTAACCCAAACTAAAGGATTCATCTAGGGTCGTTAATCCTAGTTAAACACATATGATAGGCAAGTTGTAGAGCATCACTCCTAATAAAAAGCAGTCGATAGGCAAATTCAAAATTTATACACACGGTCACTACGGGGAGGCTCATCACTCAGCGTAGGTCGACAGCTCGAACACGGTGTCCCATACCACCATGCCCGGCTCACGAGTCTGCGTTGCTCACTGGTCACTACGGGAAGGCTCGTCACCCTAGCGTAGGCCGACTGCTCGACCACGGTGTCTCATACCACCATGCCCGGCTTAGGAGTCTGAGTGGATCGTGGTACCATGGTTGAAACAGGCCTTTAAATTGGTGAGTGGTACCTTAGATTCAAGCAGTAATGTCCATACATGGTAAATATACAACAACCAATCGGTTTGTTTGACAAGTTTGATTAGTACGAGCACACGTTGACTTAATCGACATGGGGTACATAAGTACCCCTTGTAGCCTAACCACTGTCGATAATCGTCATGCAGCCCGGATTCATTGAGTTACCCTATGTGGCAAGACTAATTCGGCCACCTGAACAGAAATTGTTACCGATTGCCTGGACTACGTTGTAGTCCCAATCTTACTCAGATACAATAGGTAGACACATGATAATCATGTCAACATTCAACGAACAATCCAAATAAATTCATCATTGAGCATTTCATCAAACATATTGATCATATTACCTAACTCTTGCATTTTATCCATAAATCGCGTAGACGTAAATAAGATTACATGAAGGAAACTATATATATGAGTAAGGTAACTGAGATTCTTGTCTTAATACTCTTAATAAATACAAATCATCAACAATTTCTCATTCAAACAATTTATCAAACACTTAAGTTACACTTCACCAAAAATACATAAACTAGAGTAGTTATGCCATGTATTATGGCAATTCCTTTCACAAAGAGGTTATCATGCATATGACAAACAGGAATCTTAGATTAGTAGTCATGGCAAACACAAATCATATTTACATGTTCATTCAAACATTTCAACAAACACATGAGATGCATCGTTTATTCCACATAGTTCATACATGAACAATATATCGAAAACCGTGTATCTAAGACAATATGGCAGTAATCAAGTCAGACATAAATCATTGGCTGACATTGAAAGCATTGAAAACTATAAGCTAATTGTTTATAGTCCACACATTTCGTCTCGTCGGAATACTCGATTCGAACTCGATTCCAACTATATATTTTAAAAAACGGAGCGTTGGGTACCTAAATGGTGAAATCGGTTAGCTAGGTTGACTGTGGAGCCCATGTAACTTTGATCTTCCTTCAACCATTCGTACAACTCGGAGCACGAGGAGCGTCAGTGCTCGTCTCACTACGCCTACCTACAGCAGCTATATAGCTGGTGTGAGGCGCTTCCCTCCCTGGGTTAGGTGCAAGTCCCATCCCCCAAAACCAGCCAAGCCAATTTATGGAGAGTATGCAGTCTCAACGACTTTCAACTAACTCACATGCAAGGTCCTTTAAAAAAAGAAAAATAATAATAATAATAATAATAATAATAATAAAGAAACTCACATGCAAGTGTAATTCGAACCAACAATAGTCCTCATTCACTGACGCCTATATGCTGAGAAGTCTTACTGATCCGAACCATTCATACTAATTTGGGATATATGTTAATGGGCCATCCTAAGGAACAGGTTGAGGGGATGATCCCGACCATTGCAGAAAATTTTAGACCAATGAAAAGAAAAATTCAATAGCTTGCACTCAACTCTAAAAATCGAAAGCTAGGACCATCATAAAAGCTTGATTATGAGGTAATAGCATATTTACAATAGTGAAATAACATGGACAAATCATCGGACTATCTCAGCTTGTGGGTCCGAATGGCTGGTGATACACAATGGGCATGAGTCGGGACAGTGGCATGGGACAAAGTTTGAAACTCAAGGGTGAAAATTGCCCCATGCTTTTGAGAAAATTATCCACGTGAAAATTTGTGTGCCACACGCTTCGTCATGTACATGTACTTTTGTCCTAGTCTCAGCACATGTAACATGTTCCTCACTAGTGATGTAATGGCCTTGATTTTTCAATTACATAAGATTTCAGAGTAATTGAATTAAGAATTTAATTTTGTGATTTATATGGAAAAAAAAAAAAAAAAAACCAAGGACTTAGCTCAATGATAGAGACAGTCTTGCTATAAGGTAAGGTTAGAGGATTGATTTCTAACACACGTATACATACAATGAGAGTAGCCCTGCAAAGGAGACAATAAGTTTACTACATTTTAATTTTTTAATTTCTTAAATTTTCTATCTAGAAAACCAAGATCTAACCAATGAACAGGGTTGATTAACCCTACGTCCATTGCATTAATATATGGGGAAGTTTTGAAGAAAATAGAATGATTTGATCTGAGACCTCCTATTGTAGGAGATCAACTTTGAAAAATGCAATCATATCAGTTTAGAAATATTCAAATTAAAGAATCTTAAAGCTGAATTGTGCCAGGACATCGAATCATAAGTAATGATAATTATTTATGAATGAATAAAGTCCCAAATGGATGGATGTAATCGAATTTCAAAATTAGTGAGGTAATTTGAGAATGTGATTGTTGTAATAATGGAAAGGTATGAGTTGGTATAACCTATGTGGATGTTTGAATGTTTAATATCAGTGAGAACATATAATACATAAATCTACGCTTCTTATAAATTGTATGAAAAGTGAAATTATGTACACTTGGTGGATGAGTCATCGACCGTAACTCGGGTCTGAGAGTATACACTCTGTATCCAATTTTCAGAGTATGACATAATGGTTTCAGAGAGACGTTTTCCTTAAAACTAGTGTGGCATGTGGGTTATGTTTCACTATACACTTACATATATAATTGGTAGATTCCTAAAATTAGAAACTTTATACTTAGCATTTATCCTTGATTGTAATGCATAACAAAACTTAGAAACCAAGTTTAGATGCTACCTATATTCTGGTGTATGTATGTGTGTGTTATGTGATAGCTTGAACTGATAAAATGTAAACATTCATCGAAGGACCTGTTATAATTTCATCCCTTATTATTACATCCGACTTTAACTTAGGGAATCACCTTCTTATAAAGGTATAACTTGGTTGTGATCTCAGCATAAATTTAGAACAGATATCTCTCAGGATTTACATGAATACGATCAATCATTAGTCCTAGCTGCTTTCTGGGGTGTGGTCCACTTGAGCTTTGGAAGTGACTCAATTTTGAATTGATACATTGGAATAATCTAAAAACTTGATGGATGGTGTGGATCTAATAAATATATCATGTTTGGGCCAAAGAAATTCCAAAAGGTAAAAGTTTGGTTGTGCAGCAAGCAATACATTCGTGGGAGAGAAAATAATCTATTGAAAATGGGCGTGTGTTTTGTGAGATAGCCGATGACATCAACCAATGGAGAAAATAATTAATAGAAAATGGGCGTGTTTCGTGAGCTGACTATGCCGATAGACCAATGACAAGTCCAATCAATTTTTGTCTGTCCACAGAAACTATCTGCACATCAATGCTGTCCACACAGTAAGGGCCGTATCATTTTTTTTGTGAGGCCAGGTCCGCACCTACACCCCCCTCTAGGTATGAAATCCTTGCACGCGTCCTCCGTACCTTTTTCACGTTTTGCACGTGCACGTTCCATTTTCATTATAAATACATCACAACAAACAATTCACAGCAACACAGCTAGTAATGGCGTCTCTCCTCGACACCATCCAACTCTCCTCCTTTCCCTCCTCCTTGCCCCACCAACGAAGGAAGCGCCGTATATATCCTGCTTCCATCGGCATTAACAGACGCCTTCGCAGCTGCCTTCCAAACATTACATCATGCAATGCTATCAGAGATGAAAACCATAGAGAAGGAGCGTCGCGAAATATCGACAGGAGAAACATGCTCATTGGCATTGGAGGCTTGTACACTGCCACTGGCCTCGGTCCCCTACCAACAGCTATCGGAGCTCCTGTATCTCCGCCCGACTTATCCAAATGCGTGCCCGCAGATCTCCCGCCTGGTGCAACCCCGACGATTTGTTGCCTGCCCTTAGATCAGAAGATCATAGACTTCAAGCTTCCATCCCCTTTAACACCCATGCGCATGCGGCGTGCGGCCCACTTGGTGGACCCTGTGTATGTAGAGAAGTATAAGATGGCCATTGCACTCATGAAGGCTCTACCCCCCAATGACCCGCGTAATTTTATGCAGCAGGCTAATGTGCACTGCGCCTACTGCAATGGCGCCTACGATCAGATCGGCTTTCCCAACTTGGAGCTTCAGGTCATGTCCTGGAAAACATCATAACGCCCATCGTAACAGAACGATCGTTATCTGCTATTTTATCTGATTATATATATATATATATATATATATATATATATATATATATATATATATATATATATATATATATATATATATATATATATATGGGAAAAGGTACAATGCGCTCGAGCTCACGGGTCCGTCCCATGAGGTCGAGCTGTGTGGGCCCCACTGTGATGCGTTTCGAACATCTACCCCATCAGTCAGATGCACCATTCGATTGTGGGCCTAGGTCCCAAAAATCAAGTCAATCCGTGACTTGTGTGGGCCACACCACATACAGATATATATGGAAATGGTTACCTTCCATTAAAACATTCATAATCATATATTGGCCCCACTGAGATGTGGTTGACAAATCCAGCCCATCCATTGTGTGTCCCACTCGGAGGAGGGGTCAGACTAAGTTTCGATAGCGTCCAAAAATCACGTGGACCCCACCAAATGCTTTTATATGCTTTTGACATGTCTTCACATGGTTTTAGATGGTATGGCCCACCTGAGTTCTATATACAGCTGATTTTTGGGATATTCCGGAACCTAAAAGATACCCATCAAATGCACGGTGTTGATCTTCTAGCTCGACCTCATGGGAAGTTGATCATATTACTGAAAACACTGGGAATAATGATTTCAACCATTAAAATCTTGTTAGGCCTCACAGTGATGTTTATTTGTCATCCAATCTGTTCATAAGATCATACGGACATGGATGAAGAGAGAAAACAAATATAAGCTTGATCCAAAACTTCCCTAGCCCCCAAGAACTTTTCAAGAGTAGACTTCATGTGGTGTGGTCCATTTGAACATACTATAGGATTAATTTTTTTGGCTCAGGCCTAACATTATATGGTAAAATGGATGGACAGAGCGGATCAGATATATAAATCATGGTGAACCTCATAGAGTTTACTCAGTACACTATGCTTAGCGAGTTATTCGCCCTGCAATCCGCTTCCTGGCAAACCGGCACGTTCTGGAAACGAATTTGCTACTCCCCTGCTACCAACCAATGGCGGGTGGTCGGTGCTCTGTGGGCCACAATGATGTATGTGTTTCATCCATGCTGTCCATCTATTTTTTAGATAATTTTTGAATATGAGACCAAAACTAAGGTATATCCCAATCTCAAGTAGACCACATTACAGGAAACAATGTTGAATGAACATCGACCATTAAAAACGTTCTGGGAGCTAAAAAAGTTTTGGATCAAGATGATATAGGTTTTTTCACTTCATCTATGTTTGTATGACCTAATGAACAGATTGTATGTCAAATAAACACTACAGTGGGTCTTATGAGGATTTTAATGGTGGATATCCAATCACTATTGTTTTCCTGTGGTGTGGTCCACCTGAGATTTATATTCCTTTTATTTTTGAGATAAAGCCATAAAATGATATGTTAAATTGGATGAATGACATGGATGAAACACATACATCATGGTCGGGCCCATAGAGCACTGACCACCACCAACGGGCTAGTGGCACCGTTTCCGCCCGTTCCGCACTAACGCAAAAGAAAGGGAAGCAGATTGCGTACTGTCTCGGTACCCTAAGCGTAGTGAATAAACTTTTTTACCCAACCCGTTCATACATTTTACCAGATAATTTTAGGGCTTTGGCCTAAAAATGAAGTCTATAAAAAGATCAATTGGACCACACCAACATAAACAGTGTGAATTGAACTTCTACCGTTGAAAAGTTCTTGAGGGCCACGGAAGATTTAGATCAATCTTATATCTGTTTATTTCCCTTTATCCATTTTTTTTAAAAATCTTATGAACAGGTTTGATGAAAAATAAACATCACTGCATGCCTTAGAAAGGTTTCAACGGAGGAAATTAATACTTCAACTGTTATATTTGGTATGGTACACTTGAGGAGTGGATATACTTGAATTTTGGTCTCAATGCCTAAAATGATCTTTAAAAATGGATGGACGGAGTGGATAAACCACATGTATTCACAGTGGATCCAACAAAGTTTGCTCAGTACCATAAGAGCTCACTTGAGTAACTCAGTACGCAATCCGATTTCAAAAGGAAGAGAACGCGGATTGCGTCCTTCCCCACCCAGACGGTAATCCGTTCGGGCAGGGCTCCGTGGGGCCCAACGTGATATGTGTTTTATCCACATCGTTCGTTATTTTTCTCAGATCATTTTAAGGTATGATATACTAAAAATGAAGCAAGTCCATAGCTCCAGTGGACCACACCAAAGGAAGCTGCAGTGATAATGACACCACCGCTGAAACCTAAGGGCCACTGTGATGATTTTTTTTACCATCCAACCTGTTCAACAGGTCATGTAGATGTGGATGAAGTGAAAACACAAATATCATATTGATTCGAAACTTCTCCATCTCCTAATAAGTTTTTAATGGTGGACGTTCAATCCCCAACTTGTGGTCTTGATCCTTGGACCTGACTCACTTTTTGGATCATATTTTAAAATGATACAAGAAAAATGATGAATGGCGTGGATAAAACACTTACATCACTGTGGGGCCTAACAAACTGTGGGGCCTAACAAGGTTTCAATGGTTGAAATTATTATTCCCACGGTTTCTTGTGATATGATCAACTTGAGATTTGGATTTGGTTCAATTTTAGGCTCAAGGCCTTAAATGATATGGAAAAATGGATGGACGAGGTGGATTTCCCCAAAAAATCCCACAGTAGGCTCCACAAAGGTTTGTAGGGTAGACCTTCATGCAGGAGGCTTCCCTAGGAAATATAAGAGAGAGAGGTGGACTCCGGTTTTGTTTCTCCACTCTTCCTATAAAATCTCACCTTTCTCCCTATAAAATCTAACCATTGTTTTGAAACTTTTATCATCCGACGGCTAGTATAGTGCCAGCACTCGACCTTATGGAAAGGTACTATATGGTCGAGGGTATAGTACCTTTTCCTATATATATATATATATATATATATATATATATATATATATATATATATATGGTAGAGGGTATAGTACCTTTTCCCATATATATATATATATATATATATATATATATATATATATATATATATATATATATATCCTTTATTTCTTAGTAATGGATAACCGCCGTTATGAAATACTGTTATACACGGTCATAACAGTGGTATGTCTGTTTTTCAGATTCACCTCTCCTGGCTATTCTTCCCATGGCACCGTTACTATCTCTACTTCTACGAGAAGATACTCGGCAAGTTGATCGGCGACAGCACATTCGCTCTTCCATTCTGGAACTGGGACGCTCCCGAAGGCATGACACTTCCTCTCATTTACGCTGACTCGAAGTCGCCCCTCTACGACGAGCTCCGTGACGCCAAGCACCAGCCACCGACGGTGGTAGATCTCAACTACGGCTTATCAGATCCCACCAACACCAATGAGCAACGGATAGCTGACAACCTCAAAATCATGTACCGACAGGTGGTCGGTGCCAAGACAACCGAGCTCTTCCTGGGTACTCCTTACAGAGCCGGGGACGCTCCACACCTTGGCTCCGGTACCTTGGAGAACGTCCCACACGGACCGCTCCACCTGTGGACTGGCGACCCCAACCAGCCTAACATGGAAAACATGGGCAACTTCTACTCTTCGGCCCGCGACCCTATCTTCTTCGCCCATCACTCAAATGTCGATCGGTTGTGGAATGTATGGAAAGGGTTGGGAGGAAAGCGGCAGGACTACACTGACCCGGACTGGTTAAACTCAGCCTTCCTCTTTTACGACGAGAACGCCCAGCTCGTGAGGGTGAACGTTGGCGACTGCCTGGATTCGACAAATCTCAGATACACATACCAACCAGTCGATAACCCTTGGATTAATGCCCGCCCTATTTCGGTTAAAGCCAAGGTAGCCGCTGTGACAGCAGCCGTGAAGAAGAGTGAGTTCCCTCGAGCTCTTGACTCGGTCATCAAAACCCGAGTTGATAGGTTGAAGAAGTCTCGTAGCAAGAAGGAAAAGGAGGATGAAGAAGAGGTGCTGGTTATCGATCAGATCGAACTGGAAGGAGACACGTTTGTGAAGTTCGACGTGTTTATCAATGTTGAGGATGAAAACTTGATGGGTCCTAGCTCGACCGAGTTCGTTGGAAGCTTCGTGAATGTGCCGCACAAGCACGGCAAGAAGGAAACGAAGCTGAAGACGTGCTTTAGGTTGGGAATCACGGACGTTCTGGATGACTTGGGTGTTGATGCGGATGATGACGTGGTGGTAACCATAGTGCCACGTCAGAGTAAGGACGTGGTCTCCATTGGAGGGATAAAGATAGAATTATTCTCCTAGAGATAGTTCAACTTACCTTCACGGGACACGTGGAGGTTGATCTAGTAATATGAAACGTCCAATTAGTGGGCCTGGAATAATAATCTGATTAAATCAGTTAAGCTTTTCGTCATTTGCTGTTTGTTGAAATCAGATCTAGTTTATCACTAAAATCAATGGATGGGATTGTGTTATGAGTATTGCTTTGGTTTGGTTCGAAACAATTAGATGAACGGACGAGTCCGTAGGATGCCTATATTAGGGTAAGCACCTAAAAAAATAAGGGTATTTTGGTCTTTTTGAGGTTCATCCGTCGCAGTTAGGTTTCTTTTGTGCGAATGAAATTGGTCGGTGATACCTGAGGTCTCTACGCTTCAGGATCCCGTCAGGTTTTATCCGTGTAGAGGGACATGGTTTGCGTACGTACTGACTAAACTTAGTTGGGCCCACTGTGAATGTATGTGGTTTATCCACACTATCCATCCGTTTTTCCATCTAATTTTAAGTGTTTAGCCCAAAATTGAAGCTTATCCAAAGCTCAAGTGGACCATACCACAGGAAACAGTGGAAATAATGATTTCCACCGTTGAAACCTTTCTAAGGCCCCACAGTAATGTTTATTTGTCATCCAAACTGCTTGTGAGATTTTAAAAACATGGATGAATGGAAATAAATAAATATAATCTGGATCCAAAATTCCTGTGGCCCCATGATTTTTTCAACGGTGGACATTCAATTCACACTGTCCATTTTAGCCTTGTATATGCTTCCGCTTTGAGCAACGGCTCTAAAATTATCTTATAAAATGGATGGACAGACTGGATAATATACATAAATAATGGTGGACCGCACAGAATTTACTCAGTACGGAATGGGAATCCTATTAGTTTTTTTTTTTTTTAACACACGCACACACACCCCACACACACGCCGTGGGATTTCACCACTGGTGGGTAGTCGAACCCTTGAGCCGGTGTTGAAACTCCTGGGGACGCGGATTGCGTCCTACTCCGCAGTCTTGATCTAGGACGGGTAGGAGCTTACCGTGGTTTATGAGTCTTACTCTCACCGTCCATCCATTTTTTTCGTATAATTTTAGGTTAGGGCATAAAAAATTATCAACGGTGAGAATCATTATCATCACTGCTTTTTGTGGTGTGGTCGACTTGAGCCTTGGATATGCCTCATTATTCATTTTGTAACTTAAAATTATATGAAAAAATGGATTGACTGCGTGGATAAGACCCTTTACGGTGGCCACTCAAAGCTCCTGCCCGTTCCCAGCTGGAGATGGGTAGGGTTGGACACCATCCCTGTCCGTGTAACAGATATTACCCTCACCGTGGGGCCTATCTTAATGATGTATTGTATATACATGGTGTTTATCCATTTTATGTGTCCATTTTAGGATGTGGTCCCAATGTAGTTAAGCAGATCTAAATCGGATCACATAGACCACACTAAAAGAAACATCGATAATTCAACCTCACCATTAAAAGCATCCTAGGCCCACAGTAAGGATGTCCCTGACATTTACTATCCATCCAACCGGTTTATAATGTTGAGATATGTGGTTTTTTGAAAGAAAAAAAAAAAATTTCAAAATTTCAAGATTTTACTGGCAAAACATTTCTGAGGAATTTCAAATCGAAAAGTGTGGTG
This sequence comes from Magnolia changhungtana, assembly GCA_030180095.1. Taxonomy (NCBI): domain Eukaryota; kingdom Viridiplantae; phylum Streptophyta; class Magnoliopsida; order Magnoliales; family Magnoliaceae; genus Magnolia; species Magnolia changhungtana. The sequence goes on along the minus strand of JASAUF010000583.1, from coordinate 415,356 downwards.
TGTATTTTTATCCCACATTAGAAATGAAAAGAAGAAAATCATGGTTTATATGAAAATGTTTGTGTAGTATTCTTACTTAATCTTTGGAGATTGTGATGCTCGGGTCTACGCACTGGAACACCCGTACGCACGCAGAGCATAGGCAGTTTGGCTGTAGTGGCGCTACTTGGCACACTTCGCACATGCACATCGTGTCACAGAGGGGTCGCTCCATCGTGACCTTACATGAACTGTCGCGAAACGGTACGAGTGGTCTAGTATGAGCCTAGGTGCAATGGGTCTGAAATGAGTCAGGGCTTTATAGGCGATTGAGAACGGTTGGATTATTAATCCAAAACGGTCAGCCGTTTCTCCAAACGAATAGCTGCCTTGAAAGCCATAACAGTTTGAAAATGGGCGGGCTATGATAATCCGACAACCAGAAATGATTGAATTTCTCAAAAACATATAGTGGGCCCATAACTATTTTAGCAGTGGCCATTCAATAACACTGATCCTGTGTGACCCACTCAAAATTTAGATTTGATTCATTTTTGGGTCCACTACCTAAATGATCCCGTAAAATGGGTAGTAAATAAGGTAGATTTGCCACAAGCATCAATAGAGGCCCTATAATTTTTTCAAGGAACGGTAAGTATGGAACAAAAAGAAGAGAATCAACATCCAACTATTTCCTTTCATGTTGCCCACTTGACTTTTGGATTGCCTCATTTTTTGGCCCACCTTCTAAAATGGATGAACGTTGCCAAAAATATATCAGTGGGCCCACAACAGTTTCACTGGTGGGACTATTTCTTGGCATGTGGTCCACTAGAGTTTTGGATCTGACTTATTTTGGGTCCACCCTTAACATAATCTAGAAATCCTGATGGATGAGGTGGATTTTTCACAAACATCACGGTGGGCCTGTGGATTTTCAAGGGAGAGAAGTTCAATGGTGGGCATTGACTATCCATTGTTTTGTGCTCGTGGCCTACTTGAGTTTCGGATCTCTTTCATTTTTGGGTCCACAACCTAAACTAATATGAAAAAAGTGGTGGATAGGGTGGATTTGTCACAAACATCATGGTAGACCCATGAGCTTTTCAAGGGAGAGAGTGATTTTGAACTATGGATATTCAATACCCACTGTTTTGTGTGGCCCAACTAGTTTTGGATTTGCCTGATAGTTGAGCTAGCCCACTCTCAAAAATGATATAACTAAAATGGTAGCAACGTTTTCCTGCGTGTGACCGACTTGAGTATTCGATCCACCTCATTTTTTGTGCTCATTGCATAAAATGATCCAGCTAAAACGTGGATGTGGTGGATTTAGCCCCATGACAAGATTAATGTGTCACCATGGGCAAGGGCTTAGGGCCCATTGGCACCCCTAACTGAATGGTTTTTCAGTTGAAAGGAATGATCCAATGCTCTGAGAACACTATAAATTGTAAGTGCTCTTATCTGCAGCAAGACACTTGTATGGTCTTGTTGATGTGTTCAATCTGTCCATGAGGTCCGTTACCTTCATGCGCTAGGTTTAAAAAATAAAAAATAAAAAAATAAAAATCACACCGATCAGATCATCCAATCCATCCATGAGGGACTTTATTTTTTAACCATCATTTTCCACCCATGGTTGGGATCGTTAGGATTGGCTATGACGGACTCCAACATATAAATGGCTCATGTAGTTGATTCATTCTATTTTTACAAAAGTAGATTTAGACCAAAATTTTTACAGGATATTGATTAGAATGGTCTCATCAGGGTGATTTCTTACGGTGGCCCCATGAATTGAGTGTTGGATCTAATAGACAGTCCAGATTGATATATTCAACCTAGTGTTACAGTATGTGCAGAGCAACAGATAATTCTAATAAAGAAAAGAGCTACAGCGCTCTTACAGCACTATAAGTTATAGTGCTCTTAGTTTAATCAGTTCATTTGGATAATCCAGATAATTCTAATAAAGAGAAGCATTATATAATTTATAGTGCTCCTAGTTTAATCGGTTCATTTGGACGATCCAATCAATTGATCTAGCTAGTCTAGTAATTGGGTTAATTGGCAGTCGGTGTGCACTACTGTTCTTGAAGGAGGTTTGGGCATCAGACCCTTCGAGGACATCTCTCGGGCATTCAGAATCAAGATGGGTTGGCATCTACTGCTGGGCAGGTCCTTATGGGCTAAGTTCACTTCAGCAAGGTATTTCTTAAAGACCATTGCCTCAAATGGTGTTAATGTCTGACTCTCCTCATCTTCCTGGAAGGATATTTTCAAAGTGTTGTAGTTTACTATCAGCTACTCCAGATGGCTGATCGGGGAAGGAAATATCAACTTGTGGAACCAGAATTGGTCTAACTGTGGTCTGTTAGCTGCCCCCATAGACAGAGCCATCCCTCAGCATCTGAAAGATGCCACTGTTAGAGATTTCTTTCACCTCCTGGCTACTAGAAATATGTGTGAAATCAGTCCCATTATCTCCCCTCAAGCGATGCGTTCTATCACTGCGATCTCCTCCTCAATTTTCTAACAGAAAAAACTGATTGATATGGGACATCTCTGCTTCAGGAAAGTTCACAGTCAAGTAAGCATGGAATGAAGTCAGGCCCCACCTTCCTCATCTTCGATGGCCTAAATGGGTTTGGTCTAAGGCTCTCCCTCCTAAGATGAGCGTTTTTGTATGGAAGATCGTTAAAAATGTTGTCCAAGTTGATAAGTCCCTCCAAAAGGTTAGAATTTCGCTGGCCTCTCGATGCGAATGTTGTAGACAAATCCTCTCTGTCCTACACATTTCTGCCCCTGCGCAAGTCCCGTTTTTGCCTGAGATGCCGTCTCTTTCTCTCGATTAGCAGCATGCTCTCCGGAACAGTCAGCAAGTTCAAGCAGGGAGCTCCTTTGACGCTCAGATGCAGCGTTTCTCTCGTCGGTTGCAACTCCATCGTATCGTTTTAGATCAGCCTACTACTACTGATATGGAGCAGAGTGCGGCTACCCTTGTCCTTGCAATCGGTGGGGAGGAAGACTGGGATCATCTGTTCAGCCATGGTATGATTGTTGTCTCGGTCTGAGATCATTTTAGCAAAATTTTTGGTGTCAACTACCTCCCGAATCAGTCTGTCCTACATCACTTTAACCTTTGGATCTCCAAAGCTAGCAGGAAAACCAGAGTGTCTCGCCTCATTGGACTTGTTCCCAGTGTGATCTGTTGGAAAATTTGGCTGAGCAGAAATCAGGCCCGATTTGAAGGTTGCACAATGTCCGCCTCCAAGATTATATCCAAAGTTGCTCAATGGCTACATGATATTGCTTGCACTATCATTGGTGAGGATTAAAATTCTCTAGTGGATTCCATCATGCTTCAGCTCCTCAATATTCCCAAGGTTAAGTCTCATCTTCCTAGAAACCGCTCCATAGTTACTTGGCTTAAACCTGCCAGGGGCTTCCTCAAGTTGAATGTCGATGGTTCCTCCAGGGGGAACCCTAGCCTGAGTGGTGGTGGAGGGGTTTGTAGGGATCACCATGGTAATCTGATCTTTGCATTCCATAGCAACTACGGTCTCACCTTGAACACTATAGCTGAAGCCCAAGCTATGCTAGATGACATCATGATTTGCTCCAAGTTGGGCCTCCGCAACATCATTGCCGAATCAGATTCTTTGACAATTGCTAAGGTAGCCGCAGATAGGTACGATTCTGTTTCTTGGAACATTTAGTATAAGATAGGGGCAATTCGGGAGTTCTGTCGTTCCCTCAATCTATCTTTCAGTCACATCTTCAGAGAAGACAACTCTATGGCTGATGCGTTGGCTAGATTAGCCATTGAGGGTAATCCTAATAATTTTTTTGTCTCCAAGTATGCCCTTCCGGCTAAGGTTCGGGGTGCTCTTCTCCTCGATTAGGCGGGCCTCGGAAACTTACGGCATACCTGATGGTTTGGTTGGCCCTTTTCTCCATTTGGTGAAGTTTCTTATGTCTATTGCTTGTGTGTATTCCGTGTCAAGTTAAGCTCATATGATAAGTGTGGTCCCCTTCCTTTTTTGTAGGGTCCCTCTTGAATGGTTGTAATTTATTTATTTTTTAAAGAAAAAAAAAAAGAAAAAAAAAAGCTAGTCTAGTAACTTCAAAAGACATTTATTGACTACCTCATAAAATTAAATTTGGGGGATGTGTTGAAGTGATAAAGTCCCTTGATATACATTGATACACCACACTCTCACATAGCTTAAGCTTTTAGAGTAAATGGTTGTTTGACATGCCTTTTTTGAATGGATCATATCATGGAACAACTAAAACCGTATATTCACGTTCAATTATAGATGATTCAATCACTTGGACAAGGATTCCATAGAAAAGGTTTGGTTAAATAAGATTCATGGTATCTTTCCTAACGATTACCGAGAATTTGAACAAAAAATGGATTTATTTAATGGAGAATCATTATCGACAGACATTGGTCATTCCTTGACCTCAATCAGTGAATTAGCTGGGGAATCAACACCTAGTTTGAATTTGAAAGGATTTGCTCTATTGGTCGAACAAACAAGACTTGATTTAGAAAATCAAATGAAATGTTTGAAATTTCTATCCAATATAGTTAGAATTGATCCAAATGATCAAATAATTTAAAATAAATAAGAGTAATTTAGTTGTTTGACATGGTATCAGAGCGAAAGGACCTATGTTCGAATCTCGAGAGCAACAAATATTATTTATGGTGTGAGTATCCCTTCACCTTTGTCACTATCTTCTTTCCAGAGTGACAAGATGTTCATGTTGCATAAAAGATGGTTTTTTAGAATCATAAGCAATATACACTACAACAAAAACTGGATTAGCCGACGATTTATGTGGCTAATTTATCGGCACTAATTAAAATGGGCGTCGATTAATGATCGGGTATAAATACAGTATCTTAAGCCCTAACCCTGTTTTTCTCCCCTCCCGACTCTCTCTCTTCTCTCTCCTCTCTCTCTCTCTCTCGCTCTCTCTCTCTCTCTCTCTCTATCCCTTTAGATGCAGTGACAGCCATTGCCATCTCCACCTCTACCATCCCTTTGTCAATCGACCCTCTCTCTCTATTTCCCCTTTTCCGTCTCTCAATCGACCATCTCTCTTTGTTTCCCCTTTCTCAATCCACATCTACTCCTCTAGGGTCTCTCTGTCTCTCTCTCTCTCTCTCTCTGTCTCTCTCTCTCTCTCTCTCTCTCTCTCTCTCTATTTTACAGACCAGATCTAGGTTTTTCTCTCTCGATCTTTCCAAAACAGATTTGGATTTTTCTCTCAAGCTACAATAGATTTTCGATATAGATCTGGGGTTTTCTCTGGAGCAATTAGCATATTATCTACGACCACATCTAGTCATAAGGTAATTTCAGCTATTTCTTACTCATCTTATCAGAAATCGCATTGATAGGACTGTTTGATAAAGATCTGGGGCTTAAATCTGCCATCTTTTGAGAAACTAACAAATGGAAGTGACAGGAGGATATAATGTAGTAGAAATTATCAGTTCTGGTGATTGGGACTATAGACTTGATGGGGCCCAATGTGAATGAGGAATTCCTGAATGTCTTTAAGATCTGAGGATCTTAAGCATCTGATTTCTGTCATTTTTTTTCTTGGACTATTGATGTGTTTTTTTTTTTTTTTTTTTTGCATTCTTTTGTATATGGCCATATTTGCCACTAATCAAAGAGTTAGTATCTTCTAATACAAGAGATTTTTCAGGCATGTCCCATCTACATTGGTGCTCAAAGATCAATGGCCTGGATCACCAAACCATGCGCCCCAATAATTGAAGTATCAGAGATGTTTTGAGAATCTCTAAAACAAGAGATTTTGAAAATATCAAGACATTTTCCTAATATCATTGCTATTTCTTAACATGTATGCTGATATTCTTATGTATCAAATCTTTACGGATTTTTATTGATAGATTATATGCTCTGGAGCATATCATTCTAAATGCAAAGTGGTTGGTAGTAGAGTGGGCCAGGGCCTCAGATGCCATTGCTGGCCGTCATGTTGAGGCCTTCCAAAGTAGTTGGGGATAATTCTTCTTTGTAGTGATCTAATGATTCTTCGTCATCTTTATTGTATTTTATCCTCTTTTGTATTTTAACCCATGAAAGCAACAAAACAAGAAAATCTTGTTAAACAAAGCTTTCTTCAAACAAGATGTCCATGAAGTGTTCTATATGCTTCGGCCTTATAAACATTAAGAAATGCAAGATTCATAGTGGTTGTGCTTTTTGTTATTGTTGGATAAATATCATCAGTTCAATTAATGGGCATGTATATTATTATTTAATCCTTAAAACATTATAACAGGAAGCTTGGAATAAGTTAAATTCAAAGGAGCTCTTCTAAAGACCTTGAAGCCTTCTTTGCGGATGATTTTGGTAATTTGCATATGTTGGGAGGGGTAAACAACACATGCATTTTGCAGCTGCTTAATACATCATGCAGTTGTTCTGGTGTAGTGCTTTATGGATGGTGCTTCCAATGTGCTGTTGCTGCCTTAGTAAGGACTGTTTGTTGTGTTTATGGCTGCTATAAATTGCTTTTCATTGAGAAATATGGGTTAGAGAGGTGTGCGTATGTGGAAGTGCGTCGGCTGCTTTAGTCATGTGTAGAGTAGCAGCAGAGAGGGATGGCGTAATCCATGCCCCATCGTTCGGCCATCCCTTTTGATTTGTAAGTGGTTGTCTTATTCTTTTTTCGTGATCATCAGGATCAGATCCTTAAACGATCGAATACATTGAATGAATGCCACTAGTGGCGGATGAGTTGTCTTAGATTATGAAGTCAAGCTGGGGATTTTTTTTTTAAAAAAACTGTAATTTGTTATGGCTAAGCCAATTGTGGCACTGCATCTGTCTAACCCTGACATTCCTGAGTTAATTTTTGGATTCTCATTGGTTATGAGAGAAGTTTGTGAGTGTTTAACTCTTGATATTGTAAATAATAAGTACTAGTGAAATCCCTTAACCTGGGATCCAATATCATGTGTTGGATAAACAATTAGTTTCATGAACCCTACTAGTGACTTGTTACTATAAGTTATCTTATAGGAAGTGATAAACAAACCACCCTGTTTGATTGATAGTACTGTATTTTACGAAAAGTAGATTGAAGGTTATTGTTCAAGTTAGGGTCTTGTTATTTTTACTGATTTGCATGAATCTGCAGCTGAAATTTCGGATAATGATTATGAATTTCTTTTAAGAAAGTGTGGAGTTTAGAGAGAAATGCTTATGAATTTTGATTTTATTCTCAGTTTGTAAAGTTGTTGAGTTGCCAATAAGAAAAAGGAGATGTCTCTCACTAGATTGCTTACTACAACTCAATTTGATATCTAATCAAAGAAGTTAATGAGTTGAAAGGTTAGATAGCATGCGCATACACCTCGGTTAATACTAGTCTAATCTCTCATGTTTTTTTTTTTTTTTTTCATTGGAGATATCCATAAATTTCCCAAATTGCACCACAGTTAAAGAAGGAAAAAAAAACTAAAAACTTGGCAAATAAATGCCCTACAATTGCAATAATTCTCTTCCAAAGGATTCCTAGCTTGGCCAGTTATGAACTTTGAGACTTGCTAAATCCAAATCCAATGCAAATCCATGTATTTAAAAAATTTATGGATTTAGAAAATTCATAATCTCACTTCTCTAATTCCAAATAGGTAAAGAAATGATGCAATGGTCTAGCATTATGTGGTGCTCTTGAACATGTGGAGAGTTTGATTAAACAATCTGGACAATTCATTTGATGTAGCCAACTCCAGTGGGGTGATTATAACCATTCAATTATAGCCAACTCCAGTTATATAGTTGAAAAGGGCAGAGTCTGGAACTTTCTATTTTCTATTTTTATGGGCAACTATGGTTATGGGTTAGGACAAGTTTGTAGGCTAAAGGGAGCAGATTGAGGACATTTTTTGGACTAGGTTAGATGTGAAATGAATGGGCATGTTTGGTTGAAAATGAGTTGGTTTATAGGTTAAGCATGGGCAGATGAAGAGCGTTACTGGACAAGTTTAAGGACTGGACTGTGGAATTGAGCTTTGGGTGTTTAGTTGAATTTGGGTATTATGGTGTTTTATATAAACCATGCCAAGATATTTAGGGATTAGATTTGATGATGGGATGTGCCTGATTATTTGTGTAAACAGGGGCTGTGTATGTGGATTTTAGCAGCTGTTTTTAGGGCCTGGTTAAAAGAAAAAGAAGAATAAAATTGTACAGTTTTGGGTTTCGAGAAAAGTAAGAAGGAAAAATGAAAATAAAAACAGGAGGGAAGAACTTGCTTTGATGTCAAATGGATGGGAAAAATTGTAGGAAACCAAACTGAATTGAATATGAGAGCACAAATACGGCTATAAAATTAACATTCAAGACTAAAATATTGAATGTGGGATAATGCAATAGCCTTCTAGTATAAACTGGAACAAGAGAAAGATGAATTACTAATCTAAAAGTCTATAATTAAAAGACAACTAAGGAAACTTTAGTTGAGATATTCGGAATAACTTCATGCATAGGTCCCATTTTATGGCTTAGTTTATATAGCTAATTGTTTACAAGAGTCCCAAATAAAAGGTGGAAACCTCTACTTGCTTCCTAGTGGCCATAATTCCTAGATTTAATATAACTTGTAGTATAAATAAAGAGAGAAACTACTGTACGAAACTAATGATAGATGAACCGACTGATCTCGAATGTGTATACCACATGCATAAATATTGAATGCTTGAATGCTATCATCTTTTCTCACTGCAATAGTTTCCTATTTCTACAAGTAGGGATTCTTGAGTGTTATTTTCTTTCTACAAGAGGAGCCCCTGCTTCAATCAGCTTTGAGATCTTGAATGTGATCCAGCTTTTGAGATCTTTGTCATCTTTTTAAATGGTTGAAAGGAAGTTAACAAATCCAATTTGGGTCTCCTCAATATGCATGTAATTACCAAAAGTGGAAGGATACAAATTATCAAGTGTATGTTAAAAATATATAAATCCAATTTGGGTCTCCTCAATATGTTATCATCTTTCTGTTGTGGACATGTTGTGGTATTGATAGGGAGTTCAGCTAGTGTTGTCGATGTCTCTAGGGACATCGCCAAAGTTGCTAAGGAAGTTCATATATCATTAAGATCTGCACCGGATGGACCAACAGCAAAGCATCCTAGCTATGATAATATGTGGCTTCATTCTATGGTACCAGCATTCTCACTTGGCGAGTGAGCGTCTGGTAGTCTCATGAAACCCACTAAGAAAATTGATAAATTTGGTGCCAGGATTGCCAGATCAGTAAGAAATGCTAATTTCAGTTAAACATTCATGCAGATACGAAGTACCCATGAAGATGGTACAGTGGTATTCTAGGATGGAAGTTCTGTTGTGGCCGAGATCATTCTGCACTGCACAGGATATTACTGTGTCACAAATGAATCTTTAATATTCTCATACTCTTTGGTCTATCTAGATTAATTCAGGTTTAGGGCGGCATTAGGATTAGAATAAGTCAGAAGTAAAGAAAATGTTTAGGGTCTGTCCCTTTGATTACATTTGCATTCTTTCACTTTGATTTATTTTTCTTAATAACCATTGGCCAACTCCTCTATTTGCCCAATTAATTGATGGCATCACTTGCAATTTGGGGTCCATCCAAACACACCCTAATGTTAACTTTCTGCACCTGAAAGTCTGAGCTTGTTTGGCTCCCATCAATTCTCATTAACAATGTGGAATATTTTTAAATACAACAAATCCCATTTGTTATTTGTTCTCAGGTACAAGCATAATTTCCCTTTTCTCAAAACCAATGATATCATGATTGTGGATGACAACCGTGTTGGGCCGCTGTATAAGCATGTTAGGTAATGCCAGTCTATTGAAACATCCATCAAACTAAGTATAGTTTTAAAGATGTTTTTGTTGAGAAGTGGAGCCACATCTGGGGCCGCCCACTACCAGGCGATGTTGCACGGATTTTGTGTCGCAAGTCCTTTCGCAACTGAGATACAGAAAGGAGTTTCGTGAATTTCATGTCGTAAGTCCTTTCGCAACTGGGATGTGGAAAGGAGTTTTGCGGATTTCGTGTCGCAAGTCCTTTCGCAACTGGGATGCGAAAGGGAAGTTATCAAAACTATAAATTGGTGTCCCTAGGGCTATTCTATGTTAAAGGTGATATTGGGGAGCTATTCTAAGGTGTGGGAAAAGGGTTTTCTCTATATCTCCAAGGGAGAGGTTAGTATATTGCCTTGTAATCTTCGTTCTTCATAGTGGAAGTTTGCATCCGTGGTTTTTTACCATAGTTTGAGGTTTTCTCATGTATATATTGTCTCGTGGTTTGTTTGTATTTCTTTGATCTATTTCTAGTTTATATTTCTTCTTGTTTATCATTTGTGGGTGAGGCTTGAGATTGGATCTAAGCTCACTGCGTTGTTGGCGTGCTACACAATAACTGGTATCAGAGCTATTGGTTTAGTTCTATTGGGAGCGATGGCGGAAGATGGAAAAACTAGAATTGAGAAGTTTGATAGTTCAAACTTTGCCTTCTGGAAGATTTAGATGGAGGATTATTTGATCAGAAGGACCTCTACATTCCTTTAGGAGGAAAAGAGAAGAAACCAGAAAAGATGACAGATGATGAATGGTTTTTACTAGATAGGAAGGCTTTAGGAACGATCCGACTCTCCTTTTCTAAGAGCATCGCCTTCAATATATCTAAGGTTTAATGAAAGCCCTAGCCACCATGTATGAAAAGCCCTCAGCATCCAACAAGGTTCATCTTATGAAACAGCTATTCAACATGAAAATGTCAGATGGTGGGAGCATGGCTGAACATCTAAACGAGTTAAATACAGTCATGAGCCAGTTGGAATCCGTTGGCATTGTTTTTGAGGATGAGGTCAAAGCGTTATTGATCTTATCCAGTTTACCAGCAGTTGGGATGGTTCGGTGATTGCTGTGAGCAATTCTTTAGGGTCGACAAAGCTGAAATTTGATGATGTGGCCAGTCTAATTCTCAGCGAAGAATCTAGAATGAAGGCATCAGGAGTTTCAGGGGGTTCACGTAATGCTCTAAACGTTGAAGGAAGATGAAGATCGCTGAACAAATGAGGCAATAAACACGGGCATTCTAAGTCGAGGAAGAAGTCCAAGGGACCGAAAGACAAAGACGGGTGTTGGCATTGTGGCAAGAAGGGGCACATGAAACGTGATTGCGGAGCGGTTAAGAAACAAGAAGGAAACTCTCAAGGTGGGAAGGATTCAGTGAATCTATCTGAGGAGAGTGACACAGAAGCGTTGATCTTGTCTCTTGATGCGAGGAATGAGTCTTAGGTTATAGACTCAGGTGCTTCATTTCTGCTACTTCATGCAAGGGAGTTCTACGTAATTATGTGTTAGGTGACTTTGGGAGAGTATACATGGGTGATGATGAACTGTGCAGTATTGTTGGAAAGAGAGATGTTCAGATAAGTCAAAAAGATGGAACAACTTTAAAATTGAAGGATGTTAGACTTGTATCGAGTTTGAAACGTAACTTGATTTCAGTGAGGCAGTTGGCCGATACCGGTTATGTGACGACATTTACTAGTGATTTCTAGAAGATCACAAAAGGTGCCTTGGTGATATCTCGAGGTAAGAAGGAAGGTACTTTGTACGTGACTTCAGGATTGTATTGTTCACTCGCAGTCGCATCAATTGGAGTGAATGGGCAGTTATGGCATCAGAGGTTGGGACATATGAGTGAAAAGAGAATGAAAGTGATATTGTCAAAAAGGAAGCTACCAGGGCCGAAGTTTATTGACTTGGAATTCTGCGAGGACTGCGTGTATGGTAAGCAGAAGAGGGTAAGTTTCAAGAAGACAGAACGTGCTCCAAAGACGCATCTATTGGAGCTTGTACACACTGATGTGTGGGGATCGACACAGGTATCATCTCTCGGTGGCTCACGTTATTTTGTTTCCTTTATTGATGATGCTAGTAGAAAACTGTGGGTCTATTTCTTAAACCATAAATCTAATGTATTTGATGTATTTAAGAAGTGGAAAGTCATGGTAGAAAACGAGATGGGTAAAACAGTAAAGTGTCTCAGATCTGATAATGGGGGAGATTATTGTGATAAGAAGTTTGAGGAGTATTGTGCAGTAAATGGAATCAAACATCAGAAAACGATTCCAGAGACACCACAACAGAATGGTGTGGCTGAGCGCATTAACAAGATCATCCTTAAGCGCGCCAGGAGCATGATGTTACATGCAGGGTTGCCCAAGACTTTTTGGATGGATGCTGTAAATACTGCAGCATATCTCATCAATAGAAGTCCCTCAGCACCATTGGATGGTGGGCTACCAGAAGAAACGTGGACTGGAAAAAAAGTGAACCTAGTACATCTCAGAGTGTTTAGTTGCACTTCATACGTTCACATTGATGTAGAGTACAGAAACAATCTAGATGCGAAGTCCAGGAGGTGCACGTTTATAGGCTACCAGCAGCCTGATTTTGGCTACAGGATTTGGGATGCAGAAAATAAAAAAATCATCAGAAGCAAGGATGTAGTCTTCAATGAAAAAGTGATGCATAAGGACAGTGTGCATGAAAGAGTTAGAAGAGTTACCGGACACGGGTGTTACAGTGCCACAGGATGATCATGCACAGGAGCATTATGAGGCAGGGTTACAGACACCGGTATTGAGGAGGTCTACTCGGGAGAGGAGACCCACGATCCAATACTCACCCTCCTTATATTATCTACTACTGACAGATAATGGTGAATCAGAGTGTTTTGAAGAAGCATTACAGTCAGATATATGGGTAAAGTGGGAGCAGGCCATGGATGAGGAGATGGACTCTCTTGAGTCTAATCGTACATGGGAGCTAGTCACTCTACCAAAGGGTAAGAAAGCTCTTCATAACAAGTGGGTTTACAGACTGAAGGAGGAGCACGATGGTTTGAAACGGTACAAGGCCAGATTGGTTGTGAAAAGGTTTCAACAAAAGACAGGTATCGATTTCACTGAAATATTTTCACCAATAGTGAAAATGTCTACGATTCGTATAGTCTTAAGTATAGTGACTACAGAGGACTTATATCTAGAGCAGCTAGATGTTAAGACAGCCTTTCTTCATTGGGACCTTGAAGAAGAGATATATATGCATCAGCCGATAAGATACGTAGCACCAGTAAAGGAGAACAAGGTATGCAGACTGAAGAAGAGTTTATATGGCCTGAAGCAGGTCCTGAGGCAGTGATACAGGAAGTTCGATAGTTTCATGTCGGGAAACGGTTTTAGAAGATATCATGCAGACCACTGTTGTTATTTGAATAAGTTTGATACGTTGTACATCATCCTTCTTCTGTACGTTGATGATATGCTTGTGGCTGGTTCAAGCATGAAGGACATCTCAGATCTCAAAAGACAACTATTTAGAGAATTTGCCATGAAGAATTTAGGAGCTGCAAAACAAATCCTAGGCATGAGGATAAAGCATGATAGGAAAAACAAGAAACTGGTGTTGTCACAGGTAGAGTACATAGCCAAGGTACTTGATCGATTCAATATGGGAAGTACTAAGCCGGTTAGCACTCCATTAGCCAACCACTTCAAGCTATCTAAGGAGAAAAGGGCAAAGACGCATGAGGAATGGGATTACATGGCTAAAGTCCCATACACGTCAGCTCTAGGGAGTCTCATGTATGTTATGGTGAGCACGAGGCCAGACATTGCTCAAGCAGTGGGAGTTGTTAGTAGGTTCATGAACAATCCCGGGAAGGAACATTAGGAAGCTGTGAAGTGGATTCTTAGATACCTGGTAGGTACTAAGGATGTAGGGTTATGTTATGGTGGATTGAAAATCAAGCTACAAGGCTACATAGACTTAGATTTGGCAGGAGACATCGACAGCAGAAGAAGCACTACAGGTTATGTCTTTTCTCTGGGAATTGTTGCAGTCAGTTGGGTCTCTCAGTTATAGAAGATAGTATCTATCAGTATGACAGAAGCAGAATATGTTGTGGCTACAGAAGCATGCAAGGAGATGGTGTGAATGCAAGGTTTTATGGAAGAGTTGGGTAAGAAGCAAGCAGATTGCAAGCTGTACAGTGATAGTCAGAGTGCAATACACTTGGCTAAGAATTTAACCTTTCATTCAAGGACCAAGCATATTACCATCAGATATCACTTCATACGTTCGTTACTGGAAGATGGATCGATTGCTCCGGAGGAGATTTATACAAGTAAGAATCCTGCGGATAAGCTGACCAAGGTTATCACAAGGGAGAAGCTGAAGCTCTGTTCAGTTTTGATTGGTCTTCATGCTTGAAGACCGGGAGGTGATGCACTCCGGATGAAGAAGACAAATGTTTATGGCGATGTGTCTCCAAGTGAGAGATTATTGAGAAGTGGAGCCACATCTGGGGCCGCCCACTACCAGTCGAGGTTGTGCAGATTTCGTGTCGCAAGTCCTTTCGCAACTGGGATATAGAAAGGAGTTTTGCGGATTTCGTGTCGCAAGTCCTTTCGCAACTGGGATGCGAAAGGGAAGTTGCCAAAACTATAAATTGGGGTCCCTAGGGCTATTCAAGGTTAAAGGTGAATATTGGGGAGCTATTTTAAGGTGTGGGAAAAGGGTTTTCTCTGTATCTCCAAGGGAGAGGTTAGTATATTGCCTTGTAATCTTCGTTCTTCATAGTGAAAGTTTGCATCCATGGTTTTTTACCCTAGTTTGGGGTTTTTCCATGTATATCTTGTCTCGTGGTTTGTTTGGATTGCTTTGATCTATTTCTAGTTTATATTTCTTCTTGTTTATCGTTTGTGGGTGAGGCCTGAGATTGGATCTAGGCTCACTGCGTTGTTGGCGTGCTGCGCAACAGTTTTCATTTCTTTAAAAGATTTGACATTACAGAGATTTCCAAACAGTGAGTATAGTTTTAAAGATGTTTTCAGTTCTCTTTCTATTGATACATAGGAATTTGTTTGAGGTTAGTGGCTGGTCATGTTTTTTAAGCCTGACATGCACTAAAAGCCTGACCTTGTATTGCTAGCTATGCAATGGAATTGCTAAGGTTTCACGAAGCAGGATTTGAAGTAATTGTGAAGGTAAGCTTATTGAATTACTTTCATCAGTACCTTGATCCTGTCCACTACAAGTCTATGATGATATGCTTCTCATATTTGGAATCAATCCTATGCTTTTTATAGGACTTCAAAGAAGAGATGGGAACGACAATCCCGTGCATTCTATAACATATTTAGACAGGCTGATAGAGTTGAAAAGCTGGTTAAAATTATTCAACAATTAGTAGGAAAAGAAAAGATTCTTTCACCTTGATTGGCCATTCATCCAAGTGGTTCAAGTTAATGTGGTGCTCCATCAATGGTTTTGTCCTAATATCAACTTCCTTAAACTGCATGGGTGTCTCTTTTGTAAGAGCAAGGTGATCTAAAGCTTCGAGTACGAACATTGGAATCTGAGAGAGCTTTCAAATGGGTTGTAGCTGTTCAAAAGACAGTTGGAAGTGTGAGTTTAGTTGCACTCTCAAGTCTCACTTTGTACCATCATTGTCTTTAAACACATTCTCTACTTGTCCATCCACCGTGGGGTCCATCCCACTGTTACCTGTGTTGAGGCCCAGTTGAGCTATAAATGTCTAATTTTTTGTTGCAGGGCCTATGTTCTAAGAAAGCACCTGATGGACAGATTGGATTTTGCATAGGCAACATGGTGGGCTCACATAGCTTTAATGTTATACTCGCTGCAATGCATGCCATCCTTTGTACGGTAAAATCTCAATTGTTCCCTCCCAACCAGCTATTATGATGAATTTAGCCTCGCTTAAACAACCGTCTCGCGGATGCGCTACTTCCGCCCCAAGCCCTATATGGTGCTCCACCACCTATGGTTGCTCCACCACCCATGGTGGCTCCACCACCCATGGTTGCTATACGGCACAACCTCAATTTCCGTAGAGTACTACCAGTGGTAAACCATAGGGCTACACTAGATGATTCATGTTCTAGCGACAAGGACCTTAATGAGGGTTTTGCCCGACGACCAATCCATGGAGGTGATCATCTAAATCGTGCTGAAGGAGACTATCGAGGTCAGGCTGAACTTCCTAGTTTTAACAGTTTATTACATATAGAAGATTTTCTCAATTGGCTAGCCGAAGTAGATAGATATTTTGATTATATGGACGTGCCAGATCATAAAAGTGTAAAATTGGTAGCGTTTAAATTAAAATCTGGTGCATTTACATGGTGGGAACAATTACAACTCTCACGAGCCCACCAGAACAAGGCGCCCATCACATCATGGCCACGGATGAGACGTCTTTTTCGATCACGATTTCTCCCCCGTGATTATGAGAAGAGATTATTCCAGCAATACTAAAATTATCGACAAAGAAATCGAACCGTCACAGATTACACTGAAGAATTTCAGCGGTTGGCTACACGAAATGATCTGTTAGACTCTGAGTCACAAAAGGTGACATGATTTATAGGTGGGTTACGACTAACAATTTAGGACTGAATTCAGATGTACCCAGTTGGGACCGTGGATGAAGTAGTTCAATTGGCGGGTAGGGCAGAAACACAACTTGGAAAAGCTCCTGCTCATCCTTATCCTTCAACTCGACCCCCTATGACGGGTCCCACGCAGGATCCAGTGCTGGCACGAGGAAAAGACCCAGTACGAGATCGTCCTCTACCTCCTATAACCGTAAACTGTGATACGGGGAGTGGCTCATCCAGACCTCAACATGCAGCACCCACAACAGCGGGCCCAAGTAGGATTCCAAATCCTTATGCTCGGCCATGGTCGAACAATTGTTACCGCTATGGCCAATCAGGCCACTTATCAAACACTTGTCCTCAACGTCCCGCAACACACTTGATTATAAACGAAGGGGGCACTGAATATGAGGCCGCAGAAGAAGACCATGGCTTTGATGAACATGAACAAACCGTTGAAGAAATAACAAGTGACAATTTAAGTGATGGGCGAGGATCGTGGTGAATTTCTAGTTGTGAGGCGATTATTGTATACCCCACGAAAGGAATTACATCCACAACGACACAATATATTTTGTACTCAGTGCACTGTAAATGTAAAGGTCTGTGATGTGATCATAAACAGTGGGAGTAGCAAGAACATCATCTCAAGAGTGATGGTGGACAAGTTACAGCTACCAACGACGAAACATCCTTCCCCGTACTCAATTAGTTGGATAAAAAAGGTAAATGAGACCAAGGTAACTGAATAATGCACTATCTCATTTTCAATTGACAAAAATTATAAGGATCAAATACTTTGTGACGTGGTCGACATGGAAGCTTGCGACATGCTACTCGGTCGACCCTAGAAGTCGGACCGTGATGCTACCCATCGGGGACGAAACAATGTCTACATATTCGTCATGGATAGTCGAAAAATAATCTTTGCCCCTATGGAATAGATAACCACCCTGAAGCTTCTAAAGTGGAGGAGAGTTCCCTCTTGACCATTCGGGATTTTATGGAGAAATCCAAGGAAACCGGCGAGGTATACGTAATAGTGGTGAAGGGCGAAGAAGAGGAACCCTCAAACATCCCTCAAAGTTTAAGACTGTTGCTTAACGAATTCAAAGAAGTCTGGCATGAGGATTTACCTTATGGATTGCCCCCTATGAGGGACATCCAACATCACATAGACCTCGTCCCTGGGGCTAGCTTGCCCAACCGCCCTCATTATCGGATGAGTCCTAAATTGGAGGCACATAAAATGATCTCTCTCAAAGGAGTGCGAGGTACTTCAGAGGCAAGTAGAGGAATTGATCCGTAAGGGTCTCTTGAGAGAGAGCATGAGCCCATATGCCATACCAGCATTATTAATACTAAAAAAAAAAAGATGAAAGCTATCGCATGTGTTTCGATAGCCAGGCAATCAACAAAATTACTATCAAATATCGGTTCCCAATAGCACGGTTGGACGACATGCTCGATATGCTAGAAGGGGCCAAGGTGTTCTCTAAACTAGATCTAAAGAACGGGTACCATCAGATTCGTATCCGACCCGGTGATGAGTGAAAAATGGCATTTAAGACCAAAGAAGGGTTGTATGAGTGGATGGTCATGCCCTTTGGCCTATCGAACACACCAAGTACTTTTATGCGTTTGATGAATCAAGTTCTAAAACCGTTCACTGGCCGATTTGTGGTAGTATATTTTGATGACATATTGATATATAGCCAGGACGAAGTGGAGCACAGGAAATATCTCACGCAGGTGCTGCAGGTTTTACAAATTAACAAGTTATACCTCAACTTGAAGAAGTGTAGTTTTTTAACTGACAGCCTGTTGTTTTTAAGATTTGTTGTAACATCCACAGGCATTCGTGTGGACGATGAAAAGGTGCGAGCTATTAGGGAATGGTCGATCCTGATAAATGTTCATGAGGTGAGGAGTTTTCACGGGTTGATAACTTTCTATCATCGATTTGTGCGAGATTTTAACACCATAATCGTGCCTATAATAGATTGCATGAAAAAAGGACCGTTCCAGTGGACCGATGAGGCTGACAAGAGCTTTCATAAGATCAAGCATCATTTGTTTATAACACTGGTCTTGGTGCTTCCTAATTTCGACAAGTTATTTGAGGTTGAGTGTGATGCTTCATACATTGGAATTGGAGGATTATTATCACAGGAAGGCATGCCGGTAGCCTTCTACAGCGAGAACCTTAGCGAAGTCCAAAAGAAGTGGTCGACTTATGAGCTTGAGTTATACGCAGTTGTTCAGGCGCTGCGACATTGGCAGCATTATCTGATTCAAAGAGAGTTTGTTCTGTACACTGACCATCAAGCATTAAAGTTTATTAATAGTCAGATTAACGTGAATCGTATGCATGCTAGATGAGTTGCATTTTTACAGGAATTCATGTTCGTTCTGAAGCACAAGTCGAGGTAGCAAAACAAGGTAGCTGATGCACTTAGTTGTCGTGCATCACTACTTGTTACGATGAGTAACGAGGTGGTCGGCTTTGACTGTCTCAAGGATCTGTATGCCGAGGATGAGGACTTCAAAGATCCTTGGATGAAGTGCTAAGAAGGTCATCCCAGTGACCTTCACATATAGGACGATTTCCTCTTCAAAGGGAATCGATTGTGTATCCCCCAAAGTTCTCTGAGGGAGCAGATTATTCAGGAGCTACATGGAGGTGGCCTTGGTGGATGCCTTAGGCGAGACAAGACGCGAGCTCTTGTGGAAGAGTGGTATTACTGGCTGCAATTAGTACGTGATGTGGGAAAAGCCGTACAACGTTGTCATGTTTGTCAGACCTCCAAGGGACAATCTCAGAATACGGGCCTCTACACCCCGTTACCTGTGCCTGACGATCCTTGGGAGGATTTATCAATGAACTTCGTGCTTGGTCTCCTACGAAAACAAAGCGGTATAGATTCAGTGTTCATAGTGGTAGATCATTTCTCCAAGATGACATACTTTATCCCATGCAAGAAGACCCTTAATATAACACACGTGGCGAATTTATTCTTCAGGGAGGTCGTACGGTTATACGGGGTCCCCAAGACCATTACTTCTAATCGTGACACGAAGTTTATTAGCTACGCTTTTGGCGGACTTTGTGGACTCGATTCGATACTCGACTTCAATTCAGTAGTGCTTACCACCCACAGACTAATGGGTAGACCGAAGTTGTGAATCATACATTGGAAAACCTCCTTCGCTGTATTTCAGGAGAAAAACTAAAGCAATGGAATTTTGCTTTGTCTCAAGCAGAGTTTTCATTCAACAACATGGTGAACCGCTCGATAGGAAAATCACCGTTCCAGATTATCTATGGACGAGTGCCTTGCCACACACTTGCAGAACATATGACAGACAAGATCATGGGCATCCATGCGGAAGTGTAGACCAAGCTACATACCTCAAATGAGAAGTACAAGGAACAAGCGGACAAGCACCGACGACAAAAAGTGTTCGAGGTGGGCGACTGCGTTATGGTTCATCTGCGCAAAGAGAGATTTTCGACCGAGACATATAACAAGTTGAAAAATAAGAAGATTGGGCCCGTCCCAATCATTAAAAAGATCAATGACAACGCTTATGTTGTTGATCTTCTAGATGACATGGCGATCTCACGGACTTTCAATGTCGCGGACCTGACTGAGTATCATGAGCCAGCGCAGGATGAGAACTCGAAGACAAGTTCTTTTAAAGTGGAGGGGACTGATGTAAAGCGGGTCACAGATAGTTTCATAGCCAAGATGGATCAGAAAAGGCCCGGTCGACGACAGAAGTGATCCGGACCGTCAGACCTTAGATTGGGTGTATCTCGCAATCCGGAATGAGTTAGTTGACGAAAAATATATGATTTTGGGGTAGAACGAGCTACTTTAGCCAACCAACCCCACTACGCTAGGTAATGACTCCCGAAATTGTGAAAAACCCCTGGATCGACGGTCATTTCCCCGTTTTAATTTTATTTTTACTATAAATAGTAAGTTTTAGTTTGATTATAACTCTTCATCCGTCGGGCTTTATGTTCACTCCCCAAGTATAGGGTTGTGATGTAGTAATAATCTCGGTAAGACAGAGGTCGAATCCATAGGGACTGAAACCTGTACGTAATCTGAAACTAACTAGAACTAAAACTAGATTAAGATGAAATCTAAATCAAATGATTTTGAGGAATAATGGTGAAATAAAGTGAGTAAAACTAATGAAATTAAAGGTGG
Source organism: Magnolia changhungtana (assembly GCA_030180095.1). Lineage (NCBI taxonomy): Eukaryota > Viridiplantae > Streptophyta > Magnoliopsida > Magnoliales > Magnoliaceae > Magnolia > Magnolia changhungtana. The sequence goes on along the minus strand of JASAUF010000583.1, from coordinate 394,620 downwards.
GAAACTAGGGTGCCAAAGATCCACTTATAGAGATCAGGGAGATCTACGCTTGATTCATGAACTCAATTGGACTTCGAGTCCCATCTCAATCCAGTTGGAAGATATAAACATGAAAATCAACTCTGAACTTCTTTTGATCTAGCTTCAAAAGATAAGACAGATGTAAATTAGAATGGATTCCATCACAAAACCATGCCCATGAGACAAAGCAAACAACAGAATTAAACCAATTCACTGCCAATCTAAGTGATGTATGAATGTCAGGAAGAGTTTCGTCATTCCACCATGTCCAAGGGGCAATGGTGAACAACAGGGCATCCTGACTTCATAATCACAAGAAAAGAAAAAGGAAATACTCAAGCCGTCGCAGATCTACTGTAATTTAAGTCACAATAAACCATTAAAAACTAGAGAAATTTCTTCAAATAAAACTATCATCAAATTCAGTCCAAACATGAATCAAACAGCAAAACCAATCCCATCACACTATAGGCTTCACCTCTTAGCCCTAGCTAAGAGGTTCAGCCCAACATGAATGGACTGGATTCCTTAAAGCCAAAAAATAAAATAAAAGAAAAAGAAAATAAAATAAAAATAAACACTAATCTGTCTCTCTGCCCTACGTCCAGCCTCCAAATTCCAGCCGTAGATAGATAAAATACCCCCCTCGCCCTCTTGTTTTATAGCTAGCCAAGAGTCAGGTGGATGGGAGCTAGAGATCATGCTGGAGTCGGAGAACCGACTCTCTTTACGCACTGTCATTGGCCTAGAACATGGACTGCCCAATCTCTGTTTTACAAAGCCAACAACGCACAAACATCTTGCGTTTGAACTGAATCCGAGATGATCAGTCCTCCATTCTGTGATCTCCGGCTGCATAGGAAGGGTAAAAACCCTCCTTTACACCTTTTGGACGGTCTGGATCATCAATCTGACCTTGTCTTTGATCACGTAATGGCCCATAACGGCCAGTTTTCTTGACGTGCGCGACTGTGAAATGGACCTGCGCTGTCCTTAACAGGGCCCACTTCAGCTGACGTTTGGAAAAATCCATGCCGTCCACCAGATTTCTCTTGAAAAACCGTTTGAGAATGGCTATATTGGATTGATTTGGTGTGGTCCACAAGAATTTTGTATTACACCGTCCATCCTTCGTTTGAACGATGAAAAACCGATCATGCATCTCTTTTCAAATTCTCCCTACTAGGTCTACATTAGCTGGGTCGTTGGAGTCTACTGAATGGTCCAGATCTTCCTGAAAGCGTCAGATGGTAGCCCACTACAAGATCGCCGCCATCCGTTTGTTGAAATAGAGCTTCCCTCTTGCGAGTGGAAGCTTGCGGTCAAACGTAGTTTTGACTGCATTGTTGACTCGGTGCAATGTGAGTGCACCGACGGTGTGCACTCTCACTCATGCGAACTGGGTCCCACCTTGATGCCTGTCAGAAATCTAAACCATTCATCCATTTTTTCGCTTTATTTAAAAGGGTTGAGCCCAAGATTAACATAAATCCAGAGATCAAGTGGGCCTAAAACCAATAGTTTATGGGCTAATCTGTCCGTTGGTCTACTTCTACAGGGATCGAACAGATGAAATTCGATATGTACAGTTGATTTATGATCCGCATGCCATGTATGAAGTTTCGAGCTGAACAGATGGTGGAAACCCTATGATCTTGCATTCTGGACGTCTTTCGGGCCACTTGAGCTTCAGTTTCTCGATTTTCTTGGATCCCTGACGTGCAAATCTGTCGATCTTGGTCTCCTGGGGTCCGTCTCATGTTTTGGTGAATTTTGAGCATTAAATATTAGCTTTTAACACCCTGTTTCAGTCCAAACTCCTAAAGTCACCTTGCAACACAAACATGATTAAAATAGGTTGTTAAACCGTATCATGTTCATAAATCCAAGAAACAACTGGGGTCTGATATGCAATATTTGACCCTCAACACAACTCCCAACCAACATTTTGCTAGTCCCGAGCAAAATATGTGAAAAATAAGTTGAGAATTACAGGGCAATTTCTATGTAACCGAGTGAAATCTTGAAAAACGATTCAAATACGAGAAATCTAAGATTCACGAATGTTAGGCATTATTCTCTCCTAGACTCAAGCACACGGTAAACTTCATAATTAAGTTCAAAGTATTCATCCATCAATTATAAAAATTCCAAACATTGAGTTCCATGGGTGTATAGTGTAATCTCGGCTTATTAATCATTAAGATTCAATCCATTATTTTAGGATATCATTGGTAATCAACAAGAGAATTCATGATAACCAAGACTTAAACCAAACTTGCCTCGCAGATCATTTTTTTCATTCTTCCAGTCTTTTAATTTTTCCATTAAAAGTACGTCAAGAAGGTGAATCAAATCATCACCTATAGGGAGCAAACCTATGGCGACGATTGTACACCCAACCCTTTTCACATATCATTCATGGGGAATTAAATCTACACCTGCAAGGAGCAAACCTATGGTGAAGATTATTCGCCCAACATTTTTCAAAGGTATCTTCTTTTTTTTATTATGACTGGCAATTTTTCCAAGTTGGTTCCTTCCATGCTTACTGATCACCAAATTACGATTCAATATCGAACCGAAACCTTAATGTGCAAGCGAGATATGTTTTGTGAACTCATGACTCAATCAATGTTTAAAACCTCTAATTATGGATTAACAGTTCGAACTTAACTATGAAGTTTTACAAATAACGAAATCCAAAAGTCATAAATTACCAACATTACTTATCTTGTAATTCTAAATCCAAGATAAAATCACTTCGACTTCATAAGAAATTCCAGAAAAATTAAAAATTAAAAATTTTCACAATTTTTGCTCAAGACCAAGAAAACACTGATTAGGAAACCTAATCTCTCACCCCTAACCTAAAATCTACATTGTCCTCAATGTACAAGATATAAGCATGCAATACATATGAGACAACGAAAGTAAAAGAAAAGTGATGGGAAGATAGTACCTGGATAGCGAATCGAGATACTTTTTCAAAAAAAAATATCAACGAGAGAGTAAGTCAGCGCAAGAGAGAAACCAACACAAGTAAAACACAAATAACAAAAATAAACTCCTACCTATACCACTTTCACAGGTGCTCTCGATTACATTTAGCGTATGCAACATGCCTTTAAACCCCTAGGTTGCCCCTAGTGGACGAGCTGTAGTCTTGTGAGGGTTTGCAGCAATGTTACCCACAAACATTGAATTGACTAATCATGGAATCAAAAGTTGGGTTGCCTCCCAGGAGCGCTAAGTTTAACGTCTTCAGCCAGACTAAAGAAACTACCCTAATCCTATGAAAGCAGGGGAAAGACTACTCAGTAATGCCACAAGGTTCCTCTTCCGGCCAATATCTAGATAAATTTCTCAATAGGTTCCTCAACAGGATCATCCAAAAGCCCTTTTTGCAATAGGCTTGGATGCGCTGGAGCATGGCGTTCCAAAGAAACTTATGTACCGCATCAAAAATTTGGCATTGATTTGCCTAAGGTATCCAGAGTATATACGATTCACCTGCAACAGAAGAAGTTTCAATGTTAGTATCCCATGGTGAATTAGAGATTATAGGTAGATAAAATTCAGAAAATTTTTTGAGAAGTAATGTAGTCTCAATACATTCCGAAGTTCCAGGCTTTGGTTCAATTTTCAGCTCCTCTTCCTTTAGTGGTAAACATTCAGGGTTTGGGGAAGGAGGGGCTTCAGAGTGAGGGTTCTCTTGATCAGTGATGACTACCGAGATGTTGTCTTGCAAGGCATCCATTTTTTCCTTTGACATGAGATTGTTTGAATCTGCAAAGTGTGCCAAGCAATCATCCAAAAAGTTAGAAAGTTCAGCTAAGCATGACTTATTTTCCACATTGGAGCTCGTGATGATTTGTCTAAGGAATCCATTATCCTTGAAAGTGGATGGAGGTATGCTCTCTTGCTCCAGTCCTGCACAGATAGATTGAAAATCAATAGGGGAAGCATCAATGTGGTCACTCTGTTCATTAAAACTACTCAATCGAGGCATTGAATCGTAAAAATTCGACAGTTCAGATGGTGACCTCAACTGGGTGGTTTCAACTTCAAGAGTCATATTAAGTGGCTCGTCCATCTCCCGCATCATATCATCATTCAATTCAGGGGAGTAGTCTAAACATACATCACAAGGGTTGGAAGGGTTAGTTGAAATTGGTTCATTCTCTACATTCAAATCAGTCATGTCAGACAGGTGGAGTAGATCATTATGGTTGACAACTTCCTGAACATCTTGATCAGTGGCAGGGGCCACACTTGAGATTGAATCCCAATACTCATCATTGTCAAGTTCCGTGCAGTGTGCTCTTGGGACGGGATCACATTCGTCACATTCTATTACTAGATTGGGTTGAGGTTTGAATAAACTAACCTCTACCGCATCAGTGTAATCATGCGTGTCATGTGAGTGAAGTGTGTCATTATCATTATATTTGAAAGACACCCATGTCTCTTGATCATTCCTTTGGACAGTCATCGAGATCGACTCATAGGGAAATTGAACCATGTGCTCATCAATACAATCCAACTCTTCATTCTTAATTGCACTATTTTCCATAGTCGTATCACGTGAACTCCACTGTTGTACATCTTTTACAAGTTCTTGAAATCGTTGGAGCGTGTTTTGTTGAATGAGCTCCAGATTTTGTATGGAGTTCTGAAGTGAATTCTCTTGGATCGTTCTTTGTTGGATTTTTGAGGTATAGGACCCAAGAGAATCGTTATCATGATGCATTATTGATTCAACTTCCCAATTTTGATGGTGTCATTGATCATATGTATGGGTTGTGTATGGAGAGTTGGATTCGGTTGAGGCCGAGGTGCATTAGCCTCAATTAACCTATTAAGGCGTGATTCAAGCTCTTCTATTAATTTTTTCATGTCTGCAGCAGAGTCTGTGTCACTTTGAGATGAATTCTCTTGGATCGATTTTGGTTGAATCTCAAAGGTGGGGGATCCAAGAGAATTATCACTATAACATGTTGTTGGTTCATCTTTCCGACATTGATGGTTCCACTGATTAGAGTCGTACGGATCATGTGTGGGAGAATCTAATGGTTGGTAATACATATTATCAATCATAATATAATCACGCATTGTTTTCTTTTTCTCGGATGAGTGATAATAATTCTCACTCCCATAGTTATGATAACCCCAACACTCACGTACTGTCTTGTTAATCCGTTGGGTGTAATTGTTCTCCTGCATATGATCGCGTAAGGATTTCTTAACCGACGAAGCGTTATACTCTGGTCGGTTCTTGATGATTGTTTCAGGAAAATTCTGAGACATAGGTTGATTTCTATTATAATTATCATCCCAATATAGATTATTCTTCTCAGCATACTGACGTTCCCACTCGTGCATATACATGATGAGTCCCCAACTCTGATTCTAATCCTAAGAAAATAGAAGAAAAGGTCCTACAGCAGTATGGAAAGTAGGTAGAGGAGAAGTTAGAAGGAAGTTACCAAGTTAGAAATTCCTATGTTAAGATCCTGCAAAAGAAAACAAAAGAAATTAGTTCCTAAAAATAGATATTCTAAAGTTAAAAAATTCTAAGATGGAAATAGAAAGTTAGTTTCTAAAATGGGAAAGTTTCCTAAATCTAGAGTTAGAAAGTTCTAAAATAGAAAATCTAATCCTAAAATAGAAAGTAATGTTAGTTTCTAAAAAGGGAACAATAGCTAAAACTAGAAGATAAAAAATCTAAAAATAGAAAGTTCCTAAAACTTAAACTAGAAAGTAAACTAGCTTTTAAAAGGAGAATTTCTAAAAAGGAAAATAGAAAGTTTCTAAAATTAGAAAGAAAGGAAAGATGGAATAACTTAGGAAAATTTCTAAAACAAAACCTAATCTAGAGAGTTAAAAAAACTAGAAAATCAGAAAGAGATTACCAATTTAGAAAGTATATGTCAGAATCCTACAAAACAGGAAAATTAAGTTAGTTTCTAAAAACCTAATCTTAAACTAATTCTAAAACTAATTAATTTCAGAAAATGTAACTGTTAGTCCCCGGCAACGGCGCCAAAAAGTTGTTCACTCCCCAAGTATAGGGTTGTGATGTAGTAATAATCTCGGTAAGACCGAGGTCGAATCCACAGGGACTGAAACCTGTATGTAATCTGAAACTAACTAGAACTAAAACTAGATTAAGATGAAATCTAAATCAAATGATTTTGAGGAATAATGGTGAAATAAAGTGAGTAAAACTAATGAAATTAAATGTGGGAAACTAAGGTGCCAAGGATCCACTTATAGAGATCAGAGAGATCTACGCTTGATTCATGAACTCAACTGGACTTCGAGTTCCATCTCAATCCAGTTGGAAGATATAAACATGAAAATCAACTCTGAACTTCTTTTGATTTAGCTTCAAAAGATAAGACAGATGTAAATTAGAATGGATTCCATCACAAAACCATGCCCATGAGACAAAGCAAACAACAGAATTAAACTAATTCACAGCCAATCTAAGTGATGTATGAATGTCAAGAAGAGTTTCGTCATTCCACCATGTCCAAGGGGCGATGGTGAACAATAGGGCATCCTGACTTCATAATCACAAGAAAAGAAAAAAGGAAATACTCAAGCCGTCGCAGATCTACTGTAATTTCAGTCACAATAAACCATTAAAAACTAGAGAAATTTCTTCAAATAAAACTATTATCAAATTCAGTCCAAACATGAATCAAACAGCAAAACCAATCCCATCACATTATAGGCTTCACCTCTTAGCCCTAGCTAAGAGGTTCAGCCCAACATGAATGGACTGGATTCCTTAAAGCCAAAAAATAAAATAAAAGAAAAAGAAAATAAAATAACAATAAACACTAATCTGTCTCTCTGCCCTACGTCCAGCCTCCAAATTCCAGCCGTAGATAGATAAAATACCCCCCTCGCCCTCTTGTTTTATAGCCAGCCAAGAGTCAGGTGGATGGGAGCTAGAGATCATGCTGGAGTCGGAGAATTGACTCTCTTTACGCACTGTCATTCGCCCAGAACATGTACTGCCCAATCTCTGTTTTACGCAGCCAACAACGCACAAAAATCTTGCATTTGAACTGAATCTGAGATGACCGGTCCTCCATTCCATGATCTCCGGCTGCATAGGAAGGGTAAAAACCCTCCTTTACACCTTTTGGACGGTCTGGATCATCAATCTGACCTTGTCTTTGATCACATAATGGCCCATAACGGCTGGTTTTCTTGACGTACGCGGCTGTGAAATGGACCTGCACTGTCCTTGGCAGGGCCTACTTTAGCTGACGTTTGGAAAAATCCATGCCGTCCACTAGATTTCTCTTGAAAAACCGTTTGAGAATGGCTATATTGGATTGATTTGGTGTGGTCCACAAGAATTTTGTATTGCACCGTCCATCCTGCATTTGAACGATGAAAAATCGATCATGCATCTCTTTTCGAATTCTCCCTACTAGGTCTACATTAGCCGGGTCGTCGGAGTCTACTGAATGGTCCAGATCTTCCTGAAAACGTCAGATGGTGGCCCACTACAAGATCGCCGCCATCTGTTTGTTGAAACAGAGCTTCCCTGTTGCGGGTGGAAGCTTGCGGTCAAACGCAGTTTTGACTGCATTGTTGACTCAGTGCAATGTGAGTGCACCGACAGTGTGCACTCTCACTCACGCGAACTGGGTCCCACCTTGATGCCTGCTAGAAATCTATGCCGTCCATCCATTTTTTCACTTTATTTAAAAGGGTTGAGCCCAAGATTGACATAAATCCAGAGATCAAGTGGGCCTAAAACCAATAGTTTATGGGCTGATCTATCCGTTGGTCTACTTCTACAGGGATCGAACGGATGAAATTCGACATGTACGGTTGATTTATGATCCTCATGCCATGTATGAAGTTTCGAGCTGAACAGATGGTGAAAACCCTATGATCTTACATTCTGGACGTCTTTCGGGCCACTTGAGCTTCAGTTTCTTGATTTTCTTGGATCCCTGGCGTGCAAATCTGTCGATATTGGTCTCCTGGGGTTCGTCACATGTTTTGGTGAATTTTGAGCATTAAATCTTAGCTTTTGGCACCCTGTTTCAGTCCAAACTCCTAAAGTCACCTTACAACACAAACATGATTAAAATAGGCTGTTAAACCGTATCATGTTCGTAAATCCAGGAAACAACTGGGGTCTGATATGCAATATTTGACCCTCAACACTTTAGGTGTTGCGTCTAACGTGAAAAGAGCTTAGAATAATTAGGAGAACGGTTTGGTGAAGCCAAATAGGATACTTACTATTTTTGGCCAAAAACCTTGCGCACTAGTAGACATCACGACCGTCTATAAATAATAAGTTTACTATTTATAGTAAGTCACGGATTCTAGGAGTTTTAGTTGTAGTTTGATTCTGATTTCTTTCCCATTGCTTGGTACCCCTAATTAAAGGGTTGTGAACTCGAATTTCTTAGAATTTATTTCTATTTTCTGCTTTCTTTCCTTGTGGATTCGAGAAATCTCTTTGAGGAGTCCAGAGAAGCTCCGTGGATTCAGAGTAGTAGTTATCCTCATCACGTTCATCCCTGCGTCAATCTACCCGAACCATTAGATGTGTAATTCCAAGTTAAGCTCATAGACACAAAATTAGGCTAATGTGTGATTAAGGTAGGCCATCGCAATGGAAATAGGTAAAAGAAAGACATCTACCTTTGATTTTAACCGAGCACACTGTGATGATTATAAGAAATTCACCTCAACCATTAGATGTCACACCAAAACTTATGCCCGAAATACAAAAATCAGGCCCATATGTGATTAGGCAGATCACACCTAAGGAAACCATTATTAGGGTGAACATTGGCATTTTTATAAGGTATACTATGATGTTTATAAGTAGGGGTGTGCACTGAGTCAAACCAAGCCTCAGCTCGACTCAGCTCGGCCACTAGCTGACCCCAGATTGAACTCGGCTTGGCTCAGTCCTCGAGCTTGATTGGCTAGCTCGGTTCGGTTTGATTAGTAGCTTGGGCCTGTTCGAGCCGAGTTCGAGGCAAAATTGAGCCTCTGCGGCATTTTCACAAACACATACTATGCACTTTCAATTTCACAGTATATGTAAACCAGCAATAGCTGTTTACAAGTATTTCATCAAACGTAGCAAAAAAGTAACGTGGTCTGAATCCTTTGCCCCTTTTTTTGGTAGTGAACACTTTACAGGCAACATCAAAATCAAGGAAAAATGGTATTTATTTCATATACATACCTTCCTTGCCACTAGCTGACACTTCGTTGAGTCATTTCATCAAATGCTTGGTGAGTAACATCAATATCAAAGTAACCAAGTCATCGAACTAGTTCAATCCAAGTTCAATTCGAGTTGGGGTTCGATCCGAGTCGAGTCAAGCTCGAGCAAGCTCGAACTCAATTCGAAAATTTTTTCGAGCTCAAAAAATCAGCTCGACTCGGCTCGAACTAGACTTCGAACTGAGTCGAATCGAGCTTTTTCGAGTCGAGTCGAGCAAGCTAACCGAGCTAACTCAGTTCGTGCATACACCCCTATTTATAAGGCAACAAAGCCTTTTATAAGAACATTCTAACTAGGATGAACCGAAAATACAAATATTAGCCTGATCCAAAACTTATGTGGCCCCGCAAAGGTTTCAACCTTGGGCATTCCATCCTTGCTGTTTCTATAGTGTTGTCCACTTGAGTTTTAGATCTACCTATTTTGCCAATCATGTCCTAACATGAGCTAGAAAAATCGATGAATGGGGTGGATTTCTCGTAGACATCTGGATGGGCTAGCAGGTGGCAAAAGCAACTCACCGCCCTTTAGAATTATCTGCGTGAAAATTTGTGGCCCACACTGGCCGTAGCCATTTATGACCTAGTCTAAGCGTTGTATAAAGTATTAGTTCCTTGGCTCAATATTCTACCGCGTTCATATCAAGTGAACAAAGCAGATGCAAAGAAAGGGACGCTTGCGGAAATTACAACCAAATATTTTCAATGGCGCAGCCTCCATACAAATGGCTTGATCCTTTAGGATGATGAAACATGCACTAAAGGTGGCAAGCGTACGAAAGTGTCAGAAGTTGGCACGTATGGCTTGTTTACTTACGATTTTGTTGGTGAATTATATCTTTATTTCTAGTAATTAATGTATATGGGTGCTAATAGCTTTTGATAATTTTCCCCTTGCAATTAAGTCTTCACAGTACTAGTTAAGAGATGGTATACTATCATAAAATGTAATTGGTTGGTGAGGAACACTTAATATTTTATCACATAGGGGACGGGCTGTAGCCCCATGAAGAAAAGTTTGTGCGAGTCTATAGGATCCAACATGTTGTATGTAACATCCATTCCATACAGGTGTTGAGAACCATTACTTGAACCATGCAAAAGATAAGCCCGCTTGAAAACTCACATGGGCCACACCATTGAGGACAATGAAAATTTGCTTCCAAAACCACTAAATTCACAGTGTGGTGCACCTGAGTTTTTTTATCAAGCTGATTTTTCTATTTTCTGTTCATTTTAATGAGCTGGACCTGATTAATGGATTTGATGAAAGATATTTCACATGGCTCAAACAAACTTATGGTTAGCTTTCCATTGCCACAGTTCCATGTGATATGTTCTATTTAGTTGTAGATCTGGTTGATTTTTTATCTTAGGACCTAATATTAAGTATAGAAACTAATGGATGGAGTGGATTTTACATTGAAACATGGTGGTCTTAAAGGACTTGATGGTTTTACACAGTTATTAAAACATGTCTTGTGGTGGGCTTATGTTGCTTTGCCCTTTTTTTTTTTTTTCTATCCCCTCTTAATCTCTACCTTTTCTATCCTCTCCTCGCACCATGTATGGTGCTTAATATGCCTTAATTATAGTAATGCAAATCTGAGAAGGGTATATTTGTTATTTTGCAAACAGTAAACCAATTTTATAAAATGGGGTTAATTTGTTATTTAGGGCCGTTTGAATACCACTACATGATGAGTCTTTTTCTACCTGACTAGGGAGGCGGATTTCCTGGGAAAGCCTTTTGCAGGCAGTTCCTGTGCAAGGATGCTGGGTGGGGTTACTCCCATGTTTGTGCCAAATCTACTCTGTTCATCTATTTTTTTGAGATCATTTTAGGACAATCAATCAAAAAAAGGTGGATCCAAATCTCAAGTGGGCCACACGAGAAGAAATTTTGTGGAAATAGATTCCGAGCGTTGAAAGATTCTAGGGCTCTGCATTGATGTTTATATGCCATCCAAACCATTTATAAGGTCATTACCAGTGGCGTGAAGTGAAAATTCAGAAAGTAAGCCAGACATAAATCCCTTATGGCCACAGGAATGTTTCAACGGCTCTCACTGAATACCCACCTTTTCCTCTCATGTGGCGGGACCTCAGTTTTTGTATAATATCTTAAAATGAGCTCACGAAAAGGATGAACGGGTAGATTTCTTACAAACATGTCGGTGCGCCCCACCAAGAATTTGCGCAGGAACTTCCTGCAAAGGCTTTTGGCAGGAAATCCGCGTCCGTGGTAGACTGACAAAAGTCTCAGTTCAACTACCGATGATGTGGATTGCGTCCTACCCCCGCCGGTCTCCGTCAGGAGTGTATTTGTTTTATCCACACCGTCCATCCAATTTCCATTGAATTTTGTGATATACGACCAAAATTTAGGAAGATCCAAGCCTCAAGTGTAACACATCACAGGAAGCAGTGGTTGTAATAATTCTCACCGTTGAAACTTTTCTTTGGCCCACCGTGATATTTATTTGGCATTCGACCTGGTCATAAATTTTTATAGAACTAAATGGAGATAAAACACAAATATTAACTTGATCCAAAACTCATGTAGCCCTGGGAGTTTTCAACGATAAGAATGTAATTCCCATTATGCACCCTATCTCTGTCTTGGATCTGCCTTGATTTTAGGCTTACATCCTAATATGATACGAAAAAAAAAAAAAAAAAAGGAAAGACGGTGTACAAAAAACCAGTACATCATGGTGGCCACTCAAAACTCTTACAGTTATAATTAGAGAACCGTGGGGTAAGAGGCAATCTGGGAACGAGCAGCTTTGAGTGGCTACTGTGATCTATTTTTTTTCATATCATTTTAGGATTTAAGCCCAAAACAAAGGCACACTACAAGAAAACTGGCCTATACCGGCAGTCAGAACTGCCGGCAAAGGCCCAAAAAACCGTCAGAAAATCATTTGCCCGCGGTCAGCTAACAGCCGGTAATGCCTCGGTCGGTAAAGGCTTTACCGGCGGTCAGGACTTTTACTGACGATTGTGCTGGACGCCGCTAAATCGCCAGGTTTTTGCTAGAATATTGTCTAAAAGCTACGGATAAAATCCGTAGCTAAATATGAGTAGCCCCACAGTGCGACCGTAGCTATTGGTACCATAGCTGTTTAAATCTTTACTACGGATTTTATCAGTAGCTATAGGGATCATATCCACCGACAATTCATAGCAATAGAGGAAATCTTTCTTTAAAAAATAATAATAATAATAAAAGATGTCAGATATGCATGCTCATCTTGGACAAAAAAAAAAAAAAAAAAAAAAAAAAAAAAAAAAAAAGTGTCGGATATGCATGCTCATCTTTGGACCAAAAAAAAAAAAACACAACAGCATAAGAACTGCACAACCTCGGCTGCAAAATTTTCTACCCAGGTGCCACTATCACTTCGAATTGTGTTTTTGATTTGTGCTCCTGCCTCCTAGCTGTTCATACCTACTAACATTTTGAAGAAATAATGTGGGGTGGCGGTACAAAACCAAAACAAAATTCATGCAACTATGATAAAACAATTCACCTTGTGTGATTGAATGATCCCATATATCTTGTCAGGTTCATTGATTTGTGTGATCTCTTGCAAGTAGTAATTCAATGTGGGGTGGCAGCTGGAAAAATTGAATGTAAGTTGGTGAGTCAGATCATAAACTTGAAAAAATCGATCAATACAATTTAATTTTGTAAGTCATGAAAAATTTCCCCTGTACTTCAATAAGTCAAAATTTTGATCCCTATAATTTCCCTCACACATAAAGCATATAAAAGGTAAGGACCTTAAGTAATGTGGAAAAGGGGAAAAGCATAGTAGTTATTTCAATACTAACAGTTTCAATAGCAGTGAAAGGGATATGTTGGATTGCTTCAAAAAGCTAAAGCAGAACCAAACAGACCTGAATTACTCTGTTTAAGATAAATTTCGATATTGGAAATGGAAGAATCTCTATTGTAGTCCAATGCAATTGTGACAGATGTTCCTCTGTAATCTTTTGCAGCCCACAAACTTCTTTGATCTCATGGTATAGACGGTCCTAGAACAACAATCGGAATTAGAAACATATAAAACTGAAAAGGTAAATATGAAGAGATGATTGATTCTACTGAGAGAGCTACCTGATTCTTGGGGTTGGGCTCTAGTGGCCCTAAAATAAGGTTTTAAATATCAGTAAGAGCTTCAATCACTGATATAATACAGCCCCACATCTGCCTATATCGCCCTCTAACTGCCCCTTCAAATGGTGATATATTTTGCCACCCGTCTTCATGCAAGTCCATAGCTAAAATTTCTGCATATTAATATGTCATATTATCTCGTATTAAGTCAGCCCCATGCCTGGCTAAAGATCCACAAGAGAGAGAAGCATACTAGATTAACTCAACCAATAGCTATCAAAAACACAAATGAATCTCTAAAAATATTAAGTCAGCCCCATGTCTGGCTAAAGATCCACATTTGTGTATTGTTTTCAGATAGACATTCGCCTATCCATGGTTTTTTTTTTTTTTTCCTTTATAATTATTCAAGCCAGATAAGCTCTAGTTGATTATATGGAGTTATTATGTGCTTTGATTGGTTAGAGAGGACTCTAATTCAAGATTTTGTGGTTTTGCTACCTCAATCGATGAAATCATACACATACGAAGCAAAAATCTCTAAAGCATCCCTTACCCAAGTTAGAGAGCTCTAAGGTGATTCAAAATTCCCTGTTAGAGAATCTCATCATATTTCTTAACTTACGCAAAGGGTACCATTTGGATTGATGCCAACCCGAGTGAACAAAAGCAATACATCTCTGTTTTTTTTTTTCCTACCCTATCAAAAGCCAAAATTGGTGGTGTCTACAGACGGTTTGCCTTTTACAGTGTTGAATCTGAAAAGGTGTGTTTTGAGCAGAAAATCAAGAATTCCGAAAATTCTAATTTTCACTATGACTTCAAAATTATCAATTTGACGGCTATGATTTTTTTTATTTTATTTTTATTTTTTTTATATAAAAAAACCTTTCAATCCCAAACAGCACTATTGCTTGTCAAATTCCTTCAATACAGGGGCCTAATTACATCCCTCAAACATAATCAGCTGCTGAAAACCACATCTCTGAATTTAAGGTAGTAAAGCTTGTTATCCATTACCAAGAACAAGGATAATTTCCATGAAAAATGAGAAATTTTCCAAAAAATTGTACACAAACACCAAAAAATCGAGTGGTTAAATGCTTGCACAGTATATTCATGATTTTTTCAGAGATTTTCTTATATATATAGACAGTCTTTTACTTGAAAATTGTGGTACGAACAGAACAAATCAAGATAGTGTGAACGAATAGAGATGATAGTAAAGACCATAATCCAAAATTAAAGCAAATAGAAGGAAATCCAAGCTAGCATCTTGTAAGAAATTTGATTGAACATACCGTTTGGTGGTGTAAAAGGCACCGGAGGTGTCGGATATGGGGTGAGATAAATCATCCTGAGTGGATGATATTCTTATCTTAAGGTGACCCATAAATGGATGGTAAAAAAGAATCGGCAACAAGCAACATTCTCAACAGTGAAAATCCATTCCAACGGCTAGCCATTTGTTCTTGGACCATGGACCGACGCTTCCAACACGGACTACCAGATGAACACTCAGGATCACTTGGGCATTGGTGTACAAGCTCTTGGAGGCCAGACTCCAATCGGGGAACTCTTTGGAGCCAAAAGAAATGAGAAATTGTTCTAGGTTTTTAAATTAACATCTTCTCGTTCAATCTAAGCTAAGATATCTTGTGACCCATAATCCGGTGGCATGATTCAGAACAAAAAACACGGGGGTTTGCAATTAGTAACATTGGACAAAAGGCCACCTATTATTTATTAGGCCCAAAATATTGGGCCCATGTCCAATCAATGGACCTCAAAGTTAGCTTGAACCAAGCCCAAAGTGGGCTTGAACCATGGAAAACTAAAGAGAGATGGAAATAAGAAATGCTTAACAAAAGAGCCGGTTCTAGTGTTTCCAAGAAGAGAACTCACCAAAATTCATGCTCCCACTTCTTATAAAAGTCGGACAGAACATCATCGTGGACTGTACTGGGAGTTTGAGCTATTGTTGCTAGAGCCCCAAATTGGTCAATCATATTGGCAAGACAGATCTGTACTTGTGCAATGCAAGTTTGGCGATCTCATGTTCTTCCAATAGAGCAAGATAGGCTATACACACCCAAAAAAGAAATCAGTGATCATTCTATATCCATCTCTCAAACTAAGATTGGAAACAAATGAGACCCATACCAAGAGAAACGTTCTTTAGAGCACGCCGAGACATGCTATGATGGTTAAACACATATGGCTCAGAGTCTGCTGTTGCTTTTAACTCCGAAAGAACAGAGCTAAAAGTTTAACTCCTAGACGAAATATAAAAGGAAAAAAGAAAAGACAAGTCCTTTGGGCATTGTGGTTTAAATTTTAAAAAATGTAGTAACACTCACATTTCAGTTATAGGGAGAGAATAATACCATTAATCATCTACTGAATGGAAAAACAATAACACCCTCTACTACTTGTTAAAAGATGGTTCTTATCTCAAACAAAATGATGCCTAATAAATCAGGAGTAATTCTAATAAGGGAAGTGGACAAACACATCCCCGTCTTTCAAAAAACAATAAAAGTACAACTATATTACAAGAGTCTCCAGATTGGATCATATTTATTAGAAATACAGAGTTATTTGTAGATTTAGAAAGTTTTATTTCTAATCCCACTTTGTAAATCATTGACAAATGGGAGTCGATCGATTTAAGAACTGAGATATAATCAAAACATACAGTGATTCTTGATCCTAAATCCTAGGTAGGTATAGTATCCTCGAGTCGGTTAGCAGGAGCATGGTTCATGGTTCGAGATCCATACCATTGATCTGATGAGCTCCATCATGGATGGGTCATGCTCAAAACAATCCCAAATTGGGAGATCTTAACCATCAAATCTTTGGCACTTTTCAGTTGGATGTGAACCATTGCCAATGGAATGGTTAGGAAAGTAGGATTGTCCCATCGAGGAGACTTTTAGGCCATGTTCCATAAACTTTGGATCCAATGAAGTCAACGGTATGGATCATTTAACCATGGTCCCCACTGCTGTTATTGTACAAACTACAAACTAATGATCAGAGGATAACACACATAGATACTTATGTAAGTTTAATAACCAAAGGAAATAAGTTGCTTTTGGAAGTTGAAAAGCAAAAGAAGTAACTTTTTCTTAAGAGATACTTATGTAAGTTTAATAACCAAACTAAATAAGAAGTAACTTCTTGACTTACATAAGTTAGAAGGACTGTGAATGAAGTTAGAAGGAGCAGAGTTCAACCTGGTGTATGGGAGGGTACATTGAGTTTGTACATACAGGGCACTTAAGAAGCTCATTCACACCATTAGTGGAAGATACACCTCCTTTAATGCTAGGAGCAATAGTAGACTTAGTTAGTGGAATTTTTCCAATTCATCACTTACAATGGATAACTCATGATCTGCAGCTTAAGATTCAAGGACTTCCTTGCAAATGCTACTCCCAGTCCAGGAGCCATGTTGACTAATTCACAATCTCAGTTTCACACAGCCCAGACAAACAATGGACATATTGTATGTTATAACATTCCAACTCCTTCTTCCTGCAATTTGCACCTATCCGATGCATGAACCTAAGAAAATCTTTGCCCTCACATAAAATAAAATACATGATTAATGCCAATCCATTCATTGTCTTTGGCAAGAACCGGGTTATGAGTTGCCAAGCCTTGTGCCACTTGGCTAGGATATGCACAGTTCACGATCCTGTTTGTCAAGCACCTAAGGAAAAATAAAATAAAAAAGCGATTTGAGTCCTCTATGATGCACTAATCACAATTACTGGACTATAATTTTCTTACCAAGCAAATGATGTAGTTGCAGCAAAAACAATAGCAAGCCTATTGAACTGAAACCATAACATTATTGTACGAAACCGTTTATAATACAGAAAATTGATATTTATTTGTTGATAGATAGTCTTTAGCAAATCACATCCATATAAGAATACTCAGTTTTTGATATCACTGTTCACTCACATAAACTTGTATAAATTTAGCTCAGGCACCCTTCTCATGCCAAAATGGAAATTAATAATCACCATGACCAAAACTTAAATAAAAAGAAACCAGAGCCATACATCACTGCCATACAATTCCAATCCAATCCCGATTCATGAATTAAAGGAAATTATTCAAATTTCACACTTACATTAGGAATAACTCATTGAAATCCAACTGATTAGACCTATCCAATATGGATTAAACCTATCCGAACTTCAATGAAAGACTATTATAACGACTGTTAAAGTTTTAATACAAACACCAATTGGCAAATCCTCAAAATTTTCATCAATGAAAAAGAAGAAGAGATTCAAGCTAACTAAAAGCTAAGCATACTGTCAAATTCTCATCTGCAAAAATTCAACAAAAAATTTATTCCAGAAAAAAATTAGAAGTTCTCAAGAAGAATGAAATACACAAAAGGTTGGTGCAACAAATGAATGACTTGCAGCTTAGATAAAAGGTTTCACAAAGAATTATAGAGAAGAATTTTGAAGCAGAGCTTGTAAGCACAGGTGAAAAAGAATCATATCAACTAAAATACAATGCAATTAAAGATGAAATAGATGGCTATAGCAAGCATCCATCATAGGAAGCATGAAGAGATAATAGGAAAGCAATTTTTGCCAGAGGGCTTACACAGATGTCTATGTTGACAAAGGGACTTTGTTGGCAAGTTAATCTTAAACAATCCACCGTCATAGGAAGCATTTTAAGGAAAGGATTTTCTCCAAAGGACTTATACATTTATCTATGTTGACAATTGACTCTAGCAGGTAATCTTTCTTTTTTCTTTTTCTTGTTCTTCTTTTTTAACATTGTTGGCAAGTTATCTTAAGCCATCCATTGCTTTCATATAGGGGTGGCTGCACTGATGAGTGGACCAGCCATGTTGGCACTATGTTGCATTTGCAAGTGGAGAGCATGCATATGGGGATAGCAAGCCTCTTGTTTACCAACAGGTCAATGAGATGATTTTTTATTTTTTTTTTAACTCAGAAGATTTTATTGCACAAAAGGCCAAAAGCCAAAAGAGTTACAGGAAAAGAAAAACCAAAGAAAAGAGAAACTACAACTA
The DNA here is from genome assembly GCA_030180095.1 of Magnolia changhungtana. Taxonomy (NCBI): domain Eukaryota; kingdom Viridiplantae; phylum Streptophyta; class Magnoliopsida; order Magnoliales; family Magnoliaceae; genus Magnolia; species Magnolia changhungtana. Next base: position 376,108 of record JASAUF010000583.1, on the reverse strand, counting down.
CAAATTAGCCAAATTTACAGAAAACTAATCCACCACAATTGCCTTAGCATCTTACTCCTCACTTTTGATGCATCCAGGGACCTCGACATGCCAGACTAGGAAAAAAAAAAAAAAAAACATCAATTTCTTTAAAACACAGTTTGCATTGAACCAAAAAACAAACTGCTAAGTCTACAAATATTAACAGAATCTAGAAAAAATTAAGATTCAGTTTGCATTGGACAAATTCAACAGTTGCTCTGAAAATTGGAGCAAGAGAGATTCGAAAACTTAAATTTGAAGCACATATATAACCTTGTCCAAATGAGTCTAAGACTAAACCAAGTTGGAAACGAGAACCAACATACCATTTCACCATCATCACGAGTCGTTCCAGGTTGAATTGAGGTAAAGATAAATTGGTGGTTTGGATCCATCCATTGCAAGTAAAGCAGTTCTACTATCATGAACTCTATGACAGTTGGCACCAACTAATCAATGCAAATGGCTAATTATTGGCATGTATTGTGCCATTAGATAAGACATGAGAGTCTACCAATAACAAATTGTATATGTAACAATATATAGGGAGACTAACAACATAAGAAGTGATAGGAAACAGTTTTGTATGTGGAACAGAAAGCAACTAACAGCTGAAAGGCTCAACATTTGCATGTATAATTCTACAAGCAAAAAAAAAAAAAAATAAATAAATAAATAAATAAAACAACAACAACATGGTTTTACAAGTATTAACAACCATTTTCTGAATTTTCCAGATTACTACAAAAATCTATGAATCAAACTTGTACAGGGCCCAGATATCCAGATAATTTTTTAGACAATTTCACATCTAGGAAGAAATAAACCAATATCAGCAGTCTTCCACAACAACGAAGTGGGAAAATGAACCTGATCAGCTATGAAAAACATGTGGCTATGGAAACACCATTACAGAAATGGCCAATTTCAATTAAAGATCATGTATTTAAAAATTACTTCCTTTCACTAAATAAAACAAACGAGATAAAACAAGAAAACTCAACTTTCTACCATACTTGGTTCTCAGTCTTAAGTTCAATTCTTCAATCTTGAACCTTGAGACTCAATACTCCTTTTCAATTGGTCAGAAATATAATTGAATTAAAGAGGAGAAAATCAACATTTGTGTTATGGAAGAATCAAGCCTATGTTTACACTGAAGAAGCCTGCAAAACTAGAGGTTTATAAATATCATATCTTGCATTCTATCACTTAAAATTGTCTGCATCAACATGGTATCTCGAGCAAGTTCTCTGATCTTGTAGAAAATTTTTAGGCTTCACATCTCGTGGACGTAACTAATATAAGACACAGAAGCATGGTGTTAGAAATAGAAACAGAAAAACTATGACTAACAAAAAAGGCAAATTTCTCCAAGACTTCATCAATTATATATCACTTCAACTCAATAAACAAAAACACAAACAAGAAAAGCTGGAGAAAAAACTAGAATATGAATGTTACAGTAATAACCTGGGACTGACTTTTGCAATTGAATTAGGTTTTATCAACATCATGTAAATGCAATTTTCCAACATTTTCAATTCATAAGCTTAAGGTTTGTAGTAACACACCCACATGAATGGCCTAAAGCTCAAGCCGAATGTGTAGGAAATCTAGATATTTGAGTGGATTGTAGTAGGTCTTAAAAATTATTCACTACTCCTAGAGCAGATAACTATAAAACATAAGCAACTTAAGAAATGTGTAATAGGAAATGTCCATTTTGATTTTGAACTCAATGACGCGTGATGCTGCAACCTAGGAGTTGGTTCCACGAAAGCCAGGAGTGGGCCCCACAAGCTGTTTGATCATAGATTAGGGGGCCCTACAATAACAATCCAATACAGAGTTGAGTAATTGGTCAGCCTTTTTTGTATTAAAAAATCTTATGTGGTCAGACATTTCAAGCAATTGATCAACATTTCAGATAACCAATTTCTACAAAAAAAAAAAAAAAAAAAAAGGAACAAGAATTTTTTTCTGACTTGAGGTGCTTCCATGAGGTAATGCTTGGGGAAATCAACTTGGAGCTGGTATCATTCATTGGTGAGAAACAGAGTCTGGTTGAGGAATTTCGTCAAAACATGTAGAATGGCATGAAATTCAAACTGCACTGCATCTTCCCTTCACAACCCCCATGCTCTAGTTTTTCATTTATGGCATGCACTTACTTGTTTATGCCCAAACACAATAGCGATAGTTCTCTAAAATTTCAACTAACTCCGATGATGCATTCGGACCCAAAGTTTATTCATCTCTGTGAAGTTTTGAAGTACAAATGCCATAACATCATTACAAGATGTTAGCATCCTGTAGGAAGACAATGGACAGGGTATAGAGCATTTTATCGGCGATTTATAAAAAGATATCATTCATTTTTCAAGATATCTACACCATATATCACATAAGAACCTTAGATCCGACAAGAAATCAAGGAAAATCAAAGTAGAAGGGCATAAAACGCAGACATCGCAGAAAAAGATCTCAGATCTGAGGGAAACTGACAGACCTGGATGTTGTGCTCGAGGTCCCAACATGAAAACCCTAATCCTCTATATAATCCAAAAGAAGCAAGAGATATCGATTTTCTCCATTTTACGTTGATCCGATGATTTGTACAGAGGATCGATGGGAATCAGAAGTTCCTTTTGAGCATGTTATCAATAAAGGCACCCTAGCGCTTTCCTTCCAAATGCCCAATAACACTGTCTCTCGATCTTGATGGAGGTGATCGAGCTCTTCGAGCTCTTGCCCGCCAAGAAGAAGGTGGAGTGATGTGGGGTGGGGAGAGAGAGAGAGAGAGAGAGAGAGAGAGAGAGAGAGAGAGAGAGAGAGGGAGTCGTGTGGGGGCGGGAGATCGAGAGGGGTAGGGAGAGGAAGGGAGAGAGATCGAGAGAGTATGGAGGAGAGAGTTCGAGGATGGGAGAGGGAGAGACGAGACGGGAGAGGGAGAGGGAGAGACGAGATGCCTGGGAGATGGAGATGGAGAGGGAGAGAGAGTGAGAGGAAAAGATAGCGAGAGCGAGAGAGTGCTAATTAGGGCTTTCTTCCGTTTATTATTATTATTATTGTTATAGGGACCCTTTGCTCGCGGCCGTTAAAACTGGCCGCGGCAAAGGGTAATGATCGGTCGGCTAAGGCCTGATTTGTTGTAGTGGCAGATCTAAGGTTCAGGTGGACCACACCACAATAAGTAGCAATGATAATAATTCTCACCATTGAAACTTTTCTAAGGCCCACCACGATGTTTACTTGGCATCCAACTTATTTATAAAGTTACATGGACCCGAATAAAAAATGCAAATATTAGCTTCATCCAAAACTTGTGGTCCCTAGGAAGTTTTCGATGGTAAGAGATCAATCCTCGTCATGTAGTCCACATTTGTAGTAGATCTACCTTAATTTTGGGCTTATACCATAAAATGATACCAAGAAAAAATGAATGGATGGATAAGACCCATGATAGGCCACTCAAAGCTCCTGACCGCTCCCCGCTGGAGACAGCTGCCAATGCGTGTGTGGGAAAAGGTTCGATGCCTTGGAGCTCATGGTAACTTCTCATGAGGTTGTGGGTCCCACCATGATGTATGTTGAACATCAACACTGTACATTTAATGGGTCTCCTTTAAATTATAGGATATCCCAAAAATTAGTCATATACAAAACTCAGGTGGGTCATACCATCTGAAATCATGTGAAGACATGCCTAGAACATATAAAGGCACTTGGTGGGACCCATTTGAAATTTGGATGTGTTTGAAACTTTGTTTGACCCCCTATCCAAGTGGGACACACATAATGGATAGGCTGGTGGGCCCAAAAAATGATTATGAATGTTTTAATAGAGAGAAACCCTTCTCAACTTTTGTATGTAGTGTGGCCCACACATGTTACGGATTGACTTTATTTTTAAGCCTTAGGCCCACCATGGAATGATGCATCGAACTGATTGGGTAGATGTTCGACACGCATCATGGTGGGGCCCACACAGCTCGACCTCATGAAAAGCTCCCACCAGCTCAATCGAATAGAACCTTTTTCATATATATATATATATATATATATATATATATATATATATATATATATATATATATATATAGGAACGCTCACCTGCGAACCAGTTCGTACGTACTATGTACGACTGTTTTGAGCACCCATCATATGTGATTTGGATCCAAAATCTGAACCGTTCATGTGAAGCAGCACCTCGTGAAACCCCCCAGGCCCAAGTTTCACATTGATCTAAAACTTTGATGGGCCATGAAAAATGAAAACAGTTTCATACCTTGATTTGCATTTCTCTTTGCTGTGGCCCACTAGAATATTAGATCGGGGTGAAATTTTGCCACATGAGGTTTCATGGGATTCCGCATCACATGGACCGTTCAGATTACACACTCATGGCACGTGTGCAAAGGTGCGCACGTGCGTAGGTGCGCAGGGGAGCATGACTCTATATATATATATATAATAATAATAATAATAATAATAATAATAATAATAAATAAGTTTGATTTATGATTAATTATAAGTAATTTTTTTTTACTTAATTACTTAATTTTAACAAATTGGAAACAAGATAAATTACTTGAGTGATAACCATCTTACATTACAAGAAACTACAGCATTCCCGACCCATTAATTAATAAGAACCTAGGATAAAAAAGAACCCTGGGACGTGCCACACCCTAGCACGGTTTAGATACTGACGAGGTCATAGCCAAATTGCTACTGAAATGACGTCACTAAGCTCCGTGGGCGTCACTATGATGCGTGTGTTTTATCCATACCGTCCAATCATTTGTAGAGATGATTTTATAGCACGAGAGAATGAAATAGATCAGAAAACCATAGATCAGTCGCACACCCACCGTTGAAACATTTGTAAGGTCCACCATGATGTATTTTTTGGATCCAACCTATTCATAAGTTAACATGGAGATAGATGATGTGAAAACAAAATATAAGCTTGATCGGAAACTTCCGTGGCCTCTAAGAAATTTTGACCGGTGGATGTCATTGTCCAACTGTTTTCTAAGGTGGGGTCCACTTGAATAAAACTACCTCTCCAAATGAATGGACTGTATGGGTACAACACATGATCATGTTGGGGTCGACAAAGCTTGGTGACGTCACTTCAGTCACGAGTTGGATAAATACTCCCTAACAAGCATTCACAGCAACACGACAATGGCATCTCTCCTCTACACCACCCAAATCTCGTCCTCTCCCTGCTCTTTCCACCGCCAGCGATGGAGGTGCCCAGTATATCCGGCTTCCATCAGCATCGATAGACACCCTCGCCACTGCCTTCCATATATTACATCATGCAACGGTAGTATCAGAGGTGAAAACAACGGTGAAAAAGCACAGGGAAAGATCGACAGGAGAAACATGCTCATCGGCATTGGTGGCCTATACACCACCACCACACTCAGTCCCACACCAACAGCAATCGGAGCTCCAGTAGCCCCACCCGACTTAACCAAATGTGAGGCCGCCGATCTTCCCGCCGGTGCAAAACCAACGAATTGCTGCCCACCCTTAGATCAGAAGATCGTAGACTTCAAGCTTCCATCTCCTTCAACACCCATGCGCACGCGGCGCGCCGCTCATTTGCTTGATGGCGAGTATGTAGACAAGTACAAGAAGGCCATTGCACTCATGAAAGCTCTTCCCTCCGACGACCCCCGAAATTTTACACAGCAAGCTAATGTGCACTGCGCCTACTGCAATGGTGCCTACGATCAGATCAGCTTTCCCGACTTGGAACTTCAGGTCATGTCCTGGAAAACATTTTAAACCCCGTTGTAAAGGAGTCGATGTGGAGCGGGTGGGCGGATAGTTTCATGGCCAAGATGGAAGGCCCAATTGCAAGCATTTGTGATCCGGACTGTGGGGACCTTAAATCGAGTGTATCTCGCAATCCGGAATGAGTTATTCAACCTACCATATATGATTTTGGGTAGTACGACCTACTTTAGCCACCCAACCCGCTACACCGGGTTGCCACGCCGAATTTGCGAAATACCATCAGATCCACGGTCCAATTCCGGTTTTATTTTCGTTTTTACTATTTATAGTAAGTTTTAGTTTGAGTTCATCCTGCTCACCTTGCTTAGAATAATTAGTACAATACCATGGTTGCGCCGACACTTACTATTTTTGGCCGAGGAGTCGAGAGAAGTTCCGTGGATTCGGAACAGACTGTGCTCAACTTCACGTCCTTCCCTGCGTTAGGAAGGATCATTCCAACGGCCTCTATTTCTCAGTAATAACACTGGTTTATTTGTTTTTCAGGTACACAACTGCTGGCTTTTCTTCCCCTTCCACCGCTACTACCTCTATTTCTTCGAGAAGATTCTTGGAAAGCTGATAGGCGACAGTACATTCACTCTTCCATTCTGGAACTGGGACACTCCGGACGGGATGAGAATGCCTGCCATATACGCAGACCCGGACTCGCCACTCTACAACGTGCTCCGAGACGCCAAACACCTGCCACCGACGATGGTAGATCTCGATTACAACGGAATCGATCCCACCGACACCAATAACCAACAGATTGCCAGTAACCTAGCGATCATGTACCGAAGTGTAGTCTCCGCCAAGACAGCTCAGCTCTTCATGGGTTCTCCATTCCGAGCCGGGGGTAATCCTGACCCTGGCGCCGGGTCCATGGAGAACGGCCCCCACGCGCCACTCCACGTCTGGTGCGGGGACCGCAACCAGCCTAATACTGAGGATATGGGGAATTTCTACTCAGCGGCTCGTGACCCAATCTTCTACGCGCATCACTCGAACATCGACCGGTTGTGGACTGTATGGAAAGGGTTGGGAGGAAAGCGACGGGATTTCACTGACTCGGACTGGTTAGACTCGGTCTTCCTTTTCTACGACGAGAATGCCCAGCTCGTGAGGGTGAAGGTTCGAGACTGTCTTGATTCGAGAAATCTCAGATACACATACCAACCAGTCGATAACCCTTGGGTGAAGTCCCGACCTACTTCGGTGAAAGCTAGGTCAGAGGCTCTGGCGACAACTGGGAAGAAGAGCGAGTTTCCTCGAGCTCTTGACTCGGTTTTCAAAATCCGAATCGATAGGTCGAAGAAGTCTCGTAGCAAGAAGGAAAAGGAGGATGAAGAAGAGGTTCTGGTTATCGATCAGATCGAGCTGGAACGAGACACATTTGTGAAGTTCGACGTGTTTATCAACGTGCAGGATGAAAACTCGACCGGTCCTGGGTCGACTGAGTTCGTTGGAAGTTTTGTGAATGTGCCCCACAAGCGTGGGAAGAATCCAGTGAAGTTGAAGACGTGCTTTAGGGTGGGGATAACGGACGTTCTGGATGATTTGGATGCTGATGCGGATGATGATGTCGAGGTTACCATTGTGCCACGTCAGGGGAAGGATGTGGTCAGCATTGGAGCGATAAGGATAGAATATTTCTCTTAGACATAGTTCAACATATATACCTTCACGGGACATGTGGAGGTTGATCTAGTAATCTGGAACGTCTGTTTAGTGGGCCTGTAAAAAAATAATTGGATTGAATTATCTACGCTTTTTAATATTGCTAACGGGATGAAGGGTTCGGATTTATATTTTTTCTTGTCACGTGTGGTATGGAGAGATGAGTCGCTCGTGGGAAGAAAGCAGATTGCCGTGGGCCCGCCCCCGTCTCTAACCCCAAAATGGTCAGTTCCATCCGTTTATTTACACCGTCCATCCCTTCTTTCGTATCATTTTTAGGGCCTGTTGGACGCAGGGATAGATGGGAGTAGAGTGGAGTAGAGTGGAGTAGGTGGGATAGGGTCTTGAAATCCCACCCCGTCCTCCTCTACTTCTGTTTGGGCGGCGCAGTGTTACTGACGGATGGGAGTGGTCTCATGGATTCAAAGGACGATCCGGTGGATTGCGAATCCCACATAATTCATTCTCGCCTCATCCCTATCCCACACTCCATCCCATCCCTAGCCCGTCTGCAGTCTAGCATACGGACGGATGGATTGGGAGTTTCCATGCTTCCGATTTGGCGAGAGAGAGGCTCTGGTTGGTTTCCGTTTTGGTGCAAAAAGGGGTTTATAACAACCACCTGAGGGTCGTGATGTTCGTCTTCATCGATCAGCTGCCATTGCAAGCTGAGGGTTTGCTCATCCTGAGGTAGGTCTTCTTCCACTCATGATCTGCATGAGACGCTGTTTGGTCTGTGCATATGTCTTGCATGTTCCAGATATTGATGATTTTTAGAGCATTGGAAGCCACCATGAAGGGTTTTCATGCATCTAGTGCATATCTGTGGTTTCCAGCGAAATAGGCCCTCTGATATGGAGTTCGCCTATCTGGCTGGCTGCGATGGGTTTTTAACCAGGTCTGATATACATGTGCAGTAGGATTTCTTCTTCGTCCGTCCAATCTATCCTGTATTTATTCCCTCTTCTCTAATCTTTCTTACATAACTCTGTGGGGTAGTCCATTCTGTTGTGTTCCTCCCGTCACATTTGCAGTGAATTTTTTTTTTTTTTTTTGAAAGTTGGCTGGGTCCCCACTACAATGTCCTTTACGGTCTGCTTCACCATCTCTACGGCTAGATCTCTGCCTCCTTGAATACCTGTAACACCTTCTCAGTTCATCTCTGATAGATTTGAGTCTCAAAATTTCTTGGGCATTGCTATCTGACTGTACCGATGGGTGTTTGAAAGTGGCCCCAACATACTTACCATTGTAGTGGGGCGTTCAGATCATAGGCCAACCCAGCTAGGTCTGAGTTTGATTCCTCATCACTTGGTCTCAACTTGGACCAAAGAGTTACTCTAGCCCATTTCTCAGCCAGCAATGGCCTTCAGTTAATACATACTAGTTTGTAGCTCACAGGGACTATTTCGATTCAAATGTTGTGGACTAGAGCAGTCAGGGTTTTTTGTGAGGGCAAACCATGGACATATTAAAGTGGTTGGCTATTTCATTCCTTATTCTATATGTCACATAATTGAATAATAAGTTAATATGGATTGTGGTTCATATTAGATATTTAAGCGATGAAATTGTCTACAGACGTTTGCCATGTGTGGATGAATAGTGTGGATTCTTCTCAAATGTGTGTTTGATTAGCAATGCTATCTTGATGTCATACAAAAAATGCTCTGAATCATGCTTCACCACAAGTGCATGTCTTCGATTCTATATATACCATGCTATTTGTAATATGAAAATTGATATTTATTTTATTTTATTTTATTTTATTTTATTTTATTTTATTTTATTTTATTTTTTTTGTGAAAACTGATCAACTTTCAGTTATTGTTATAGTTGTGCATATAACAAGGCTGAAAATTGTTAGAAGAGGACTCATCTGATTGGTTTGCCTTTCATTGCTATATGTGAGAATCATATGTTATGGTTTTGGAAGACCTTAATAAGGGCCTATTTGGGTTTACCAAATAGGGGTAATGGGCCTGCAATGGGTAGCTATGACTTTTCCTTCATATCAATGGTTGTGATCACAGAACCATGAGCCTTTAAATGTATAGATTGGTGCTATTTCTTTCTAAAATATCTAGCTAGAAACTGATTTATGTGTGGGTACGTACAGTTTTCTTAACATTGAAAAGTGCTTGACAATATTGATTTTGCTAGAAACTAATTTATGTGTGGGTATAGTTTTCTTAAAATTTCTAGCTAGAAACTAATTTTGGTAAATGATAGCCGGTTGGTTCACATTCAATGTACATGTGGGGCTCCGATGTGGCATGAGTATGGCTTGCTTCTCATTCAAGGAGAACTTTTTCATCTTGCTTCTCATTGAGGGTCTTCTCCATCCGGTGTACATGAAAATCAGGCAGATGAGCAAGACTTTGTGAGTATGGTTCCTATGTTATTGTTTGTGTTCCTAATAAGCTTGTTGTTAACATCCTTATAATTCATTGACGTTGTGCTAGACTACTATACATGTTTTCTACTTCTTAAAAGGTGTTTTTTCATCTGCTGCACATGTGGTGTACATATTTGTCAATCTAGACTAGTCAAAACATGGCTCCATTGGTGGTGGTGAATGTCCTAAAATTCACTTATCTGATACTCAGAACCAGCCAATCGCTGGCCATCAAATGGGTTGTTAAAAGAAGAAGAAGAAGGAAAAAAGTTCTTGAAAAAGAACAAGAAAAGACAATTTCAGCAATTCATATTCAATGTTAGTACCAGATAATTAACATTGTCTGATCAGTGTAATTTTGAGGGTCTTCGCCATCCAGAGTGTAGCCCATAAGTATCAAAAATATAATCATGTGAATTTTTAGGTCCTATTATTGTATGGTGAGATGGAAATGTGGAAGCAAAGGAAACAATTTCTAACTTTGTATATCTGAAGTTTGTGAACATCTTTACCAGCAAGCCAATACACCCCTAGGGAATGTTTGAACCGAGAATGTACAACTCATGGATAAACCAAATGTGTAAGACCTGAAAGACAAGACTCCAATGAAAAGATGGATTCTTCATCATCATGTACATGAGCAGGGGAAAAACATGGAGGGACTCCAGATCAAAGATATGAATCAACTAACAACAGTCACCATCAGGTCCTAGGGGTTGATGGTAACTGGTGGGACCACAGTTTACAGTCAACCAGTATATAACTTTCATTCTACTGAGTGCTTGGGACATTCAATCCTCCTGGTATGTTGGCCCATCACCTAATACAAAAATCAGCTCCATCCAATTATCAAGTGAGCCACAATAGAAAACAGTGTATAGTAATTCAATCCTCCTAATTAACATTGTCTGATCACCCTTGCCTTCATATGTATTAAATCTCTTGTGTTAAGTAGCTGATAGTAGCATTCAATGTACATGTGGGACTTTCTCATCTTGCAGTACTATGCTCATTCTTGGGGTGTCTGGTTACAGGGAACTTACCCTGTAAAAACTTTCTCATACAGGGAGCCCAAAGTCTGAGGCATACTCCTAAATTGTGCTGAATTCATAACATATGATGTTAATTCCTCCTTAGTGATGCGGCTATTCATTGAATGTACTGAAATCTTCTCATACTTGTTGTACTCTATCGTTGTTTATTATAGAAAACAGTGTTAAGCACATCTGTCGTTGTTTGTTACAGATACGTGTAAGAGGTAAGTTTCTACTCTTCTCTTCATATGGGACATCAAATATACCAGTTTTTCCTTCCATTAAGCACATCTGTCCCACCTAAGATTTGGATCTTCTTAAGGTTTGGGATCGGGTCCTAAAATGAGATGAAAAAACAGATGGACAACATGGATATACAAAAAAAAATATCAAGGCAGGACCCACATGGTTGATCCATGGATCCTTTTGCTTGAAAGCCAAAACCTTTAATTGAGTCCTGAGGGGCTGTTGTTCCTGATGGAGGGGGATTCTGTTGGATCTGGTTGTTGTGAGTGCTTCAGTAGCCTCTTTGTTGTCTGTTTAATGTCTTGCATCCAAGTTTTGTCGAAAGCTTTTTTTGCCTATTCAACACTTGGAAGATTGCATCCTTATTTTAGGTGCCACTTTCTTATTTGTAATTTTGTTCATGCTGCTCAAAGATCTACAAAATACGTGAGGGCCATTTTTTGGGGGGCTCAACCTAATGGTTAAAAAAAATGAAGGATCCTGATGATCAGATTAGGGCTCTAGTACAGCGGAAGGAAGAAAAAAAAAAAAAAAAGCCCCCCACTTATCACAGGATAATTATTGTGTGAGTTCCATGTATCTAAAATCATACAAATATGATCATCAGAGGAGAACACATGATTTTAACCATTGGACACTTTCAAATAACTATTCATTTCATTTCAATAAGTGTGGCCCACCTGATAATCAATAGGCCATGTTTTTAAGACATGGAAACTAGGTATTCTTATGACAACCTGAGGAGTAGCTCCGGTGTGACATGAGTATGGCTTGCTTCTATGCGCGAGGTACTCAAATTGCCCGAGTGAAGTCATGCAATAGAAATAAGAATACCTTTGATGGAAAGAGGTAAAGACCACCTTTATTTCTCCCTTGAGTTGTGTAAATTTCCAAAGCAGACTGGACTGGACCTCCCATATCTGAAGACTTCTAAGGCACATTTCGATAGCTCATACTGTAGTTAATTATAAATAATACAAACAAAGTATTATAACATAATACATTATTTTAATAAAAGGCATTTGGAATAGTCATTAAGATAATATTCTATTTGGTATTATACATGCTTGATGACTTGTTTTCTTAATTTTTAGAAACCTAGAATTGTAAGCTTAAGTCATTTCATGCATTTTCTCGCTCTCTCACACTTCTCTCATCTCCCATCTGTCTCATCCTCTCCCCAGTGGACTGATGAGGGTTTAATATTGCATATTAGACCCTGACTATTACCTGATTTTACCAACATGATAATGCTTAACAGGGTATTTTAATTGTATTTTTGATGTAGGATGCAATCAGGAGCGTGGACTGAAAAAGAGTACTAAAAGCATGGATTTGATGCTCCGAAGTCAACAGAGCATTGGACGGGACTCCATGGGACCAATATCGAGGATTTACACGTCGGAGATCAGAGAAACTCCAGCCACTCACCTTAAACAGGCCTAAAAGAGGTCCATAATGCAAGATCCAAGGGTTTACGCCATCCGATTGGCTTGAAACTTCACACATTTTCTGGGGGTCATAAATAAACCATAAATATTAAATTTCATCCATTGGATCACTATATAAGTAGTCCAACGGTCAGATCAGCCCAATAATTATCGATTTGGGGCCCACCTGCAATCTGGATATGATTCAATTTTAGTCTCAACCGTTTAAATCATACGGAGAAATGAATGGACGGAGCGGATTTCGGATACGCATATCAATGGGACCCATACATACAGAGAATGTGCAATGTGCACAAGTGCACAAGTGCACCGGAAGTGCACCGAAAATCAAAAAGTTGGTTAGCGTGCGCTGACTGACTCTTTCTCGCTCGAATTCAAAAATGGCAACTGCCATTATAGCGTTAACGCCGTCTGGGAATCAGATGTAGTTGTGAACCCTACTCATTGTCCAAAAATGTGATCCAGACCGTCCATCAGACCATAATGGCCCATATTACCATAGCCTAGGTGGTGGTATTTCAGAAGACAGCGAATATTGGTTTTTAACCGTTCAAACACAGGTTAGACGGTGGAACAAGAAATCATGTGGGCCGCATCAACAGACCGTAAAAAATGTGCATTATTAACTGAATTTTCATTCTGAATCCATTGGACAATGTAGATCTTGCACCTGACATCACGAATGGCCCCCACTAATGTTGCAGCGTAAAGCCTGTTACGCAGGTTCGGTTTCAACGTTCGAAACTGACGCTTTTTGGCCGCTTGAATGATCATGGTCATTGATCAGATGGGTGATCCAATCCGTCCATCATGTAGGCCATCGAAAACAGTCCCAAGGGACGTTGAATTGACGGACAATAGGTAAGGAAGGGCGAAGTTGTGAAGCTTCGATTTTTGCTATGTAAGCTTGGCACCGACTGTTGCTGTATAAGGAAAACTTCGGTATGAAGTTTTCCCTCTCTACCGACTATATCAACCTATAAAAGAAAGAGAGATCTCAGCTTGGAAGGGAGATCAGTAACCGGTGGTGAATCAGTTGCTGGGGGAGAGAGTAGAGTTGTTTTGCTTCTTTTTTTTTTCTTGTTATTTTTCTTTTCGTTTATTATATGTTTGTTTAAGGGATCTAGCCTAATCATGTTGCTAGGCTAAATCCCTTAGCTAGGGCTGAGATGAAGCCCCTAATGTGAATGATTCTTGTTTGTTGATTTCATCTGAATTTATTTGTTTTGTTTCTTTCTCTAGTGTGCTTAATTGAAAATTCCGTACTTCTCCATTCTATAAGTTTAACTAAAGTCTAGATGTAAGAAAAACTTGATATTTTATTTAAACCAATCTGATTTAAATGATTTAAAACTTGCAAGTATACGAATCAAATGTAGATATGGTATGTATTACGAGATCGTTCCCACGAGTACTGGTTGTCACAATTCGAAATTTACGATTCTTCTTAACTAATCCAACAAATAATTTAGCGAACTACTAACACAAATCTATGAAAAATAATCGAAAGCAATAAGAAAATTCAATTGAGGAGAAGACTAGGACTTTCGAATCCACCCCTAATTACCTTGACCATTGTTTTACCTGTTGATTCACCCTAATTCAGATTGATATAAAAATAAATAAATCACACTCTATGTCCTTGGTTGGGCACATAGAATGTATACTCCCTTAAAGCATAAGGATCACATCTTTCCATCCATGGTCAGGCATGAAAAGATGTAGATTCCTATTTTTTTAAGGGAGTATATATTCTGTGTGCCCGACCAAGGACATAGAGTATGATTTATTTATTTTTATACCAATCTGAATTAGGGTGAATTAACAGGTAAAACAATGGTCAAGATAATTAGGGGTGGATTCGAAAGTCCTAGTCTTCTCCTTGATTGAATTTTCCTTATTGCTCTCGATTATTTTTCATAAATTTGTGTTAGTAGTTCACTAAACTATTTGTTGGATTAGTTAAGAAGAATCGTAAATTTCAAATTGTGACAACCAGTCCTCGTGGAAACGATCTCGTAATACATACCATATCTACATCTGATTCGTATACTTACGAGTTTAAAATCATTTAAATCAGATTGGTTTAAATAAAACATCAAGTTTTTGGCGCCATTGTCGGGGACTGTTTCAGTCCAATTAGATTTAGGATTCTCTCTTATCATAATTCATAGTCTTCGGATTTTTCTAATTTTATGTTATAATATTTTCGGTTTGATTTTTAGAAACTAACCTATTTTCCTGTTTTGTAGGATCCTGACATACACTTTTAATTTGGTAATTTCTTTCTAATTTTCTACTTTTTCTATTTTTAGAATTAGGGTTTTAGTTTTAGAAACTTTCTAATTCTAGGTTTAGGAAACTTTCCTTTTTTGAAACTAACTTTCTATTTCTATTTTAGGAATTTTTTAATTTTAGACTTTTAGAAACTAATTTCTTTTGTTTTCTTGTGTAGGACCTTAACATATAACTCCAAGTCTGGTAACTTCTTTTTAACTTCTCCCCTTACTTCCCAAAGTGTTGCAGGATCTTTTCTTTTCTTTTTCTTAGGATTAGATTCAGAGTTAGGGTTTCACCATGTATATGCACGAGTGGGAACGTCAATATGCTGAAATAGCTTTCGAGAATGCGAAAAAGCGTGAAGGGATGTATGATGATGTTGATAGAAATCAACCTATGTCTCATAATTTTTCCAAAAAAATTATCGAGAACCAACAAGAGTATAACGCTCCATTGGTTAAGAAGTCTTTACATGATCATATAGGGGAGAATAATTACACTCCACGGACGGTACGTGAGTGTTGGGGTTATCATAACTATGGGAGTGAAAATTATTATCACCCATCTGAGAAAAAGAAAATAATGCGTGATTATATTATGAGTGATAATAGGTATTACCAACCATCAGATTCTCCCACCTATGATCCGTATGACTATAATCAATGGAAACATTAATGTTGGAAAGATGAACCAACAACCTATTATAATGATTATTCTTTTAGATCCCCTACCTTTGAGATTCAACCAAAATCGATTCAAGAGAATTCATTTCAAAGTGACACAGACTCTTCTGCATACATAAGAAAATTATTAGAAGAGCTTGAATTATGCCTTGATAGGTTAACGGAGGCTAATGCACCTCAGCCTCAACCCAATCTAATTCTCCATACATGGACCCCACACCATGTGCAGTCCAAACCAGTGATTGGATCTCCTTAGTTGTAATCAATGCACCTCTCCTTTTTCCAATCCATGACCGGATGGTTATGATAATCATCTTTAGTGACTTAAGAGTCAAGTCTTTGAACTTTGTTGGTTTGTTTTGGCTTATCAAGCCTAGTTTATTACAAGGTTTTACTTTGCATGGCCCACATTGAAAGAGACCATTGAATTAGAGCTAGCAATATTATTTGACTCTGTCAGCCCATAGAGGGATGGCCAGTACTCGGCCTCAGGTCATGCATATTGTTATTGGAATCATTCATCCATCAACTTTTCTGGTTATCAGTTGGCGATGGAGGGTGAAGATTTCGGTGAAGATACAGATAGTGTCATAGTTGCTCGGGTAATGATGGCTTATGTGGTAGCTGTCAGGGAATATTGTCGTGAATACATGTTCAAACAGTCGGCTCGTCTTGGAGATGATGAGCGAGTTAGGTTCATCAATTCTATCATTAGGGCTAGTGACCGGGATTGTGACACACAACTTAGGATGAATCGAGAAACATTCTTTGAACTATGTACCCAGTTACGCGAGAAGACAATGCTTCGTGATACTCGATGCGTGAGTCTTGAAGAACAATTAGTTACTTTTCTCCACACATTAGGGCACAATGTTCGGAATCGGGTCATTGGTCATAGATTCATTCGATCGGGTGAAACAGTGAGTCACCATTTTCACCGTGTACTAGATGCAATTGTATCTCCGTACCCCTTTTTCGTTAAACAGGCCACACCAGCGATTCCGTCTGAGATATCGACAAATGCAAATTGGGCTGCTTACTTTCAAGTATTATTTATAGTGGGTCAGATTTCTATATACATATTTTTTTAACTTCCTTTCATTCACAGCCTAATCCAATGCATATAGGATTGTATTGGGGTAATTGATGGTACACACATTCCAGCTCATGTGCCATCCGGTGACCATGCGAGCTTCTGCAATCGGAAGGGGGTCCTCTCCCAAAACGTAATGGCAGTGTGTCCATTTGATATGAATTTCATATACATATTGGCCGGTTGGGAGGGTTCTGCATCAGATGCGTGGGTCCTACACAACGCATTGAGTCGATCAGATGATCCCTTGCTTGTCCCACATGGTATTGGTTATCTTTTAAGAGATTGCCAATCTATTTCATATGCTCGAATTATTTGGTAGTTCACTCAATGGGACTTTGATTCAAATGTGTAGGAAAATATTACGTTGTCGATGCCAGATATGCACATTCACCCAGTTTTTTGGCTCCATACCAGGGCATTCGATACCACTTATAAGAGTATGGAACTGGGAGAGAACTTGCCAACATGAAGGAGCTGTTTAATTACCGACACGCACAGTTGCGCAATGCAATTAAGCGTTGTTTTGGTGTTATGAAAGAAAGATTTCACATCTTGAAGACCGCCATACTGTTTGATTTCCATACACAGGTCAAAATTGTGATATCATGTTGTGTATTATACAATTTCATACGTACCAGTTCAGAATTTGACGAGAGATGGAATACGCTGGAATATCTATTGCTGATGGGGAGGGTAACCCAATGCCTCAAGATGTATCAACAAATGACGAGCGACAATGGCTACTGCGAGCATCTCAGCACGAAAAAGATGCTTGGATCCGCATGCGCGATGATATTGCAACCAGAATGTGGGCAGATGCACAACAAAATAGTAGGAGTAGATAATTGCTCGTTAAATGTTACAAATTCCGTGACTTGTTATTTACACTTAGAAAACGTTGCGTAGTTGACAATGGAATTGAAATCTTCCAACTTCTAACTACGTAAATTCATTATATGGAGATACCAAATGATGATTTTGTTAATCGTGATTTCTAAATGGCTGTCATTCTTATGATTATGGTTGAAAGTTGTAAATCATCATATGTACTTGATATTCAGGTGATATGGCAGACCGGGTGTTTGATGATCCATTGACACCAGCACATTCACCGGTTAAGATAGCAGTGGTGCCTACACGATCTTCCCCACGTACGAAGATGGTGAAATCCCTGGCTAAGCCTGTGTTCAGAACCCTAAAAATAAAATGGACTCCCGACATGGATCAGATTATGATCGACATATTTCTGGAACAAGTGGCATTGGAATGCAAGGGTGATAATAGTTTCAAACGTGAGGCGTATCAAATTGCCGCAGAAGTCGTAACAAAGCATACCAATATAGTCATCAACTGGCAGAATGTGTCGAATCGACGTATTACAAGAGGGAGTACACTGCAGTAAAGGATATGCTAGCAGTTAGCGGGTTTGGATGGGACAATGAGCGGATGGTGGTTACGGCCCCCGATGAAGTCTGGGAGGAATATCTTAAGGTATGATTTTCAAAATATACTGCTTTCACCATATGATGTGTTATTAACTTGCATACTGTACTTACAACTACTGATTGTATGGCTGTAGTCTCACCGCTGTGCGGAAAGACTGCGCGGGAAATGGATTGAGAGAATGGATGATTTTGCAATGATCGTCGGTTCGGACCAGGCAACCGGTATGTCCGCGGCAGTAAGAATATAGCTGCATTAGAATCATCATCTCGTCTTCAACGAAAACTGAATGATGCATGGAGAGAGGTGAATGATGATATGGACGATACAATTGACTTGTCAAATGATTATGGCACAGAGTCTACAGGGACCATCTCATTCTCGCCAGATAGTCCTTCGATAGGACAACACGGCTCACGTAGCACTCTGACTCATACAACTGATACCAATGCTACTCAAAGTGGGAGCGCAGGAAAGAAACGATCGCGCTATCCTCGTCCCTGTGAAGTACTAGGGGCATCTCTGCAGACTGTCGCCGATTCAATGCTCAAATTTGGCCACGGGAAGTCGGTGAATCGCACTTCCAAAGTACTTGATGTACTAGAAGAGGTCAAGGGCCTGACCAACTCAGAGTTTTTTAAGGTTGGTCAGCTCTTGAGCAAGGACAAGGAACTGGTTTTGTTCTTTGTGAATCTGCGACCTGAGCGTCGCATTGACTGGTTGAAAAAAAACTCTCCATGACCACTTTGGGGATCGAGGTGTCGGATCCATCTAAGAATTTAATATCTTTGGTTATGTTCTCTTGCTTGTTAGGTGTTGGCATGTAATAACTTTGATTTACTTGATTTGGTGTTTGGATTTTTTGTTTTTGAGGATTTATTTTTCTGGACTGACAAACATGGTGGTATATCCATAGTATATACAAATATGACTTGTGCTGATGCGACAACTTTTCTGTAGTTAACATCATTTATATGCTTTCACATGAATTATCATTGGAATGTTTATTTTCTTAAGACAGATAAGACCATACAATCCGCTAGCTTGGAATGGTACATACTAAAAACTGTATAGCTTTTTCGTTTCCTAGTTTTTTTTTTGTACTTTACGATGCTACTTAATAGGACAATACTGATGTAAACTTCGATTGCTAATTTCTATTCCAAGACACCATCTAGTGTCAATTACGTTCATGTTATTGCAGATGGGAAATGAGAAGTATTACATCGTCTTGGTGGGACGTAGGCCTGGAATATACATGTGTTGGGACGACACGAGGTTGGAGGTGGAAGGATATAGTGGAGCGCTACACCGCGTATTCAGAAACTGGAAAGAGGCAGTTGCATTCTGGGACGGTAACTTCGGTAAGGCATGCGCAACATTTAGACTTCACACGGATTCTCATGCGGTTCAGTTTGCTGTATTTTCTGATGATCATCACATCCGTCATTCTTTATCATCATCCATCCGACAGACGGTACAGACGGCACAGGCGACACCGACCATGGTTTCTAGGGCCGTGTCGATTGATGATCTTCCCCCATCAGACAGAGAGATATTCTATGCCTTTCTAGTTGGTCTCTTTGTCCTTTTTCTTGCCTTCCTTGTTATTTTCAAATTATAGCCTAACATGGATAACTGTATATATCTGTAATATGTTACTTATTTCTTTTCCTCTCATTTCCCTATACAACCTATGTTTTGACATGTCTTGCACTTTTCATGTATTCATATATCTCTATTTTCGCATGCCATACATCTGTTGGGATCTATCTGTATCACACCACTATCACGTGATGTGGTCCATGCGGATACACGGCAATGTTCAATGCTGATAGTGATATTCATTGAATAAACTAGGTATTAAAGGCGTTGATGGGTCCATATCTTAATATGGTGTGGTCCACTTGAGATAAATCACGGTGTAAGGCGATATGTCAAAGTGGATGGACGGCATGGATGAGACATTTACATTGGTGAGTGGCGTAGAGAGCACAGACAACCAGCCACCCCATAGGCTGCAGCTTTTGTAATGCCATGCAATCCGTCCGTTGACACGAATGGGATGCGGATTGGCTACCCCCCCCCCGACCAGCCGAATGAGCATCGACCAATTAAAAATGTTGTGGGGCCTTCCGTGTTTTGGATAAAGCTGATAATTTTATTTTTTTTTCCATTCATCTGTTAGTGTATGACCTACTTAACACATTGGATGTCAAATAAACAGTACAGTGGGCTGTAGGATGATTTCCATGGTGGATATTCAATTGTTATTGTTTTCGTCTGGCGTGGTCCACCGGAGATGTATATATCCCCTTCAATTTTTGTGTCAGGCCGTTAGATTATCTACAAAAATGGATGAGTGAAATGGATGAAACACATACATATGGTGGGCCCCACATATCACCGACCACCACACACAGGTCGGTCCCACATATCACCGACCACCAGACACGGGGCTGGTGGCAGGCCGTTCGACTGTCCAAGTACACACTATGTTTTTGTAATCCAATCTCGTCCACCCGTCCAAACATGGCAGAGATAGACGGATGGATATAGCAATCCAGTAGGATTGCATATAATCCACCGTCAAACTCAACCCTTACATTAAAAGCCATGCAATCCACCCTAATACAACTCACTCCCACCTAAACTATGCGGCCCTTGAGATATTTGCACAAAAATAAATTAGATCCAACACCCAAGTGTACCGCACCAAATAAAGCTTGAGTTGCGTTAAATACACTGAAGCATTGCATTAAACACCAGAGTCATCTGTGGTTTGGCCTACTTGAATGTTGGATCTGACTTATTCTGGTACTCGTAACTTAAAATGACATGATAAAATAAATAGACGGCATGGATAGACAGATATATGACGGTGGGCTGCTCACATAACTGCCCGTTCCTTGCTAAAGACGGGCGTGGATAGTACGGAATCCGCGTCCTTGCCTCTGAACCCGTGCACAGAGTTAGTCCCTGCCTCTGAATCCGTGCACAGAGTTAATCCTGTGCCGCAGGCTGTGTGGGGTCCAAATAAATGTCAATGACAAATCCACTCATTACATCTGTTTTACAATACTACATTAGGCCAGGATTCTAAAAATCAGCCGGATGCAAAACTCATGTGGGCCATACCACATGAAACAGTAGGGGTATTGAACGTATAGATGTGACAGAAGTTTTGAATCAAGATGATATCTTGGTTTTAAGTTTATCTGAGTGATTAAAAACCTATGAACGGTTTGGATCACCTATAAATATCATGGTCAGCTCTAGAAATGCTTTAACGGTAGAAATTTCTGTTGCCACTGTTTTATTTCCTATTTGTGGTTTTCAAAACAGATGTACGGAGTAGATATGTTACCGACACGTCTGTGGTCCTCACATAGACCTAAGCATAAATATGCCTGACGACGACATAAGAGCAGTGCATAGAGTCTGTGTACAGACACGGCTGTGTACTAACAGGCTAACCAAAAAAACAAAAGAGTAATGAGTAGATAAGATGTCATGGGCTATAATTGGATGTGGCATCTATCTTGGATATCCAGGAGACAGGCGTCACAGGTTCATATATGATACTGAAGAGTCGATGAGGTGTTACCTAACAGAGAAATTTACCACTATACGACCCATTTATGGTCCAATTACCTGCTTAAGCCTGGAATAAGCCCCAACTGTACGGACGACTTGCCAAAGGTCGAAAATGCCCCTGCTTTTACCTTCAACTGGATCTCCTCGGTGAGTCGTATGAACGGTACAAAAAAGATCAAAGTTACGTGGGCTCCACATTTATGTTTTTATTATATCCACAATGTTCATCCATATTTTGAGATCATTTTGGAGCATTATCTTTAAAACTAAAAAATTCATATCTAAAGATCAACTGGACCACACCACAACGGGGAATTGATTTTCACCGTCAAAAATTTGGTAGGGACCACCATAACATTTATTTTCCATCCACTGTATTCATAAGGTCACAAAGATCAGGATGAAGAGTAAAAACAAATTTCATAATGATCCAAAACTTCTGTAACCCCTGAAAGGGTTTCAATGGTAGACATTCAATTCCTCACTGCCTTCTATAGTGTGGTCCACTTGATAGTTAGATTTATCTTATTTTTCGTGTAAAGCCTTATTATGAGCTCACCAAATAGATGAACGGTTTGCAAATAACACAGACCTCATGATAATACCCACAAAAGCAACGAGGACTCCACATAAAATTAAAAAATAAAAAATTAAAAAAGCTAGACCTCCAGATTTTTTTTTGTTTCATCTATTTGGCGGACTCGTACTAAGGCTTGAGATGAAAAATAAGATAAATACTATCAAGCCAGATTTTTTACCATTGTTTAGGGGCAACCGAAGTGTTGGATAATTATCTTTGTGATCTTATGGATAGACTGGATGGAAAAATAAATGTTATAATAGTCTCTACAAAATTTTTAACAGTGAAAATTAATTTTCCCACCGCTTTGTGATGCAGTCCAGTTGATCTTTGGATATGAAATTATTATTTTTATTTTTTATAAAGCTCTGAAATGATCTCCACATATGGATGAACTTTGTGGATACAATAAATACAGTAGGCCTGTGTAACTTCGATCTCTTTTGAATTGTTCTCCATATATGGATGAACGTCGTGGATATAATAAATACGTAACTGTAGGCCCGTGTAACTGCGATCTCTTTTGAATTGTTCGTACAACTCGGTGATCGAGGAACGTCAGCGCTCGTCTTGAGGACCAGCCGATCCGTAGAAGGGAAAAGGGCATTCAGCGCTCGTCTTCGAGCACCCGCCGATCCGTTGAAGGAAAAAAGCGGGGGCCATTATCGGCCTTTGACTAGCCGTCCGTACAGCTGGGGCATATTCTGATGAGGTAAAAAGAAGTGCGTGTAAGAAGATGAATGGGCCATAAATGGATTGTACAGTGGTAAATTTACCTACCCAGCACCCTGACCATTGGGGGGCGGATTAGGTGTTACCGGGGTAACAGGGTAGCGGATGTTACTCTTACCGTAGGACCCATCTTGATGATATGTTGCATATCTACTCCTCCATTCGTTTTTCCGGACCATTTTAGGAAGCATGTCCAAATCTTAGGTGGACCACACTAGGTAATTGTATGCTTAGCATTAAAAACTTTCCAAAGTCCACAGTAAGTAGATACACCATGTTTATTTGCTATCCAACCCTTGATAAGGTTAACTAGAAATGGATTGAGGGAAAATACAAAGATTAGCTTGATTTAAAACTTTTGTGTCTTATAAAATGGTTTTAATTGTCATTTATCACTGTTTCAGTGGTGTGGTCCATCAGAGACTTGGATCTACTTGAGTTTCGGGATAACGACCTTAAATGAACGGAAAAACAGATGGATGGGTGGATATGAAACAAATTCACTGAGGTGGGCCCAAGACGGTAATTAACATCCACTAAGGGTAACCCGGGTAATAGTTAATCATCTCCCATTACTATGGGGTACACTTTGATGATATGTGTTATAGGGAAATCTGTACAAGGACAGTTAGGGTCAGCCTGAGCTACACGAATCAGATGACGAGGCCTTGGAAGGAGGACGTAACGTTGGGAGTCGACTTTAAGTCGCGACTCAGAATTACAATCTTGATTGGCCGATCCGAACCCTCGTCCTCGTCTGAAGGAGAATGGCTGAGCCAATTCCTGATCTTCGTCCTCAGCTTTAATCAGTGAACTCCAGCCTCAGTGATCTATCGACGGACTCCGACTACTAGTACTTGGCCTCATGCCTATACGATCTGAGGCCGAGTCAGAACACCAATTTCTATATGCCGAGGCCGAGGCTAAGCTCGGGCATGGATGTGCTGCATGCCAAGGCTGAGGCCGAGCCCATGTGAGGATACTTTGCACATCGAATCTGGAGATCGACCTAGATACGGACGTGACCGACGATCTTGCCCAAAGATACACGCCATTAAGACATGATACGCCGCACAGTCCAAAGACTATGGCAATATCCCCACGATCACAGTATCTTGTTGATTGAGCAAATCATGCTGAGATTAACGGACGTGGATTATCTGATCTATAGGTGTAAATACCAGGGGACCCATTGCTATAGGTACGAAAGATCTCACACCCTCTCTCTACATTCGACTTAGACCCAGAATCCCTAGCTTGACTTAGGCATCAAAGGGTCCCCTGGCTAAGTCAGGGTCTCTTTCCTTATCCCTTTGTGCAGGATCAGGGTTCGTCGCAGGTTTGTAGCATTGAGCTGAGGGTGGTCTAGATTTTGACATCAACATTTTTTGGCGCCGTCTATGGAAATGCAAACGAGAAGCTAGGTTTTACCAAAAATGGCGAGAAGAAAAAAAAAAGGCGATAGTGGTGGAGCCTGAACCTAGCGGACAACACTAATTTTTTTCACTACTGCACACCGAGTCAGCTCCGATAGGACCGTTCCAACGGACTTGAAGCTGATGAGGGAAGTACAAGGCGCTACAGAACGAAGTCCAAATGCTGAAGGATGAAATCAGCTAAATGAAGGAGCTGCAGAATCAACAGCCATCACTAAACTTGGTGGAAACCACTCCAGCACCCAAAGAGAGACCTCAGTCAACCGGTTCTCGGGCCAGAGGTTCCCAAGCACAGTCCGCATGCGCTCCCCACACTACGCACAATATTTGCAATGCCTCAGGATCGATGCGTCCGAATTCTAGAACCCGCTTGGGATGCTGAACAGTCTTACGTGTCTGCCACTTCGGCTCTAGTCTCCACTGACATCCGCCATCGACTAGAGAGAAGTAGACAAGGCGAAACATCCGAGGTGGCGGATGCGCCCCAAGAGACAGTAGCTAAGAATAAGAAGCCCTTAGAAGCACAGTTCAAGGAACTTCGAGACTAGTTTAAGGCGTTCCAAAAGCAGCAGCAATCTCCATCCGTCTCGACTGCGGTCCAGACAATGATGGAAGAGACCGAGCCTCCCTTCACATCAGAAATTATGAACGAGGTGATGCCATCGAGGTTTAGGATGTCTCCTGTCATCCAATTCTCTGGATCCAGAGACCCCTCGGAACACTTGGAGTCATACAGATCATGGATGCAGATCCAGTCGGCCACAGATGTCATGATATGCCGAGTCTTCTCAATAACTCTCTCCGGTCTGCTCGGAGTTGGTACCGACAACTTAAACCAAAATCAATCAGCTCCTTCGCAGAGCTTAGCAGAATGTTCCTTATCTAGTTCATCTCTGGTAAGAAGAGTCGGAAACTAACTACCCATCTGTTCACTCTCAAGAAGGGGAACAAAGAGCCGCTAAAGGAGTACATTGCCCGCTTCAACTAGGCGGCGCTGTTAGTGAAAGACTACGATGACAAAACGGCGCTCTCAGCCATGTTTAGCGGACTTAAAGAAGGAAAGTTCACCTTCTTAATCGGGAAAAATCCATCAACTACCTTGGCCGAGCTCATCAACAGGGCTTAAAAATACATGAATGTCAAAGAATTCTCTAACTCCCGCATGAATATCCAAGCAGCCGAAATGTCATCAAAAGAAAAAAGGCAAAGGAACGAAGAACCTCAGTCGTCTAACAAAAAAACTAATGACCGAGTCCCTTGTGATAGTCGGCTAAGCCGAAGACCCGAGGAAAAATTTCGTTCTTATACCAACACCTCCACGGAGCAGATCTTGTTGGATATTAGGGGTCAGCGACTCCTGAACTGGCCTTTCAGCATGAAGACAGACGCTGAGAACCGGGATAAGCGTAAGTATTACCGGTTTCACCATGACCACGACCACAACACGAGCAACTATGTGGATCTCAAGGATGAAATCGAGACCCTCATTCGCAAGGGTCATTTACGTCGATACACTAAGGAGGGAGGCCAGCTCATAAAGAAGAACAACCCAACAAACTTGTGGAAGAACCTACTGAAATTCAAATCATCTATGGTGGTTCGTCTGGTGGAGGTGACTCGAACAGGGACTGCGAAGCCCACTCTCGGAATTCAAACCCCGAGCACTATGTTCACTTGGTCGAAAGGCCGAAAGAAGAGCTCCGTGTCAACCCCTGCAGCTTGACTTTCACAGAGGCTGACGCACGCGGAATCCAACATCCACACGATGATGCCCTTGTGGTGGCTATGGCCATAGTTAACTGCAAGGTCTTCCGCATTCCGATCGACACGGGGAGTTCAACCGACGTTATTTACTTTGAGGCATTCGAAAGAATAGGTATCGATAGGTCATGATTACGACCTGTGAAGACTCTACACGGCTTTGTCAGGGATAAGGTGATCTCCGAGGGATCCATTTCCCTCCCTGTAACAGCGGCAGAAGGATAGCACCAGGTCACGCTTCTAGTAGACTTTCTGGTTGTTAATGTGCCATCGGTACATAATGTTATTATGGGTTAACCTACCCTTAATGCAATGAGGGCGGTTGTGTCCACATACCACTTAATGATGAAGTTCCCAGCCATAGGTGGGATCGGATATCTCCGAGGGGACCAGCGTGAAGCTCGGAGGTGTTATGCGATAGCTGTCAGAAAAGGATCCGTGAAACAGGCCCTCGCCATAAACGTGCTCGATACCATGGAAGATCCCCCCGAGGACTTAGAGACTATCCCACTTGAGGAAGCTGACCCAAGCAAAACTGTTCAACTTGGGACATCATTGAATTCTGAGTAGAGATCTCAGATGCTGACTTTTCTACGACAGCACAAAGACGCCTTCGCGTGGTCACATGAGGATATGCCCGGAATCTCCCCCGACATTATGGTCCACAGACTGAATGTGGATCTAGATCATAAATCAATGAAATAGAAGAGAAGAGCGTTCGATGCCGAGAGGTATATAGCCATAGCTGATGAAGTTTTCAATCTCCTCAGCATTGGCTTCATTGAAGAAGTACATTATCCGGACTGGATCACTAACGTGGTCCTAGTGAAGAAAGCAAGCGAGAAGTGGTAGGTCTGTGTCTATTACTCGGATCTGAACAAGGCTTACCTTAAGGATAGTTTTCCCTTACCTCGGATCCATCAGCTGGTGGACAGCACTGCTGGTCACGAACAACTCTCCTTCCTGGATGCCTATTCCGGGTACAATCAGATCCCGATACATCCCCCAGATAGGCAGAAGACTATCTTCATCATTGACAAAGGGCTCTACTGTTATCGGGTCATGTCTTTTGGCCTGAAGAACACTGGGGTGACATACCAGAGATTGGTGAACCAGATGTTTGTTAGGCAGATCGATCAAACAATGGAAGTTTACATCGATGACATGCTCGTCAATAGCATCAAAGCATCCGACCACCTTGCAAACCTCGGAGTGATGTTTTCAATCCTTCGGGAGTATCGCATGAAGCTAAACCCAGTCAAATGTGTCTTTGGAGTTAAATCAGACAAGTTCCTTGGGTTTCAAGTCAGCTAGAGAGGCATCGAGGCAAATCCCGAGAAGACAAGAGCACTGCTCAACATGAGCTCCCCTTAAATTATGAAGGAAATCCAATGTCTGACTGGCCGAGTAGCTGCGCTTGGGTGGTTTATCTCCAAAGCTACTAATAGGTGTCTTCCCTTTTTCCAATAACTGAAAGTCATAAGAAAGCGGAATGGACCTCTGAATGCGAGCAGGCATTCCAGGAGCTGAAGCAATACCTGGGTTCGCCTTCCTTGCTATCGAAACCAGAAGAGGGTGAGCCTTACTCTTGTACTTGGCGGTCTCGGTCTTGGCCGTCAGCTCTGCACTCATCAGGGAGGTGGGAAATAAACAGTATCCTATTTACTACACGAGCAAACCGATGGTACTCGCCGAGACCAGGTACCTGAGCATTGAAAAATTAGCGCTCAGCTTAGTTTTCTTGGCACGGAGGCAGTCGTAACGCCCTGAAAATCGGGGGTCGAGTATAAACTCCACTCCCGAGTTCCAACGCATCATTTATGCAACAAAATGAATGATGATTGAATGTTGTCTGTATTTAAGTAGTGAACATGAGTGAGATTAAGCCAAAACAGCATATCATACTCCAGAGACAGTTAAATTGCAAGCGAAAGACTGTGATAGCTATATGTAATATATAAACTGTGGTGAATCTCCAGAGTGTGATAACAATACCAGGTTAAATAATTATAAGTACATTTCAAAATATACCTAAGGTGTAGTGTCATCTAGTCAACATCCCTGTAATCCCATCGATCAAGACACGGCTCAAATGAAGCCACCATAAACAACATATACGAAAAAGCACCCTCATCGTCACAAAAGTCCGGCTCTGCCTCAGGAATAGCGTAGTCATCTGCAATCAGACAAAGTCTGGTGGGTGTTCGGAATACCGTCCCGTAACATGGGAGTGAGTAGCTAACTCAGTGAAACAATAAAGCATAGGTTAACATGTTATCGACTCAGTCAAGCAGTAATGATAAAGCAGTACAATCAAACACTCCTAACTACTCTTATTAATGCAAGTATGAATGCAGTCATGATGGATACCCTCACCGACATACTCTCTCGTGCGACACCCTCTTCATTTGCGGCATGCTTGCATTCCTCAGTGCTTCACATCTTCCATGCACATGCAATGCATGATGAACATGATTACCGAGTTGTTATTAGTCCATTTCAAACAGCAGGATCAGAAAATTAAGGTACCTCCCTTGTATCATTCCCAAACATGATCCATTCTAGGGTCGTCAGTCTTAGACAATCTTATACGATGGTGTGTTTCTAGGTTACTGCAAGGGCTGTCAAGGCTGTTACACGAAATCGTTGCACCACTCCCCCATTACCTTATCAATACAGGCCTAACTTATACTCTGTTACTACGGGAAGGCTCGTCACCTCACCGCAGATTTAGAGTATGCTCAAGGTCACTACACCGGGTACGGTCAGGGCTGTCAGGGCTGTTACACGGAATCGTTGTACCACTCCCCCATCACCCATCAAGTAGTGTAGGCCAACAGCTCGAATATAGTGTTCCATACCACCATAATCGGCTCACGAGTCTGGTTGCTCATTGGTCACTACGGGGAGGCACGTGGCCCCAACGTAGGCCGACAGCTCGACCATGGTGTCTCATACCACCATGCCCGGCTCATGAGTCTTAACGGATTGAGATACCATGGTTAACGGGATTCCACTGGTAAGTTTGGTACCCTAGGTTCAAGTAGTAGCGACCAAACATGGTGAACATACATTAGACATATCGGGTTACTTGACGAGCCTGACTAGCTTGAGCGCACAATCAACTGAACGACATGAAGTGCATAAGCACTTCACGTGGCCTAACCACTGTCGCCAACTGAAGCACGACTCGGGTTCGTCAAACACATCTTACGTGGCGAAAAGAATCTCAACCACGAACTCAAGTCTGGTACCGATTGTCTGGACTATAAACATAGTCCCGAACTCAATCAATCCTTATTCATAGCATGTGGAGTAAAGCATAATAAACAAAGTAATTCAGGCATGTTAACAAGTATGTCATAAAGCATGTTATAAAACACTACATAAATAGGAATACAAACACATATATTTCACAAGTAAGCGGTTTAAGTAAACAACCTCATGGAGAAAATCATACATGTCTCTAAGGTAGTTGAGAATCCCATCTCAACACCTACCTAAGGCATCATCATCCAAACACTTACTCTCACAAGCATTTGCACAAACACTTAGAATACACTATTTCAACATACATAGTGTATGTTAGCAAAACATGTATTAGGGCGAGTCCTTTCACCATGCAAGAATTTTACGCACATATGATATATTCATACAGTAAATAATCATGGCAAACACATTTCCAAAATATATACGTATATGGTATTTTCTACAATGTACTATTCCTACATACATAGTGTATATTAGCAAAACATGTATTAGGGCGAATCCTTTCGCCAAACAAGTATTTATCCATATATCATATATTCATACAACAAATAATTATGCCAAACACATTTCTAAAATATATACGTATACGGTATTTTCTACGAATACTTAGAATATGTAAAATTCTACATTCTACGTCTTTAATCGAAACAGAAAACAGAAAGTACTTTGTACATGTGCAATTGCATGCAGATCATGAATCTATCATTATCTGACATTGAAAGCGTTGAAAACCGTAACCTATATACCTAAAGTCCTCACCTTTTGTCGTAGAATCGTAATGGAGTCGATAGGTTTGCTAAGCTTCCATATTCGGCAGTTTGGCAACATATAGAATGAAATAGGTTAGCTATTTCATAACCTACAATTATCAACACCCCTAATCAAATTAGGTTTAGGGTTTCTTACCTAGAAATGGAGCTGGAATCGTCGGAAAAATGACAAGAACGAGGTGGTTGAACACGTATAGCAGCAGGGAAGCATGGCAGGGAGATCCTCCCACATCTCCCACACTTTCTCTCTTTTCTCTCTTCTCTCTCTAGGGTTTCTCTCAAATTCGTATGGCTATGAGAGAGAGAGTTCTAAGGTCCTTATATAGCCTAAAAAGTCACTGAAATAGACTTCAGGTCAAGCACTACAAGAAAAATGGGCAAAGGCTACGGACTAGATCCGTAGCAAAAGCCCTTTTGCTACGGATCTGGTCCGTGGCACGTCTGTCGCAATTGGTGGGGTAGCTAAAGGTCTAGCTACGGACAATATCCGTAGCAATAGATACAATTAGCTACAGATCTTTTCCGTAGCAATAGATACTATTAGCTACGGATCTTTTCCGTAGCAATAGATACAATTCCATAGCAATAGATATAATTAGCTACGGATATTGTCCGTAGCCATATACAGAAATAGCTACGGATTCTATCCGTAGCCATATACAAAAATAGCTATAGATTCTATCCGTAGCAATATACCAATAGCTACAGATATAATCCGTAGCAATAGATACCAATATCTATGGTATTTGCAGCACTACATATGAAAAGCTACGGATATAGTCCGTAGCTATAGATACTAATAGCTACGGATATAATCCGTAGCTATAGATAGTAATAGCTACGGTGAAAAGTTGTAGCTTTGCTACGATTATATTTCTCGTAGCTATTTTCCCCTGTTTCCATTGCAAGAACCTGCTATGATTGATAACTCATCTAAGCTTAATGCAATCAGAGAAAAAAAAATAATGCATTTGTTACAATATCAATCAAATCTACAATGCATCCTACATTCACATTTCTAAATAAACAATACTTCACTTTGCTCAACTTATCATAAGAATTACAACTAAGGCGTGCCCTCATGCATTAAATAATGCTCATATGCTTTTAATGCTGAATTTTTCTTCTTCGATGGTCAAGTTCAAAGAAACACAAAGATACAGCTTCTTCTTTCCTTGAAACTGCATAAGTAACTTCTATAGACTTCGACACAAGATCACTTTCAAGTTTCAAAACTCTTCCCTTGAGAAAATGAATTTCATCATCCACTAACTTCTTTAGCTTGTCAGCCTGTATAAAACAACAATTGTAGACACAATCAAACAAGCATGCCTTTGTACACATCGCAAATGGAAGAAAGACCAAAAAAAAAAAAGAGCTGGAAAAAAACAATTATATATAAAGAAATCAAAAATGTACCTACAAATCTTCTAAACTATAGCAAAATTCATAGGTTAGGTTATCGGTTGTAAGTTTAGGTTATAAGTTATAGGTTAAGGTTTAGTTTATAGGTTTAGGAAATTGGGTTCGGGTTCAGGATAGGGTTTAGGTTTGGGTTTTCAAGTTTAGGTTTAGGTTTAGGTTAGGGAGTTGAGATTAGGATTAGGTGTAGGTTTAGGTTTAGGAATTTGAGAATACATTTAGGTTAAGGTTTAGGGAATTGAGAATAGGTTAAGGTATAGGTTTAGGAAATCGGGTTCGTGTTCAAGATCGGGATTAGGTTTGGGTTTTCAAGTTTAGGTTTAGGTTTAGGTTAGAGAGTTGAGATTAGGATTAGGTGTAGGTTTAGGTTTAGGGATTTGAGAATACATTTAGGTTAAGGTTTAGGGAATTGAGAATAGGTTAAGGTTTAGGTTTAGGAAATCATATTCGGGTTCGGGATCGGGTTTAGGTTTGGGTTTTCAAGTTTAGGTTTAGGTTTAGGTTAGGGAGTTGAGATTAGGATTAGGTGTAGGTTTAGGTTTAGGGAATTGAGAATACATTTAGGTTAAGGTTTAGGTTAAAGGTTTTGGTTTAGGTTTAGGTTTAAGTTTTAGGTTTAGGTTATAGATTTAGGGAATTGAGAATAGTTTAAGGTTTAGGTTTAGGTTTAGGAAATCGGGTTCGGGTTCGGGTTCGGATCGGCTTTAGGTTTGTGTTTGCAAGTTTAGGATCCGGTTTAGGTTAGGGAGTTGAGATTAGGATTAGGTGTAGGTTTAGGTTTAGGGATTTGAGAATACATTTAGGTTAAGGTTTAGGGAATTGAGAATAGGTTAAGGTTTATGTTTTGGAAATCGGATTCGGGTTCTGGATCTGGTTTAGGTTTGGGTTTTCAAGTTTAGGTTAAGGTTTAGGTTAGGGAGTTGAGATTAGGATTAGGTGTAGGTTTAGGTTTAGGAATTTGAGAATACATTTAGGTTAAGGTTTAGGTTATAGGTTTTGGTTTAGGTTAAGGTTATAGGTTTAGGTTTAAGTTTTAGGTTTAGGTTATAGATTTAGGGATTGAGAATAGTTTAAGGTTTAGGTTTAGGAAATCGGGTTTGGGTTCGGGATCGGCTTTAGGTTTGGGTTTTCAAGTTTAGGATCCAGGTTTAGGTTAGGGAGTTGAGATTATGATTAGGTGTAGGTTTAGGTTTAGGGATTTGAGAATACATTTAGGTTAAGGTTTAGGTTATAGGTTTTAGTTTTAGGTTAAGGTTATAAGTTTTGGTTTAGGTTTAGGTTTAGGTTATAGATTTAGGGAATTGAGAATAGTTTAAGGTTTAGGTTTAGGAAATCGGGTTCGGGTTCGGATCGGCTTTAGGTTTGGGTTTTCAAGTTTAGGATCCGGTTTAGGTTAGGGAGTTGAGATTAGGATTAGGTGTAGGTTTAGGTTTAAGGATTTGAGAATACATTTAGGTTAAGGTTTAGGTTATAGGTTTTGGTTTAAGTTAAGGTTATAGGTTTTGGTTTAGGTTTAGGTTTAAGTTTTAGGTTTAGGTTATAGATTTAGGAATTGAGAATAGTTTAAGGTTTAGGTTTAGAAAATCGGGTTCTGGTCGTGGATCGGCTTTAGGTTTGGGTTTTCAAGTTTAGGATCCGGTTTTAGGTTAGGGAGTTGAGATTAGGATTAGGTGTAGGTTTAGGTTTAAGGATTTGAGAATACATTTAGGTTAAGGTTTAGGTTATAGGTTTTGGTTTATTTTTAGGTTTAAGTTTTAGGTTTAGGTTATAGATTTAGGGAATTGAGAATAGTTTAAGGTTTAGGTTTAGGAAATCGGGTTCGGGTTCGAGATCGGGATTAGGTTTAGGTTTTTTTCAAGTTTAGGATCCTGGTTTAGGTTAGGGAGTTGAGATTTGGATTAGGTGTAGGTTTAGGTTTAGGGATTTGAGAATACATTTAGGTTAAGGTTTATGTTATAGGTTTAGGTTTAGGTTTAGGTTTAAGTTTTAGGTTTAGGTTATAGATTTAGGGAATTGAGAATAGTTTAAGGTTCGGGTTTAGAAATCGGAGTTCGGGATCGGCTTTAGGTTTGGGTTTTCAAGTTTAGGATCCGGTTTAGGTTAGGGAGTTGAGATTAGGATTAGGTGTAGGTTTAGGTTTAGGAATTTGAGAATACATTTAGGTTAAGGTTTAGGTTATAGGTTTTGGTTTAAGTTAAGGTTATATGTTTTGGTTTAGGTTTAGGTTTAAGTTTTAGGTTTAGGTTATAGATTTAGGGGAATTGAGAATAGTTTAAGGTTTAGGTTTAGGAAATCGGGTTCGGGTTCGGGATCGGCTTTAGGTTTGGGTTTTCAAGTTTAGGATCCGGTTTAGGTTAGGGAGTTAAGATTAGGATTAGGTGTAGGTTTAGGTTTAGGGATTTGAGAATACATTTAGGTTAAGGTTTAGGTTTAAGTTTTAGGTTTAGGTTATAGATTTAGGGAATTGAGGATAGTTTAAGGTTTAGGTTTAGGAAATCGGGTTCGGGTTCGGGATCGGTTTAGGTTTGGGTTTTCAAGTTTAGGATCCGGTTTAGGTTAGGGAGTTGAGATTAGGATTAGGTGTAGGTTTAGGTTTAGGGATTTGAGAATACATTTAGGTTAAGGTTTAGGTTATAGGTTTTGGTTTAGGTTTAAGTTTTAGGTTTAGGTTATAGATTTAGGGAATTGAGAATAGTTTAAGGTTTAGGTTTAGGAAATCGGGTTCGGGTTCGTTATCGGCTTTAGGTTTGGTTTTCAAGTTTAGGATCCGGTTTAGGTTAGGGAGTTGAGATTAGGATTAGGTGTAGGTTTAGGTTTAGGGATTTGAGAATACATTTAGGTTAAGGTTTAGGTTTAAGTTTTAGGTTTAGGTTATAGATTTAGGGAATTGAGAATAGTTTAAGGTTTAGGTTTAGGAAATCGGGTTCTGGATTCGGGATCGGCTTTAGGTTTGGGTTTTCAAGTTTAGGATCCGGTTTAGGTTAGGGAGTTGAGATTAGGATTAGGTGTAGGTTTAGGTTTAGAGATGTGAGAATACACTTAGGTTAAGGTTTAGGTTATAGGTTTTGGTTTAAGTTAAGGTTATAGGTTTTGGTTTAGGTTTAGGTTTAAGCTTTAGGTTTATGTTATAGATTTAGGGAATTGAGAATAGTTTAAGGTTTAGGTTTAGAAAATCGGGTTCGGGATCGAGATCGGATTTAGGTTTGGGTTTTCAAGTTTAGGATCCGGTTTAGGTTAGGTAGTTGAGATTAGGATTAGGTGTAGGTGTAGGTTTAGGGATTTGAGAATACATTTAGGTTAAGGTTTATGTTATAGGTTTTCGTTTAGGTTTAGGTTTAAGTTTTAGGTTTAGGTTATAGATTTAGGGAATTGAGAATAGTTTAAGGTTTAGGTTTAGGAAATAGGGTTCGGGTTTGGGATCGGGTTTAGGTTTGGGTTTTCAAGTTTAGGTTTAGGTTAAGGGTGTGGTCCCTGCAAATACAGATATAAAAATGGCCTGTCCAAATGGTCAAGCCCTTCCAATGCTGTCCATAGGAAATGGACGGCTTCATCATGGTCATAACAGCGGTTCCCACCTTCCAGAGACCCCCGCTCATCCGGATAGCTCCGACGCACATCCAGGTCTGCTCCATTAATTTCGAATAAATACATAAACACGGCTTGTCCAAATGGCCAGACCCCTCCAATGCTATCTATAGGAAATGGACAACTTCATCATGGTCATAATAGCGGTTCCCACCTTCCAAGGACCCCTGCTCATCCGGATAGCTTCGACGCACATCCGGGTCTGCTCCATTAATATCGAGCAAATACATAAACACGGCCTGTCCAAATGGCCAGGCCCCTCCAATGCTGTCCATAGGAAATGGACAGCTTCATCATGGTCATAACAGCGGTTCCCACCTTCCAGGGACCCCCGATCATCCGAATAGTTCCGACGCACATCCGGGTCTGCTCCATTAATTTTGAGCAAATACATAAACACGGCCTGTCCAAATGGCCAGGCCCCTTCATCAATGCCGGTCCCATAGGAAATGGACACCAATTTAGCATCATGGTCATAAAGTGTGAGTGCTTGGTTCCCACCTTCTTTGAGGGACCCCGCTCCACATCCGAGATAGCTCCGACGCACATCCTTTAGGATCTACTTCATCAATTTCATGATAATATATAAACATGGGCCTAATCCAAATGGCTTCCACTTCTTCAATGAATCATATAGTATGAAGGAAAGAAGACTCACCAATTTAGCTAGCAAGGAGAGAAAGTGTGAGTGCTTGGAATGTCGCCCTTTCTTTGAGTAATGGATGCATATTCCACATTGCAATCTGAGAATGAGTAAATTTTTTTGTTTCTCTGACAATACAAATGGGCACAAATTTACATATAAAGATTTTAAAGATTGTAAAACATTCTAAGACATTAGTTGCACAAATAATGGATGAGACATACCAAGACTATAGGTGCCTTGTAGCAAGATAAGCTTATATTTCACTAATGTTGTACCTAGTAATTTATCATTGAAAGAGCAAAAAAATTATATGAAGAGCAAAAAGATAACTCCACTCAAATGGTACCTAAATTCCACATTTGGGTGCTCCCACTTTTAAGGGTGGATGGGTTGCACTCAACCGAGTCAGCATCTGAGCAGTTGTGCCATTTCCAGAAACAGATTGCATGCAGAACCAAATTACCTGTGCTGAATCATAAAAAGGAGCAAGAACAACATTATTACAAATATGAAATTCCAATAAGCATTTCAATCAAT
This sequence comes from Magnolia changhungtana, assembly GCA_030180095.1. Classification (NCBI taxonomy): domain Eukaryota; kingdom Viridiplantae; phylum Streptophyta; class Magnoliopsida; order Magnoliales; family Magnoliaceae; genus Magnolia; species Magnolia changhungtana. Next base: position 339,641 of record JASAUF010000583.1, on the reverse strand, counting down.
TGAGAACCAATACTTCACTACATAAGTATTTGGAAATAATGGTTAGATGACAGGGGATTCATTAGTGCAAATAGGCTCAGAGAAGACAAGAAAGGTCTGAAGTTGCCATTATATAGTTTTTGCAACTGTAGTAGCTGCTACAGATAACTTCTGTCCAACAAATAAGATTGGGAGGGGTGGTTTCGGCCCTTTTTATAAGGTAACTGGAAATCGCACCAATCCCGTAGTAAATTTCAATAGGTTTCCCTACACAAAAGTTGAAAGCAAACATTATCAGATTGTCTAAAAATTCATTCCAAATCATCGAAAGTTCCAAGCACGTAGCATGATATGGAACATAGATGGGACAAATACACAATGTTATTGAATTAGTTGATTTGCAAACTACTAAAAACATTAAAACTCTAAAATTGAATTCAAGAGAGCCACTGGACAAGTGAAAAAAAAAAAAAAAAACTAAGCTGTCAGATCTTGTGGGTTTGGTGGTATCATAGGTCCCCACGAACATGGGAGCATCTTTGTTGCAAGATGAAATGATCACTTTCTTAGCACCACCCTATTTAAATAGGCCACCATTTTATCTATAAGATAAATAAATAAATAAAACCAAAATTCCTTGTTTTCATCTCTAACATTCAACCACAATAACAACAGTTTAACATTGGACAATTTGAACAAGCATTTCACAATCCCATCAAGAATAAAACAAAACTCTGCAAGGAAGCATTTCATAATTTCAAGACTGATGCATTTGACGCATTATGTCTAAATAACGCAGTCAAATGGAAGCACGAGTGGCCTATCTATTTGCGAGTGTAGCTGTGAGACTGATGCATTTGACGCATTATGCATCATACTCTTTGCAGTGTTCCATTTAACATAATATTGCACATCTCCAATAAGAAATACAACTGTAGATAAACTTTTAAGATTGATGTCCCATGCAGTCATACCAAGAAATTGTACCTTTTACACTGTGATGCAGGAATTCGTCACTTAAGTGTCACAAATTCATATCATTAAAGGGCATACAAGTATTTAGGACCTAGGTCCCCTGATTCATGACAACTCTCATAATAAGGATTACTTAAATGGCCAACCTAGGACAAATGTACCTCCCCTGTACTTCATCGGAAGCAAATTGATGTGTATTAGTTGGATAGAAAACTAGGTATATGGATCTACCTGTCCTGGAACTGAATATTCTTTTCTTTTGAAATCACTTGCAAGGAACAATGCTTGGAGAAATGAAGGGTCTCAATTCGTTTGATTATATCATTTAAAAATATTATAAGAATAACTCCAGAGATAAGACAACCTCAATAGTACAAACATACTCAGATATTTACTAGTTGTGTGCTTGCAATACTAGAACACAAATTAAACATATGAGCTGAGAAGAGAGCAAATGGTAACAAACATCTCCATACAATCTACATCAGCTGCTATCTGTACAAATGGGAGGACAAATAAAGAGGAGGTGATTGACAAAGGTCGTTCTTGTAATGAAATTAAGTGGGAGTTCTTTGTAGAACTGGGCCCATGGAGACTCCATTTATTATCACCGAACTATGGGTTTGTTGCAAAAGAAAAACTTGTCTCATGCATTAAGGGATCAAATGAGATATACAACAATCTTACATGAGATGGAGCGATCTTTCTTCACTTTCCCAGTGTTCTTTTTCTTTAACAAAATCGTCTAAAAAAGTTGAGTACTTCAACCATTCTAACTATGAGACATTGCTTAATTGAGAAAGAAGTTAATATTACAACCATTTCACAAAGATACAACATATCGCCACCAATGCCATCCATGCTATAAATCAAAGGTTAACTAAGCATGTCACGGGCAATATTTGTACTTGATCAATCATCCAAAGGCAACAAAACAAAGCAATACAAAGAAACATTGCGGTTTTTTTCTTCTTTCCTTTTACATTTCAGCATGACCAACAAGCTACTTTGTTAATATGTGGATAAAATTGAGCTTTGTAAACCACACCTTGGACTCCAATAAAGAAATCTCAGAACGAAGTCGATCACCCTCCCATTCCAAAGACTTAATTCTCCTCGCTTCATTATTCAACTTTTCATTAAGCAACTTTAGTTCATCATGTTGGCTAGTAATGACTTGCCTTTGTTCATGTAAATTACGCTCCAGTTCTCTTACAGTGCATTGCCTTTCAGAAAGGGATGACTCTACCTCATGCTATCAATATAGACTGCATAATGGACAAATAAATGCCAAGGAGAGTTGTGTACCTTGACAAGGGAATCATGTGCCTTTCCACCCTCTCGCTTCCCCACTCTTCTCGCTTCTTCCATGCAATAGCATCCTTTCTTAGTCTCTCTTTTCTTCAATGGCCGAAGAAAGTGGTTCCACAGAGAAAAAATAAAAAGAAAAAGAAAGTTGTGATTCCACAAGGAAAACTAACTAAACAAATGAACAGATACAACAGAGAAAGAAGGTGCTCTGTAATTTAAAGGACAAAAAAAAAGAAGAAAAAGAAACATGTACTCTTAACATAGAACATAATCCTATAATTATAGACTTTTTTCTACAAAAAGGAATGGCAACATAGAATCCTTACTAGACGTAGGGGTATCATGCATCTGAACACCTAACAGACCATCATCTTAAAGTAAATACCAAAGAAATCCTTGCTGATAGCATAGACAAATTAGAAAAGATACTGTAAAGAACAAGAGTCGGCAAAATCATATAAACACTTCCTGAAACTCTAAAAGTGCAGAACTTTCTCAAAATCTTGGCAATAATTTAAAAATGCAATTCTGATGGATTCCTGAATTTCTTGGACATGCAAAAATATATCATCTGACTTTGTGGCTTCACTTCTTAGATTCTAAATCGTCTTAGAAACAATAACAAACTTTTTTTTAATCAACTAAATGTAACCAGAATGAAATAAAGAGTCTAATGTTTTTGCATTTGGTACGTCTCCAACATCAGATATGCCAAAGTTCATCAGAAGCTGAAAAAATAGAATAAAATGGAGATATGCAAGCAGAATGGCTCAAAACTTGGCTAAGGCCCCAGCGAATTCATCAGATTTTGATGGGCCAAATAGAGCAAGATCAACAAGCTGGATGTGAATGGTAACTTTTGGTCCAACGAGCTGGATGTGAGCACCTCTCATTAAATAAATCAACCAAAGTTCCTTGGAGTAAATCTACCCATCCTTTCTAATTTCTAGTTATAGACCTATACATTTGTGTATACAATACTAGATGCTTGTGGGACCCACAAACCAAGATAACCATCATCAATCAAGAGAGTGAAATAGTGGACCCCACAAACTAAAATAACCATCATCATCATTAAAGTAATAGTAATTACCTCCCATCTCCAAGGATGGAATCAAGGACACTTCCATGAAGAGATATGTCTAGATGTACAGCACTGAAAACTAGGAGGACCTTCCATCCACATGGAATTGAATAATCTGGACCACAAAATTGAGTTTCTTAATACAGTTTGTGGGAACATTATAATAAATGTGCTCTTACATGCATGATTCTATAAACATATATACAAAAAAAGGTCCACCATAGGTGGATGGTGTACCTTTAAATCTGACATCCTTCAGGGCCTTTTGGTGCACAAACTTGACTATGTTCCCACATATGAGAGCTTAATTAATGAGTCAATGACCTTCAATTAAAATAATTTAAAAAAAAAAAAAAAAAAAAAAAAAAAAAAAAAAAAAAAGCATTACAAATCATACACATCATTGGAAACATGCTAGAAAGTGAGAGAAAAAATAATAAAAAGAACAATGAGGACAAATAGAAAAAACAATAAACAAAGGTGCTAATCTAGCATGTGTGTTTTGCACCATTCATTAAAAGTAGGCAACTAGGCTAATCCACTATAAAGCTTTTTAGCTTGAGTTTGACCTACAATTCTACATGTGGGCCCATTTTGATTTGTGAATGACGTCCAATCTAATTAACTACCTTTGGGCCTCTTAATGTTCTCCTTGGCACTCAAAAGAAACTCACTTGATCCAATTGATGGTATTATAGGGTGATCCAGTTGAAAATACTGTCCAGAAAGAAAGCATTCGTTGGATGAACAACAATCAATAGCTACCACACAAGATAAGGTGAAAATACTTCATTAAAACAAAATGACTGAAGGTCTAAAAAATGAAAGCAATTTCATCTACTTTGGGAGAGAATAGATTAATAAAACAAATGATGCCACATAGTCATACCTTGTTTGGAGTCCGAACAAGAGGATCGACTATTGACAGAGGGCCCTTTCGTGCCACAACACCTTAGCAATTTCGTGTCGGCATCCAAATGTTCCCCTATTCAAATAGAATGTGACCAACAAACGTGAAATGGGCCCACTTCATGACATGATATCTAATTCATATGTCAACGGATCAATGGTAGATTCCTTATTGCCCAAAATATCATTAGCAGTAGCTGTTGCTTTTGTTAGGTGGCCCAATCAGTGTGTACATGGCCCACTTTTTCCACGTGTATGGGTGATTAGCATGGCTCTAAATGAAACAACAATAAGATCTTCCCATTTAGTCACCATTTCAAATTCTACATTGGAGTAGGGTCCCTGAATCTAGATGGTTCATTTAGTGGGCCTATCAAGAGTGGCCCACGAAACAAGGGAAATATGAAAATGATGAATCCTACATTTTCTATTTTCAGTGTTCGTGTGCTTGATGGCTAGGCATGTTTTTTTTTTCTTGTTTTTTTTTCTGCCACAGCTCATCAACAGCGTGGCCCACTAGATGGACCATCCACATTTACTGACTGAGCAATGTTGGTTAGGAGCATGAGTTAAGGTCATCCCCAAATAAAAGAATGCACACAAAGACACTCAACCTAGTCTTAAAACCTTGATGGGCATGGACACAAGTTACGGTCTGACTGGTAAAACGGGTAGAGACAGTTGACCCATCAGGATTTTGGCATGGCCCAATATTGGAAAGGCTTGGGCCTGATTTATATGCCTATGCTTCAATCAACCCATTTCTACAGATTAGGCCCCTGACATGGTGATCCAGACCGTTGATCTTATGTTCCCTACTCCTGATGGGGGATTCTACAAATTAGGCCCATCTTGATTTTCTGGCTATGGCGCATCCGTGTGATGATTTCACCAAACCAACAGTGTCAATCACCATCTCAAGTGCCACGTGTACAGTGATGTCAGGTGGCACACTTCACAAAACTAAATGAACTGAATGCATCATAGTAGCATTGTGAAAAATGAATGAAAAATGGAATTTCAACAGGATATATAATATTTTGATCTTAACTGGGCCTTAATGAGCTCATCGATTTCATGCTGGCTGTCGATTTGAGTCTCCAAATCAGAAATCCTCTGTGTATGAGAAGCATAAATCCTATACAAAAAATACCCACTTCCCAAAGCTCCCGCAACAACAAAAGCCTTCCTTCCATGCCTTCTCCAAAAATCCCTATTTAAAAAAAATAAAAAATCAAATATACAATTTTTTTTAAGGGTTAAAGCTTAGATGATGATAATGAACATGACGATTGTGATTACTCCAAAAGGAAATTAGTAGGTAATAAAAAAAAAAAAAAAAAAAAGGAAAAATACCAAACTGACCTTAAAGAAAGCATTTTTGAATGTCAGGAAAGCCAGGAAATCATTGCTAGAACTTCATTTCCTGAAAACCCATTTGGATTTTGAACAACATAGATGCATCCTATGACAATCCATCATTCCTTTTGAATGTCAGGAAAGCCAGGAAATCATATGCCTCTATATTGATTAACAACATAAAAAAGATGCATCCTATGACAATCCATCATTCCTTTTAAGTACTCATAAACATTTCTTAATTTGGTCCAAGTCATCAAGAATGCCATAAAGCCACACCTCCACACCTCTCTACACCTCAAAATTTGTTTTAAAAAAATACATAGAAGAATAAACATCAGAGTAGAAATTCAATTAAAAAAGAAAAATTATATGCAACTCCCATCAACTAGCATCACAACTAGATACATGCACAACATAGCTATCCCAAAGAGGCAATGATAGATCAATTGATACCAATATTCCAATGCTAATAACCAAATAGTAATAATAAAACTGAAATAAGTACAAGATCATGTGGAAATCATACTTGTGGATGCATTTCTGATTCACTGCATAAGCACAAGATCATGTACAAATCATACCTGTAGACACGTTTTCTTATTCACTGAAATAACCATTTCTTTATTGTTTCAAGACATGTGAAACAGACCTCATTGCACGAGATCATGTACAACCTCTCTACACTCTGCAAAAGTAGTTAGATCCAAAAGTAAGAAAGAATACCTACAGAAAGATATCTACTCATTAGGAATAACTATTGAACTGACTATCAAACATGATTTAGGAAGTCAGTGAGACCTAGAAATGCAACTGTAGAATCCAAGATCATGAGCATTTTCACAAACACATCATGAACAATGACATTTTCATAAACACATCATGAAAAGAACAATGATATTGTGGACATCTATCTTATGGACTAAACAATGTATATTGATTGTAGATTGTTTATCAATTCGTCCAAAAATTCATCAATCATAGATAAGGAAATAAGATAATTTTCAACAGATTAAGAGGAAGCGATGAGAACGGACCAGGATTTCGTGCTCGCCTTTGCAGGATCAATCAGAGAAAGATTACAAAGAGCAACCCTAAAAATCTCCTGGAAGAAGACCTCTCTCCTCGTTTTCTCTGAAATTACTGGATTTCCCAAGCGAAAGCTTGAGGTTTGAGAAACGAAAATTTATACAGAGAGAGAGAGAGAAGGCGATTAGAAGTAACGGAACCAAAACTTACAGGATATCTCCCGATTCGTTGGAAAATGCAAAGGAGAAGTGAGAGAGAGAGAGAGAGAGAGAGAGAGAGAGAGAGATTACCCTAGAAATTCTTCCTGTCAAAACGTGGGAAACCTCGATTTTGAGATTGATGGCCTGGAATTTCAACGTCTAGAGGAGAAGAGATTGAAAGGGAGAGATAGAGAGAGGGATAGAGAAACCCTCAGGAAAGGACGGCATACGGAAACCTTGAGCCCGCGAGAATTAAAAAAAAAAAAAGAAAAAGGAAAAGGTACAATGCGCTCGACCCCATGATAGGGCCCCACCGTGATGCGTGTCAACCATTAATACCGTGAATTGGATGGGTTCCCTTTAAATTATGGGATATCCCAAAAATCAGCCGTATACGGAACTCAGGTGGGCCATATCATCTAAAATCATGTGAAGACACCGTTAAAACATATAAAAGCACTTGGTGGGGCCCACCTAAAATTTTCATGCGTCTGAAACTTGGTCTGAACCCTCATACAAGTGGGATACACATAATGGATGGGTTGGATTTGCAAACCACATCTCAGTGGGCCCACAAAATTATTATGAATGTTTTAATGGTGCACGACCCCTCTACACTTCTGTATGTGGTGTGGCCCACACAAGTCACGGATTGAATTTATTTTTGAGATCTAGGCCCACAATGGAATGGTGCATCTGACTGATGGGGTAGATGTTCGAAACACATCATGGTGGGGCCCACACAGCTCGACTTCATGGGACGTTAAAATCAGCTCCAACCTTTTCCAAAAAAAAAAAACTCACGGGCCCTTTTTTGGCGTGGATTTGGTACTACCAGCGTGGACCTAAAGACGACAGTCTTTTCAAGGGATTTGCAGGGCCCATTGTGATGTATATGGTTCATCCACTCCGTCCATTCATTTTAGCTTTTATTTTTAACATGTCATCCAAAAAGGGAGACAGATCTACGGTCCAAGTGGACCACACCACAGATCGATATTAGGCACTTAATCTCCACTGTTTCCTATGGTGTGGTCCACTTGAGCTTCGATCTGCCTCATTCTTTGGGCTCGTGTGGTTAAATGAGCTGTCAAAATGGATGGACCGCTTAAATCAAACACACACATTGCAGTGGGCCCCATAGAGTCCCATGTGAGACCGTCCGTCTCAAGCTATGGCGTGGTGGCTACTTTCCTTTTGCCACGGTTTATATCTGTAGCTAATAGCAATTATTGTCCGTAGCTTTTGGCCCTTTTTGGTTGTGTTTTAGCTACGGCTTAGGATTTTCAGCTACGGTTTTAAGTCGTAGCAATATAGCTACGGTTTATATCCGTAGCAAAAAGCTAGCATAGTTTGTAGCCTTTGGTCATTTTTTTGGTAGTGAAGGTATACTTGGGTTATAACCAAAGTGACTCTGTTTCAGCTCAACGGAGGACTTCTGGTGGCCCCTTTTCTGTGTGCGGTCGGACTTAAGCTCACTAACACTGGATCTAGGTTTAGTTAAGTTTTCGTTTCAGTCGAGTTTCCAGATCGCACGTAGCAGACCAGTTTCAGTTCAACGGTCAGTGGATCTCGATCGGAGATTCTAAGTACATGGATCTGTTTATGAAATTTTTCCTGATCCAAGGGTGTATTTGGGTCAGATTCTGACGGTTAGGTTGCTTAATACTAACCCGCAAGTAACAAGTCTCAGATTACTATTTGAGATATTTATTTTGTCAAGAAAATAAGTGTTCTCACCCTCTCATGCTCCGGACTCAAGCGAACAGCTGTGGGACACTGACTGGATTTGATTTCCAAGATGGTTGTCAAGCCCAGTGGGGCAGTCCAAATTCCTTAACTTGGTATTATTCGGACTTCTGACGTGCGGTCTAGATCTGATACGGAGTTTCAACGTGCTCCCGAGAGCAGTTGGGTAATGAGTTTGATCCTAGATTTTAGGGTAACCTAGCGTCAATGATTCTACAAGTTTTGAGTCTTGCAGATCGTATTTAAAGTGGATCAAATGGATTTTGTAGCTAATCTAGTTTAGCACTTAGTTACTTTGTCTCATTTCTAAAGGATTTAGTCCTATAAGATTTCTGTCTGAGATGGTACCTAGGCCTTTGTAGTTTATACATGAGGTGATCCAAGCTATACTACTTAGCTAGTTTAAGATAGTATCTAGGGTGAAAGTACTTAGAAAAATTAAAAGATCAAGGTGGTGAAGGGCAGGATTTGTGAAGGAAATGGGTTCAAATGCGGTTGTAGACTTTGGGATTGAGTTCTGACAGGTTTATAAGGTGTTAGGATCGACCTATTGCCTAAGGACGTCTAATCCCAGGTTGGCAAAAATCCGGGATGTTATAGCTGTGTCTATACTTCCAAGCACACACCATCATCATCCTGACTGATTCTCCCCTCAGGCAAGTCCTTCAAAAACTAGATGTCTCCGGACAACTGACGAAATGGGCGATAGAACTTGGGGAGTTCGACATCCAATATCGTCCGAGGACTGCAATCAAGGGCTAGGCTATGGCTGACTTCATAGATGAATTCACCATCTTGAATGACGATACCAAAGCAAAAGCAGCCTTGGAAACCCCACTAGGTTCATCTCCTGCCAAGGATCTGGAGTCGGAGTGGAGGTGGGTCCTTTATGTCGATGGGTCTTCCAACGGCAAGCGAGCTAAGGTGGAAATTGTCCTGATCGCACCCGACTCTACGACTATCTAATATGCCATAAGGCTCGGTTTCAGAGCCTCTAATAATGAGCAGAATATGAGGCTCTGTTGGCAGGACTTAGATTAGAAGCTAGTTTGGGGGTACAGTCTCTTGAAGTAAGATGTGATTCCCAACTTGTGGTGAACCATATCTCCACTCAGTACGAAGCCAAGGAAACCAGGATGGTGGCTTACCTGGACGAAGCTCGAAAATTGATCGAAAGGTTTTGGAGTTGCACTATCAACCAGATTTCAAGGACAGAGAAATCTTGGGCCGACACCCTTGCAAGGTTAACCTCGGCCAAGGAAGGAAAGATTCCTTGGATCATTCCCATTAAATCCATGGAAAGCCCTACCATTGACTAAATGGACTGAGAATTGGTCAACCCTGTCGAGACTATGCCAAGTTAGAGTTCCCAATTTACGACTACCTTATATCTGGTGAGGTCCCCCAGGACAAACTGGAGGATCGATGCCGAAAGATCAGAGTAGCCCGATATATTATCCTGGATGGGGTCTTATACAAGAAGGGGTACTCATAGCCCTACTTCAGATGCCTTCAATCTAAAGAAGTGGATTATGTGATATGAGAAATTCACGAGGGCATCTGTGGTAATCACTCCGATGGTTGAGCCTTAGCACTGAAGATACTCCGCCAGGGGTACTTCTGGACGACCATCTGAGAGGAGTCGAAGGATTATGTCCGGAAGTGTGACAAATGTCAGAGGTTCACAGTAATACCGAGACAGGCTGCGGAAGAAATGACCCCTATGACTGGACCATGGTCGTTTGTCCAGTGGGGGATCGACATCATCGGACCTCTGCCCAGAGGGAAAGGACAGGTGAAGTTTTCAATCGTCGCGGTCAATTACTTCACCAAATGGGTTCCTATGGCTAAGATCACCGAATAGAAGGTGATCGACTTTGTCTAGAAGAATGTCATCTGCCGATTCGGAATCCCGCGCACCATTGTTTCCAACAACGGCAAGTAGTTCGACAATGACAAGTTCCGGAGCATGTACAGGGGGCTGGGCATCTCGAATGCCTATTCCTCCCCTTGGCATCCGCAATCCAATGGGTAGGTGGAAGCTGTAAACAAGGTCATCAAACACTACTTCAAAATAAAGTTAGAGAAAGCGAAAGGCAACTGGGTTGAGGGGCTTTCATTTGTCCTATGGACATATTGGACCACGGTCCAATCGTCTACTGGAGAGACCCCCTTTTCGCTGTCCTACGGCTCGGAGGTAGTCGTCCTAGTAGAGATCAGCCTCCCAACAACTCGGGTCAGAAACTATTAGGAAGATCAGAATGTAGGGCGAATCGTAGTAAGCCTCAACTTGCTCGAAGAAGCTAGAGATATTGCCCGACTCCAAGTCATTGCTAGGCATCATTAAGTGGCATGATTCGACAACTCTAGGGTCAAGACAAGGCAGTTTCGGCCTGGAGACTTAGTCCTCCGTTGCGTCTTTTAGAACCGGGGGCTGGGACACTTGGGCCCAACTGGGAAGGGCCCTATCGTGTGATCAGGTCAACCCAGTCAGGCTCCTATCACTTAGAAGACCTCAAGGAACGTCCACTCCCTCATCCCTGGAACACTGAACACTTGAAGATCTACTATCAGTAAGAATCTACTAGCCATTGAAGGCCCTCAATAAATGTACTGCTCGAAGCTACTAGCCTTTTAAGGCCTCTAATGAAAGTTCCTCCTTTCCTACATTGTCTACTTGTGTGATCTATAAATGTAAAAGGTTATCTCTCAAGGCAGAGGTTAACTTAATAAACCGATCCCTTAAAGAAGGGGTCGAAATATTATACCCATGAAAATCTATAAAGGGATCCCCTTGTATATAGGGAAGAATCCTGGAGACATCCCGATTCCCTAAGAAAGGGGTTGGCTCATCACAGGTCGACAAATCTATGGAAACAACAGAGCGCCATTCATGGGGGGGGGGGGTTGACCCCTCAGGGGACTGGTCCTTAATTTACATCAAAGAATCACCATAGTAATCAACACAAACGAACAAGACATTGGCCAAGTAATTGTCATTGATAAAAAAGATTGACTTCAAAGATTATCTATCCACATTAAAAGAAAAAAAAAACAACGCAAGTCTCATTCCCTCCGAATAGTGGGACCAACTACTGAGCTTCTGGGGCAGTTTCGGCAATGGGAGAGGCATTCTCAGGCTCGCCTGCCACAACCAGTTCGGCATCCTCGGCATTAACTGCCACGAGGGGGTCAAGATCGAGGGTCGGATAAAGCCTTCGAAACTCAGTCGGGCAAGCATCAAAGCCTGTGTCATAACCAAAGTCATATAGTTTGTCTTACTCCTTAGCCCTTTTAGTCGAACCCTTGTATTTAGCCATAGTCGCGGCCATCTTCAAGACCACTCGAGCCTCGAGCTCAGCCCATAGAGACGCCTTGTTTGTAGACTCCATGGACTCAAGGACAATCCATTACTAAGCCAACTGTTCCAATATCATCCGCTGCTCCGTCTCAAGCTTCTCCTTCGCCACCTCGAGCCCCGACTTGGCTTCTGTGGCCCTGAACTCCAGGTCTTCATTAGTCTGGCACAAACGCCTGACTTCAGGCTCAGCCACATCCAAACAAGCTTGGAGTTGGTTGACCTCGCCCTAGAGCACAAGTTCCCTTGCACAACCCTCCGCAACAGCCTTCCTCAGCTCCTTTCGCTCCACAGTTGAAGATTCCAACTTCCTCTCGAGCTCGACCCACCGTGCCTCTTACTGCCTTCTCCACCACGAACTTGGCCTGCTCTGCTTCTTGCTCTGCCTTCTCTACTACAACCTTAGCCCACTCTGCTTCTTGTTTTGCCTTCTCGACCACAAATTTGGCCAGCTTCGCTTCGAGCCATTCCATCTCCTTCAATCTCTCCTTCACCTCCACCATCATCAGCGCCAGCGACTGATAGCAGACAGCCACATAATCATTCATGAAGTTGACATGGCGGCAGGAGAGTATGTCAGCTATCTATGCCTTTGGAACATGCTTAGCCGCCCATGGATTCAGCAAAGCCATATGATAACCAGAAGGCAGAATTTCTGGAGCAGGCTCAGAAGTTTCTTCGATCCTGCTAGAAGCAGCCTCGGGTGTGGTAGCATACCTAACCAGAGAAAGAGCGTCAATTCGACCGGCCAAGAGCTTGGCCTCGGCGACAGTATTGGGGGCCACAGATCGTGCAGGAACGACCGTGTCAGGAGTCTCCCCTACAGCTTCTCTCCTTGCCTCAGAAGGACTTGTAACCGCGAAAGGCGGAGCCCTGGGGGCCTAATCCTCTGTAGAAGGTGACGAGATCGTAATGGCCTCGACTCTGGCGGGGGCCTCGGGAGCTAGTGCTTTAGGAGGGGGACTCGGAGCAATGGTAGGGGCAGCCTTAGAGGGAACTATGATGGGCACAGCTTCGGTTGGGGCTGCGGCGACAGTGGTTTCAGCATAGTCTTCCTCTGCTTCGGCCTTACTTTCATCCTCAGCTCGGAAGAAAGGACCATGCCCATCAAAGGGCGTGGGGGCTTTTTCCTCTTTAAACCACTGGTCTCCATTCCTGCTCAAGATAAGGGATTAGTCCGAGAGAATTACTGGATAGCTAAATTTTAATGAATCGAATTCCCCATGATTCGTACCTCACTTACATAGAATAAAGAGGGTGGGCTGAATCCTGCAAAAGCCAGAAGATACTAAATTCTCTTGACTAATGAGGTCGAACCAGGCACGTTGGTCTGTAGGGAGCACTCGGACTCGGTCAACTTGCTACTTTTGGAGGATGGAGAAGTCGGGGGCCCCCTTCGGCTGGACTACAAGCAAGAGCGAAGAATTAAGTTTTAGCATGGAAGGATGAATTGAGCGTGCAGTGCGACTAAAAGAAATGTTTGACCTAGATTAGCAAATCTGGTAGGGATGGATTAGCGAATCTAGTAGGGATTCGGACTCGCAATCGGTCCAATTCGGAGCCAGGGGCCTTCCATTCTCCTGAGGCTTATAACCACTACCCCCTCCAGTCTTTGTTGGAAGAAGGGAGTTGCGTTACCAGACTAGGGAGGTATGGGGGCCTAGCCGAGAAATACCACTAGGCCTTATCCGTGTTATCGTATTTGGCCATATACAAAAATAAAAACTCTTCTAACATCAGCCTTTGATTCCCCGCCCGATGTTAGAGGACAAAAGTGGAAGCTAGAATCCTCCAGGAGTTTGGGACCAGCTGTCCCAGCACAATTTTTAGCTGCGCTGTCAGTTCGCGCAACAAAAGTATGGATGGGGAATTGGAGCCTTCATTGGAGAGCACAGACGAAAATAACAATCTCCCCCTCAGCTGGAGATCCCGCTTGATCTGTGGGGTCAGGGGCTCGGATGTGAACCGAGTCGGGGATCTGATAGTCTTCATGAACTTGGGCCATCTGGGACTCGACCATAATCAATCCCCCAGGGACTAATGGTTTCGACCTGCCTCCCTTGGGGCCCTCCTTCGATCGCCCCACGGGATCTTTGAGGGCCCTCTTCGATCCCTTGCCTCGACTCTTGGCTCTCTGACTTGCAGTTCCTTGGGCCAGGTCTGGAGTGTAAAGGAGTACGGCCTCGAGAGAGCCTTCATATTCTCCAGGTCCCAAGGCTATAGCCTCTGGCTTGAACTATGAACTAGCTCCTCAGATCACGTCCATCTCGTTTGAGTTGCTCGACATGAAGGAAAAATGTATTAAGTATTGGGGGACTCACAGCGTTACAGGCGGTTTCCTCCGATAGAAATTTTTCCAACCTCGACGTCTTCCGCTGGGCTGAATCTCCCCTCCAATGGTCAGGAATCCTTTATCTAGCAATGAAAACGCTTTCTCCGGCAGAAGGCAATTTCTGGCGAAGGTAATTTCCGGCATAAGACAATTCAAAAGAAAGAAGTAGAGAAAAGGAGAATGGGAGAAGTGTGAGACCGAGGATGGGAGGGGTTTATATAGCCACCTCATTGCTCAGTGTCATCATTACAAACAACCATTCCAGAAGCTGATGTGACTCGACACTGGTGCAAGGGGCACGTGGAAGACTGCGATACGTCCAAACTCATGCTTCGAGGTTGGGATCTTCTCAACATTTAATGACATTAAAGACGCAGGCGCCTCCTCATTCCTCTTACACACGTGGCACGGTTTCCTTCACCCCGCCGTCTATGAATCGTAACCATCACCACGTGTCCTTTGCTAAGAGGACAAAAACTGAAGGGTTACAGCCGTTGCGCAGGACACGGGATCTGAGGTGTACGAATCGCATTAAATATGCCCCCGATCATCCAAATCGCCATCATGAGCAAGGGAGGGGAGACGACATTTCATTTCCCTAAGTATTTACTCTCCAAGTCCATACTCGGACCAAGAGAGTAGGGGGCTTCTGTTATGGGGAAATCTGTACAAGGACAGTTAGGTTCAGCCTAAGCTACACGAATCAGATGGCGAGGCCTTGGAAGAAGGATGCAACGTTGGGGGCCAACTCTAAGTCACGACTTGGAATTACAATCTTGATTGGCTGACCCGAACCCTCGTCCTTGTCCGAAGGAGAATGGCTGAGCCGAGTCTTGATCTTTGTCCTCAACTTTAATCGGTGAACTCCGGCCTCAGTGATCTATCGACGGACTCCGACTACTAGTACTTGGCCTCGTGTCTGTATGATCCAAGGTTGAGTCAGAATACGAATATTCTATATGTCGAGGTCGAGCCCGAGCCCGAGCTCGAGCCTGGGCATAGATGTGCCGCATGCCAAGGCTGAGGTCAAGCTCATGTGAGGATACTTCACACGTTGAATCTGGAGATCGACCTAGATACGGACGTGACCGACGATCTCGCCCAAAGATACGTGTCATTAAAACACGATACACCACGTGGTCCAAAGATTACGGATAATATTCCCACGATCACAATATCTCGTTGATTGAACAAATCATGCCGAGATTAACGGACGTGGATTATCTGACCCGTAGGTATAAATACCAGGGGACCCATTGCTACAGGTACGAAAGATCTCACTCCCTCTCTCTACATTCGACTTAGACCCAGATTCCCTAGCCTGACTTAGGCATTGGAGGGTCCCCCGGCTAAGCTCGAGTCTCCTTTGCTTACCCCTTTATGCAAGACCAGGGTTCGTCACAGGTTTGCAGCATTGAATGGAGGGTGGTCCAGATTTTGACATCAACAATGTGTTTTATATCTAGGCAATCCATACATTTTTTTTAGCCCATTTTAGGACTAAGTCTGGGGAATTAAGCGGATCTAAATCTCAGGTAGACCATGCCGTAGGAAATAGTGATGATTAAACTCCTATTATTAAAAACTTCTGAAGGCCCACCATAAGCATATTCATAATGTTTATTTAACATCCAACCTGTTTTTAAGGTTAACTATAGGATGAAGGGAAAATACAAAGATGAGCTTGATCCAAAATTATTGTGTCTGTATATCATGTCTATGTTTCTAGATAGAAAGGTAAATGGACCATTATAAATTGGATTGTAGAAAAGTAAAAAAGACCAATAATAACTATAACGCAAGATGCTTGTGAGAAAGTAAAGGGGTTATTCTACACTAGAATACAAGATCAAAGTAGAAAAATAGACTAGAATAGTTAGTTGGATAGTAGATTAGGAGGTTAGCATGGGACTAATAAAGACCGGAATAGTAGAAGTTAAGGAATCTCTATAAAAAACTATAAAGCTCATGTTTCGAGTTGGCCCTTGGCTAGTGGCTTGTAATTCCCAATGGAGTCATCATTATGTGAACACTGCCTTATGCACACACTTTTTGGTGCAATGCCCAAGATTTGAATGGTTTGTTTGGCTTACTTTTGTTTACTTGCTTATGAAATATTTTTCCAAGACAAGTAGACTGGGACTCCTAGTATGTTTAAAGTGTTTTAAAGTCGTCACTAGTCAAAATGAGGCCTCGAAATCCCCCGTTAGCTGAAGTCCGTAAAATTGCCTAAAGGTCAATAATTTCAAAGAATTTCCTACTTAAATAACTCATCTTTTGTTATGCACCATGGATTATGGGTATGGGCATCAGTTGTGAAAAAAAAAAAGGGATTAGGCACCCTTTTCTGCCAATGCAATGCGCGGACTCTACTTTACAGGATTGTACAATTTTTAGGAAAATTTAGGAAAACTTTCAATACAATGTGATTAAACTGATTAAACTGTACTACACTAGGCTGTGAGGCTTGGGTAGGTGAAATAAAGAAAAGAGCCAAGCATTAACAAAATAAGGAATGTCCATAATGTTAAGCCATTTATGCAGGCTTTTTTAAGGCCAGGAAAGCAAAATACTAAGGAAATGAAAGCAAGATAAATGGTATTATTGGTGGTGTGTAAGGTATGTGCATAGTGGAATACGGCTCCACCCAAGAAGTGAGAGAGAAAAGAGAAAATTAGCCACCATTTTTTTACGAAATGGATGGTCGGATGTATCATATGCCAACCCTATTTGTTGACTTCGGCGTTACTTTAGCTTTTGACTTCTTAATTGAAATAATGGTAGCAAGAATCACTTTCCCAGAAATGGTAAAGATTCTTAACTATGACGGAGAGTTTTGGCTCAGAATGGTTAAATAGAAAAGGAAAAGGAAAGTGAACCGCAGATCGGATGAATCATTGCGCTGCAATGTTTCCTTCTTTTGATTGCTCCACCATCTTTGGGCTTACTTAATTCCTTCTCTATTACCCCATATGATCGCCCTATATGATTACCCCACCCCCTCTTTCCATTTGCAAAGGGCCCCCTTAAATAGGCAATGGGATTGAATCGGCCGCTTATTTGGCGAATCAACACCAGAGATATGGTCTATCGGGCATTGTGATTAGCCCAGTACATCAAAGACCCGGAGTCAGTCATGCGCGGGCCAGTTCTAAGTGAAACCAGTCAGCTCATGATTGGTTCTGTGCTGAGTCAGTTCTTGTCAGTTCAACTCCCAGAACCAGCCCTGCAACAATGGTTTTACCAATTCGGGTGCTGCTTTACTAATACAAGTGCTATGACGAGCGGAATTAGGAAATTCCACACTGCACCACAAGTGGTACTTGCATCATGCATTGCTTAGGGTTAGCCCTCCATGTTCCCTCGTAACTGTTGATCTGAGTCGATGGGTGTGTATGGGGTGCACTTTATGTTGTGCGGGTTCCTTGATCATGACCTGATTAAAGTCAACGAAGGTAAGGGTTGAGTGTTTATAATTTTCTTTTTCCCCGCTTGTTGTATCTTTCAGTATTTTTTTCTAAGTTAGTAACAAAAGAGTATTCCTTGGTTGCTTTAAAAAAATAAAAAAATAAAAAATAAAACATTTTAGCAACTAACCTAGTTGTAAACTTGTCGATGGTTCCATCTGGTTTTATAGCTTTTATTTAAATATCCATTTGCATCCTACCAGTTTATTTTTAGGTGGAAGGTCTATGAATTTTCAGATGTTGTTTGATATAATAGACTCTGGATCATCATTAATGGCTTCTTTCCAAAATATTGCATCAAGAGAGTTAAGCACCCTTAGATAAGAAAGATGGTAATCTTCAAATAAAAAGTGTAGACACCATCTCCTAGGTTAGTTTCTTTTCTAATTCTTTTACTTATCCTTAGACCTAATTCTTCTTTATTTCTCTTTTTTATGCCTATACTAGTTAATGCAAGTTTTATTCTATTAACTTCTTTTATTTGACCTAGATTTTGATAAGGAAAACTTTTTTAAAAAAATTTGCATCTCTAACTTCTATTGTAATGTTTGGACCTAGAATGTTATCTTTAATTCTTAAGACTAGGAACCTTTTTTTTTTTTTTGCACTATTTTTTTCATTATTATAAACACAGTTAGTCACTTTATAATCCAATTTTCTTTTCTTAGTTTCAAGTAACTCTACTTTAGTAAGACATCCCCACACATTAAAATATTTATAACTAGCTAGTATTGTGGTTTTTCTAGAGTTCATACGATGTCTTTATAATTACGTTATGAGGTCTCATATTTTTAATATAATAAGCAAATAGAATTGCTTTTCCTAACATATTATAGAGTAAGCTAGAACTATTTAACATAGCATTTGTTATGGGAAAATCTGAAGTGCTCCGAGACCTGAAGAGTCCTCCGAGTAGCGAGGTGTTGAGAGACATCCCAGTAGTGTGATTGAGAGATGCCTGTGAGTGGTGAGGCTTGGAGTGTCTTCCGAGCATTGAGGCATGAAGTAAATGTCTCAGAAACGAGATTCAATGAGGTCTTGCTCAGCTTAATATCAACTCTGAGGTACGACTCCATAATCATCTCAGACTTGATCGGAAGAGTGGAGCGACAGATACGGTGTTCTAGTATCGCACGATCAACGGGCACTACCAAAAAAATCAAGTAAAGGCTACGGATTTAATCCGTAGCTAAATACTACTTGATACGGATTAAATCTGTGTTCCATAATCATCTCGACTTTAAAGTTTTTGGTATGGATTAAATCAGCCTACTTGATCTGTAGCTAAAGCCTACCTCCTCACCTGAACCTTATTAGATATTGATGGTACTTAAGGAGCTCCATGGGGTCCATTAGAATATATATATTTGACCTAAGCCGCCCATTAATTCTAATATATAATTTTATTGGATGAGCCCAAAAATTATGTAGATTAAAGGTCTAAATAGACCACACCATAACAAATAATAAAAATTAAAATTTTATTGTTAATATGTTGTGTCGTCTTCTTACAGCTTGGATCTAACTCATTTTTTGAGTCAATCCTTAAAATAATACTTTAAAATTAATGGACGGAGTGGATAAATAACATACATCACGTTGGGCCCCACTGTCCTAAAACCCACTGTCTTAAAGGGCCGTCCGTCACGCGCTTCTCCCCTAAAAATGAAATTTCCACGAACCTCCCAAAACACAAGTTTTCTCCCGTGCACCCCTCCTCCCATCTCACAACCCTTTTATCCATCCCTCTCTCCCTCTCCCTCTCCCTCTCTCTCTCTCTCTCTCTCTCTCTCCTCTCTCTCTCTCTCTCTCGCACTCCACCTCTCCCATTCCCTCGCCCTCTCTCGATCTCCCGCTCTCCTTCACCTTCTCCCTGTCTCTTGGCCGCATTCCCCTCTTTCTGTTTCCCAACCTCTCTCTCTCTCTCTCTCTCTCTCTCTCTCTCTCTCTGCTAGGGTTTTCAAAACCCGCTTTCGCTGCAAGAAGGAGAAGGAGAAAAGAAGAAGAATAGTTAGTCTCTCTCTCTCTCTCTCTCTCTCTCTCTCTCTCTCTCTCTCTCTCTCTGTTTCTAAAATCTATTGCATTTGGATGCGCCATTGAATCGCATTTGCTTTAGAATCGTAGTTTCCTCATTGTATTCACTAGATTTGTGTTAGATTAATCTCTTGCGTTCTTGCTTGTATTGGCTTGGTTTTAGGTTTTCTAACAATGTATTTTTAAAATATGCTTTTATATATTTAATGGTGTTTGTCGACAGAACAAAGGAAGAGGTTGACAATAGCCGTAGAGCTTGTCGCTAACCCTTCAGTCATCTTCATGGATGAACCAACATCAAGAAGAGACTTGGTCTGGTCCAGTTTGGTTCGGTCCTGATTCCTGGTCAAGAGGCCGAACGCGGGTCAGGTCCACAGGTTGAGGGAGAAGGGAGCGCTAGTCCGAGAGGTGGATCACCGTCTGGTCTGCAGGTGGGGGCAGAGCAGAGAGGGGTGTGCGCAAAAGGTTTGAGGTAGGGTGTTTTTTTTCCCCCATTCTTTTCTATTTATGTTCTTTTGTTTTTGGATGGTTTCTGGCAGAGATGGTTTTGAAACGGATTGGGTTCACCATAATTGAGGAAGGTCGCTGGAATGGGTTTTAGGGGGGTGTTGAAAGGGCGGGAGCAACAGGTTTGGGAGATGGGGAATCGTCGAATTCGTCAGATGGGTTTTGTTGGTAATTGGATTCGTTGGATGGGTTTTGGTGGTGATTGGATTCTGATACTGTGAAGATTTTTCAAAAACAGATGGATGGGCTTCGACATAAAATCGATATTAAAGAGAAATGCTCTGGTACTATCTGAGCACTAAGGTATAATGTACTTGCATATGTTCACTTGGATAGTCCAATCAATCAATCTGAACTGTTTATTAAATCCAAAAAAAAAAAAAAAACCAACATTAGGTCTTGATGCAAGGGCAGTGGCCATTGTCATGAGAACTGTAAGGAACACGATTGATACAGGAAGAATAGTTGTCTGCACAATCCATCAACATAGCATTGACATCTTTGAAGCTTTCGATGAGGTAACTGATCTACCTCTCTGTCTCTACCATACCCATATAGTTAAAAGTTTTAGAGTGTAATATTTATGCAACATTTGAAATTTGTGGAATTTAACAACTTCTGCTGATGAAAAGAGGAGGGCAATTGATATACTCTGGACCTTTGGGCCGGAATTCTCAGAAGATAATCGAATACTTTGAAGTAAGACGCTTTTTCCCATTTTACAATCATCATCATTATTATTATATTGATCATTCACACACAAAATCTGACATACATGAAGTATTAATTTTGACAAGCATAAGAAGAACAGAGAAAAATAAAAATGGAAAGAGAAAAAGATGGTGATTTGACTCAGCTTCCATTGGTTTACATCATGTAGGAGATTCTTGGCATCCCAAAAATAAAAGCGAAATACAATCCAACAACGTGGATGCTAGAAGCAACCTCAATTGCCGCTGAAGTTCGATTGGGAATTGATTTTGCTGAGCACTACAAGTCCTTGCAGTTGTATCATTAAGTGAACTATAATCTCCTTTGTATTTGATTGAAGGATCGTAATAATGACAATTTCTTGGGTAAAATAATTTTTGAATCTCGGATGAGCAAAACCTGAATCAATGTGGTGGACATCAATGTGAATCATTTTTCAAACAAACACAGAGAAGGAAACTGGTTTTCTAATAAGAGCACTGCTAATCTAAAAAATGCTTGGGTGGAAAAGTGTTCACATGCAATTGATTGGTCACCTTTGGAATCAACCCAAGGAGAAAAGGCTCCTGGATGTGTGAATCATACTCTTCTTATGTTGATGAATTCAAGTGCATCTAAGAAACTTTTTTCTTACACATCCATGTGACTATCCTTTTCAGTTATTAGATGGAAGAACTTAGTACTTAATTGCAGCACTCTGATTGTATATTTTTATCTCACAGATGGATGAAAACAACCCTGCAATCAACTTAACCTCCATGTGATTGTATAAAATTTTGTTGCATTTGTGCTAATGTGCACCTTGTGATTATCTCCAGGAGAAATAAAGCACTTGTTAAGGAGCTAAGCACTCCTGCCCCAAGAGCCAAAGATATCTATTTCCCCACATAATACTCTGAGTCTATTTTCTGGCAGTTCAAATCATGCCTTTGGAAGCAATGGTTGACATATTGGAGAAGCCCTGACTATGACCTCGTCCGATACTTCTTCACCTTAGTTGCTGCCCTCATGCTTAGCATGATCTTTTGGCGGGTTGGCACAAAAAGGTAAGCATCACTTCCTCTATTTCAAGTGTTTCAACAAAAATTTCAGCCTCCCATGTGGCCATGTTTCTCCTATAGTGATCATTTCATGTGTGCAGTCCCATTAAATGATTAGGTACTTCATGAGAATCTTAAACAAATTTTTTTTTTTTGTTTACTCTAGTATTCATGACAAAACCATGAACTTTGCATTTATGGTGCAGGGAAAATGCAAATGATCTAACCATCATTATTGAAGCCATGTACGCATCCGTTCTGTTTGTTGGCATCAAGAACTGCTCGACTGTGCAACCAATTGTAGCCATCGAAAGGACAGTGTTTTACCGAGAAAGAGAAGGTGTCCAGGTGAAAATGTATTGGGAGACCTTCATGAAGGAAGGGAATTAGAAGCTGGGTAATGTCCTTTTGGAAGGGAATTGAGAAAGGAG
This sequence comes from Magnolia changhungtana, assembly GCA_030180095.1. Classification (NCBI taxonomy): domain Eukaryota; kingdom Viridiplantae; phylum Streptophyta; class Magnoliopsida; order Magnoliales; family Magnoliaceae; genus Magnolia; species Magnolia changhungtana. The sequence goes on along the minus strand of JASAUF010000583.1, from coordinate 317,166 downwards.
ATTTTAACATTCCATGTCTCATCCACTCCTGTCATGTCCACAACCTCAGAAATCCAGATTTAATATACCGTCATGAAGGTTGAAGAGTAATAAAAAACTGCAATGTAGCAATTTAAATGCATTTAACACTTGATTATGTTGTGCAGACAATGATGTTGAATGAAAAAATTCTGAGTCTTAATGCTCTCTAATCAATTATGAAGAATGCAGAGGAATATCTGTCGAGGCTCCCTCCAAAGACACCCTATGAGTTTGATGACAAGTACTGAAGACGCCTATTTTCCTTTTTTCCTTTCACCCCATGAGTCATTTTCCCAATCTAATGTTCTGGGGTTGCCCAATACCGGGGGCCAGGTATATTCCCTTTTAATGACTGCATCTACTCTTTAACCTCTAGAATGTCATTTTGCCTGAGTTGTTCTTTCTGCAGGTTGTTTATATTTTGGATCAAGTTCGTGCATTGGAGCATGAGATGCTTCTCAGAAAGCATCAAGGCCTTGATATCATGCCTGGAATTCTCATTGTAAGTTTCATGATGACAATTTGCATCTGGATTGGCCCCACGTTATCTAATATCGTGATTCGGCCTTATCATCGAACCCATAAGAAATCATTTCTTGCCCAAAGTTAGGGAATCACATATTTCATTTCCATTTCCTGTTTGTTTAGAGAGAACTGTGGACAACCATGGAAAAGCAAATGAATTCCCCTTGTGCGATAGATTCCTGTGTTTGAGAAACACACCATAAAAATCTTGTTAAAAAATCTAGATTCCATGGTTACGAGGGACAACTCTACTGATTGACCTTTGACCTTTAGATTTCCATTGAAATGATGGTGCAAAACAAACAGCCATAATGTAATGCTTTTCCTCCCCTGCTGATGTCATTTTCCACAGAGTCTTTCCATTTCCAGGTTTTGGTTTCACCCTGTCCAGAGAAGCCAGAAACATGAGATTTCTCTTCTAATTTCTAATTCTCATTTGTTTTTACCTTCCCCATGATGCCCTTTTTTTTTTGCTATGGAACACAAGTGACTGGACTACTACCTGATGCAGTCGGTACTACTTGCAATCAACATCTTGAGAAAGTACTTGGAACAGATCATGCAAGCATTCTGTGTGTTCCATTCAGAATGGAGAAGGGAATTCTCCAGACTTATATGGAGGTTAATCGTTAATTAGAAATCTTAGTTTTCTGTCTTTATAGATATCAAGCTTCTGCATTTAATCTTCTGCATTTGATATCTTTTACACGGTTCGGATCCGGTTCCAAAGGGATGAGAACTCAAGCTTCACATTAACATTTGATATGGCAGGCCCCAATCTGCATTTGACAAGAATGTTGAGGTTATATTCATGAATGCTTCTAATCAATCTTGCTAAAATTACAATACCAATTGAAAGTAGCAAGGAATCTAGCTAATCTCTAATCAATATGCAGTTTGCTTTTGTCTCCTGGTCTATTCATCATGCGAGTCCCATCCTAGGGGAAAATATCTGTGTACCTACATGTTTGTCATGGTCTAGTAACATAGCGTTATAACCTGAGTAGTTTTTTGCTAACACACATGGGCCTTTCCTACTGTCTAATATGCTTTTAAAGTTTTGCATTAACATGTGTCTCAACCATGAATGATGAATGCTCTCAGTCTAGTTGGTCTCTCTCTTTCGACACAGTAGTACAAAACTTCGACAGTTGCAACAGCTTCACTGACCATTATTTTGAGAGAAAAATGTGCATGTTGTCATATTACAAAACATGGCATAGTGTTTACTCTTATAATCATCTTATAATAGGGTTAGCGAATGAAATTTGTCAATTTACTTTCCCATAATGTGACTTTCTTTTTGTTCATGTTACAACGTTTACCTGATCCGAACCTATCATCAGGTAGGCTCTCTTGTCTCTACCTTGGATGGGCCATGTCCCAAAATCACAGTGATCTAGCAAATCCTAAATTTCATTGGAGTTTTGGGGAAGAAAGTGGATGGTTATCAAAAGTCAACTGAAGTTAATTTGACTTCCCATTTTCACCCTTCAAAATCCTTCAATCTAAGGATTACATTGTCTAGTTGGTGCAGGATATGGCATATGGCCCATCCCATGTGCTAGTTATGTGTATTCTTTTCCTGCATTACGGGCTTTATAATAAATTGTTGTTTCCTCTTTAAAAAAAGGCATTGGATTGAACCCTGGATCACTCACACACACCACACTGTCTGTCTGCTCATCTAACTAGCGGGAGATATCTAACACTACATTTTCTTTTTGGTTGGATGTTTCCTTTAGCCATTCTTTAGGCCTGATTTATTGCGCATGCTATTTTTTGAGTGTAGGTATCTTATTCCTGCTGACTTAACTGTGGGGCAATTTGTTTACGTGATTTGAAAGAGGAGGAATTTGACCCATGAGAAGGACATTTTCATCTTTGTGAAGAATATTTTGCCATGCACTGGTAAGGAATTTAAGACAGATTTCATTACTTCCATGATGCTCCATTTGGATGCACCGACTGTATTGAATTAGGAAACATTCACATAATGTTTGAATATTGGATAGACCATAAAATGATCTGGCAAAATGGATGGACGGAGTGGTATAAATCCATACATTATAGTGGGCTCCACAGAGCCCTTGCCTGGACCAAGTTTGTCTAGGCAGAGGTTGGATGCAATCCATTTCCACCTCCAGGGGCCGATCAGATGATACATGTCCCAAAATTCTCCAACATTGGAGGATTGTAGCTGTTCGACTTTTGGCCTCTTTATCATTGAATTTCCCAATGGCAACCAATTGCAGGAATGGCCCAGTGGATCATGGGTCTAAAATCAGATTACTAACTGTACAGACGAAATATATGATCCTAGACCTTAGGATATGGCTGAAACATTTGTAGGGGAAATGATACCTTGAACTAATGGAAAGGCCATTTGCAGGCCGAATGGAAGGGTTGGGATTGCTCCATAAGGGAGTATTCAGGGAATGGACGCGGAATGCATCCTACCCCAGCTGACAATGTACGGGCAGATCTGTGGGGACCACCGTGACCTATCTGTTATTCAAGTTGTACATCCCTTTTCTCATATCATTTTAAGGTATGAGATAAAAAATAGGCAGATCCAAACAGACATTAGCATGCTTCTTAGAGAATGTTGACATTATGGCTGGTAATGGGGCTGGCCAGAGCTAGGCAAAATTGATATTTTGAATAGGCCCAGCCTGTCGATTTCAAAATCCAACACTGAACCAACCCCAGGCCTGCCTATTGCCAAGCCTAGTTGATGTTTAGAGGAAAAGACTCAGTTTTCTCTTCTCTCTTATGAGTTGGGTGGTTTTGTTTGTTGTTTCACAAATTAGAAATAAAAGAATGCATCTATGATCCTCCTTTTTATCTATTGGATCTTATCTTAATTCAACTATTTTAATTATGATTTTCTCTATGTTAATTATTGCAAGGAGACATTTTATGATGTTTCCCTTTTTTTTTGTTAATCTTTACCACTGACTAGAGGACAAGACTACCTTTCTCATCTTCTTTCTGTTATACATATATATATGCATATTTATATTGTTTATTCTTTATGATTTGCAGCTTCGCCTCAATTTCTATGATGCATGGTCAAATTTAGCTAGTGCATATATGAGGAAAGGAAGACCTAATGAGGCAGCCTAGTGTTGTTGCCAGGCTCTTGCATTGAACCCTCGCTTGGTGAATCCTTGTTTTGTTTTATCATTTAGTTTCCTTCTTTTATTGTTTATGCATTGAAATTACTATTTGCATATCTTCCCCTTATTGGTAGGTTGATGCTCATAGCAACCTTGGTAATCTGATGAAGGCACAAGGATTAGTACAAGAAGTACGTCACAGTGGATTCGATACATTATTTTCATTAGATGTTCTTAAAGACTCGAAGTAGAATTCAAGAACCATGATCCATGACTGGACTGCACTGGGTTGTGCAGATGTTCTAGTAATTGGATGAATGAATGCTTGTAATTGAATGAATGAATGATTGTGCATGTGGTAATTGAATGAATGAATGATTATAATTTTTTTTAATTGTGAGAAATAGCTACAGATATTGACCGTAGCTGATAGTCTAACAACCGTAGCTATTCTTAAATTCAGCATATTGCTACGGATCCATCACAACTTTTAGCTACAAATACTATTTGTAGCTGTATGTACTTTTAGCTACTGAAATAGTTGCTACGGATTATATCCGTAGCTATTTTGATCTATGGCTATGGATTAAATCCGTAGCTATAGGTTTTAGACCTATTGTTACAGCACCTACAACTATGGTCGTGCTACGAACTAAAACCATAGTCATAGGTCTTTAGCTACGACTTTTCTCCGTAGCCTTTGCCCATTTTTCTAGTAGTGGGGATAACTGAATAACTGCCAATATCTACATATTTGTTGGTCGTGGTTAGTGGCTAAAATCATACCAAGTATTATGAACACGTCTATCCCAGTTGAAAGGTATAAATAGTTGTCAAATGCAAGGGAACAGGTACACAAAATCTCTCACCCAAAACCCTTCTATACTACTTAGACCCAGATTCCTAGCCTGACTTTGGCATCGGAGGATTCCCTGCTCTAGCTAGGGTCTCCTTTGTCCTTCCTTTGTACAGGTATCCAGAGGTCGGCAAACTCGGAGCTCGGTGCAGGTGAACTAGATTTCTACATCAACATGTTGGCGCTATCTGTGGGAATAGATACAAAAAGACTAAAGCTTTACCAGAAATGGCAAGAGGAAAGAAGAAAACACTCCCAATAGTGACCGCGGAGCCTGAACCGAGTGGGCAACGTCACTCGTCCTCACTACTACATACCGAGTAGGCTCCGATCAGACTGTCTCAACGGACCCATAGTTAGGGAGGTTAATACAAGGCCTTGCAGAACGAAGTGCAGATGCTGAAGGACGAGATTAATCGAATGAAGGAATGACAGGTACCTCTCAACCTAGAAGAGGTGGCCCCAGAGCTGAGGAGGAGCCACTGCTCGTGAGCTCTCATTCCAGAGCATCCCATAACCTATCTACTTAAGCTCCGGATCCTTCGCGACATGTAGAGCCGACTTATATATTTGCAACCTCAGCGCTAGCCCCAACTAACCTCTGACACGAGTTGGAGAGGTTGCAAATAAGAGAGAAACCGCTTCAGAGGAGAAGGGGCAAAATGCCTGAGGCCGAAGTTCCTCGAGAAACCATGGCAGAGAATCAGAACCTGTGGGAAGCTCAGCTTGATGAGCTCCGAAATCAAATCAAGACTTTGTAGCGGAACTAGTAGACTCTAGCTTTGGCTACAGTGGAAGCGATGATGGAAGAAACTGAACCCACCCTTCACCAATGAGGTCATGAGTGCAGAAATGCTTCTGAGGTTCAGGATGCCCCCCATCGCCCAGTATTCTGGGTCAGGCGACCCAACAAAGCACGTGGAGTCTTACCGTTTATGGATGCAGATTCAATCCACCTCGGACATAATGATGTGCCAAGCTTGCTTGATAATTGTTACTTGGGCCACGAGGAATTGGTATCGACAACTCATGCTGAGATCAATCAGTACCTTTAGCGAGCTCAACAAGTCGTTCTTGACTCAGTTTATCATTGGCAAGAAGAGTTGAAAGCCATCGACCCACTTGCTAACCCTCAATTAGAAGAGCGGAGAGTCATTGAAAGACTATATCTCCCACTTCAACGAGGAGGCCCTGTAGGTGGATGACTACTCGAACAAGATAGCATTGTCCGTAATGATCAGCGGGCTCAAGAAGGGCAGATTTCTATTCTCGATTGGGAAGAACCCGCCTTTAACTCTTAGTGAGCTTATCAACCGTGCACAGAAGTACACTAATGCTGAGGAGTTCTTCAGCTCGCACAAGAGCAACTAGACCTTCAATTCCTCGTCTAAGGGCAAGATATGGAGGGACGAAGCACATCAGCACACGGATAAGAAGAGGTCAGATAACAGGGCCTCTCGAGACAGGAGGCCGAGCCGGAAGCCTGAGAGGAAGTTTATCTCGTACACTCCTCTCAACACATCTCTGGAGAAAATCCTTCTAGACATCTGAGATCAGAAGCTACTACATTGGCCGAGTTACATGAAAACAGATGTCAGGCAGTGGGACAAATGTAAGTACTGCCGCTTCCATCGCGACCACAACCACAATACCAGTGACTACGTCGAAATGAAAGATGAAATCAAGGCCCTTATCCGCAAGGGTCATTTGTGTCAATATACGAAAGAAGAGAGGCAGACCCAGAAGGATGACCAACCACGCAAAGCCGAGGATGAGGCCACGGAGATCCGAACAATATATGGTGGTCCATTCGATGGTAGAGATTCGAATCGGGCTCATAAAGCCCACTCCAGGAGCACCAACCTTGAGCATTACGTCCACTTGGCCGAAAGGATGAGGAAAGAGCTCTGAGTAAGCCCTTATAGCCTTATGTTTATAGAAGACGACGCACGAGGCATCCAACATCCACATAATGATACCTTGGTGGTTACGATGATGATAGCCAATCGCAAGGTCTACTGTATCTTGGTCGGCACTGGAAGCATGGTCGATATACTTTACTCCGAGGTGTTCGATAAGATGGGGATAGACAAGTTGCGACTCTGACCCGTGAAGACTCCACTACATGGATTTGTCAGAGATAAGGTTATCTCCGAGGGCACTATTTCCCTCCTAGTTACAATGGGAGAAAGGAAGAATCAAGTGACTCTACTAGTGGACTTCTTGGTGGTGAATGTACCATCAGTGCATAATGTCATCTTGGGGCGGCCATCCCTTAATGCAATGAGGGCGGTCGTGTCACATATCATCTAATGATGGAGTTCCTTGGCAATGGAGGGGTCAGATATGTCCAAGGAGACTAGCGCGAGGGGTGCAGGTGCTACTTAGTAGCAGTGAGAAAGGGCTCGACAAAGCAGGCCCTCATGATTGGTGCACTCAAATTCATGGATGATGTCTTAATCAAGAATCCCTAATTTGTAGAGGATCTCGTAGCCATAGGTGCACTCAACCCTAGGGAAGACACCTCAACGGGGAGTTCTCCTATGGAGGACCTCTTAACTCTCTCACTCAATGACACCAATCCGACCAAGAAGGTTCAGCTCGGATCATCGTTGAATCCCGAGCAACGAGATCAGATGATGAGCTTTCTATGGCAACATAAAGATGTCTTCACATGATCCCATCAGGACATACCAGGCATCGACCCCAAAGTTATGGTCCACGGATTGAATGTGGATCCGGAGTACAAGCCAGTCAAGCAGAAGAGAAGAGCTTTCGAGCTAGAAAGATATGCAGCGATTGCTGAGGAGGTTACTAAGCTCCTCGATGTCGGTTTCATAGAAGAGGTCAACTACCTCGACTGGATCGCTAATGTTGTACTTGTCAAAAAATCCAACGAAAAGTGGCAAGTCTGTGTAAATTTCTCTGACTTCAATAAGGCTTGTCTTAAGGACAATTTTCCCCTCCTGAGGATCGACATACTGGTTGATAGTACAGTCGAGCACGAGAGTCTAACATTCATGGATGCGTACTCTGGTTATAATCAGATTGCAGTGCATCCCTCAGACAAGCAAAAGACGATGTTCATCACCGACAAAGGGCTCTATTGTTACCAGGTGATGTCGTTCAGGTTGAAGAATGCAGTGATAACCTACCAACGACTGGTTAACAATATGTTCACTCAGCAGATCGGTAAGACCATGGAGGTCTATGTCGATGACATGTTAGTGAAGACCGTTAAGTCAGCTGACCACACCTCGGACCTGGCTAAGGCTTTTTCTATCCTCCAAAAGTATTAGATGAGGCTGAACCTGACCAAGTGCATGTTCAGTGTGGGTTCGAGTAAGTTTCTCGGTTTCCAGGTTAGTCAGAGGAGAATCAAAGATAACCCAGAGAAGATAAGGGCTCTCCTGGACATGAGCTCACCCCTGAATCTGAAGGAGATACAATGTCTTAAAGAAAGAGTGGCCACGCTCAATCACTTTATCTCTCGAGTCACGAATAGATGCTTCCCATTCTTTCAACAGTTGAAGGGTAGTAAGAAGGTAGAATGGACTTCAGAGTGCGAACGAGCTTTCCAGCAACTGAAGCAGTATCTGGGATCACCCCCATTACTGTCTAAGCCAGATAAAGGAGAATGACTATTTCTTTATCTAGTCGTATCTCCCTCGGCTATCAACTTAGCACTCATCAGAGAGTCTGGAGGAAAGCAATACTAGGTGTATTATGTCAACAAAGCACTGATTCCGGCCGAAACAAGGTATCTAGACATGGAAAAGATTGCCCTAGCTTTGATAGTCTTAGCTCAATGATTGCATCCATACTTTCGGGTTCACTCCATAATCGTCCTCACAGACCAACCTCTCCAACAAGTACTGCATAAACTAGACGTGTCGGGACGGTTGATCAAATGGTCAATTAAGCTCGGTGAATTCGATATCGAATATCAACCGAGAATAGCTATCAAGGGTCAAGCCATGGCCAACTTCATGGTAGAGTTCACCACTCAGAATAGCAAAACAGATCTGCCAAGATCAGGTGCACTTGTAAGATCACCAGAAAATCCTATCACAGCTCCTACTTCCCAGTGTGTGAAGGAGGCTGAGGTTGAAGATAGATAGGTGTTGTTCGTAGATGGTTCAGCGAATTCGAAATGAGGAGGAGCCAGGATCATTCTAATTGCACACGACGCGACGACAATCCAGTATGTCATACGACTCGGATTCCAAGCCTCTAACAATGAAGTAGAGTACGAGGCCTTGTTATTTGGGCTTAGGTTAGCGGCCACCCTGGGAGTTCAAGTTCTGAGTGTTAAATGCGACTAGCAGCTCGTCGTGAATCATATCTCTTCAGAATATGAAGCAAAGGAAGCTAGGATGATATCTTACCTGAATGAAGCTCGGAGGTTAATGGAAAAATTCTAAGAGTGTGACATCAACCAAAATTTAAGGGCAGAGAACTCTTGGGTCGATGCACTTACAAAGCTTGCCTTGGCAATAGAAGGGAGGATCTTGAGGTTTTTTCCAGTGGAATTCCTGGATAAACTGAGTATCGATGGTCACGAGGTCATCCAACCCATATAGATGATTCCGAGTTGGATGGATCCGATAGTTGAGTTTCTTAGAGACGGAAAGATCCCCGAGGATAGGGCCGAGGCCCAATGCTTGAGAGTTAGATCGTCTCGGTACACTATCATTTGAGATACCTTATATAAGAAGGGGTTTTCTCGGCCCTATTTGAGGTGTCTGCAACTGGATGAAGCCGAGTATGTGATCAAAAAGATCCACGAAGGTATATGCGGGAATCATTCTGGGAGCCGAGCTCTGGCTAGAAAATCATCCGTCAAGGATACTTTTAACCGACTATCCAAGCTGACTCCAGAGACTTCACTCGGAGGTGCGAAAGATGTCAAAGGTTTGCAGCCATCCCTAGGTAGCCATCAGAAGAATTGACCCCTTTATGTGGGCCCTGGCCATTTGCCTAGTGGGGGATCGACATCATTGGTCCCCTACTCTAGGCAAGGGACAAATAAAATATGCAATCGTGGTGGTGGATTATTTTACAAAGTGGGTCGAGACCGAGCCGGTGGCCAAGATCACTAAGCAGAAGGTGACAGATTTCGTTTGGAAGAACATCATCTGCCGATTTAGTATTCCGCATACCATTGTCTCAGATAATGGGAAACAGTTTGATAACGACAGGTTTAGGGGCATGTGTCAAGGGCTCGGCATTAGAAACGCCTACTCGTCACCACGGCATCCTCAATCGAATGGACATGTAGAGGTGGTGAACAAAATATTTAAGACTAAGCTGGAAAAAGCTAAGGGCGCATAGGCCGATGAGCTACCGTTCGTGTTGTGGGCAGATAGAATGATAGTTCGGACTGCTACATGGGAGACGCCATTCTCTCTCTCATATGGAGTAGAGGCAGTCGTCCCGGTCGAGATAGGGCTTCCCACTGACCAAGTGCAATCATATCACGAGGGACAGAATACAGATCAAATGACAACGAGCCTCGACCTAGTTGAAGAACTGAGAGAAGTCGCCACAGTACGGATCGTAGCTCGACATCGGCAAGTCGCTCGTTTCTACAACTCCAGGACCAAGGCGAGATATTTCTAACTAGGAAATCTCTTCTTATGTCGTGGTTTCCAAAACACATCAAAGCTTAGAGTAGGATCCTTAGGGCCTAACTGGGAAGGTCCTTATTGAGTTATTAACTCAGCAAAGCCCGATTCTTATCAGCATGAGACTCTGGAAGGACGCGCTCTACCACCTCCGTAGAATGCCGAGCATCTGAAAATCTACTACTCTTAAAGGGAGCAATCTAAGGGTCGGCATGTTTCATCGAAAGTTTACTATTTTAATAAAAGTAATGTTCTACAAAAAAAGTTGTTCGGCTCTACACAATTTACAAGGACCCACACGAAGAAAAAGATCCTACGGGAAGGTTGGTCGTCGGATTGGATGGCCGACCCATTTCCTGAATAAGTTATGAGGAATCGTCTCTCATGTGCAGAGACGGAACTCTTCGGTGAGCAGACACTTATAGAAGAGGTCAGCTTGTCTCTTAACAAACATTCGACATATTAACAGTCATTATCATTCAATATCGACGTATAAAAGGGCATGTCATCAACCAAGGATTAATTACCCATAAAATCATTATCTAAAAACATCCAAAAATCATTATCCAAAAATATCCAAAAATCATCATCCAGAAAGAAAAAGGTTAAAAACTACTCGGCAGGAGGATTGGGGTCGATAGGCTGAGGAGAAGGGGGAGCCTCGGAGTCGGGAGGAGGAACCCCGGTGTCAGGAACTTGGCAAGGTTGACCTCCATCGCTGGCTCCTCGGCATCCTCAGTGGCAAGAGCATCAAGTATGATGTCTAGGTATAGCTCTTAGACATCGTCAACGCAAGCATTGTATCCACAGAAGTAGAACCTGTTAGCTTCGGCGGTCCTTTCTGTTGAGGATTTAAGTTCCTTAATGGCAGCAACAATCATTGAGGCAACTAAAGCCTCGAATTCAGTACGCTGGGCCACTTTTACCTCCTCGACCACGACCTTCAATTCTTCTGCAACATCGACTTTTGTCCGTTCTAACTCAGCCATCAGATGAGCATTGACCCCCTCAACCGAGTCGAGGTGAGCTTTGACCGCCGCAAGCTTAGACGAGATATCATTGCAACGAGCTTGGAGCTTGATAGTGTCCCCCTGATACAGCAACACTTTCAGCTTCTCCTCGGATGGCAAGCCCTGAAGTTCCTCCCGTTCCTCCCGAAGTGATCAACTTCGCTTCGGAGGGCCTCTATTTCCATGTCCTTTCTGGTTATTTCCCTCAATCTCTCTCGAGTTGACAGGAACATTGGCATGACCTAATTTGAGGCAAGAGTATGAGTCGAGATCAATTTAAAAGAAGAAGAGGGGAGAATCTTTGTATGAGAATTACCTTGTAGCAAACAGAAGCAATGTCATTGATGAAGGACTCATGCCGCTTAGTGAGAAGGTCGATAATTTCTTCTTTAGAGGCATGTTTCACTGCCCAGTTGACCAAACTGGACATATGATAGCCCAGAGAAAATCTCGATCTTCTCACCTCAGGAGCCTCCGGAAGAGGAGCAGACCCTACCGCCTCCCCGGTACCACTAGAGGTCGAGGCCTGAGCCTCATCCATTGTGGTGCCCCCATCCCCAAGAGGGGAGAGCATCGCGTCAGCAGCTCGAATGGCTTCCTTGCGCTCGGAAGATGATGGGATTGCGATGTAGGGCTACTAGGAGTCTGGTAGGGGGATTTCAGGGGCTTGAGCAATGGTAGCAGGTTGGAGGGTCCGAGCCTAAGCAATCCTGGACCCCAAATGCAGTTGTCATTCTAACTCCCATGACATCGGTTGCCATGACATTGGTTGAAGTTGCAGCAATAGAAATTGGAGCTGCAGCAACAGAAGCCTTGCCTCAGGTCTTCTGTCTCTTCCGAGGAGTTATCTTCACTCGGGGTTCAGGAAGCAACATGTCTTTAAGGGGCGCGGGCTTCCTCTTCTTGGATTCAGAAGCTTTCCTAGATCCGGAGACTTTGGCTATACCTATACAAGTAGCGGAAGGTTAGAAAATTTTTGAATTCAGGGGACTGTAGTACAATGAAGAGGTACTCACTTAGAGCAGAGGGGAGCAGGTTAAGTCTACAGAGTCTGTACTGATGCAGATTGTCCGGAGTGATCACGTAATGCCAAACACGCTGCTCTTCCATGCAATTCTTTTGAAGAGAAGATAGTTACCAGGCTCCCTTTGGGTATTCTACAAAATAAAAAAGGGGTAAAGTTCGGTCAGAAAGGGTTGGGTCAAAAAATCATGGAGGAGGTTAACACAACTCAAGGTCCGACCTGGGCGAGCGAATTGAGACGATACTCGGACTAGTTGATTCCTGAGTTTAGCCGCAGGCACTTCCCATTCGCCCAAGGCCCAAAACCACTTGTTCTTCCAATCTTTGTTGGAAGAAGGAAGTTTGAGGATGGGGCCTGAACCCTGGTTGGCTTGGGCAGCAAAGTAGTACCAATATGGCTCGTTGCGGTCATGCTTGGCTTGGTAGAGTGTTAGGAACTTGTTAGGCGTTAGTTCCTAGTTTCCAACTTGGTACCATATCATGTATGACGCCATCAATATTCTCCAGAAATTGGGAATGAGTTGGCCCGGGGCCAGTCTCAGACGTGCAGTCAGGGCACGGATGAAGGGATGTAGCAGAAGCTGCAGCCCGCATTGTAGAGCGCAAATGAAAATGGCGATGACACCCTCGGCGGGGTCCCCTAGGGTGTCGTGGGGGGAGAGCGGGCGAATTAGGACAGAGTAGGGGATTTGGAATTCTTCTCGAACCCAGTCTATCTGGGATTCAATGAGCACCAAGCCCCCGATGACGAGCTCTGTAGCTCAGCCACCTAAAGGACCTGAGGTAGCCCTCCCTTTCGGATCTCGGGGTATCCTTTTCATGCCCCTTGGACAAGCATAGGGCTTAGACCCTTTGCATCTGGTGGGCGGATAATAGAGAGGTACCGCCTCTAAGGGGACCTCAGAGGCCTCTTGCTTGGAGTCCAAGCTCTCTTGTCCGGACTCGTCGTTATAGGCATATCCTTCTCAGATTTCTTTCGAGCCGTTCGACATTATGAAGAGTTGGGAATGAAAAGAAGATCAAAAGAAGGTCGGGAGTAGGAAAGACTCACAAGAAATCGATTGATTAGGTTGCCAGAAATTGCCTACTCAGGTCGCCAGAAATCGCCCTCTCAGCTTGCCAGAAATCGCCTACTTAGGTCGCCAGAAATCGCCTACTCAGGTCGTCGAAAATCGCCTACTGAAGTAAACCTCAATAACAAATGCCTTAGGAGAAAATAAGAAATGATGATTCCCTTGGAGAAGGGTACGAGGGCTTATATAGCCTGGAGATACCTCTACATTTATGGCTAATCGATACAACTGCAGCTAAATCATCATGAGCTGACCCTGCAAGACACGTAGCGGTGGATGTCACGCCCCAAACTCAAAAACCGGTCTCACAAAATTTTCGATCACCGAATTCGGAGCCGACAGCCTCTATAGTACCCCATTCTTTGCTCCCACCACTCATATGCCAGATTCCAATCCTTAGATCCTACAAGGAGGATTTTCAACATGAATATGTCTCAAAGAAGCATAACCACAAGTATACCTAAATCATAAGAACAACATCATCACCACATATCCACTAATATAAACATTTGAATACAATGCTGAAAGGAAAATACATATATCAAAATTAAAGCTCCAAAAGATAGCTGTATGCTCCAGGCTCATCGCTGTTACAACCTAACACCACCTGCACACATCTATCATGCATAAGCTTACAGAAAGCTTAGAGGGTAGTGAAAGTGTATGCACAAGGTAAGTGCCAAGTAAGCAGTATCAGAGCAATCGGAGTAAGGGGAAATATACTGGCAAGATCATGAATCATATGATATCAGAGTAAGCGGAAATATACTGGTAAGTCCATGAGTGCTATCAGCCATACCAAGGCTATGCTATGCAAGGTATGAATGCTAACTGTCATATCAAGGCTATGCAATGCAAAACATAATAAGACAATAACAAATGTTGAGGATGCAATGAAATATGTAAATCCTGACGAGCCACGAATACCATCAACCTCATCTAGGCCATACATCAATCCTGTGCATATCGCGCGATCATGTGGGGATAACTCCGTCTCACAAGGATCCCATAAACATCTTAACCCAATGGTATCTGCTTTAATCAATCATCCATCACAACATGCATACGAATGATGGGGGTCCATAGAAGGACGGCGGATCTAGTCAAAATATCAAGATAAGCTCACTAATTTAAAACGTGCCATGATAGTTAAGGAAAGAATCCAACTTATAGCCACCGCAACATCGGATGATGCAACCGATATGGGACAAAGTTCTGACTTCACTGTATGCACAGTAGCCTGCCAATCACTGGTAGCTCACTCAGGCTCCTCATGCCCCGCCTACATCAGTGTCCGCCCACGTGCGCCCGCCCACATGTGACCAGAGTGATGGAGCGTCACAATATCCCCCACCCAGGGCAGATCTGAGTCTAAGTATAATAAGCGGGCTTCCTTACCCTCTCTATCGCGCAATAAACTAGAGTTTCCTATGGGCCCAATATATACATAAGGTGGCTCCAAGGTGTAGGGATCATGATGTTATGCTGTCACATACTCATAATCGGTATTGATAACCGGCACTGATAATTGGCCTCGACAAATCGGAATCAGTCGAACAAGGCCTAAGGGGTCACAATGTGGATATTAAACCATCATTGCCCAACAATATGGCCATTTAACTAACATTGCTCCCAAGGAGTGGCCCATACAAAGGATTCATACACAACTTAATAGGCCATACATACATCGCAGTGGGCCTCAACCATGGGCCTTGAATACATCATAATGGGCCACAACCCACGGGCCCTAACACATCTCAATGGGCATCAACCCATGGGCCCCAAATACATCACAATGAGCCTCAACCCACGGGCCCTAATACATTACAATGGGCCTCAACCCATGGTCCCTAAATACATTACATCGGGCCTCATCAAATAGGCCCCAAATACATCAAATGGGTCGTATCAACGAGCCTAATCAAATGGGCCCACCCTCATGTATTTTAGAGATCTGACCTATTCATAAGTTAACATGGAGATAGATGAAGTGAAAGCAAAAACATCAGCTTGATCGGAACTACCTTGGCCCTTAAGAAGTTTTTGAACGGTGAATATCACTATCCCCATTAGTGCAAGGGTGGGGTCCGCTTGAACTATGGATCTAACTCATTCTTTAGCTCATGCCATAAAATAAGCTTTGAAAATGGTTGGACGGTTTAGATACAACACATGCATCATGGTGGTTCCATAGATGGATAGCGAGGGTGAAACAGGTGGGGCCCACATAACTTGGTGACGTCACGTACACCATCTATATAGCTGGTGTGTGGCACTCCATCGAACTTGCTTCATAAGGTGGGTCCACACGTGTGGCCCACTATAACATTTATTTTTCATTCAACGTTGATAAGGTCACACAGACCTGGATGAAGAGGAAAAACAAATTTCCTAACGATCCAACAATTGTGTGACAACCCAAAAGGGTTCCAATGGTAGACGTTTAATCAACGTTGTTTCCTGTGACGTGGGCCACCTGAATCTTTATATGGCTGATTTTAAGGGAGGGCCCACTGTTTGAAAAGGGGCCCACCTACTACATGGTGTGGATGTTCAACACATGTCACAGTGGGGCCCACGGTTGGGACCCTGCCTGTCCATCCACAAATTGGAGCGCAGACGAGACGTCACATGGCTAGCTAACGCGTCCTCGGGTTCAAATAGTAGTGTCCGCTACCTCTTGCATATATATATATATATATATATATATATATATATAATAGTATTTTTGGGGTTTTTCGTAGGTGGGGCCCGCATCAGGGGAATCCGACCCATCCATTAGTTTTCTACGGCTCATGACAGGTTAAATGTGCATAATATTCGAGGTATTTTGGTGTATAAAAATATTAGGGTAGATTTCAATGGTAGAAAAATATTGTTTCTATACTATGGCCCACCAAATAGTCAGATTAGCTTCATTTTTCGGTTCAACGCCTAAAATGAGTTGGGAAATAGGATGTACGGCGTGGATTAAATTCATACATCAAGGTGGGGCCTACACGAGTGGCCCACCTAAAAACCATTTTTTTTCCTGTTGTCGTTAGTATACCCCACTGTCTATTCATGCTTCATGGTGTGGCCCTGTCTAGCGTCCTTGGACGCTGGACGGTTTGAAAAGAACACATATGCAAGGTGGGCCCCACCTGCAGACGTGCTGCCCAGGTGGGCCACCTAGTGGCTGAATGGATAGTACACACATCAAGGTGGGGTCCATCCGGGTGGGCCACACAACTACATCATCACATAAAAAGAAAAAGAGAGAGATAGAGATAGAGAGAGACACATGTGATGGAGGGACCCCGGTACTGTAGGCCCTCCCTTCCATGATCTACAACATACATCAAGTGGGTCCCATTACATGTGGGCCCACCGATCAAAATCAACGGTGGAGATCCTTTCTCCACCAAAATGCAATGGTCTAGATGACCCTATTCATGCAAGGAAAATAAACATCATGATGGGGTCCATAAAGAATCGCCCCATCATGGAATGATCGTGAGGATCAAGGTGGGCCGTCGGCCACATATAGGGTCCAAAATGAGATCCATACCATCAATCGGTAGGCCTCACTTGGCCCATCATAAAAATATAAAAATCTAGCCTATAAAGCACTTACCATTCGATCTTCTTGGTCCGATGGAATGCCAATCTCCTTGTACTTCACTTTGATGGAGAGAATGAGAAATAAAGGGTGAGGATGACAGATCTTGGGGTGAAAAGTAGGCCACACAACAATCTTTTCTCTCTTAGAATAGCTTGGACATCCACCACATTTGCTAGCTTGAAATTGTGAAGAGAGAGAGAGAGAGAGAGAGAGAGAGAGAGAGAGGGGGGGGGGGTGGTTGTAAGAAAGGTGATGTGTGTGAGTGATGGATGTGAGGTGATGGTGTACTTGACATGTATGGGTGTGAAAGAGAGGGTGAGAGAGAGTTGACTTTGGGGTTGCTTATACTTGACATGAGGTGATTGATTGATTGATGGGACATGATGTAGAGATTCTCTTGGAATTGCCAACGTGCAATGTTGTCCTCGAACTGAATGTGGGTCCACATCTCCCTGCCAGGGTATCGGACCAGTATGCAAGACGCGGCGTTGGAACAGCGGCAATGGTACGATCGCAATGATACAAGTCTCAGATTGAGTTGACTCAAATCTATAGGGTACGACTTAGGGTCAATCGCAAATATCGATTATCGGTCGTAAGTTGCTGAATTTGACGGAAAGGATCGCAGAAGTCGATGGAATAGTACAGACTAGGATACGGGCCTTACAACTCTCCCCAACTAATTAAAATTTCATCCTCGAAATTTACACTACAACACAAGCAATACAAAGCTCACCAAGGGAGGGAAATCTTATCCGAACACAACATGGCAACATAATCAAACACCTAAAAATGGGGACAATGCCTGCAAATCTCAGCCTTCTGCTCCCAAAATGCCTCATTAACACTACGATGATCTAACTGGACCTCGGATCCTGGTAAAAAATGATCAAAACTAAAATACTATGCAACCTCATAATCTCAAGGGTAGGGAGCTATATCAGAAAATCTCTAAGTTATTCGAACTCGGGGATCTAACCATTCTAAGTTCTCAACAATCATAGAGTGAAGGATAAATATCAGTGGATATGTGATGTTATCTTCAGGTATTCCTAAGTTATGCTCTGATACTAATTTCTGTCACATCGCAAACTCGAAAACCGGGTTGATAAAATTTTCGATCGCTGAATTCGATGCCGACATTCTCCGTAGTACCCCATTCTCTGCTCCCAGCACTCATACGCTAGATTCCGATCTTGGGATCCTACAAGGAGGATTTTTAAACCGCAAATATATCTAAATCATAAGAACAACATCATCACCACATATCCACTAATAGAAACATTTGAATACATGCTGAAAGGGAAATACATATATTAAAATTAAAGCTTCGGAAGATAACTGCATGCTCCAAGCTCAACGCTGCTACAACTTAACACCACCTGCACGCATCTATCGTGCATAAGCTTACAGAAAGCTTAAAGGGTAGTGAAAGTGTGTGCACAAGGTAAGTGCCAAGTAAGCAATATCAGAGTAATCGGAGTAAGCAGAAATATACTGGCAAGATCATGAATCATACGATATCAGAGTAAGCAAAAATATACTGGTAAGTCCATGAGTGCTATCAGCCGTACCAAGGCTATGCGATGCAAGGCATGAATGCTAACTGTCATATCAAGGCTATGCAATGCAAAACATAATAAGACAATAACAGATGTCGAGGATGCAATGCAATATGTAAATCCTGACGAGCCACGAATACCATCAACCTCATCTAGGCCATACATCAATCCTGTGCATATCGCGCGATCATGTGGGGATAACTCTGTCTCACAAGGAGTCCCATAAACATCTTAACCCAATGGCATCTGCTTTAATCAATCATCCATCACAACATGCATACGAATGATGGGGGTCCACAGAAGGACGGCGGATCTGGTCAAAATATTAAGATAAGCTCACTGATGTAAAACGCGCCACGATAGTTAAGGAAAGAATCCAACTTATAGCTAGCACAACATCAAACGATGCAACCGATGTGGGACAAAGTTCTGCCTTCACTGTGTGCACAATAGCCTACCAGCACAGTAGCCTACCAATCACTGGTAGCTCGCCCAGGCTCCTCAGGCTCCACCAACATCAGTGTCCGCCCACATGCACCTGCCGACATGTGATCATAGTGATGGAGGGTCACAATATCCCCCATCGAGGGCAAATCCGAGTCTAAGTGTAATAAATGGGCTTCCTTACCCTCTCTATTGCACAATAAACTGAACTTTCCTATGGGACTAATTATACACAAGGTGACTCCAAGGTGTAGGTATCATGATGCTATGCTGTCACATACTCATAATCGGTATTGATAACTGGCACTGATAATCGACCTCGACAAATCGAAATCGGTCGAACAAGGCCTAAGGGATGGTCACAATGTGGACATTAAACCATCATTGCCCAACAATGTGGCCATTTAACCAACATTGCTCCCAAGGAGTGGCCCATACAAGGGATTCATACACAACTTAATGGGCCACACATACATCGCACTGGGCCTCAACCATGGGCCTTGAATACATCACAATGGGCCTTAACCCACATGCCCTAATACATCACAATGGGCCTCAACCCACAGGCCCTAATACATCACAATGGGCCTCAACCCATGGGCCCCAAATACATCACAATGGGCCTCAACCCACCGGCCCTAATACATTACAATGGGCCTCAACCCATGGGCTCTAAATACATTACATTGGGCCTCATCAAATGGGCCCCAAATACATCAAATGGGTCGTATCAACAGGCCAAATCAAATGGGCTGATTCAAATGGGCCAAATCAAATGGGCTTCATGTATATCAATCAGGCCCACCTTCATGTATTTTTGAGATCCGACCTATTCAAAAGTTAACATGGAGATAGATGAAGTGAAAATAAAAACATCAACTTGATCAGAACTACCGTGGCCCTTAAGAAGTTTTTTGAACGCTGAATGTCACTATCCCCATTAGTGTAAGGGTGGGGTCCGCTTGAACTATGGATCTGACTCATTCTTTAGCTCATGCCATAAAATGAGCTTTTAAAATGGTTGGATGGTTTGGATGCAACACATGCATCATGGTGGTTCCATAGATGGACAGCAAGGGTGAAATAGGTGGGGCCCACATAACTTGGTGATGTCACGTACACCATCTATATAGCTGGTGTGTGGCACTCCAGCGAACCTGCTTCATAAGGTGGGTCCACACACGTGGCCCACCATAACATTTATTTTCCATCCAACGTCGATAAGGTCACACAGACCTGGATGAAGAGGAAAAATAAATTTCCTAATGATCCAAAAATTCTATGACAACCCAAAAGGGTTCCAATGGTAGACATTTAATCAACATTGTTTCCTGTGATGTGGGCCACCTGAGTCTGTATATGGCTGATTTTAAGGGAGGGCCCATCGTTTGAAAAGGGGCCCACCTACTACACGATGTGGATGTTCAACACACGTCACAGTGGAGCCCACGGTTGGGACCCTGCCCATCCGTCCACAACTGGGAGCGCAGTAGGACACTGTTGCGTGTCCTCTGGCATCAGCGGCAGCGCCTGCTACCTCTTGCATATATTTTTTTTGAAAAAAATAGTATTTTCGGGGTTTTTCATAGGTGGGGCCCGCATTAGGGGAATTTGACCCAGCCATTAGCTTCTACGGCTCATGACAGGCTAAATGAGCACAATATTCGAGGTATTTTGGTGCATAGAAACATTAGGGTGGATTTCAACGGTAGAAAATACTGTTTTCTATACTATGGCCCACTAGATAGTCGGATCAGCTTCATTTTTCGGTTCAACACCTGAAGTGAGTTGGGAAATAGGATGGACGGCGTGGATTGAATTCATACAATAAGGTGGGGCATACACGAGTGGCCCACCCAAAAACCATTTTTTTCTTATTACCGTCAGTACACCCCACTGTCTATTCACGCTTCACGGTGTGGCCCTGTCCAGCGTCCCTAGATGCTGGACGGTTTGAATATAACACATATGCAAGATGGGCCCCACCCGATGATGTGCTACCTAGGTGGGCCACCTAATGGCTGGATGGTGTGAATAGTACACACATCAAGGTGGGGTCCATCTAGGTGGGCCGCACAACTACATCATCACATAAAAAGAAAAAGAGAGAGAGATAGAGATAGAGAGAGATACACATGTGATGGAGGGACCCCAGTCCTATGGCCCTCACTTCCATGATCTACAACATACATTGTCACGTCCCAAATCCAGAAATCGGATTCACAAGAATCCCGATTGCCGAATCTGGTGCCGACAGCGTCCGTAGTACCCCATTCTCGGTTCCTAGCGTCCATACGCCAGATTCCGATCTTGGTATCCTACAAGGAGGATTTTTTTATCACTGTATATTTAACTCGTAATAAGCATAACCACAAGTTTACCCAAATCACAAAGGCAACATCATCATCACATATCCACTAATATAAACATTTGAATACAATGCTGAAAAGGAAATACATATGCCAAAATCAAAGCTCCAGAAGACCACTGCACGCTCCAAGTTCAACACTGCTGCAACCTAACATCACCTACACGCATCTATCGTGCATAAGCTTATAGAAAGCTTAGAGGGTGGTGTAAGTGTATGCACAAGGTAAGTGTCAAGTATTCAACACAATGTTATAATCATACAATACCGAAATTACTGGTAATCCATAAATCGTACATTATCGGAAGAAGCAGAAATACTGACAAGAGCAGGAGTTATCAGAGTAAACAGAAATATTAACAAGATCATAAATCATACGATAACAGTGTAAGCGTAAGTATGGACAAGTCCATAAGTCAATCAATATCATAATACGCAATATATAACAGCTATGCGATAAGGAGTCATAAAGAGCCAAATATCAGATGCTGAATATGCAATGCAATATACAAATGCTGTTAAATCTGTCTAGGCCATATAAGTACAGAAACATAATAACCCAAAATATTATATGCCTGCGGATGTAATGCAATATACGATGCGAATGAAATGAGCATGCTGGATTGTGAAGTCGGGATGATAGTACGTAGTATCGCAGGCTACGGTGTCCACCACAAGAGACTTCTATCCAAACCAGTCCCATACCTAAATTTGGATAGTCAGGCTCAACGTGGTAAACTCCTGATCTCAGGTTAGTTGCGCGCCCCAACCGAAATCCTGGCCATGCGAAGGTACACAACAATTAGTTGCGCACCACCAGCCCAAGTGGATAGTGAATGAAATGAATGCATGAGTATGCAAATCCTGCTCAATAAGTCCACATATCAGTACAGTTCATCTCTAGGATCATCACCGGGGTTTAGTACACTACAAATGGCACTGCCGCTCTCCCAGCCGCACAGTCCAAGTGAGCGTAAGAAACTTCACTATCCGCCTGGCCAATAGTTTGCCAATACCTATTTAGCACGTTGATAGCGGACCCATTCCTCGAACTGGTTAGACTCAGCCTAGCAATGCCCCCTACGCTCGGACGGATAAGGCTACACCCCCTCCCAACCGACCATCGCACAGTGAGAGACGCGGCCTCCTGGTATTCGACACTCGGGCGCTCATGTGTATCCACTCGGTCCCGACGTTGGGGCGTCCTCTGGTACCAAGAGGGTTTCAGAGATTTTCACCTAGGGCCATCCATGCCAGCCTGATGCTAGAACAGATTTCCGGTGTCCCGTCCGGCCATCCACGAAATGCCTGTGGAGGCTACAGCCCTGATGTCGCTATGGCGTACAGTAAACATAATGCAAGATGCATGAGTCAAAAAAATCCAGTCATGCATCAATCCTGTGCATGCCATGCTCTCATATGGGGCAACTCCGCCTATAAGGGAGCCCTATGAACAACCTGCCCTATGACATATGCAATGGTCAATCACATCTCATAACAAACATGCAGATGATGCGTATGGGTATGTATTATGATGCTACACTGTCACATACTCATAATCGGTATCAATAACCGGCATCAACAATCGGCCTCGACAATGTGGACATTTAACCAACATTACCCCCCCTAAGGAATGGTTCACATAGAACCAAACATATAATTGGCCCATGGCCTCACTCAAGAGTTTAATATACGTCACGATGGGCCCCTCACATGGGCCTAACATACATCACAATGGGCTCCATCGCCTGGCCCTCAAAAGCATCACAATGGGCCTCATCACATAGGCCTCATATACATCACATTAGGTCTCGACAATCGGAATCGACAATCAGTCACGATAATTGGCTTCGATCGATAATCGGTCAATCGACCACGACAATCATAATCGGCCTATACAATCAGCCTCAATAATCAGAATCGACTTCGATATACGGCCTCGACAATCGGAATCGATCGATAATTTGAATCGGTAAATCGGTCCCGTCAATCGGAATCGGTAATCGGTCACGTCAATCGGAATCGGTAATCGATCACGACAATCGGAATCAGTAATCAGTCACGACAATCGGAATCGATCGATAATTAGAATATGCAATCGGTCACCGATCGGAGTCGGTAATCGGTCACGACAAATGGAATCGGTCGGTAATTAGAATCGGCAATCGGTCACGATAATCGGAATCGACACTCGGAATTGGCCTCGACAAATCGGAATCAGCTTCGATACTCGGCCTCGACAAATCGGTACCGACGATCAGCATTGATAATCGGCACCGACAACCAGCATATATAAATAAGGCGGGGTCCATAGATGGACAACCAATCAACCATAATGTAAAGATCGGCTTTCAGCTGTGGTTATATCAAATCTCATAGTACAGAGCCATCTGTGGCAAATGGGGCCCACTTATTTGGGTTGACCCACAAAGAAAATGGGCCTAACAAGGCGTTAGGGAAGGTCACCATGAGGACATCTAACCGTCATTGCCCATCAATGTGGACATTTAACCAACACCGCACCAGGCAGTGACCCACATAGAGCCAAACGTATAATGGGCCCACAACCTCACACAGAGACCTAATATACAACACAATGGGTCTTACTCTAGGGCCATATGTACACAACAGGTGGGCCTTGCACCTGGGCTCAAATATACCATATGAGCATCATCGCACTGGCCTCAATACTAGGTGTTATATATCGAGTGGGCCTCATTACATGGGCTTAACAATACAAATGGGCAGGCCCCGCCCATGGGCTAAAATACATCATGATGGGTCGCACCAATGGGCTTAATGTATATTAAATCGGGCCTAGAATACAACTCAATGGGCCATGCCGAAAAGGGCCACAAATACGTAACGGGCGGGCCCTACACATGAGCCTAATACACGTAACAGGTGGGCTCTGCAAATGGGCCTCATCATATCAAGCTGGTGGGCCCCATCATATGGGCCTTATATACATCACATCGGGCCTCTCCTCCTGGGCCCATAATTCCATCATAATGGGCCCTATCCCGTGGGTATCAAATACATCACAATGGACCTCTCCATGTAGACCTAACATATATCACGCTGAGCCGCATGGCAGGTGGGCCCCGCACAACCAACAGGTGGGCCTACACCTCCCAAATGGGGTTTCAATGGTAGACATTCAATCCCTCACTGGATTGCAGTGTGATCCACTTAATCGACAGCACGGATATAGAAGAAATACATCAGGGGTGGGTCCTATTAGTAAAACAGGTGGACCGCTGGATTCCCAGCATATTCATCAAAGGTCGGCCTGTAAGGCACTGTCCAGAATGGACGATACATATATTAAGGTGGGGTCCACGAGTTTGGACAGCATAGATAAAACACATGTCAACGTGGGCCTCGCTGAAACACATGCATTTAGGGTGGGTCACACAGTTCTGGACGGTCTGACCGTCCAGACTATGGGCGGTATGGATACAACATATACATCATGGGTGGGTCCACACACGTGGCCCACTAGAGATTTAGATCTACCTCATTCCCTGGCCCATGGCCAGGGGGATTAGATGGACGGCATGTACAAAACACCTACATTAAGTGGGGCCTACAGCCCGCTGACGTACAGAGGGAGAGAGAGATGAAGAGAGAGATACAGAGAGAGATGAAGAGAGAGAGTGACGAAGAGAGAGAGATAGGGAGAGTGCAGCACGTGGCTGCACCTCATCCATATCTTTTTTTTTTCCTTTCATTGCTTTTTCTTTTCTTTCTCTTTTCTTTATTTCTTCCTCCTGACAGAACAGAGGTGGGTCCCACGTAGGGCCCACCATATACATATATATGGGGGAAGACGTACAGCGCTCGGGCTGACGTTAAGCTCCCATGAGGTCGATCGGTGTGGACCCCATCGTTGATGTTTGCCACCATCTAACCCATCAGTCAGATGCACCATTGCAACATAGCCTAGGTCTCAAAAATCAAATCAGGCCGTGACTTGCATGGTCCACGCCAGGTATAATAGTTAAGAGGGCTACCCTCCATTTAAAATACTCATAATCGTTTATTAGGCCCACCGAGATGGGGTTCACAAATCCAGCCCACCCATTGTGGGTGTCCCACTTGAATGATGGGTCAGACCAAGTTTCAGCCACATCCAAATTTCAGGTAGACCCCACCAAGTGATTTTATATATTTTAGGCATGTCTTCACATGATTTTAGATGGTATGGCCCACCTGAGTTCCGTATACGGCTGATTTTTGGAATATCTCCATTCCTAAGGGGGAGCCATTAAATGCATGGTGTGGATGCTCTATATACACCATGATATGGACTGAGGTGGGGCCCACTCTCCTCGCCCGTTGCCAGCACCAGGACGCTACTCGCTGCAGCGTCCTCTAGACGCTAGCAGCAGCAGCGTCAGCAACATATTTATTTATTTTTTATTTTATTTTTTATTTTATTTTTTGAAGTTTTGCATAGGTGGGACCCCTATCAAGATGATCCAGCCCGTCGGCTGAGTTCTATGCCTCGTGACGCATCCAACAAGTCCAATATTCAAATCTTTCTATGCACAGAAACATCACAGTGGGCCCTACCAAAATTTTAACGACATATGCATTGTTTCTTATGATATGGCCCACCAAAGATTTGAAATGGATACATTTCTCGGTTCAACGCCTAAAATGGTTTGAAAAATAAGATGGACGGCCTGGATTAGCTTCATGCATTAAGGTGAGGCCTGTGGAAGTGGCCCACCCAAAACATTTTCCCTTTTTTTTATATATATTTGGCAGCTCGTTAGTACCCTCATGTCAGTACACGCACTCCATATTAGCCATGCCTTGTCCAGCGTCCAGGGACGCTGGACGGCATGGATATAACACAGCCTCGTGGTGGGTCCCACACGGATGTGGCCGCCGACATTTCATCAAGGTGGTCCCACATTAACGTGGCCCACCTGATTTGAATCAATCTGATATTCATGTTTTCCATCACCAAGGGTAGGGCCCACATGGCTTAAACGGTTGGATAAGACACATCGAGGTGGGGTACATCCAGGTGGGCCACATGGCCATATCATCATGCCAAAATATTGAAAGAGAGAGGGAGAGAGAGAAGCACCCACCTTTGATCTTCTTGGATTTCTTCTTCCATCAACGCATTTTAGAGCTCCGAGTGATGCATTTCGACGGTGGAGATGGTCTTTGGATGGTGAGATTGAGTGGTAGGGAGGTGGGCCACACATGACTTCTCTCATGGAGAGCTTGGACGGATGGGTTGCTTGAAAAAAATGAGAGAGAGATGTGAGAGAGAGGTGTAAGAGAGAGAGGGATGGGTGAGTGATGGGGTGTGATGGGTGAGTGAGTGATGGATGTGTACTTGTGTAAGAGAGTGTTGACTTTGGGGTTGCTTGGGGATGGAGTTGTACTTGACATGTGAGGTGATGTGTACTTGATTGATGGGATTAATATGATTGATGTGATGTTTTTCTTGGATTTTGCAACGCGCGGTGTTTTTTCCTTGAACTAAAATCGGGCTCACATCTCCTGGCTTGGGTATCGCATCGGTGTGCGAGACACGGCATCGGAATCGCGGCGACGGCGCGGTCGCACTGGTACAAGTAATGGGTCGAGCCGATTCAAATCTACAGGATACAACTAAGGGTCACGCGCAAACGCCAATTATCGGTCACAGTTTGCCGGAATTCGACAAGAATGATCGTGGGAGTCGACGGAACAGTACGGTCTAGGTCACGGGTCTTACATACATCGAGTGGGTCCCATTACATGTGAGCCCACCAATCAAAATCAATGGTGGAGATCCTTTCTCCACTAAAATGCAATGGTCTAAATGACCCTATTCATGCAAGAAAAATAAACATCATCGGCCACATTTAGGGTCCAAAATGAGATCCATACCATCAATCGGTAGGCCTCACTTGGCCAATCATAAAAACATGAAAATCTAGCCTATAAAGCACCCACCGTTCGATCTTCTTGGTCCGATGGAACGCCGATCTCCTTGTACTTCACTTTGATAAAGAGGATGAGAAATGAAGGGCTAGGATGATAAATCTTGGGGTGAAAAGTGGGCCACACAACACTCTTTACTCTCTTGGAATAGCTTGGACATCCACCACATTTGCTAGCTTGGAATTGTGAAGAGAAAGAGAGAGGGAGAGGGTGGTTGTAAGAGAGGTGATGTGTGTGAGTAATGGATGTGAGGTGATGTTGTACTTGACATGTATGGGTGTGAAAGAGAGAGGGTGAGAGAGAGTTGACTTTGTGGTTGCTTATACTTGACATGAGGTGATTGATTGATGGGACATGATGTAGAGATTCTCTTGAGATTGCAAACACGTGGTGTTTTTCTCGAATTGAATGTGGGTCCACATCTCCTTGCCTAGGTATCGAACCAGTATGCAAGACGCGGTGTTGGAACCGCGGCGACGGTGCGGTTACAATGATATAAGTCTCAGATTAAGCTGACTCAAATCTACGGGGTACGACTTAGAGTCAAGTACAAACGTCGATTATTGATCGTAGGTTATCAGAATTTGACGGGAAGGATCATGGAAGTTGACGGAACAGTACAGACTAGGATACGGGCCTTACAGTGGATCATTAACCGAGCACTGTCGAGCCATGTGCTGCAAGCATTGGGCAGTTGGAGCGATGTCATTTTATCCTCCTTTGTCCACGTGGAGGTCTCATAATCAATCCGATGATTTAAAATCGTGACCGTTGCCACACGTTCACCCCGTATAGGTTTACAGACGAAGAGCTCGATGATACGCCTTCTCCACAACAGAGTCATAATTACAGCCGTACGCATTAAATGACCCGACGGTTCATAGCTCGAGGGGTTGTACAAGATTTTCCCCATGTATTTACTCTCTGAGTCTGTGCCTGAACTCGAAGAGTAGGGAGCTTTTGTTATGGGAAAATCCAAAGTGCTCCGAGACCTAAAGAGTCCTCTAAGTAGTGAGGTGTTGAGAGACATCCGAGTAGCATGATCAAGAGATGCCTCTGAGTGGTGAGGCTTGGAGTGTCTTCCAAGCATTGAGGCATGAGGTAGACTTCTCAGAAACGAGACTTAATGAGGTCTTGTTCAGCTTAATATCAACTCTGAGATACAACACCATAATCATCTCATACTTGAACGGAAGAGTGGAGTGACAGATACGGTGTCCCAGTATCACATGATCAACGGGATAACTACATAACTGCCAATATCTACACATTCATCGATCATTATTAGTGGCTAAAATTGCATCGAGTATTGTGAACACGTTTATCCTAGTTGAAAGGTATAAATAGTTGTCAAATACAAGGGAACAGGTACACAAAATCTCTCACCCAAAACCCTACTACACTACTTAGACCCAGATTCCTAGTCTGACTTTAGCATCGGAGGATCCCCTACTCTGACCAGGCCTCCTTTGTCCTTCCTTTGTGCAGGTATCGAGAGGTCAGAGTCCGAGCTCGGAGCTCAGTGCGGGTGAACCAGATTTCTGCATCAACAACCTTCATCATTTCTTTCAATGTTTTATTTTTACATTCAGCTATTCCATTTTGTTCTAATGCGGAGGGAGCAGTAATTTCATGACCTATCTCATTCTTTTAACAAAACTTTTAAAATTGGGAAGATTCATACATCATCTATCTGTTTTAAGTCTTTTAATTTTCTTATTAAGTTGGTTTTTAACTTCGGTTCTCTACTTAGTGAAGGCTTCTAAGGCTTCATTTTTATTTCTTAGTAGGTATACTCTAATATATCTAAAATAATCATATACATACATTACATAATACCTTTTACACCTCTAGACATGTGATTTTTAAAATCACCTAATTCACTATGTATTAATTCTAATAATTTAGAAATCTTATTTACTAGTTGAAAATTTTTTCCTAGTAAACTTAGATTTTATGCATGTTTTATATTTATTGAATTCTTCACAAGAAAAGTTGAGTAATAAATCTAGTATTTTCAATAAAGCTATTTAACATGACCTAATCTATCATATCATAGTTAAAGTGGCTCGACAATATAAATAGAACTGGATGACTTCTTATTATTATCATAGGATACATATACAATGAATAACCCATCAATATAGTATCCATTCCCAACAAAAGTCTCATTCTTTGTCATTACAAGCTTGTCTAAATCAAATACTAATTTAATCCCAGATTTATTGAAGAGAAAAATAGATACCAAATTTCTTCTTATGTTAGTTACATGCAAGACATCATTAAGCATTAAAGTCTTTTCCAATGTCAGCTTCAAGAGTTTTTTTTTTTTCGACAACTGAATTAGTTCGAGCGTTTTTTATGAAAACTTATTCATCATCCCCTATCACTTGATAATAGAGGGTAAACATGCTTCAATCCTTTCATACATGTTGAGTTGCCCCGATGTCTAGCAACCACCCCGTGTTGTTTATAAGAAAGATTTAAGACATAACAACCACTACCATGTCTGACTCTTTTTCAATCTTAACGAGATTTACTTGTGGCTTAGTATTATTTTTCTTAAGCCTACATTTCCCAATATGATGCCCTAGCTTACCACAATTGTAGCAATTTTCTTTTTACTCAAGCTAATTTTTAGTTTCTTTTTTAAACCATCGACTTTGCGAAATAGCAGGGGGAACTGGTTGATATTGCTAGGGCAAAATGACTTGTTGTTGAATTTAAGGATAGGGGTGCCAATAGAATTGTTGTTGCTGCATTGGTTGCGGGGGAAAAGGCTTCATCTCTAGTAACTATAATTAATCTGATTAATTCATTATCGTTTTTTATCTCACCCACTTAGGAGAAGTAATATAAACCATCTGAGCTCAAGTTATGGAAAAAGGAACCGAGAAGGAGGTATTAGCAATTACTACACTCATTAGCATGGTGTATATGAAAAAGCCGAGCTATATGTCCTTGGGGGGGGGACATAGGACTATGCCAAATTAAAATGCTAATAGTGGAATTTAAACAATTAAAGAAAAGATAGCACTTTAAACAAACCACAATACGGAAATGTAAAGCAACCTCAAAATTCTAGTATTGAGAGGTTGATATAAATGTTGTTCTAAGGACAACCTTGCACCATAAAAACCAAGGGTTTATGGCAGGACAACCTTACTAGAACGGTTTGTGTATCAAGAACTCAAACTGAAGAGAAATAAAAAGGAAATAGCTAAAAAGAAAATCTAAACTATTACAACATTCCCCACAATGCTGAAATGTAAAGATTACAACATTCACATCCACAAATACATCCCACAAACTTGAATGATAAAAGATATAGAAAATAAACAAACATTCAAATCACAAGACACAGAATTATAGTGGTTCAATTGTGTGTACACCAACTGTTAAACAACAGACACACAACTACTCCACTTCTAATATACTCACACAATGGATATTAGCGTTCACTATGAAAATAAGTTTTTCCAGGTTCACCTAAAACCCTCACAATTGTGTCTTTCAAGTGGGCTTACACAATTCAAAAACCCTACACTCTGAGTTTTTTGGATCTCCTCAGAAAACCAAAAGAATGAGATTTTTCTAGCTCAATCTCAAACGAAACTAAAAATAGAAGATTTACACAAATATAAAATACCTGGATTTCTCTTTTTGTTGCAACCCAGAAGAACCAAATCGGAGTAGAAGTTTGAATAGAAGTTCAATGTCCAATACTCACTTATGAAATGGTTCTAGATTCTAAATTGATTTTAAACTAAATAAAGTTGGGCTAGCTCTATTTGATTTTGATTCCAAGAAGTGGGAATTCTTCAATCCCTCTTTCAAATCAGATTGGAATGCAGAATACATAATCAAATATAAAAAGCCTTTAAAAGAGAATATCAAATGAGCACAATATAGCTTAACTTATCTCTCAGAGTGATGACTTGATTATACTTGAATTAAATATCAAACTTTGAAAATCGTGCTCTATTTATAGATGAAGAAGTCGTGTCCATGACTGGTCATGAGGACACTACAACTAGTCGTAGGACCAATAGTATTTTGAAATTTTAAGCGCAATCGGATAAAACCGCTCCACGACTGGTCGTAGGCCTTGCACGACTGGTCGTGTGGTCTCCATGACTGGTCGTAGGCCTTGCACGACCAGTCGTGTGGTCTCCACGACTGGTCGTGACATGTCCACGACTGGTCGTGAGAAGGCTGAATCAATTGCTAGACTTTGAGTCGTGGCTGTAGAACTGGTCGTGAACGAGTCGTGCACTGTTCACACGACCGGTCGAGCAGTCTCCAGGATTAATCGTAGCTTAACAAAAAAATTCTGAAAATTTACAACAACTTAGGACTGGTCGTGGAATTTCTTGGACTGGTCGAGCCAGTGCTAGGACTAGTCGAACAGATTCCAGGACTAGTCGAAGAACAGACCAAACACTTATAAAGTAATTCAATTTGAATTATGTATTCAAAATGACCTACGTACCCTATGGTCAATCTAAGGTCTTCCATACCTCGGACATGATGTATGAACATTGAACCTTCTTTTTTTCAAATGATAAACGGTCTTTGAAATTCATGAAGCTTGAGATCTCGACACATGATGGAGCTTGAACTTGAGATCTTTTGAAGCTTGAATTTATAGTACTTGAGTTGTACTTTACCTTGAGTCTTGAGTATGAACAGTTGACTTGTCTTTCAATGTCGCTTTAAAACTTTGAACTTTGAAGTTTAAAGGAGTGAACAATGTACTTGATCTTGCATTTCTTGAAGTAGATCTTTGTTCTTGACTTGAAGCATTGTCCTTATACATGTGATGCATTGCCTTGAACATATATATCAATGTGCTACACAAGACATAGACTGTGGTTTTGGCATAACAAAATTTGACAATCAAAGGAACAAATAACCATAGCACTTACAGTATAGGCTTATTACAACTGTAACAATTCCTCTTATTTTCCTAATTATATTTCACTATATCTGCCTTTGAGGCTATCTCATTTGCATTTTCATTTTAATCTTTGTTTCTGTTAGCCTCCTCGATTATAATGTATATGATTATACTTTCTACAGAGACATTATTTTTCTTATATTTCATATAGTTCTTATATCCTTTCCATGAGAGCGGTAACTTTTCTTTTAAAACTCTTGGTAGAAAAACCTCATCTAATTTCATTCTCTCAGTCGATAATTCATGTACAACAATTTGATATCATAAATTTAGCTAGTCACAAGTATATCATCTGTCATCATATAATAAAGGAAATAAGCAATGACATGTTTATTAGCCCTTATATCTTCCAAAACATACTTGTTTTGTAAAGCAATCTAAATATCTCTTGAAGATTGATAAGAAATGTGGATATCATACCATTCATTGAATAGGGTATTCAGAATATAATTCTTGCAATTATTAGCATCTCCAATTTCATATATATTTATTGGATCAACCATAAATGATTTAAACAATACGTAAAATACCTACCTTTAAGGTATATATCCAGTACAAAACTTAGCTTTTGTTTCCACCATTTAAAGTGTTTTCCAAAAAATTATTTGATTTTAGATAACTCAATAGTAGCATTTACGGTAATGGTGGCATAGTCTAATTTGATACCAACACAATTTTCAATTTCAAGATGGTTGGAATTTATTGAAAATACTTCAGACTATGTAAAAAAAATTAAATTAGATTAAAATAGAATTAAAAGAAAACTTATTAAGTTGTTAGGTCAAGGTGTGATATGAATCACTCGGCTTGAAATCAAATTTTCCCTTCTTGGACCACGTCCCAAGTAAAACAAGATTATCTAGGCAATTGACCTCCAAAATACAATGATTATAACCCAATTCGAGCAGTGCACGATGTGAGTGCGAGTACACTCATAATACACCATGAGCGGATGTACACTCAAAATGACACTCACAGTCACACCCGCACCAAGCCCAACCCTAAGCACAAGACCATGCCCATGCCTTGCTTAGCCTAGCGAGGTGCATATGCATATGCATGTGCATGTGACACAGTCAGGGCTTGATGCAGCTTGGCTTGATATGCACATGCTACAAAGAAATGATTCAACACAAACCCCAAGTCTTTCCAAATGCCCAAGCCTTCTACACAACTTTCACACCCCAAATTTTGAAACCCAAGTACAGTAACTCAAATCCCGAGTTCTAGGGTGTGAAATAATTTGTATACATTCTTACATTCACATTAGCATTCAAATCACATTCACCCAAACCAAACCATAATTAAAACATCTAAATCATGATAATTTAAATTTAAACTTTAAATTTTAAATGCATAAAACTAGATCCTAATGTTCACTACTACTTCTCATTTTAATCTTCTACTAAGAGTATATTACAATGCATTTAAAATAAAATGAATATCTATAGATAAACTTCTGAAGAAAATTGATGTCCAAGTATTCCTCCTCCTCTAGACCTTCTTCATCCTGAAAACTGATAGGGTTGTTAATTTGGTGAGCTAGAGGCCCGGTGAGATCATTTCCATCATAAGTTTGATATAGAATAGAGAATGGAAAGAAAAACACGAGTTAATGAGATAAATTGTCAAGACAAAATATACATAATGAAAGCATAGCTCAAGACAAGGATTAAAGATGTCATCAATTTAAAATAGATATAGTAGAGATTGGGTAATCATATAACAAAATGTAATTCCATGATACAATAATAACAAGAAGTGTATAATGTCATGATGCATGAGATATTTAATGCATGCAATGCAAGTCATCATGGGTAAAATCTCATAGGAAACCTTCTCTTAATAATCCCTTCAAATAATCATCCTTTCCATGAAGACCAAGAGAACCCCCTCTCAATAATCCCCACAAATTATCACCCTTATCATAAAGGCCAAGGGATTCCCTACTCGATAATCCCCCCATATCATCATTAATTTAAATTCATTGTGTTCCATGAATAGGTAAGCAACACAAGTATCAAGCATTCCCAAGCAAACAGATTTATGCATTCGTATTCATAATTCATGCAGACACAAGATTTAACAATGCAATATAAATTTATAGAAGAGAATATATTCATAATACAAATAACTACACAGGGTATGAATGCAAAGGATTTAGGAACATTCAATGTCGTAATTTGAGATTTAAAGGAATACAATAAAGAGTTATAATTAATGAGTCATAAACGTAAAAGAATACCTCAATTCTTAAAACTTGAAGGATTCGTAATTGATGAGAAAGAAGACAATGGTTATTCCCATTAATATAGGTATATGTTTAAACACGACAAGTGGTAAAATCAAGATAAGATGTTAAACCCCCGATACAAGAGTGCAATTTCTAGGGCCGTACACGAGTAGAGTTAGCTCGGTTAACTCAATCGACTCGACTTGAAAAAGCTTGATTCGACTATGTTCAAAACTGAGTTCGAGTCGAGTTAAGATGATTTTTTGAGCTCGAAAAAATTTTGAACTGAGTTCGAGCTTGATTTGACTCGGATCAAACCCAGCTCGAATCGGACTTGGATCGAACTAATTCGATGACTCAGTTACTTTGATATTGATGTTGCTCACTAACTGTTTGATGAAATGATCCAACCAAGTGTTGGCTGGTGGTAAGGAAGGTATGTATGTGAAACAAATTCTCCTTTTTCTTGATTTCGATGTTGCCTATGAGGTGTTTGATGAAATACCTGTAAAACTACTATTATTGTTTTACAAATAGTGAGAATTTGAGATGCAGTCCATGAAAATACCGTAGAGGCGAACTCGGCTCGATCTTAGCTCGAACTGGCCGAGCTACTGACTAAACCGAGCCGAGCTAGCCAATCACGCTTGAGGATCGAGCTGAGCTAAGTTTGAGTTGGGGTCGATAAGTGGCCTAGCCGAGTAGAGCTATGTCAAGCTCAACTTGTGTACACCTCTAGCAATTTCTACTAAGTAGAGAGCTATTAGGAATACACACAATGCTTAATTTAGGGAATAAGAAGGATCCCATACCAAGGATACCGAAATTACAATAAAAAAGAAGAATTAGGAAAAATTATGAAATGAGGAAGACCTTAAATCAAAATCTAAAGAAAGATCAAAAAAGTAGGAGATCACTAACTTTTTTTTTACAACATGATTGGCTAACCCAAAATTGGCCCGAATATCACTAGAATTGAGCTCGACTCGACTTGACTCAGTTGTAACTCAGTGTTGAACTCAATGTGGAATTGGGCACAGCTTCTCCAATAGATCCACAACTCTCGCCAGGGTATTTTCATCTTGTATTAGACCCGAATAAGGCCCACACTGATCCAACTCAGCTAGCCAACTAGTTAACTCGGCTGAGTCGATTCGTCTTTCTTTTCTCTCACTTTCTCTTCTTCTTCTTCTTCTTGCTTTCTTTTCTCTTTCTTTTTATCTTCCTCTCCTCTCTCTCTCTTTCTTTACTTCTTCCTAAACCATACCCAACAATGAACTCAACCTAGTCAACTCGACTTAGTGAATCGACTCTGAGTTAAACTAATTCTCTCTCTTGCCCAATCCCTTTGGTTCTTTCTTTCATTACTCTAACTATTTTACTATGAATATTACTTATGGTATTAGGATTTTTTTTAAATTCTTTTCTATCTCAAAGGTTCCTACTCGAGTCAATGAAAAAACTGAGTTGCGCATGTAAAATTGGTTTTGATTTCTTGAGTTTCTTTTGGATATTGATCACTGCACAATTGAGGTTTGTTAATCTAATTTTCATGATTGAAGGCCAATCCTATGGCCCATCTAATGGATGACTAAGATCTCATATTGAAGTTATGGCAAGAACATGCAATTTTGATCTCAATTCATGGAAGAAATGGTGCCTTAATGGTAAATTTTGAACCGCTGTATATTTCTTCAAATTGACACTTATGAATGGTCTAGATTCATTCTACAAAGCTTTTGAAAAGCAAAAAATTGAAGGATCACAGATGTTAAACAAGTGGGTACGTACGTGTATATGGTTTTGGTCATTTTCTACGAACTTTCGCAAATAGTTGAGAAATTTAGATAAATAGTGTTGTGATTGGATCTCTTAGATTCCACTGAGATCTGGGAATCCCTCTAGTGAGCTTTAGATGGTCTAGATTGATTTAGAAATATAGTTTCTAATTTTTAGTCCGTAGATAATCAGTGAGGAAGATTCGACATGAATTCTCTATTTTGATTCCTCTAGACACCCGGTTTGATTCTTGGAAAAAGGATTTAAATATGATGAGGATCATATGGCCCACCTAATAATTGAATTAGATCTACTATTGATGGTTAGATCAAATCCTTTAAACAAATTTTTTTTACTAAGGAAATAGAGTCATCGTTAATGGAAAATTCGAATTTGGCCTATTTTTCTTTGTTCAGATCAGATTGAATGGTCTATATCCATCCTACAAAGCTTGTGAATGCACAATTTTTAAGATTTTGGGTCGTTCACTCAGTAGGTTTTAAGTTTGAAGGAAACGACTTCCTATAGCCAAAAATTCCGGTGTCGGTTGCACTTCAATGCCTTCTTTTATTTCTTCGCATGAAAAAGTATAAGAATGGACAGTGGAGATAATTTTGATGTTGAAGGTCTGGGATTTTGAAAATCTGAAGTCATTAGATGTGAATCCAAGTAGTGTTTTAGTTGTAGCCCGATCGACTCTTGACAACAGTATGTTGGTCGTTCATCCGGGTCTAACACGATAGTCATGGACAGCTAGGATTCATAAATTTTGATAGACATGATTGAATAGCTAGGACATCTCTCTTGAATTCGCATGAAGTTTGGATTGTTTCCAATCCGAAGGGAATCAAGGAAACCTCATTCAAATGTGGTTTTCGCACGTAAGGGAAAATAGTGCTATTTTGGTTCATGTACAAGCATGCACATGTGTAATGACCAGCATACTTGATCGTACCAATTGAATACGCAAGTGTTACCACTAAAGAACTGTACTAATTAGATTAAAATATACTTATGATGTTAATAAATACACCGTAGAGCCTTAATATTGTGTCTAAGCATGTGATCTATAAACCAAGCGTCGAGGTCTATGAAATTTTATTTTTCTAAATTGCCCTAAATGCGATCGAAATGTTCAAACAAACTCTAGATTGTTCGTTAGTGGGCTAATGATCGCGACATTATGGAAACACGTTCTCCTTGGCGGGCTTGGAATCCTATATGGATTGGATGTTTGGGACCATCCATCGAATTGTTCAACTTAGACCCGTAGGTGGGCACATGAGTTGGGGTGAAGCTCCCTCACTTTTCAGGAATCTCTATATAAAGGATTTCTTGTGCTAGGTTAGTGGAAAAACCTAAATTTTAGGGTTTTATTTGTGCTTAGAAGGGATTTTTGTTGGGATTCTCCAAATTAGTTATTATTTCCTCTGTATGATCGACGTTTATTGTAAATTAGAGGTAGATCATCGTCTTACTCCATAAATTAGGAGTCGAATTAGGATTTACTGATCTTAATTAGGTTTCCTTTGAAATTCGTGTAGGGAAGTTAGGATCATCTTGAATCTTGAACCCTAGGTGCCTTTAGTACGTGAAATTGTATTCAAGGTGATGACTATTACCTTAAGTTAACCTTTATCAGCCCTTGTCAATTCCAGTTAGTGAATTATTGGGTTTTTCTTAGAATTATCTATGTTTAAATGTGAGGATTACTCTACAATGATGATTTATGTGCTAATTGTTGTTAAGATAATGACATGCTTGATTATCTGTATAAATTTGTGGTCGTAGGAGTCATTTAGTCTTGATATGTTGTGAATTCATGAAATTATTGGTTTCGCATACCAAGTGTTTAGTTATATGCCAAGTAATGATTTTGATATTAAACCAGTATGTCGTGTTGATAATCATGTTCATGATATTATATATGTATATTACATTGGATTAATCTCTGAGAATCGTTGAATAGTGGACTGCCTACCTGAGGTTGATCATCACACACTACCTCGATCGACTAAGGCGAAGCATAGCTGGCCGACACTAGCTAGGGCCACTCAGGATGTTTTACACATCATCTATTATATTTGATTGTTACCGAACATCTTATTGAATCTAGAGTACTATGATCTCCATTGTTACACAATCACCATTTATAAATGTTTGTGATTAATACAAATCGTACTTGCCAAATCTCATGAACTGGCCATGGTGATATGGGACACTATGTCTGAACTGTCAGCCTATGCTAGGTAATAAGCCTCTCATAGTGACCATTGAGTAGTGAAGGAGGTGACGAGCCCATCCTGCACTTATTGATTTTGAGTGACGAACCCTTACCACATTGATATCGTGATGGAGGTGATGAGCCTTTCATTCACTTGTTGACTTTCGGCATTGGGACCCTTACCATTGGTTGCATTATTTGTAAGTGATATGGGGTGATGAACCCTAATTTGTATTACGAGACTGGTGACGAATCATGCTATCCTGTCTATTAGACTCCTAGTTCAATTATGGTATTCTAGCTTCTCAAATTGGCTATTTGAAGTGGATTAATAAACACTTGGCTAAAGCATGCACATCATGGCATTTTTCAACCGTATTTGTGATGAGCCATTTATTATTGGTTAAAGGTTGTATTACGGGTAATGTTGTTGACTAGCCACATTACTATCGATTAACAAGCCATTAGGTGATTTTGGTGATGAGCCACATCCCCATTGGTACCTAGGATATGCATTCGTATATCATAACATATATGCAAAATAATCAACCAGATTTAGAAAATCAATTACTATATTGTGCTTTCATTACCTGTACTTAGATCATTTTAATACTGTGCATAACCTATGATAATGGTAACACTAAGTTAGCGACTCACTCCCACCTGAGAGAGTATTCTAAAACACTAACCAAGTATCATTGATGCAGGTACCATAGAGGCAACGATCCTAAATGAGGCTAACGACGAACCTGTTGAGGAGGTCTCATACTTTCAGTTTGTAGATGGTTAGGCATAGGGTTGCATGTCTCCGCTTCGTAATTCTTTTTGGAATTGTTATACTGAGTCATCCAATTCTTTTTGTACATGTTGAACCTATATATTGAGTCCCCGGCTGAATGGACCCTGTTATTTTGGTTGGATGACTACACAAATACTATTGTGCTTGTCGTGGCACCACTTTATTTTCAAACTATATATACACTGTTTGATTTAGTTCTGTACTATTGGTTTGGTGCCATCTAAATCTCTATTAAACTATGCTTCTTCATTAAAAGTTAACACCCAAGAATTCGGAGATCGAGGACGTGCTTGACCTTTGAAATTTGGGGCGTTACAACACATACTCTTGTTTTGAAATTAGTTCACACGTGAATAATTCAAAGGTTGATTGATCATAGAATAGTCTCAGCATTCAGTGACCTTCCATCATGAGGTTTTGGATTGTTAGATATCAACTATTCTCAAATGACTATATGAGATTAGGATTGCATTTAATGATCGAATTTCATCAAAATCATAAATAATATATGCGGTCCTTCGAGGTGATGAGGTGTAAATGTATGGGTGGTTTCTCATATTAATGGTCGAATCGAAGTTTCTTGGGCAAGGGCACACCATTTAGAATGTATGTACACAATTAACAAATTTCTTGAATTTCAGAAAGAGTAGGATTCTCCCTGAATAGTCTAAGGCTCCATAAATTATTTTAAACGTATAATGATGTAAGATGTAAACCGTTAGATTTTTCAGGTATTATTTATGGATAAAAAAGATGGTTGTTTTATGATTTCCAAGCGGGTCATTCAGTGGATATGATGTAAAATCTGATGAACGTTGGATCTTGTGAATTAAAGGCTAAAATTATAGATGAACAGTTCATTTGGGTTGTTTAGACATTATCTGAAATTTCATCATGATTGGATTAAAACTAAGTTTCATGAAGTTTCAGTGTTAGGTGGGAACGTGTACACCATAGAAAATCGAAGATATTCATTATTTCGATTTTCATTAGCGTACATATATCTGTTACAACTACATTTTAATAATGGTAAATACTACTTAGTATATTAAGGTCTAGGTGGTAGGTTTAGATTTCAAGATGATCAAATGTAACTGTAACGCTATGAATTTTCGCGACTCGAGTACATACTTGTGCCCGAGAATTCCGGGTGTTAATAATATAAAAATTGGATGCTTCAAAATCACACCTTGTTTTTTTTTCGATTGGATCATATCCAGTTACATTCACGAAGGTAACCAACCATTCACGAGAATAAAATCAACTGTATTTATTATTTCATTAGAGTAAAAAAGTGTACAAATAATTCTTTAATGCCCTCTTAATGGGAGATTATTACATTATCAGAGTTTGCAACAAAAAAATAAATAAAAGTAAGTCGTGTGTTATTCTTCTTCTCTATTCGAACATATTTTTCACAGAATGGTCATCGTCTGTATTATCAACCTGTAATTTAATTGCAACATATGTATGATTGAAAATGGTCAATGCCCTACTCATAGTGGTGGTTATCCTCTAAAGTTTACAATGATTCAAGTGATTCATAAGAATAAGAGGAGGGTTCTGATACATCTCATACTCCACAAATACAAGTGGTATCGGTATGCATAAATATTCTACATGAAATACATGCCTAACAAAGTATGTGTAGTCCATCACACTCAGCGATTTATCATTATGTGGAAAATAATTCAAGAATACACAGGTCACCCCGCATCCCATACTACGGAGATTCGTCGGCGTGTCCAACATTAACGTGAATTTATGTGAACATCTCAAGGCAACACAACAACGAGATTGGAAGATTTATGTAACACGATTTATTCATGGAGCAACTATTTATGACATTCAATTCCAAGAAGTGATATAACACACATGGTGGTTTACTTACATCGATTGTGCACCATTACCCAACCAATAGGATTACATGCTAACCAAAAGGGCCGTTACCCCAAATGCATTACATCCACGATATTATATCGATCACTAGAAGTGAGATTTCCAACATTATACTTGCGTGACAAGATAATAATGTGATAATTTAAATTGTGCAACAGTCATTCATAAGATGATGATTCACAATAATAAAACTCGAAGCATGAAAGAATAAGATAATCAAATCAAATTATCACAAAATTTAAAGAAAAACCCTCACCTCTTAAACTCGATCTCACTCTAACCTTATTAGATTTGCGTCGCGCACTCCAACTCTAGCATAATTAACATGATTCTTCTAGTAAGGCTATTGTATTATACATATTACACTGTTAGGACCAATTTTTGCATTATAGTCAATATGGATGTAGATTTTAGGGTTAGATTCTAACCATGATTACACAGATTATATAGTTAGACCACAACACTAAATAGGTCATATGATTATGATCAAAACTTATGTTAGAGTAAGTCTACGATTTGAATTTGGTTTTTAACATACTATTATATCCATATAAGAAAACTTAAATTTAGATGGAGCCTGGACAGCAGCTTACCTTGTTCAGCTTATACAATCAACCCAATCAAAATTTAAATTCCAGTGACTATGCTTGTTGTCTTAATTTGGTTCAACTTGGTTTTCTATGTAATTTGAATTTTGAAAAAAAAAAAACAAATCTGGATGAGCATTGATATTTATTTGGAATTTAGTAACAATGAATTGAACTGTTAACTAACCTCTATTTAACCAGGGATCTGGGCTTAATTAGCCATTTGAATTTGATGGCTATTGGGGCAGCCCGACGATGCTATTGACGTCTCTCTCTCTCTCTCTCTCTCTCTCTCTCTCTCTCTCTCTCTCTTATCTGTTATGGACGTTACACAACATCAGAGGAGTAATTTATATAGTTGTAGAGTTTCTAAATCGTCCTTGCGTGACCTTGAGACACTAGGTTACATTGAGCAGAATCGGGTTTGCGCAGGTAAGTTTAAGCATCGTTTCGATCTGGCAACTACAGTCCGGATCCTGGTTCTTTCTTGTCTAGTATTTCGGAGAGTATAATATACTTTGGTGGGCCATCTAGAACATGGTTTTGATCTTTGAATGGGGTTAATCACCGTGATTAACACCCATTGTTTTCTTGAGGAAGACAACTCATGTCCAATGGTAAATTCCATCCCGGCCCATTTATACTTGAACCGGTTCTTCAAGACGGTCTGGATTTGTCAAGGGAAACTTGGGAGGGCCTAGGATCAAGGTTCTAGGATGGTTCTTTTGGTGGATTCCACGAAATTGTGTGACAGGCAGTTTTTTTTTTTTATGTTTTCACAATCGAGTCCTTAAATCTCAATTTTTCCAACTTGGTGGGATCCTTCAAGCTTTCCTAGATCTCTTTGTTGGAGTCAAAATTCACTCCAATGAATATTGGATGGTTTAGATCTGCTGAAGATTCAAAACCAGAAGTCTTGGCATGGAGTATTCTTAGTGCACACGGTTTTCACGTGTGTAGTTATACCAGGTGGAAGTTTTAGCTTGGGGTTCGGTTGTACAGAATAGGTGGGGTCCATTATGATGCATTTTTGGGAAATCCATTCCACGCATCACTCTAGTCAGATTGTGTTGACCCAAGAGCCCAAATATGAAGTAAATAGGAATCTTATATAAGCTTATCAATTCTCCTGACAGGTGGTAAAAAGGACTTGATCTTAATTAATAGTCCACGCTTAATAATCAGGGCTCAATTTTGGATGGAATGTGTAATTAGGATAGGCAAATAATTGGACAAAATTTTATGGTTGATCGATGGTGAAAAAGGCCTAGATTTGAAATTTCACCTACTACGTCAAAAGGAAGGAACTGGCTTCAATATTCAACGGTGTAAGATTACAAATCGAAGTCTAAATTTCGTATGATCTCGTAGTCATATGAGGCCAAAGTGTGGTTCAAGTTTGAATTGTGATGGACGGCACAAAGTGGGTAAATCGGAAATTCCATTTTTATAAAGAATTGGTAAGCCTAAAATTGATAACTTTGCCCATAAGGAAAAGTCTACCAAAGTGGGTTCTTCATATTTCATACTTAGTCCATATGATGGGCAATCCAAGTCATTCATATGAATGAAAATATTCTACTATGAATACCTACAAGCTTTTCTCAATCAATGGACACTAAAATCAATGACTTAGGGGCTAATTTGTCAATTGGGCCACTTTTATAATGATCTAATGGTTGAAATTCAACATGTATGGTTAATTTTTGATATATAGGCATGATATGAAATTTCACATCAAACGGATCATAAGAACGATGTGATATGGAATTCAAGGGTCTAAGTCAATGGCATTTTTGTAATTATTGATGATCTAAGAGTTTTAAAAAATCTAATGGTTCTAATGGTTATACGAACATTTCTAAGAAATTCTTACAAAAAAAACTTACATCTAAGTCATTATGAATAGCTATTTACCAAATTAATTAAGGGAAGATACATATATCAAACCATATAATGGATGGTCAAATGACATGTTAAAATAGTAGAACTTGATGGTTAGTACTCTGACTATGTATGCAAGTAGATGTACAGTCAGTTTCATAAACAGATGAACACAAGTGGTTTTTTAGGGTGATTGAGAGGAAGAACATGTATACGATTAGATTCAAGTGACTTGTTCACATATGTAAGTTCCTCAAATTGTAGTTCTGATGGTGGGTTAAGCATATACATAGATGGTAAGTAAGATGAATAAATCAAAATCTCAATTCAATATGTGTACGAGTGGATGTAGAGATCAGGTTATTAGTTTACTACGATCGGGTGGTCCAAACTCAAAGTGGATAATCAAATATCTTTATCTAGTGGTGGATAGTTTACTGATTGATTAGTTAAGATGGACAGGTGAGAATAGTAAGATATATGATGAAATGTCTTACAAATAGATGGTCGAATGAATTAGTCTACAAATAAAGATTATTCCCAACAGTAATTTATAAGTAAGGTTAGGATTGGCTAAATTGGTATCGTAAACGGGTACATACTAAGTTAAATTTCATGATAACACTCGAGAACTTTTAATACTCGAGTATTAAAAAGTTTGGGGTATTACGGTAACTGCTTAAATGGGCTTTTTTGTCAATTTCTTGATGATGTAAGGATCCATATGTAATTCAAACAGTTGGATAGATAAATCTATCCATAAAGAGTTTTTTATGGTTTGGATTATTGATTGGTTGAGTATACTGTGATATATGAAGCTCAGGATGTGTAATTACATGTATATGTCAATGTACACAAGGTTAAGATCCTTAGATCATGATTTTGATATTTTATTAATCCTATACATGAGTAACGAGTAGGATGAATGGATCAAATTCTAGGATAAATGTATATGAGCAGATATGATAATCTCACAATTGATTCACTATGATCGAGTGATCTGAAATCAAGGTGGATGATCAGATATCTTAACCTAATGATGTTGACTTATTTTCAACAGTTGATATGACTATGACGAAAATCATGTATACGAAGATATACAAGGGTCTGATGTTCATTACAGAGTGTATGTGAGTCTATGGGAGTGTACAAGTTTACACACGTGGAAAAGCACTCATATGCATACTTGTGGTTGAAATTTTTTGAAATATTACAAGTACATCCCACATATAATATCTTCACATTTCTTTTACAATTTTTATGCGGAACTATTTCAAATGAAAAATATATATGGGACAAGGAATTTCAAATAAAATTTTGGAGGAAAGGATTTGACGGGATTTTTGAAAACATCAAGATTTAAAATAACTTTAAAATTACAACAGCCTAATAGACCATAGATTTGG
This sequence comes from Magnolia changhungtana, assembly GCA_030180095.1. Taxonomy (NCBI): domain Eukaryota; kingdom Viridiplantae; phylum Streptophyta; class Magnoliopsida; order Magnoliales; family Magnoliaceae; genus Magnolia; species Magnolia changhungtana. Next base: position 272,205 of record JASAUF010000583.1, on the reverse strand, counting down.
AGTTCTATCAACTAGTGGAAACTCCAAAATAAGGAAGAAGCATTCACGAAATAATTCATCACCACCTCTATTGACATAAATCTCCATTGCGGCCGGCCAGCCCCGGCCCATGTGCGCGTTGATAGATTTTGCGACTCTAGTAGTGAATATTCTTGTTAGCTACTAGCTAGCTATATATGAATTGAAACACGAGATTTTTAATTTTTTAGGATTTTTAGCTCTAGCCAATTCACTTCTCAGCAGTTTATAATTTGGTAATTTACATTTTAGTAATTTTATTATTCTCGTATTTGCCACTACAAGAAAAACAGCCATAGCCGACCGATGGGGCTAACCTTTGCCCACGGCTAGTTTTAAGGGCTATTGGAAAAGGGCCCTTATTATAAAAAAAAATATTCCGCAGCCCTAATTTCATTTTCGCCTCTCGATATCTGTTTGCCTCTCGCTCTCCCTCTCCACTCCCTCTCTCTCTCTCTCTCTCTCTCTCTCTCTCTCTCTCTCTCTCTCTCAAAACCTATTAATTTTTGGGACAATGATATAGAGCGGGTTGCGGATAGTTTCATGGCCAAAATGGATCAGAAAAGGCCCGGTCGACAACAGAAGTGATCCGGACCGTTGGACCTTAGATCGGACATATCTCGCAATCCGGAATGAGTTAGCTGACGTAAAATATATGATTTTGGGGTAGAATGACCTACTTTAGCCAACCAACCCGCTACGCCGGGTTGCAACGCTCGGAATTGTGAGAAACCCCTGGATCGACGGTCGTTTCCCTGTTTTAATTTCATTTTTACTATAAATAGTAAGTTTTAGTTTGATTATAACTCTTCATCCGTCAGGCTTTAGGAGTTGCGTTCAACGTGAAAAGAGCTTAAAATAATTAGGGGAACGGTTTGGCGAAGCCAAAGAGGACACTTACTATTTTTGGCCGAAAACCTTGCGCACTAGTAGACATCACGACCGTCTATAAATAGTAAGTTTACTATTTATAGTAAGTCGCGAATTCTAGGAGTTTTAGTTGTAGTTTGATTCTGATTTTTTTTCCCATTGCTTGGTACCCCTATTTAAAGAGTTGTGAAGTCATTTTTATTCATCAATTAATTAGTTTCGAATTTATTAGAATTATTTTTATTTTCTTCTTTCTTTCCTCGTGGATTCGAGAAGTCTCTGTGAGGAGTCCAGGGAAGCTCCATGGATTCGGAGTATTTATCCTCATCACATTCATCCCTGCGTCAGACAAGAGCCATCATAGACATTGGATGTATTTGCAGTGGCACATGGATCAGATGGTAATTTGCCATCTGAAATTGCTGTCGAGATGCTGATGGATTCAAGGTATGAAACCCAAACATCGAAAGATTTTTCTTCATCATCATCTTCGTCTTCTTCTACATTGGGTGAGTCTTTGAGAAGAAGGTTGAGTAGGAGTATATCAGAATGCAGAGTGTTTCCTTCAGTCCATGTAAATGAGAGTCATGGAATCGTATGAGTTTGTATCCATTAGTGTATATGTGAGTGAGAGGTTGTAATTTACAAGTTAGAATGTCTATTTCAGCAAGGGCTGTGATGCAGTGAGAGTGTATTGGTAGGGTGCAAGTGGCCCACCTTGGGACTGGATTTGGACTGTAAAATTGATTTGAATGTACTAATAGCCCAGAATCCCTCATGGATTTCTAGCCCTGGGTGAACTTTGTTTCTCATCCCATGCATCTTTTTTTTCCCTTTTACATCATCATTACATGTAATGTATCTTTGAATATCTTCTTGATGCTCACTAGTGCTGATGCTTGATTTCTTCAGGATCCTTTGCTAGGAGATTGGCACAAGAATTTCCTATGTGACAGGTACTTGCATAGAACTTCTGTTTAGTATACATTTGATACATTGAACATTGGTCTTGTGATCAACTTCTTTTGCTTAATTGTCATAGGTTTTACTTCTGCTTTTCCTTCAAATGCTATTGAACTTGATTGATTTAATTGGAATGGTTTGCGGATACATTGCAAAGTTTGAGTAGATTAAGTTTTTGTAAGTGGCACCTAACACTCTTAACTATATGTATAAGCTGTAGGACAGAAATACGCTCTGTTTGATGAATAGTCTGGACACAAACATGTCCTGTTGGACAGAACTATGCTCTGATTAATGAATAGTCTGGACACTTGACTGTTAGAAGTTCTAATATTCAATCTTTTGCCTACACTTCAGATTTTTAATCATTTTCCCTTTTCTTTTTTTAACCGCCTAAAATGTAGGCCATTAGTCAAAGGGTTGCCCCACATCCACCTTTACAAAGTTGGCCCATCAGGACACTACTCATTCTTATTCTCATTACCTAAATTTCCTCAATAAATAGATGCAACATATTCGCAAAAGAGGATTACAAGAAACTTAAAATCTGGCACAAAGGAAGATGACCCCCATCAAAGGGATTGATACTGCTTACAAATGTTCTGGTAGGGTTTCTATCTTATGTCAAAATGGATACAGAAATTTCCTTGAAGACATTAAGATGGATATTTTGGACTCATTTAAAGGACTAGGTTCACCAGCAAGAGCTACAAATTTGATATTATCACATTCACTACTAGCCACATTGAAACTACCAGTGAATTGTGTATTTTCGGAACATGCCGTGAAATGTTTAGTGTCATGAAGAGTTAATTTTTAATTTTTATTTTTTTTACTTTCAATCACTATTTTTTTTTCTTTAAAAACCTTTCTGGAGGCCATTTTCTTAAGGCAATTGACTCTGTCATGGCTTTATTATTATTATTTTATTTTATTTTATTTTTAACACAGTTAATTTACACCATGTCTTTCAAATCACATTTTCTTTTATTAGTTTCATTTAAGAGGATAGGCTGTTTTACAAGGTTAGGCACGAGGCCCACCATTTGTGTGGCATCTAATTAACCTATCCAATAGGATTGCTCTATTATGAAATTAAACATTTGTGTAACATCTATGTAGTCTCTGCTTTCTATATAAACTGTAACAAAATCTGAACCAAAGCAAGAAAACAACCTCCTCTCTCTTTCTCACATCTTTTACATACTTTACATACTTGTACAACGAGAGTATCAAACAGTTTACATCTTTGAGGGAGGTCGTTTAAATCCTGAGGAGTTTTTTTGCTATGGTCCCTTCATATGAACATTGCTGATATTCAAATAAAGCCAAAGAGATTAGAGCAGTTCTATGGAACAAATTTTTATAGTGGCAACAAAATGAGGTGTGTTTGCTGGCATAGTTAAAATTGGCTCTCAAAATCCGCATTGTGTGTTTTAAGGGCCTGTTTGGTTTATCCATGGCTTTATACATTTTCTTAAACTTTATATTCCAGTTTCTAAGGGCCTATTTGGTTGCCACTTAAAGATGTGTTTATCTCATTTTATTCAATTGTGATTATGTATTAGAGATCTTATTCAATTGTAATTATGTATTTGATGGGTTTTTTGACCCGTTGTCGACCGATCGTGAGCCCTTCTAGACCGGTCGAAGGTTGGTCTCAACCAGTCGTAGGAGTTGAGTCATGGCACGACTCAAAGTCCAGCGACTTGGGCTATTTTTCTCCAGAGTGCTCGACTAGTCGTGGGAGGTGCTCGACCGGTCGTGGGTGGCTCTCGACCGGTCGAAGGTTCATCACGACCAGTCATAGTTACGCAAATTTATTCTACGATTTTGCGCGGATTTCGTGTCATAAGTTCTTTCGCAACTGGGATGCGGAAAGGAGTTTCCTAAAACTATAAATAGGAGGTACCTAGGGCTTTCTAGGTATGACAAGAGGGTTTCCTAAAGCTTTACAAGGGATTTGCTAAAGGGTTTAGGGCTATCAAAGGTGAGAGAGAGAGAGAGGAAAAGAGAGAGAGAGAGAGGAAGCTTATAGAAGGGAGATTATGCTCGTGGAGGTTATCTACTGTGCAATCTATATCTCAGCGCTTCTATGTCCTTGTAATTGGTGAGATCTCTCCGTTTTCTTTGTTTCTCTCATTGTTTATCCACTCCTGCATGAGTGAAGAAGTTTGTAACGTTCTACTTCATAGTGGATTGTTGATCTAGACGAGGTCCCATGGTTTTTACCTCTTTGAGGGTTTTTCACGTAAAAATCTCTTGTGTGGTGTGTGATTGATGCATTGATTATTTTCATTACTTTATTATCCATAATTCTGGTTTGTTCTGGAGGGCTAGATCCTAAGGTTTTGTGCAAGGCCCCCAATAAAGTAGTATCAGAGCTAAGTTCATTGAACGAGTAGGATCCGTTTTGAATTATGGAAGGTGGCTCATCAAGGATGATCAGCCTCAATGGTTCTAACTGGACCATATGGAAGGCTAAGATGGAGGACTTTCTTTATTGCAAGGACCTATATTCTCCAATTTTAGGCATACCAGCAAAATCCAAGGTTATGACTGATGATGATTGGAAGAAGATGGACCGAAAGGCGGTGGGGTTTATTAGACAATGGTTGGATGATTCTGTGTTCCACCATGTGTCTACAGAAACCTCAGCCGCTAGCTTATGGTTGAAATTACAAGGGCTGTATGAGAGGAAGACAGTCGGTAATAAGATTTTTTTGATAAGGCGACTTGTGAATCTCAAGTTTAAAGATAGTGGTTCTATGACCGAGCACATGAATGAGATTAACAATAGAGTGAACCAACTCTCCTCTATGAAGATGGTCCTGGATGATGAATTGCAGGCTTTACTTTTGCTTAGTTCATTGCCTGACAGTTGGGAGACATTGGTGGTATCTCTAAGTAACTTCGTGCCAGACGAAAAGATATCCATAGAACAGGTAACCAGTTGTCTCTTCAATGAGGAGACAAGGAGGAATTCTCAGGGGTCTACTCAGCAAGAGGCCCTTGTAACACAAGAATGGTGGAGAGGAAAGAACAGGAAGGGCGGAAAGGCCTGAGATAAATTAAGATGTAAGTCAAGTAACAGAAAAGATGTAGATTGTTGGAATTATGGCAAGAAGGGCCACTACAAGCATGAATGTCGTGGTAAGAAGAATGACAAGAAAGGAAAAGGAAAGGAAGATGAATCAGATTCCACCGCGGTCGCTTCAGATGGCTACATTGAAGTTATTCTTTCTGCAGATCACGATGTATGTCTCACGGCTACGAGTCAGGACACCGACTAGGTGATAGACTCGGGAGCTTCTTTTCATACAACTCCACGCAGAAACTTTTTCACAAGCTACAAGTCAGGTGACTATGGGACTGAAGATGAAAAATTCTGGCTATAAAAAATCGTAGGAGTCGGTGATATTTGTGTGAAGATCGATGTGGGCTGCACATTGGTTCTCAGGGATGTGAGGTATATCCCAAACCTTTGCCTCAACTTAATGTCCACGGGAAGGTTGGATGATGATGGCTATGAAAGCTGGTTTGCTGGTGGGCGATGGAAGCTCATCAAGGGTTCATTGATCGTAGCCAGAGGAAAGAAGTGTTATACCCTTTACAAGGCAAGTGTCAGTATGTGCAAGGTTAGGTTGAACGCGGCAGAAGATTCAGCTATTAACATGTGGCACAGGCGTCTAGGCCACATGAGTGAAAAAGGGCTTCATCTACTGGCGAGGAAGTGGCTCCTTCCAGACATGACAGGTACACCTCTCAAAACCTATATTGATTGTTTATCAGGGAGACAGCATAGAGTTTCATTTATTAAATCTGCTTCTCATGTTAATAAAGTGCATGCATTAGATTTGGTTTATTCTGATGTTTGTGGTCCTATGAGGACAAAAACCTTGGGTGATGCATTGTATTTTGTTACTTTTATAGATGATACATCTAGGAGGGTTTGGGTTTATGCTTTGAAATCCAAGGATGAGATCTTTGGTGTGTTTAAATTGTTTCATGCTATGGTCGAGAGAGAGACAGGTAGACCATTAAAGTGCATCCGCATTAACAATGGTGGTGAATACATTGGCGACTTTCATGAGTACTGCAAGTCCCTAGGTATATGGCAAGAACAGACGGTTCCCAAGACCCCTCAGCATAATGGTGTAGCTGAGCGATAAATCACACCATTGTAGAGAGAATCAGATACATGTTATCCCATGCGAAATTGCTCAAGACGTTCTTGGGAGAAGCAATGCACACGGCAGTGTATTTGATAAACAAGTCTCCATCAGCCCCGCTAAATAGAGAAGTACCTTAGAAAGTGTGGACTGGACAGGATCCATCATACAGTCATCTCAGGGTGTTTGGATGTAGGGCATCCGTTCACGTACCAAAGGACGAGAGGTCCAAGCTCGATATGAAGATCAGGCAATGTGTGTTCTTAGGGTATGGTGATGAAAAATTCAGTTATAGATTGTGGGATCCGACCGAGAGGAAGCTCGTCAAGAGCAGAGATGTGGTTTTTTTTAAGATCAGTGTATAGAAGACATTGGTAAGCCAGAGAAGAACCAGTCTAGTTCAGGTGAGCTGGAGGACATGGATCCGGTTACTCCTCCCATAGTATCTGATGACGGGGGAGTACAGCAAAGTACAGAGGACGAGGGAGTTCCTTCAGAAGATGGACTAGGGGAGTAGCCTCCACTTGAACCACCTGTTGAGCCACAAGTAAGGAGGTCATCTAAGGACAGACAGCCGTCCAAAAGGTACTCACCGCATGAGTACATTATGCTCACTGATGAGAGAGAGCCAGAAGATTATTCTGAGGCGCTAGCCGACGAGCATAAGGAGGAGTGGTTGAAAGTTATGCAAGAGAAGATGAAATCCTTGTATAAGAACCACACCTATAATATGGTGAAATTGCCTAAGGGTAAGAAAACTTTGAGCAACAAGTGGGTGTTCAGAAAGAAGATTGAGCAGGAGAATTCACAGATGAGGTTCAAGGCGAGACTTGTGGTGAAAGGTTTTAGTCAGAGGAAAGGTATAGACTTTAAAGAGACATTCTCGCCAGTGGTGAAGATGACATCCATACGGGTGTTGGTTGGGTTGGCGGCTAGCATGGATCTAGAGATAGAGTAGTTAGATGTTAAAGTTGTCTTTCTCCATGGTGACTTGGAAGAAGAGATCTATATGCACCAATTAGAGGGATTCGAAGTCAAGGGCAAAAAGCATATAGTATGTAGGTTGAGGAAGTATGGGCTGAAACAAGCTCCACGGCAATGGTACAAGAAGTTTGATTCATTCATGTTACAGCATGAATATGACAGAACAGAGTCGGACCACTGTGTGTTCACGCACAAGTTTTTAGATGGTGATTTCTTAGTTCTGCTCTTATACGTTGATGACATACTCATTATGGGAAAAGACATCAAGAAGATTGACAGGCTGAAATAGGAGTTCGGTAAGTCGTTTGCAATGAAAGACTTGAGTCCGGCTAGACAGATCCTAGGAATGGAGATAACCCGTGACAGAAGCAGCAGGAAGCTTTGGCTATCACAAGAACGGTATATTGAGACAGTTCTAGAGCGGTTCAATATGAATGCAGCGAAGCTGGTCAGTACTCCACTGGATGGTCACTTCAGATTGAGTGACAGGCAGTGTCCCAAGACGAAGACAGAGGTCGAAGAGATGTAGAAGATACCCTACGCGTTAGCTGTAGAAAGTTTTATGTATTTATGGTGTGTACATGCCCAAACATAACATACGCGGTTGATGTTGTCAGCCGGTATCTTGTCAATCCTAACAAAGAACATTGGGCAGCGGTTAAGTGGATATTGCAGTATCTAAGAGGCTCATCCAGGTTGAGCCTATGCTATGGTGATGGAAAACCTGTGTTAGAGGGCTACACAGATGCAGATATGGCAGGTGACATAGACTTTAGGAAGTCTACATCAGGGTTCATGTTCACATTTGCAGGGGGAGCGATTTCTTGGCAGAGCAAGCTACAGAAGGTAGTAGCATTGTCGACGATAGAAGCCAAGTACATTGCAGTCACAGAGGCATGTAAAGAGATGCTTTGAATGAAGAGGTTCTTATAGGAACTCAGCCTGAAGTAGGAGGAGTACGTGGTCTATTGCGATAGTCAGAGTGCTATACACTTGAGCCAGAATCCAAGTCAACATTCTAAGTCAAAGCACATAGAGATTCGGTATCACTGGATCAAGGATACTTTGGAATAGAAGGTGTTACAACTTGAGAAGGTCCACACGAATGATAATGGGTTAGACATGATGACCAAGGCTTTGATCAAGGGCAAGTTTGAGGTTTATAGAAACCTGGCTGGCTTGAAGAAGGTGGACCCTCCTAGGTTAAAAAGGAAGAGATTTGATGGGTTTTTTTGACCCGTCGTTAGCTGGTCATGAGCCTTTCTCGACCAGTCGAAGGCTGGCCTCGATCAGTCATAGGAGTCAAGTTGTGGCACGACTCAAAGTCCAGCGACTTGGGCTATTTTTCTGTGGGGTGCTCGATCGGTCGTGGGAGGTGTTTGAGTGGTCGTGGGTGGCTCTCGAACGGTCGAAGGTTCGTCACGACCAGTCGTAGTTGCACAGATTCGTTCCGGGATTTTGCGCGGATTTCATGTCGCAAGTCCTTTCGCAACTGGGATGTGGAAAGGAGTTTCCTAAAACTTTAAATAGGAGGTACCTAGGGCTTTCTAGGTATGATAAGAGGGTTTCCTAAATCTTTACAAGGAATTTGCTAAAGGGTTTAGGGCTATCAAAGGTGAGAGAGAGAGGAAAAACGAAGAGGAAGCTTATAGAAGGGAGATTATGCTCGTGGAGGTTTTCTACTATGCAATCTATATCTCAGTGCTTCTATGTCCTTGTAATCGGTGAGATCTCTCTGTTTTCTTTGTTTCTCTCATTATTTATCCACTCCTGCGTGAGTGAAGAAGTTTGTAATGTTCTACTTCATAGTGGATTGTTGATCTGGATGAGGTCCCATGGTTTTTACCTCTTTGAGGGTTTTCCACGTAAAAATCTCTTGTGTGGTGTGTGATTGATGCATTGATTATTTTCATTGCTTTATTATCCATAATTTTGGTTTGTTCTGGAGGGCTAGATCTTAAGGTTTTGTGCAAGACCCCCAACAGTATTAGTGATCAATTCTTTTGGTAGGGATTAAAAATAAAACCAACAACTTATAACTGTGGTCTCTAATACGTAATTAAAAGTAAAACCACTATCATGTAAATGGTCTTCGGACTTGCTCTAATGGTTAATGTTGTAGCTTCTTTCAGTTGTTTCCAATTTGTGTTCTTCTATGAAAAATTGCCAATTCTATGCCCTATAGGCTATGGACCTTCAAATCCTATGGTTGAGGAATTCCACTCCCACCATGGAATATTACATGGAACTTTGTTGATAATTTTTACATCTTGTATCAGTTTCAGGTGTCAACCTTGTTAACCTTAAATCAGAGGCCTAGAACTTCCATTTATTTAGTCATGGGCCTGGCATAGATCCTGCCTACTTTTATCTCATTGGAAGTAAGTCATAGTTCAAGGCCTTCCTCAAGATCCTAAACATTGGCTCGACCTTTAATGATCTAGGATTGACCCACATCCTTAGATAGCCTGGTGCAGTGGCTCCATGGAAAAGATAGATGGCAAAGGACTTGTTCATGGGCAGAACTATGGTCCCCTGCCTTGGCTTAGTAATGGGTCTGGTTCATATTCATGCTAACTGGCAATGGCTTGGCTTGGTTTTGGTGTAGAAAGTTCCGTGTGCTAACAAGGAAGCCCATGTCTTGGTTGCAGTCTGTCCTCTATTTATTTATGTCTTTATTATTTATGAAATGTTTATTTTCTGACCTGATTGCAATTTAAAAATTTTTTTTTTTTAGAATGGTGAAAATTTCAAATATACGGCCTAATCCACAAAACGACTAGTTGTTTTCCAAGTCCAACATGCATATGAATTTTCTTTAGCATTTCCTTGACTAATATGGTTCCAAAAATATTCCTTATTGTAATATGTACCAGATTGTTATTTGGACTCCTGGCTGCACTAGATGTTTAATTCATGCAGTGTCTTGTCGAGTACAATGCAGCATTAGCATCAATCTGCTTCATAAAGAATGGAAGTGCTTCCTTAACTCTTGTTAATATGAAAATGCCATGTTTTCCTTTGTTTCTGATGTTATGCGGTGAAATAGTATGTTTCCCCAATAAATTCAATTTATATTGTTTTCAATTGGCATCTGTCTACCTAGTATCATTGGTAGTCAGGTGGTCTAGGATCTGGCATTTAAAAGAGATCTTGCAAATGATGAATTTGATGAAATGCACTAACAGTCTACATTCAATGTAGAAAAAGATTTGGTAGTTACGATCTTCTAATTAGGGAGATTTTTTTATTTTTTTTTATTTCATCCATGATGGCGGGCATCAGATCAATGGCATGGATGAACTAGTAATGAGCCCTAAATTTACAGATTATGAACCAAACAGGGAAGTTTCATGTTGGTGACAAACATGGAACTCGACATTTAAAAAATGATATTTAACATCCTGCCAAAGTATAATTATATTAGTAAATAAAAATTTACTAAAATACCTTTAAAATAGTAAGGCCCTGTTTGGTAGAAACCTAAAAATGAGCTCATCTCATGTTAGTGCTGATTGACATGTTGGATTTTATATCAGTTTTCCTCCAACTTTTTAATAAACTCGGATGTTTGTGGTGTATTGTCTTACAATGTCTACAAAATGCAGGTTAATCTGTCTACTGGTCAAATGGTGGATTCGATACCTTGATGCTTACCAAACACGGCCAATAGGCACAATCAGTGGAAGGGACTGTTTGGTAGGTTGGATTGGGAAGGAAACTTCCCAACTTCCATCACAGACCCTCAGCCCATGGGTAAGGTTGGCATGTGCTTTCACCCTCAGACCATTAAAATTTCAGTTTCTGCCATTCTGCAACTGGAAGCCTAAGAGGAGAGATTCATCTTGTGGTTTGCAATTCTAATTTCTTCCTGATAATCCATACTTAGCTAGACTTCTTTATGGTTATTAAATCTAAACTGTCTGCTTTATTCTGTTACTCGATTGCTTGCTGAATTGAAATTATAATTCCTTGTGGTAAATGATAATTTCCCAAGAGATCTGTCAATATTGGGAGTATTTTTAATGTTTCCTTGGTAAATGGTAAATGGTAATTTCCCAAGAGATCTAAACTGTCTGCTAACATGCCAGAAGAACCGATCAAATAGATAGATGAAAGAAAGGATCCCACAGTTTCCGCCCAAGTGCAGACTCTGCATTCCATTTAGGGTATTCCAATGCTATTTTTATTTCCAATATCTGTGTCAATGTGCATATGGGTGTGTTGGTATGTGGCTGTAAGTATCTAATGCTTTAACAATGGTTTGAGAGAAATGAAACTAAAAGTGCTTTGTAAGGTGTCTTGTAGCATATCATTGAGTAGCAAATTCATATGATTTTTACAATGTATGTGTACTAGGTGATTTTAAATAAGGAGGAATCATATCTCCTCTCCCTGAGAATTTGCACAGTATGTAGGGCCTTCAGCCTGTACAAGTGGGCCCCATGACTTGGCAATCCAGACCATTGAGTTAATGGGCCTCACTTTGATGAACTGTGCTGTGAAAGTCTCCTTAATGGGAAGTCTTAACCCTTTGATTGGGGGTAATTCACCTTTTTTTTCTCTTTTTCTTTTTCTTTCTTTCTTTCTTTCTTACTTCAGGAGTGTTTTTTCTTTTTTTCTTTCTTCAGGAGTGTTTTAGTTTTACAGAAAGAAGAGCAAGGTTAAGAACAGGTAATTCACCTTTGATCAGCTCACTGTTTTCTATGGTTACAGAAAAATGTGTTCATCTCATTTTAAAGAGGTTTGCTAGATCCGCTTACACTTCTACAAGTAGATATGTGCTAAGCTTACACGTGCAGGACATCTGAGCCATGTGTCAGGGATGTTTGCTGGCTCCACATGCACTTCCGCAAGCAGATACGTGCTAACCTGGAAAATGTGCAGGACATCTGAGCCAGGTATCAGGTGTGCTCTACCATGTACATAACTGTGAGGATGGTTAAATAATTAGTTAGGCCACATAGATGAAAACAGTGGATGGCTTAAACGAGCTTGGCAATTTTTTCTAGTCTGTTCATGGTTTTAGTACATGCATTTTTTCGAGTCAACCAAAGGTATCTATGTCAATGTTTCTCCACAAACTTATTACTTCAAGCTTCAATCTAATGCTTTATCGATCACTTCATTTGTTTATCCTCACAAGCACCACATGTAGGATTTGGGACTGGATTTTGAACTGTTTGGGGCTGGCTTGTTAGGCCATGACTATTCAAAATTTTAATTTGCCCAACCCAGCTTTTAGAGGATGGCCTATTTGGGTTGTTTGGCCATGACTATTCAAAAGTGTAGCCCGCCCGATGATCAAAATCAGCTTGATTTTGGGCCACAACATGTACATGGTGAGGCCCTCCAGATAAATGACATGGATCTCATGCTTATGTATCATATTTGCTTATTAAGCGGTTGCTTTAATGTGGTTTTTCTCCCAGATTGTTGACTTGAAAGATGTGTTACTGTAGGAGAATAATCAATATGTAGTTAGTGTATGTATAGCATTCAATGTGCAGATGGTTTTCTCTAATATTTCAATGTGCAGGTAGGAAAATCTTTTTCCTTGGGCCACCCAAATGCCAAGATTAGTGTCCTCCATGCAGCCCTGTCTTTTGAAGCCCCCAAATTATTTAAATTTTGTGATATGTGGAACAACATAAATCCATTGTAATATCTCTTTGTGCAGGTTCTGGACCGTGGTGAGAAGATTGAGCTTCTGGTAGACAAAACAGAGAACCTCCGCTCACAGGTGGTGAACCTCAATATCATTGAGGGCCTGAACCAACTGAAGGACTCCGAAATACTGGTGTTGATGCCTTTTACTACTACACAGCTCACTAAATATCAACAAAAGAAACCAGTCCCTTAGAAACAATGGCAATCCTTGGCATCGAGGAGATCATTGACATTAACAAAGGTATGTTAACTGCTTAGACTGGTGTTAAAAAAAAAAAAAAAAAAAACTAGCATTCATGATGTGGGTCACCTTTTCTTTTTCTTTTCTTTTTTTACTTTTTTCTTTTCTTTTTTTAAGAAATATTTTTTCAATGGCTACGGATTGTCGGTGGCCATGAGTTCTATCACTACGAATTTAATCCGTAGCAAAGTTTTACAGAGCTCCGATACCTATGGCTACGGTCGTATTGTGGGCTAGTCATATTTAGCTATGGATTTTATCCATAGCTTTTGACCATTTTTACAACAAAAACTGATGATTTAGTGGCGTCCAGCACAACCGTCAGTAAAGGTCCTGGCCACTGGTAAAGCTTTTACCGACCGAGGCTTTTCCAACTGTTGGGTAACCGCAGGCAAAGGATTTACCGGTAGTTTCCTGGGCATTTGCTGGTGGTTTTGACCGCCGGTAAAGGCCAATTTTCTTGTAGTGTGCTTTTAATTTTCTTCATTGGGAAGCCTTACAGTAATGATTTCATAACCGGAGAACCATCCTATAGCATAAGAACCTATTTGGGCCCTCACTAGATTTTTCTCTGATTCTATGGTTGAGAAGACCCTCTGAAAGGCACCACTTAAGCACTTACTCAAAAGGATGTGCATGCATACATTATATATATTTACCTTCGTGGATGGAGTTACACTCCAACACCATCGCTCTAGAACTCAAAGGCTATGAGGACATCGATTTTTTAATGCCTTCCAGGCTCATGACTATCCGACATCTTATTGACTACACCCTATCTGATACCACTATCAATCATGGACAAACTTATAATGCCAACTCCGACTATATAAAATGCACTACAACAAATGATATATCAGCGCTCGAAAGCGCCGCTGAAATTCGATACGAGCGCCGCGAGAGTGGGTTAGTGAACACTTTTTTTTGCATGAAAAAGCGCCGTCGATTTTCAATACAAGCGCCGCAGTTTTTGTATAGATTTGAAAGACCCTGGCAATCCAGTAATTTATTATTATTATATATAATTCAATCGAAATCTGTATTTTTTAAATATTTGAAACATAAAAATGATGTTACACAAATAAAACTGAATATTAAACAATATTTATATTACTAGACAATAAAAAAATATATAATATTTATTACAATAAATTGAAAATGGTTTTGAATATAAATAAATAAATAAAAACAAATCCATCCATTTGCCCTCTCCTGGACTTTCAAGCTCCTGTCTAGATGTACGGCACTGAAAACTGGGAGGACCTTCCATCCACATGGAATTGAATAATCTGGACCACAGAATTGGAACAATATGGTTCAATATAGAAGAAATGACCCCTAGTTGGATTGCCACCCCGACCCCCTCATTTCAATTCCCTGCATTTTGAGACAATGATAATCCCAATTTGAGGCCTATGTATGGAGTGTCCCACTTCCGCCATTTACACTTTGAACTAAATTACTGTTGAAGTTGAAATGAACTTGTACAGATGCTTTTACCTTTAACATATTGTTGTTTGTCCTTCATCAACAGTGATGCCGCATCACCATTCAATGGGTCTGTAGGATTTGGGTAAAGTAATAGCTGTGGAAGGAAAACTTCAAAGACATTCAAGAGATCTGCAACCCACAGCAACCGTGGTAAAATATATCAGAACTCCAAAGACGAGGAATGGACCAATGCACAAAGTCACATATAGATATAATATAAACACAAACATTATTTCACTGGTGTGTGCAAATGCAAGAGCTAACGAATAGGAACTCACACTACACAATGGGCAATAAATTAAGACAATGACATAGAAAAATATGTCTAACTAATTCATCTGCTAACCCATGCTTGCACATGCATTAGGTAATGCATGAGTACACATGCTTTTCCCTCCTCCCCTAAGGTTGCAGGTTTGCTTGTGTGAGCATGAGCGTGCAGGTGTGTGGGTATGTATTTTGAGAATATTTATTTCAGTTTTGCCAAACATTGGACTCTAGGATTGATTGATAACATCCAAGCAAACAGAACCAGACCTGCATTTCACAATAGAATTAGAGATTGACAGCAAGGAGAGAACTTCTTGTTTTTTTTTTGCTAAATTAGCTTCCCAAGACAAATCATCAGTTAGAGCTTGGGGAAAACACCAAATTAAAAATATGACAAGAGACTAGAGAAAGCAATGAAGGCTCACAGTTCATCAACATTTGGGTGGAATATTTTGTTCATAAAACCAATGGAAGGGGACTTGTATGGATAGGCATCTGGCAGCTCGACACGGATTTTCCACACTCCACCTTCATAAAGGCCTGCAGATAAGCATCCAGAGCACTCACATCAAGCACATAAATCCTTGATTTAATCTTCAGAAACTTCTTTTGCTTTTTGTAAGCCATCTGATAATGTTCAAAATAAGATTTCAGAATAGGATAGATGCTTATTTTTCAATATTCCACTATAAATGATAAATATGCTGCCTTCTTGTTGAGTTGATCTGGTTCTAAATGAAGTTACTTTAAATTTGTTTCCACCTAAAATTTGAAATAATGAATATAATGAAACAACTCAAAAACTCGCAATTCATTAACTTGTGTGCACAAATGCAACTTAAAGTGAAGAAATCTAATATCAGGCTAAAAGCTATGGAGAAGGGAAATTTAGCTCAATGCTACAAAGGTGACTGATGGTGAACCCTCTTGATAGGGTGCGAGAATCAACAGGGATTTGACTTGAATAGCCACATTTTCTGAAGATTCTTACACATTATAATGAACTATGCGAAGGATATATGAATGCTTTGAGCTTGTTAAATGCATGGTGTAGGGATATTGCGTGTTGGTGGCAGTACTGTAGACATCACATCAGCGAGAGTTGTTCCTAATAACTACAGCACAGAATATATGTTTCCAGATTAAATCGATCTGATCATTTTAACTGAATTTTTCTTCAGATTGATCTGAGATGCCTCTAACATTTACACCAATAAAATATTGGACCATCATCAGTGCCTGGATGATTGATGAGTTTTTATTTATTTCTTTATATCTATTGCAGATTTTTTTCAATTTTCTAAGAAAATCATAAGAAATTTTACAATTACATACCAAAGTATCTTTTGCAGATTTTTTTCAATTTATTTCTTTATATCAAAAGCATTCTAATTACAACGGCTATGAACCATTAGATTTACAAGCATAAAACTAAATATATCTCCATCCCTACAGAAGCCAATTCAGGGAAAAATCACATATCAATATCTTGAATTTTGGATCAACCCACTTCTCAACCTGTAAAAATGCTGAAATTTTCAACATAGCATTGCTGCATTAAAGAATCAGTAGCCATGTAATGGAATGACTGAAAGAATACGGAAGAGGCTTAAACTTACTGAATTTTCACTCAATTTCTCGATTTTAAACTATCAGGAACTCCTCACTCAAAAGTTGTTGTGGAGGAAGCTGTGAAACAAATAAGGGAAAGGTCCATACATTGTGCAAGAGTTTGATTGAGAAAGCAACTTCTCATAGAAGTGCTGAGGCGCATGTTCAGTCTGTAGAGAATAAAGGGACTTACAGCTTATGAAGGTTGTTGCGATGCTCCAGCATCTGAGGGATCTTGCCACTGAACTGATTGTTCTCTAAATATCTTCCGCTTTTGAACCCAAAAACAGGTAACAGTGAAAGATTTCAATAAGAAAACAATGACTTATCAGTTAAGTTGAGCAAAGGGAGAATGGAAGAAGCCATGTGAATAGCTTATAGAGACGTTACATACCACTCAAATCTGGAAGACTGGAACTGATTATGAGAGTTTGTTATTGCCCAGCAAACTGTAGTCATCAAAATGACCAGATCCAATATGTGATTATTCCATCAACACCATTAACTGACTCAACTCCTCTAACTCAGTCCACCGCACCAGCTAAGAAGTATGAACTACAACACACTTTAAGAGGTCTGTTTATTCAGCAAAAGTTTGCTTATAGTGTTAGTGAGTGCAGTCAAATCCACTATGCTTGGGGACAACAATCTGGAAAGGTTGAAGTTTGTTAGTTTCCTGCAGCAAAGTCCAGTGACTAGATGCATGAGCAAAAAAGGGTATTAGGAGAAAATGCTACTGTCGGATTTGAAATTGTGTTTGTTAGTGATGAAAACTAAAATGGTGTACAGGGTAAGTGCAGTGTCTTGGCCTGCTTATGATGTGTGGTTGGTGATGACTTTTGAAATTCTACTCACAAAGAGACAGACTCGGGCTACCTTGAGAAAATGTAACCCCTCCCCTGTCCATGAATTCTGATGCAGCAGGCACGGATCTTTGTCCAGTCGGCAGGTGGGCTATAGAGAATCCCTTTCCGTGACGAACCTATGTAGCAGAAGGCAGGTATGATCATATCTCTAGAGAAGTAAAATGAGCCAGTGTAAAAGAATGGAAGTAAAATGTTCTTGGGCATGATGTATATGTAGCCTGTCTCCTGTAATCAGGAATAACTCACATAAGTTTAGTTTCCAGAACCTTGAAAGTTAAAAAGTGCATACAATGGAAAATAGCCATAATTTACCTTAATGTCCTCAGTGTTCACATAAATATGATTGACTCTAAGATATAGATTCATCGCTGAGATTGCTCTCACATGCCAATCAGTTTTAGAACCAAATGCTGCTTGCTCATAGGGGCTTGTTGTGGTGACAATGAGTTCGTCGCCGTGCACAATTGTTGTCCTTGTTGTGACTGCTAGCTTGCTTCTTTCACCTGCACATGAAGATTTGCTAAAGATTATTAGCCAAGTGAAACCGGCAAAGAAGCTTCTCAGCTTGATAGACTTTTATTAAACACATCACCTGCTTCTCAATCTCCGTAATCTGTTGCCTCTGTTGTGAAGGTGGAGTTATCTCAGCCCCCAGTATTATATCACGAATTTCAGACTGTGTCAGTGCCGAGGTGTTTACATTATTCTTCTTGGCATAATCTGAGAGTATAAGATCTCTCAGAGCAACCTCAACTTGCATTGAAGGAGATATTAGCAACTCTCATAACAATGACATGCAATGCCAACCTCACACTGTACATTACAATAAATGCCATAGATGGAATTTTCATGTCATAAGTTGCTTTGAGAAAGTAAGATAGTAGCAAAACTTTTGAATCTTCTCATGATGTTGAAATGCTTACCTCCATAGTCCTTGTTCTGAGCAAAAATAGGACGACAAGAAGACCTGTAGAGAGAAGGATAAAATCAGGAAAATATTTTTTTAAGGTACAATCAACAAAAATATTTACCAGACAACAATTTCATCATAAATCTAAAACCACTTGATACCATCCTTCTAGCTTATTTGAGATCTCCTCATCAATCTCACATCCAAAACCAAAATATCTATCATAAGAAACATTATAGATCTTCTTCTTTGCTTCTTCCTCATTGATAAATCATACATTCCGAAAATAGTAAGACAAAAAGCACCCAATTATCAAAATAATTAAAACAATGCCATTCCAAACAATAGAGGCTGAAACAAACAATATGCAAAGAAGAAGAGATTAGAAAAGAGATGGTAATCGGTCTATCCAATTTTCAAGTGTCCGAGATGTCCGACATTTGAGACTGGAAGTTGAAATTCAGACTCCCAAGCCTTGAGGTGGACTCTGATTCTACAACTGACATCAATAGAAGACAAAATTAAATAAATTGAGGAAAAGCTTGGATGGGATAAAGGAAGACTGTTAGCAAATATCTGAAAGTATCGTCTCTGGTTGCCCATTAAGGACTGTCTGAAAGAACTTAAGGATTGCATTATAAGAATTCGAGTTGGCATATTCAACCATTACTTGTCCACAAAAAACTCAAGGACATCCCTACTGATACCTTATAGGCACACAGATCTGATTTGACGTCAATTGTCCCTTCGATTTGGGAAGCATATACATGAGGGCAAACATTTTTTGAGCAGTACTCTTTCAAATGCTCTGTAGCTTCTGTCCAACCATGAACTAGAACCTGCAATACTCTAATAGAGGAATATCTTTACTGGGATGAAAAGATGGCATGCTTCTCAATATGTGAAAAAAAACCAATCATGGTTTGTTACTACATGCTTACATGTTTCTGAGTAATCAATTAGGAAGAAATTAAAAATTTAAAAAAAAAAAAAAAATTGCCTTCCAAAAGGAATTCAAACCTGAAGCCATGGTGATGGGATCCTGTAGTAGGTGTATTCTTGTGGAACATCCTGGTTCCTAGCAAGCCTCTCTAAAATTTTAACACATTTTGGAAGACTACTCCAATATGCTTCATGGTTATTTGAAACTGTGTCAAAACCCCCAGATTACACTCATCTAGAAAATGCATCTCCCATCATTTATGCTCTTTTATTATAACATAAAATCTGACAGACATACCCAACAGTTTTATCTCAAAAGATATTCAGTTAACTTATATTAATATTACATGAGGTGTTCCAGCTATCCACCCTTTGCTTTACCAAGCCATGGCGTAATTTGATAACCCAGGCTTTTTCACCTGATATTCAGTTTTACCAAGCAATGTATCTTCCATTAGAGTGACATTCAAAAGCCCATTGGAAATGGTATTTCAATGCCTGGCTGGACATTTATTTCTTGAAGTATTTCAATGGGTTGGGAATACCTTGATATTCCTCCTTCCAACAACCTTCTTATTGTCAAATAAACATTTGCATATGTTCTTACAATTTCTATTGTAATTAGGAAAAGATGAGATGAAAAAACAAACAAACAATGTGATGAAGAACAAACAAACATTTGCATATAACTACCCAGTTATGGATTAAAAAAAAAAAACACATCTACACAAATAAATTCACCCCTAAAGTCATAATTCACCCCTAAAGTCATACTCTTTATGGTTCATTTGCAAGTGATCCTTCATCAGACCTAGCAATGTATATGAGCAGCCCAGAGAATGGACCAGTCCAGTCATCATCTCATTTCTTGTACCAGTTAGTTCAGGGACGGCTTTGTGAATCTTGTTTATAGTAAGGCCGATCCTTGGTAAGTGAACAAGCCTTGGTAAGTATTTGAAAGAATAAAGATATTTTCTTATGTGGTGATTATCTTCTAACTGAAGGTTTTCAAGCCAAATAAAAAATCTACCTTCTAGGAATTGTAATCATTTTCCTTATATATACTAATGTATTATGAAAAGTAAAAGAATGAGTTTATTTATCTTCTTTTTTTTTTTAATCAAAACATCAATATCATCTCATAGATGGGAAAAGCTGTCACTAAAACAATATATAGTTCAAACAAAACCCAATGTAAGTTTTTTTTTTTTTTTTTTTCCAAAAGGAAGGCAAGAATAGACTCTCTTATTACCAAGGGCTGAGACCTAATTGAATACAAACAAAAAACAAGGGGCAAAGCCCTTAAAGCAAAGTTAACAAAAAAAAAGCTCACGTACTAAGCTTGAAACAAGCACCCACACCCCAAGCTAGAAAAAGAATAAAGAAAAGGAAAAGGAAAAGAGCCTACGCTCTGGTCTAGGGAGGGAGAGCCCACATCCTGGGCTATAGAAGAAAATAAAAGAAAATCAAATGAGAAGGTAACTCGCTAGCAAGAATAATTCGAAAAGCAGCAAGGGATTCCTAGACAATCTTAAAGTAAGAGCTTTCTATCACTTTCTAATAATCCAAGGCGAGAGATAAAAGAGTGCACCAACTAATAGACTCATTGTCCATGAAGAAGAGTTTGGAGTAGAGATCTCACACCTCATTATAAACTTCAATAAGAGCATCTAAAATATAAATAATATTTAATTTGGAGATGCCGACAAAAAGGTTTCTAGACTTTTACCTCTCAACCTATGCATGCCAACCTCTAAGATAACTCCCTAGATGGCACTTGAGGAGAGAGGAAAGAACATGAGCCCAATTCTTATATCATTTATTTTGATACAAGATATTGTCCACCAAGGGTTGAGATATCTTTGATCATGGTTTTGAAGCACATGAAGACTCACTCTATTATATGATGTGGGGATATCCCAGGCAACAAAGAGCGAGCTTGTGGAATTGACGGCAATAACTGTCTAAAATAAAAATGACTCAAGATCTGATATGGTCTAAGAACGGCTTTCTTTTAGAGGGATTTAGAATTGAAAATGTTGTTATATATTCTCCCTCCCAAATATGTCAAACAAGGGTTGGAAAGTAAAACCTGCTCAGCGTGTTAGGAACATAACACATGTAACCCTCGATAAGATTTCTAATAGATTGAATAAGAGGGATAAATAGCTAAATGGGATTTAAGTGAAGCTTTTCTCAAATCCAAAGGATAAAGAGATGGTAATTTATGGCTTCCTTAGTTGGAAGAGGAAAAAAGAAAAGAAGAAGAAGAAGAAGAAGAAAAGAACGATGAATCCACATTCTGGAAATGTGACTAAGTATTGTAGCACAATGCAAAGTGTCTATGAATATACTCCGGTCTATATAAGAGCATAATAAGCAACCTATGCCTTTCTTCACACGTAACCCTCTTCACACTTACCCAGATACATAGCTCAAGTGGTAGACTGAGTGAATTAAAGATACCTCGTTTCAACACTGAGGTCTTGGTATCGATTCCCTAGAGGGGGTGGGTAACAGTGAAGTGTGAACTGACAATGGGTGTACTAACAAGCTTTAAAAATAAAAAAATAAAAATAAAAAAATAAAAAACCTATTGTTAAGAGCCCTGAAGAGAGCCTTATGTTGCTTGAATATATCCAAAAATTACATTAATTAGAGAAGCCTCCTCACCTTTGGAAAAGTTTGTTTTTGTTTTTTGTTTTTTTTTTAAATTTTTTAATTTTTTTAGAAGAGGCATTCCAAAGAACTTCAATTGGCCTTGTTGTAACCATCTTCTCCTTCTTTAGAAGTCCTTTAATAAAATTATTAGTTATGAAGATGGCATATTTTTATGGCTTCTTGTGGGCTTAGAAAAACAAACAAAGAAAAGATTGGGAATAATTTTTAAAACTTCTTTTATGAATTATTCTTTGAAAAAGGGCCCGTTCAAGTGCTCATATAGTATTTGAGTGGAAAATATTTTTCAAGAAAATGACATTTTCTCTAATTGTGAGTTCACTTTATGGTGGAAAACATTTTCCAAGAAAGATTTATATATATATATATATAGAAAAAAGTCGTATAAAATATTTCCAACCATCCCCTAATAAATCTTCTAGCACCAAAGCTAAAAAAAAGCTAATATGCCTCTAATACTATATTTATTGGCAATAAGGAGTATTATATTTGCTATCATATGCAGTAGACCAGACATTAAATGGTGGAAGCAGATAAACCGCAAATCTAGGAAAAGACCATTGGACTACAATACACGCAGATTATGCAGGAAATCAAAAGTCGGATTCCCTCCTCACCTGCTTCCCTTTGTGGCTCAGTTTAGTCATAGGTTAGACTGATTCTCAATGATAAAAGAAAAAAACAAAGGAAAAAAGAAAAACAACTAGGCACATATGATGGATGGCCTTGATTTCAAGTAAACGAATGTTTTCCACAAACATGTACACACGAATATACAAAGAGAGATGCTTACATCCAACTGATTGCACATGAGTTATAATATTCACCTAGCAGACAACATGCACTTGTAGTTTGTCATTTATCAACTAATAAACATTATTCTCTATGATATGTGCAACCTGATCAATGGATTGGGCTGATTTTTGTACAAGGGTTGGTGTCATGTCTGCCTGCGGGTCAACATGCACGGCCTGTTTCAGAGCTGAGTGAGGAGCATATTAGATGGATAGCCGATCAGGCTCAGGCCAGAGAATGAGGCTCAATTAAGTAAATAAGTTGGGCACATTTTGGGCAAAGCCCAACCTAGCTAAAGTGGCCATACAAGTTATGAATGGGATACGCCAGACAACCCAATCTAACCAGAATCCAAACAAAGTATTAGACTAGTATTCAAATACATAAAATTCCACAACATTTGGTGCAACCAACCACACCCTTTAGCTAATAATATTGGTCCCAGGACAGCCCCCCCTGGTTTGTAGTCTTTATCAGGTTGGGTCCAATCAAATCAAAATTTGTGCTCAGATCAAGATTGAATTTGGTGAATTTTGAGTGGGTTGGGATGGACCAGTGTATGGGTTATGGGTTAGGATTGGACCAAAATTCTTAGCTCGTTTAGGAAATGGGTAGGGCTTGGGTAGAGTCTAACCTGACCATTTCTACTCTCAAATACAAATCATGTTCAAAGGCATGGATCGGATTGGGATGTTACTTGGGTGAATGAAAATGGAATCCTTTTTCCCATTCAAATTTACATGGTTGCGGAGGAGAGAGTTATTTGTAAGCTAGTCAAAATAATGCCTACATTATAAACTCTCATTGAAGCCAACCCCAAGTTGTCATAATAAAACATCCAATACACGTCAATCTCATTCACAATACATTTCTTGCTTACCACTAATATAGCTGAAAGACATTGAAAAACATATCATGGTAATTCTTATGCAAACAACTAAAATAGCTGAAAGACATTGAAAATGCTTCAGATTTAAAGAAACGATTTCCTCACATTTGAAGCACTTGAAGTGAGGAAAAAAACATTAAAATTAACAACTTGCTTGGGAGCAAGAAATAGCAATACCTGTAATATTACAATGACTACTTCCCAAAGTTTTAGTTATCGTCTATAAGCCTTGTAGTCACATGAGAACTAGTTTGACAAAACATAAGATAAACTTAGCTTGAGCTCTTTTTGGAATTGATGTAATTGTGGATACCATCAAACATTATTCATACTACTGACCTCTACCCTGAAAGAAACAAGTCTAATGAAAGATGGATTCTTCATCATCATCTACATGGGCAAGGGATACAAAGTTGTTGAACTTGAACAGAACAGAATAAAGTATAAATGAAAATCAGTAAAAGGACAGACGTATGCAATGCCAAGCATCTACACTATAAGCAACTATGGCACTCCTTATCCAATTAATAAAATAACAACATGAAACATTCCTTGTTGAGTCATTTCATCAAACAGTTAGCATGCATGAAATATAGGAGGAATTTTTATTTTTATTTTCCTTAAAAGAAGAAAAAGAAAAGGAAAGAGGAACAATCCACCACAACCCAATCTACCCATACCCTACTCATCTTCGAGCACACTGAGATTCAACAGCAAATCACCATCACCACATCTTCAACCAGCTGCCACAACTCTGCGGCACACAACTGCCGACCCTATCAAAACCTCTGCTTCCACCCTCTCCATTTGGCATCACCATCACCATCACCATCACCACAACTCCAACTGCTGCCATTACAGATCCATAAAAAATCCATCAAACCCTAGAAAACAAAAAAGGAGAAGAACAAAAAGCATACTGTGTAAACAAGCATCAGAAGGTAGACAGAAATATCATCTATTGGAACAGGAAGAAGTGTATAAATACATTAACAACGGAGGTACAGTTACAAATCCCTCAAGGATTTGAAATACTTCCGGACATAGAAAAATCCCTAATTAGGGTTTCAACATTGAATTAGGGTTTCAACATAGTAAATCCCTAATTAGGGTTTCAACATTGTAAATCCCTAATTAGGAAATAACTAAGATTGAAATTGATGAAATCTAGACTCTTACCTATATCAGATCTTCATCTAAGCCCTGAAATTAATGGCAGCTCGCGAGAGAGAGAGAGAGAGAGAGAGAGAGAGAGAGTCGGGGGTAGGAAGAAGCTGAGAGTCAGGAGAGAGAGAGTCGTCGGGAGAGGGAGAGGGAGAGGGAGAGAGAGAGTCGGGAGCGCAATGGAAAGTTTTTGTTTTTGTTTTTATTTTTATATAAAAACATCCGTGGGCCCGCTTTTAAATAGTGCCGGCCAGTCAATGATGCAGCCAAAGTGCCAGTTTTAGGCAGTTTTGTTGTAGTGATGATTAAAGCTCAATAACTATAGAAAACACCTAATGCCCAATGGCTAAAGAGATATTATGATATTGTGGACTAAACTAAACAAACATGTTTTGTTATGAACAACATACAAGAGTGGAGAGGACCTTTCTTAATAGAAATTATCTCACACGTTCTTTTGGGCAATCGATAACCCTGCCACAACAATTTATCTCCCGCTTTCAATGTATGTCGCCCAACAATATGTGAAATGAATGTCATAAATTCCTCCAACGGGGCTTCTTGAAATTAATATTAGTGCAAGCTACCCTTAAAATACAAAGGAGACGTATGGGCTACTTGAGTGAAAGAATTGAAATGAGAGAAAATTCCGGTTGAAGGCCACGGACATCCTTTTTTTCAAAAGTTTATGCTACCTTTGGGTTAATGTGAAGATAAAATTGGCCTAAAAGAGAAAATTAAAAAATAGGAAAATCCAGAGGAGAGAGAGAGAGAGAGAGAGAGAGGGAGGGGCCCTTAATTTGGTCAGTATAAAGATCCTTTGTTACTGAAAGTCACTGTAAAATAAGCTTAGTTACTACAAGAACACCCATATCCATTGCTCAAGTGGCAAACTAAATGAAAGATACCTCGTTTCAACACTGAGGTCTTGGTATAGATTCCTAGAGGGGGTGGCTAACAGTGATGTGTGAACTGACAATGGGTGTACTAACAAGCTAGCAAAAAAAAAAAGATTAGTTACTACAAGTCACTGTAAAACAAAGCTTAACAAGGGTTGCACATGGTCAATGTGACTTGTGTACGATAACCAGCCTATCCCGATGGTGGTCCCACCTTGAAAGTATGAACACTCCAAAATTCAGGCCGATCAACCCATTATGTGGGCCATCAAGTCCATTCGGAGGTTTTTGGGAGATTGTTAGTTTTTACCTATGGTGTAGCCCACCTACTGAAAGGGTGCAGGGAAGCGGATTGGCTGGTGTACCGCACACCAGCGATATGGGTACGTGACGAGCTTTGTAGTTCCTCGAGCTCCGAGTTGTACAAACGGTTCAAAGGAGATCAAAGTTAGATGGTCTCAAAATGATGTATTTATTATATGCACACCGTTAAATGATGTATTTATTATATCCACACTGTTCATTCATTTTTTGAGATAATTTTGGAGCATGATACCAAAAATGATTCATATCCACAGCTTAAGTGGACCACACCAGAAATAAATAGCAGCGGGGACAATTATTCTCACCTTTAAAACATTTGTATGGCCCACCATAGTGTTTATTTTCCATCCAATCTGTTCACAAGGTCACAAAGACAGACCTGGATGAAGAGGGAAAAAAATATCATATTGATCTAAAACTTTTGTGATCCCAAAAGGGTTTCAATGGTAGACATTCAATCCCTCACACCTTTTTAGAGTGTGGTCCACTTGATCTTTGTATCTCTTATTTTTCGATTCAAGCCTTAAGACGAGTTCGCCAAATGAATGGATGGTTGGAATATAACACATACTTCATGATGGGACCCACGGAACTTGGTGACGTCAGCACATCAGCCATGTCGCTGGTGTGTGGTACACCAGCCAATCCGCTACCGTGTGCAGCGAGTTCGTTCGGGAAGCGGATTGTAGGTAGAGAGTTACTCACTACGCCTAGCGTACTGAGTAAACTCTGTGAGGTCCATGATTTATATGTTTTATCCGAACCGTCCATACATTTTCTTAGATACTTTTAGGGCTTTATACCAAAATTGAACCATATACATTGTTCAAATGGACCACACCACAGGAAACAACAGTTGAATTTAACGTCTAACGTTGAAAACTTCTTGGGGGCCACTGAAGTTTTGGATCAAGCTTATATTTATGTTTTCCGTTCATCCATGTATGTATGATGGTTGGATGACAAATAAACATCACTGTGGGGCCTAGAAAGGTATCAAAGGTGGAAATCATTAGCGCACTGTTTCCTGTGGTATGATCCACTTGATCTTTTGATATACTTCAATTTTGGGATCAACGCCTAAAATTAGATGTTAAAACGGATAGATGTCATGGATATACTACATACATTCAATGTGAGCTCGATTGAATTTACTCAGTACGATGAGAGCGTACTGAGTAACTCAGTACGCAATGCGATTTCGTTAGTTAGGAACTCGAGCGGAATCCCTCGCAACACTGTTGTACACACCGCGTATGCACACCAGGTGAGCCCACCATGTTAGGCGCGTAGCATTCACTCTGCCCATAAAGTATGCTCCCATCATGTTCACCACTCATCAGCACGATCCAAGACTGGGGTGGCCACACCATGAGAAATACATGCACCATTGTGGCCACCTGAGCTATCTATTAGGCTGATTATTTTCCCTAAGGGCCTAACAACGAAAAGCAAGCCGGATGGATGGAGTAGATGTCTTCTAGACAACACGATGGCCCTACAGCTTACGTGTTGTATGTGAAGCGTACAACTAGGGGTGTACATTGGGCCGAACCGAGTCGAATTGGGCTCAACCCAGCCCGGCCAGGTCACCAATCAAACTCAGCCCAAACTTAGCCCGGCCCAGTCACCGGGCTAACATGTCCAGCCCAAACTCGGCCCAATCAGCAATCGAGCGAGTTCGGGCCAGCATTCTCACTTCTCTATCTCAAATGATTAGGGTAACGATTTATATATATATATATATATATATATATATATATATATATATATATATATATATATATAATAGCCGAGTCGGGCCAGGTCAAGTTGGGTTTTGAACAGAGTCAGGCCAAATTGAGACCTATTCGAACTCGGCCCGAACTCAGTTTCGAGCTGAAGAAAATGGCTTGTCCTAAGCTGAACTCAATTCCGAGTCGAGCGAGTTAACTGAGCTAGCCCGGTTCGTGTACAACCCTACGTACAACAGATCCGAGTCTGGACGAGAGTCGGATTTCGTAGTGTAGCGCACTAAGGACGTACTCGTCGATGCTGGAAAAGCTCTATGGACCCACCGTGATGTAGGTGTTTTATCCACACCGTCCATCAATTTTGCTAGATCATTTTAGTTTACGAACTCAAAAAGGACCAACTTTCAGAAAACAGTGGTGATTGAATGCTCAGCATTAAAAACTTCCTACGGCCTATTGATGTTTATTTTCCATCTAACCTCGTCACACATATCCAGATGTAGGAAATACAAATATCAGCTTGATCCAAAACTTTTGTACCCCTGCAAAGTTTTAAATAGTGGTCATTCAATCACATTGTTTCCTATTTTGTGGTCCATCTGATATTTCAATTTGCCTCATTTCTGGGATCGTAGCCTAAAATGACTTAGAAAAATAGACAGACGGCGTGGATAAAACACGTACATCATGGTGGGGCCCACTGATCAAACGTGCTGTGTGCTACCCGTTTCACGTATGTTGGTAAAACGGCCGTTGTTTGCAATTCCCGGCGCGGTTTCATGGCCTTCAACAGAAATTCTGCAAGACCCGTGAGCGTGTGGACTGGAATATATCTCAGAAACAGTCTAACAGATGTAACATATTGTATGGTTCCCCACTACAACACTCTCTCTGATTCTTTCATTTTAAAAATAATAATAATAATAAGAGGTATGTTTCTCTCGTAGATTCTTTCCTCTTTTTCATTAATATTCCAATGGTTGTTTTAAGAATTTCCCCTCATTTTCATTAACATTAGAATGTTGCTTGCTTGTATTGTTGTCAATGGGCTGGCTGGGAACGGATAGGCTACTCCCCCTGCCACCCGCCATTGGCTGGTGGTCGGTGCTCTGTGGGCCCCACCATGATGTATATACTTCATCCATGCCGTCCATCCATTTTTATAGATTATTTTATGGTATGAAGTGAAAAACGAGGTATATCTCAATCTCAAGTGGACCACATTAAAGGAAACATCGTTGAATGAACGTTGACCATTAAAAACGTTTTGGGAACCATAAAATTTTTGGATCAATCTGATATTTATTGTTTCCCTTCATCCGAGTCTTTATAACCTATTCAACGGATTTGATGTCAAATAACCAGTACAATGGGCTTTAGGAGGATTTTAATGGTGGATGTCCAATCATTATTTTTTTTCCTGTGGTGTGGTGTACCTAAGATTTATATCCCTATATTTTTTTTGCATACGACCTAAAATGATCCATAAAAATGGATGAACGAAATGGATGAAACATATACATCATGGTGGGGCCCACAGAGCACCGACCACCAGCCACGGGCTGGTGTCATGGGGAGTAGCCAATCCGTCTCCCTGGCTTTGGTGCTAGCTGACTTTGTGACAGGCTACGGCTAGAATACTAGGCCTGATGGCTGGGCCTGGGCCTATGATTTGAACACGTTCGATAAAATGGCTAAGCCCGATGGCTGGGGCTGGGCCTAAAATTTGAGCCATTCGCCAAAATAATCTCAAAGTTTGAAATCCACCATGAAAGCTTAGATTACCTCTAAAATTCTTTCAAGAGTTGCATGTGTTATATGTGTGTCACTAGACTATTAATCTATTAGACACACGGCTCACTGATGATATCCCAAAATAATTAGATTATCAATTGCATCAATATAATTACTTTAAAACAATGATCAATAAAGTCCAAACATTATCCATATAAATCAATGATTAAAAATCGTTACTTAGCCACTTGGACATGATCTTGTGCTCGTGGCTCATCCAAGACTTGGAATTTCATCATTTTCAGACAAAATATATATTTTAGCAGGTTTATTACAACCCTTGTGTCAAATATTACTTACATTCACTAATTAAATATATTAAAATTGATTTAGTAATTAAATTTAAACTCCTATAAATATACCAAGTATAGCTAATTTTGGATTAAAGTTTATGAATCTATAGTGCCAAACACAAAAGAAGGATTTCTAATTCAGGGTTCTGAATCCAAGGGTTCCAAATTCACGCTCCCAAACAAGCCCTTATTTAGTTATAACAAGTCACTTACAACAAGCCTAACAGGAGTCACTTTAACTCGTGTATGACATCCAAACCGTCCAGATGGTGGTCCCAACTTTAAAGTTGAACACTCCAAAATTCAGGCGCATCAAGCCATCATGTGGGGGCATCAAGTGCATTCGGAGGTTTTTGGGTTGCAGTTGTTATAACAAGTCACTTTCAACGGTAGATATTCCGTCCTCACTGTTCCCTGTTGTGCAGTTCAATTAAGTTTTGTGTCTGCCTCTATGACTCAGGTCATTACTCACAAACATCGAGGTGGGCTCCGCCTTGATTCTGCAAGAGACTGTCGCAGCAATCCGAGTCCTGATGGGAAACGGATTGGCTACTCCCCCTGCCGCTATACCACTGGCTGGTGGTCAGTGCTATGTGGGCCTCACCATAATGTATGTGTTTCATACATGCCGTTTATCTATTTTTACAGATTATTTTAGGGCTATATCCCAAAAATTAGAGGGATATAAATCTCATGTGGACCACACAACAGGAAATCATTAATAGTGATTAGATATCCACCATTAAAATCCTTCTAAGGCCCACTGTACTGGTTATTTGACATCCAATATGTTGATTACGTCATACAGACATAGATGAAGTAAAAAAAAAAAAAAAACCAAAGAATATGTTGATCTAAAACTTTTATGGGCCCAAAAAGATTCTGATGGTTGACGCTAATTCAACACTGTCATATCTTAAAATTGAGATTGGTATATATCTCATTTTTGGTCTATATGGACAGCATGGATGAAACATACACATCATGGTGAGCCCACAGAGGCACCCACCATCATTGGCTGGTGTAAGGGGAGCAGCCAATCCGTTTCCCAGTCCGTTTCCGTCCTGATGGGACTTCGATTGGATCCGTACTGGCCGGTACTGAAAAGATCCGTGGGCCACCATATCGTATGTGTTTTATACACGCGTACATCCATTTTGACTGCTTATTTGAGGGCATGATCCCAAAATTGGAGGCTGATTCAAATCTTAGGTGGACCACATCACACGAAAGTGTTGATTGAATCCCGACCATTAAAAACTTCTCATATGCTAAAAAGTGCTGATATCTGTAGCTTCCTTGATCGAGGTCTGTGTGACCTAAGCAACAGGTTACATGGTTTTAATGGTGAGTGTTCAATCGCCGCTGTTTCCCGTAACGTGGCCCACCTGAGATTTGGTTTTGCCTTAGTTTTAGGCTCATGCATTAGAATGAGCTACCAAAACAGATGGACGACGTGGATCAAACACATACATCATGGTGGGGCCACAGAACTTTTCTAGCACTGATCGTGCGCTCTGATGTGCTACCCTACACAGAGTCGGTTTCTCACATGTTTGTAAAACGGGGTTTGTAGACAATTCCCGGTGCGGCTTCGATGGATGGCCAGATCCACCTAGGTTGGTGGATCCCTAACTGTGGGCCTACCTTGATTGATGTATGCACCTTACATCCACGAAGTCATCTATTTTAACAGATCATTTGAGGGCATGATCATAAAAATGATGTAGATATGAATCTCAGGTGAGCCACACCATAGAAAACTATGGTAACTGAATATCTACATTAAAAACCTTTCGGGGACCTCCGGAATGTTTATTTTCCATCCAATCTGTTGATGAGATTACAAAAGCATGGACGAGGGAACACACAAATTTCAGCTTGATCTAAACCTTTTGTCCCATAAAAAAAATTTAATAGCCAATCACCACTGTTTCCTGTGTTGTGGTCCACCTGTGTTTTGAATCTGATTTATTTTTTGGATCCTGCTCTAAAATAAGGTTCAAAACAAGATGGACGTCATTGATGTAAGACACATGCATCACTGTTCGTCCCACAGTCGGATTCACCAAAGCAGCGCCCATAAGACGTCGATTGCATCCTACCCCCACCGGTCTTTAGCCACGAACCGGCATATCTGCGGGGGACAACATGATGTACCTGTTTATCCATCCATTCCTTGTCTCATGTAATTTTAAGGTACGAGCCTAAAATCAGGCAGATCCTACTTTAAAATAGACCACGCCACATATGAATCTTGCATTTAATACAAGCCAAGCTTACTATTTCATGTGGTCTATTTGAGGATGGATTTACCTGAATTTTCAAATAATGGCTTAAAATGATCTGAGTGGTTAGAAAGATAAATCGAGGTAAGGCCCCACAGATCTATCCGTTCGTGGACAGAGAGGAGGTACGACGCAATTCGCATCCGCGAACATAACATTTCCACGGGTCTTTAACAGAATTTCTGCAAAACCCACGAGCGCATGGAAGGGTCTATAACAAAAATAGTCAAACATAAGTACCACATTGTATAATTCCCCGCTACAACACACTCTCTCGGGAGGAAACAGATTGGCTACTCCCCCTGCCACCAGCCTAGGTCGGTGATCTGTGGACCTCCACCCATGGTGTATGTGTTTCATCCATTCTGTTAATCCAATTTTACAGATCATTTTAGGGCTTGATCCCAAAAATGAAAGGGATATAAATCTCCGGTGAAACACACCACATGAAAACAATAGTGATTGGATATCCACCATTAAAATCCTCCTAAGCCCTACCGTACTGTTTATTTAACATCCAATCTGTTGATTATATCATAGAGGCCCAGATGAAGGGAAAAAACAAATATCAGCTTGATCCAAAACTTTTATTGCCCCCAAAATTTTTTTAATGGTAGACACTCATTCAACAATGTTTCCTGTAATGAGGTCAACTTGAGAGAAGGATTTATCTCGTTTTTGGTTTCATATCATATAATGATCTGGAAAAATAAATGGACGGCATGGATGAAACACATACATCATGGTAGGGCCCACATAGCACCGACCACCAGCCATTGGCTGGTGGCAGGGGGAGTAGCCAATCCGTTTCCCTCTCGGGGAATCATTCTTGTAGCTTTTTCTTCCTTAAAGAGGGAAGAGGTACGATTTTTTATTTTTTTATTTGTAAACTTCCACTCGTTTTCACTAACATTAAAATAATTGCTGTAGCTTTGTCTCTGGCGGAAGGAAGGAAGAGGTACGTATTTTTAGTAGATTTTACCCTCTTTTTCGTTAATTGGTTGCTTGCTTGTATCGGTGTCTATGTGCCGGGATGGCCTGTCAGGCTTTCGGCCCGGCTACGGCTAGAATCCTACGATGATGGCCGGGCTTGGGCTAAAGACTCAGGCATAGGTTGTAAATAATCATTACAGGCCGTGATCCAGCCTGTTTCGTCTGGTCCCATCATGGTATGGTCTGGGTTTGACTAGGTTTTACTTGGTGGGCTCGGCTTTGAACAGACTTTGGCAGAGGGCTAACCTGGCTATTGGCAACCTTATTAGCAAAAGTAGCTACTTCAGTCCTGCTCTCAGCTTGATCTGCACGTGTGGGAGATCTGAGACATTGATATAGTGAGCAGAAACCATGGTTCAAAAACTAAAAAAGTCGATCCAACTCAATGTATAGCAAAGTCGACTCAACTTGAAGACTCAACCGAGTCTTCGATTGACTCGACGCGATATTTTAGCAATTAATTTTTTTATTATTAAAACAATAAGAATACCAGGAAAAAGGGGAAATGGATTGGCTACTCCCCTTCCACTAGCCCATGGCCAGTTGTCGGTTCTCTGTGGGCCCCACCATGATGTATGTGTTTCATCCATTCCGTTCATCCATTTTTATAGATCATTTTTGGGCTTGACCCCAAAAATTGAAGGGATATATATCTCAGGTGGACCACACCACAGGAAAACAATAGTGATTGGATATCCACCGTTAAAATCCTCCTAAGGTCCACTGTACTGTTTATTTGACATCCAATCTGTTGATTAGGTCATAAAGACCTAGATGAGGGGGAAAAACAAAGATCAGCTTGCCAAAAAATTGTTAATGGTCGACCTTCAATCAACATCGTTTCCTGTAATATGGTCCACTTGAGATTGGGATATATCTCATTGTTGGGATCATACCATAAAATGATCTTAAAAAAAATAGATGGACGGCATGGATGAAACACATACATCATGGTGGCCCCACAGAGCACCGACCACTAACCATTGGTTAGTAGATGTAGGAGTTGCCAATCCGTTCTCGGCAAAAGGGTCACACTACGCGGCAGTGCACGAGGCGGATTTCCTTCCATGGCCTTTCGCAGGAAGTTCATGCCCAACAATGTTGGGTAGGGCCAGCCGACATATTTGCAGGAAATCTGTTCGTCTATCCGTTTTTCAAGCTCATTCTAGGACATGCTACTAAAAATGAGGGGGCCACACAGAAGGAAAGTTAGGAAAAATAAATGCCCACCATTGAAGCTTTCTTAAGGCTCCACCTTGATATTTATATGCCATCCAAACTGTTTGTAAGGCCATTAACATAGGATGAAGTGAAAATACAAAAAGATAGCCTGAAAAAAAATTTTATACCCTCGAGAATGTTTCAATGGTTCTCACTGAATCCCCAATTTCTCCTCTCGTGTTTACCACCTGAGCTTTTGATCCACCTTATTTTTGATCTCTGTCTTAAAATGATCTTAAAAAACGGATGGTAGGTGTAGACTTCCCACAAACATTGAGGTGGCCCCAGCCCAGCATGCTCTCCTAGGAACGGACGCGGATTTCCTGCGAAAGCCAAGTTCCTGCGCATGAATGCCGTGTGGGGTCACCACCATTGTTTTTGGAAAATGTACTCCGTTCAGCCGCTTTGCAAGATAATTTTAGAATAAGCTATAAAAAATGAATTGGATCCAAGATTCAAGTGGGCCACATGAGAGGAAACAGTAGGGATTCAGTTAGAACTGTTGAAACATTCTTACGACCATAAAAGCTTCTTCTTTTTCTTTCTTTTTTTTTTTTTTTTTCACTTCATCCTCGTGTTAATAACCATATAAATGGTTTGGATGGCATATAAACATCAAGGTGGAGCTCAGGAAGGTTTCAACGGTAAGTCTTTCTTTCTCCAATTTTCCCTCTCGTGTGGCCTACTTTGGCTTTGGATGACGTTGTTTTTGGTCGATTTTCCTAAAATGAGCCCATCAAACGGATAAACAGAGTATATTTCTCAAAAACATAGTGGTAGGCTCCACACAACATTCTTGCCCAGGAACTTCCTGCAATCCGCGTCCCGCAGGATTTCCTACTTTGCAGGATATCCACGTCTCAGCAGAGGAAGTGGATTCTCGCTATATAGCTGCTGTAGGTACGTGCCGTGCCAAGATGAGCACTGAACGCTCCCCGAGCTCATTAGTTATAAGAACAGCTCAAAGGATAACAAAGTTAGATAGCCACACAGTAATGTATTTATTATATCTACCACAATACAAATAATAGCAGAGATAATGATTTTCACTGTTAAACAATTAGTAGGGCCTACTTTAATGTTTATTTTCCATTCAATCTGTTCATAAGGTCATAAATACCTGAACGAAAACGAAAAATAAATTTTAAATTGATTCAAAACTTCTGTGACCCAAAAAGGGTTTCAATGGTAGATGTTCAATCTCCCACTGCTTTTTATAGTGTGGCCCACTTGATAATTAGATTTGTCTTATATTTCATCTTAAGACTTAAAACTATCTTGCCAAATATATAGACGGTTTGGATATAACATATACCTCATGATCAGACCCACAGAACATCCTGACGATCAATACAGCAGGTCTTGAAAGGGAGCTAGTTTTGTTTCGTCGAGACCCGAAAAGTCATGAAAGGCAGATGGTTTCCATGAGACTCAGACGGTCAACTAAGATGATATTATTGTCACACGTACTATCATTGCACGTGTGTGAAACTCAGGCGATTCATCAGTTAAAGTGTTGAGCGTCACACTCTGAGCCAAAAATAGCCCGTACACACGTCAAGTATTATTAGTCTTTTTCTAAGAATTATTTTTTTTCTAACCATCCAATAAATTGAATGGCCTGGATCCTGCACATTTAGCTAACTTCTCCCCGCACATTTGGCCTACCTGATCTACTGATGAGTGGATAGGTCCACTCTTTTTGACCGGGCCTATTTACTGGACGTGGATTGGTGGGGCCCACTATGATGTATGTGTTTTATCCATGCCGTCCATCTATTTTTCCAGATCATTTTAAGCTTGACCCAGAAAATGAGAGCAATATAAATCACAAGTGGACCACACCGCTAGAAAACAGTGGTGATTGAAAGCCCACCATTAAAAACTTCCTCAGGCCCACTGTAATATATATTTGCCATCTAACCTGTTGATTATATCACATAGGCTTGGATGAAGGGAAAACACAAATATCAGTTTCATCCAAAAAAATTTATGGCCTTGGAAGTTTTTAATGACGATCGTTCAATCATCATTGTTACATTTGGTGTGGTCCACATGAGGTTTAGATCTACCTCATTTCTGGGCTCACAACATAAAATGATTTGGAAAGTTGGATGGACAGGGTGGATAAAATACACGCATCATGTTGGGGCTCACATCGCACCGTCCAGTAGCGACCGGCCACTAACAGAGTCAGTAGGCAATCCGCCTCCTGATTACTGAGCCCGAGGGAAGCGGATTGCATCCTGCCCCCTGCCTCAGATCTGTCCAGGCAGGGGTCTGTGTGACCCACTTTGATGCATGGGTTTAATCCGTACCATTCATCCAGTTTACAGGATCGTATTAGTGTATGAACCCAAAAAAGAGGCTGATCCAAGGCTCAAGTGGACCACACCATAGGAAGAAGCAACGATAATGATACTCACGGTTGAAACCATCCTAAGGCTCACCATCATGCTTATTTTCCATCCAACATATTTATAAGGTTACATGGACTTAGATGAAGGGAACACACAAATATATGCTGATTCAATACTTCTAGGGCTCCAAAGAAGTTAGAACACACAAATATCTGCTGATTCAATACTTCTAGGGCTCCAAAGAAGTTTTTAGTCCCACTGTGGTTCACTCAAGCCTTGGATCTGCCTCATTTTTAGGCTAATACCCCACGATGATCTGGAAAAAATGGATGGACAGTGTGGATAAATCCCATACATCACGGTGGACCCCACAAAGACCTGCCTAGACCGAGTGGGTTCAGGCAGGGTAGGATGCAATCCAGCACCCAAATTACAAAGATCAACTATGTTGAAAATGAGTCTGATTCACTCATCCGGTGGGCCAAACCATCAGCTATTCATTGATTTTGACTGTGTCCTGCCTGGTTAGTAGATTGGCCTGATTTTCATGCCACATGGTCATCAAGGTAGAGCATAGAAATGGTCATCAAGGTAGAGCATAGGCAACTTTCTGACAATAAATCAAGTTATAAGAGACAGGAAAACAGAGAGAAGGTGCAGCACCAAGAAAGACTGTTCAAGGGTGAGTAACTCATCTCATTATTTTTCAACGCTGTGGATCACTCCATTTAAGATCCATGTATTATCTGAGCGGTTATGGCAAAATGAGTTCGCCGGTGCAATAAATGTACTTAGCAATGTCACACGGTTATTACAGTAGCCCAACAGAGCCTTTGTTGCACAGGCTTTCTAATATACATCTTTTTGGTGTGGGACATACACAAAAGAGATGAAATGTGGGGACAACATGCATGAGACCCACCTTGTCCATCAAACATGTTGGTTCATTTTCTCCCCAGAGTCCAAAATTGGGACTCCAACTCGGTGGTGACCCCTCCCGTATCGAGCTCGGTACTGGTGAAAGCTTTGTGGGCTCCACAATGATGTATGTGTTTTATCCATTCCATCCATTTAATTTTCAGATTATTTTAGCACATGATACCAAAAATAAGATGGATCCAAAGGCTACTGTGGTCGATAAAAGTTTTGGATCAAGCTGATTTTCATGTTTCACTTCATCTAGGTTGATGCGATAATTTTAATAGTTTGAATGGCAAATATATAAACATTATGTTAAGCCTTGAGAAGGTTTCACGGCGGGTATCATTATCCCACTGCTTCTTATGGTGTGATCCGCTTGTGCTATGGATCAACCTCATTTTGGATTCATGCCCTAAAAGAAGATGGCAAATTGATGGACGGTGTGGATAAAACATATACATCATAGTAGGGCCCACACAGCTTTTTCAATACCGACCAATCTCGGGGTCACTATCAAATCTAAGTCACAAAAATAATGCCACGCTAAAACTTAGGTAGGTGTTGCCCACACTAGGGAGGAGCCGGGATGGGACACCCACCATTAGTTGATTGTGGAACCATCTTGGTTCATATATCTCAACTTATGTGAATACCCAAGATGAATGGATGTTCCAAAAATCACAATGTTCTAAAACTCAAGTGTACCGTGCTAATTTTAGGCATGATTTTACATTTTCACTTTTGTGAGGTCCACTTAATATTGGGTCAGTGTGATGTTTGGGTTAAGGCCAGACATAGGTGGTTCACCTGATGGACTGTCTAGATTTTATTCACATGCACTCGTTCTCAACACAAAAGTGGTAGGCGGGCCCTTTTATGCATGTGCATAGTTACACCAATGTTTTTAGTGATCAATAGGCATTTACTAATTTGGACCATTTATTACTTTCTTTTTATGGGCTGTTAGTTTGATTGTAAGGAGTTTGCAAAGGAACATATGGCTTGTTGTTTCCAAGTGTGACAAAGATTTAAATTAGAAAATAAAATGGGTATCTTAAAGTCAGATGTGGATTGCCAGCAGACTAGGTCACCCGACTCTATGGGGCCCATCGTGATGTTTGTGTTTTATCCACATAGTCAATCTATTTTTCCATCTCATTTCAGGGCATGATCCCCAAAAATGAGGCAGATCCAAATCTCAAGTGGACTATACCATGGGAAATAGTGGAAATAATGACGCTCACCATTGAAACCTTCTTAAGGCTCGCCATGATGTTTATTTTCTATCCAACCTGTTCATAAGGACATAAAGAGTTGGGTGAATGGAAAACACAAATATCATCTTGATCCAAAAGTTTTGCGACTCGAAAGAAGTTTTCTATGATATATGCATTCAATCCCCTCTATTTCCAGTGTTGTAGTCTACTTGAGTTTTGGATCTGCCTCATTTCTTTTTTTTATCATGTCGTAAAATGAGCTAGCAAAATAGGTGGATAACATGGATAAAACACATACATCATAGTGGGCCCCATAGAGATAAGTCACCATGGTCTCCAGGCAATCCATACCCCTCAACGCATCTATATATGTGGACTTGTGGATAGTTTGATGTAGAGCGGGTCGCGAACAGTTTCATGGCCAAGATGGATCAAAAAAGGCCCGATCGGCGACAGAAGTGATCCAGACCATCGGACCTTAAATCGGGCGTATCTCACAATCCGGAACGAGTTAGCTGACGTAAAATATATGATTTTGGGGTAGAACGAGCTACTTTAGCCAACCAATGCAGCTAAGCCGGGTTACGACGCTCGGAATTGCGAAAAACCCCTGGATCGACGGTCGTTTCCCTGTTTTAATTTCATTTTTACTATAAATAGTAAGTTTTAGTTTGATTATAACTCTTCATCCGTCGGGCTTTAGGAGTTGCGCCCAACGTGAAAAGAGCTTAAAATAATTAGGAGAACGGTTTGGTGAAGCCAAATAGGACACTTACTATTTTTGGCTGAAAACCTTGCGCACTAGTAGACATCACGACTGTCTATAAATAGTAAGTTTACTATTTATAGTAAATCGCGAATTCTAGGAGTTTTAGTTGTAGTTTGATTCCGATTTCTTTCCTATTGCTTGGTATCCCTATTTAAAGGGTTGTGAACTCGTTTTTATTAATCAATTAATCAATTTCGAATTTATTAGAATTTATTTCTATTTTCTGCTTTCTTTCCTCATGGATTCGAGAAGTCTCTATGAGGAGTCCAAAGAAGCTCCGTGGATTCGGAGTATTTATCCTCATCACGTTCATCCCTGCGTCATAGTTACAGCCCATACTATTATTATAGATTGCTGAGTTAACATTAAGTTCGGATAGGACTTGATTGTGGGGCTCATCTTGATGTATGCGTTGTATATCCATGTTGTCGATCACTTTTTCCAACTTATTTTAGGATATGGGCCCAAAAATTAAGCAAATCCAAATTTGAGGTGGACAAAACAGGAAATATTACGTTGATGGACTATTAAGAACTTATGGGCCACAAAAATTTTGCATCATGCTAATATATTTTTTTTTTCCTTCATCCAAGTCTATGTAACCTTGTCACTAGGTTGGATGACAAATATACATTACAATTGCCAGAGGAAATTTTTAATGGTGGGCATTTAATCACCACAATTTTTCATGGTGTGATCTACTTGAGATTTAGATTTGCTTTATTTTTGGGAATATGTCCTAAAACGACTTGATAAAACTAATAAACGGAGTGGATATACAACACATAAACCAAGGTACGGCCCATGGTCGTGGCCTAATTGAATTCAATGTTACCCCCACTTGAAAAAATTTGCTCCATATTGTAGTTGTTTGTCTACGCAAGTACTTTTGATTTCTTTCAGTACTTTGATGTCATTTTTTATATATTATTTAGGATATGAGAAGCAACACAATGCCCACATGGTTAGAGTCGTTGCTTAAGGCAGAATTTTATGCATATTGTCAACATCATGCCAAATACAATAACTATTACTGCATAAATTGTATAGTAGAAGCCTTTTGTATCTCATGCCTACCTAACCACAACAACCATCAATCTCTCTAGGTGAGTTATTCTCTATAACTTGATTTTAATGTATTAACGAATGTGGATATAATTGACCTCACTTTTGGATAGTACATACTCAAAATTTTCTTAAGGGAGTTATCATCCATTTAATTATGACATATAAATAGACACTAAAAAAGGCCATAAATTAAAGTATTGAGATATTCAATTTAAGAGATGTTTTATGCATCATCATGGTAGGACTCTTATGATTGAGCTGTTAAATTTAATTGTAAAATAACAGATCATTTATACATCAATTATGGATATCACAAAACCTTAAACTTAAAATCTTACCTTAATAATAGTAGATGTCTAAAAAAACCCTACAATGAGACTTATGTTTTCTATGCATGTGAGGGGACCTCTATTTATAGAAAAGGCTTTAGAGTAGTTAAACCCATTATAACTACTCATTCCTCAAGAATCTCCACACTAGATATAGTTCATGTCCATTTGGATTACTATATACAGGTAGCATAGTCCAAGCATTGCATTCCAAATTATTTGTATTGTTCACAACTACAATGGGGCCTACCGATATACTCAATTCAAGTAATTAACAATCATATCAAAATCGATGATCAAGTGGAGCCTCACTTAATAGAAGTCTTATATGATTTAAATAAATAAAATATGTTCTCACATATATAGAATTGATAACCTAAAAAATATATCTTTTGACATTCAAGACCATATGCTCCCTTATATTAACTCATTTAGTTACAAGGGCATGTTTGCTTTGCGAATTACCCCGATAATTGAAAAAAAAAAAAAAGTGTCATCATTATAATTTTACCATCTCTAAACCAAACAAGAGAATCGTCAGTCAAATGCATATGCATTAAAAAAATAGCTAAATGAATTTATAATCATTGTGCTTTTCATGACATTATTATGAAAATCCTGAATCTAAATAACAACATCAGTGTATTTTAGTGATGATTTGACATTAAAGTAATATAAAAGTGTCATCATAAGAATGTTACCACCAATAAACCAAACACGAAATTAGCATTCAATTTAAATATTGTTAAGAGACAAATAAAGTAACATATAATCATTGCATATTATCTTTACATTATCGTGATAATTGGTGAAACAAACAAACCCTAAAAGTTGAATAATAGAAGACAGGGCAAGTTGGACTAAGTCACCCCCTATTTCTAGTTTTAAAAGACGGTCTACTAGGTGTAGTAATCCAAACAATTGATTTATTAATTTGCACCTTAGATAGAGTATACCCTAAAAACTTTTTAAATGGTTAAGCAACCTATATTAAGATCTTTTTCTGTAATGGTTTATACTAAATTGAGAAAAATCTCCAACCATAGTAGCTAGCATATTTCAATTAAAAAAATTTTGGATCTTGGTCCATCCACGACAATCCATAGCATACAAATTATTTGGATTATCAAAACACTGGCTTCACTTGTTAGAATTAAAAACACATTAAATTATAGAAATTTTTGATCAGTCGAGTCACTTTGCTTAACATAGGCTGACTTGAGCTTTACTCAGCAAATATATAATGAATCACCTAATTAAGTTTGGCTCCCTAACAAATTTTATGATATATGGTATTGATCGACATTGAGTCCGACTGAGTTCGAGTTGACTCAAACCATTCATATAAAACTTGTCTTTAGTTTCAAATTATAATTTCTAATAATGATCTTATTACATATTCAAAGGACGAGCCATGAACCATCTGTTCGTGTAGAGAAAATTAAAAACCTTTTCGATATTACTTATATTCAAATTTTCTCTTGGAACCATAGCCATAATATCTTTTTGAAGGAAAGGCCGCGCAAGAAATCTTGGAAGTGTATTAGGCGTCACAAGTGTGAGATTTGCGATTGGGCTTTGAATGATTCACTTTATAGATTTTGCTCAATAAAGTGCAAAGTAAGTAGCATTTTTATTACATAAAATTATAATTCTTCACTAATGGTACTTGGCATAATATGATTTCTCATATACGAGATTGTTATACTTTAATTGCAGATGGCAGCAATGGAGTATGATCATAAGCTCAAGTTATTGGTGTCTTGCAATCGAAGGAAAAGAAACCCTCGGAGGGCACCATTTTTTTAAAATCATGCATAAGTATGATGAGATTTTAATTAACTTTTCATATATAGTTATTTGTAACCATTTGTTATTTGATTAAAAAAATTTAATGTTTATTATTTATTCCATTGAAACCATCAAGTAATCGTTTTTTTATTATTATTAATTAAAATATATTACCTAATTTCCAAGTACGATTAGTATATATGCATGGAGATCTAGTCCATCTAAATCATAGAGCATATTGTGAGTTGAGCATAATGTGGAAATTAGATTGTTGGGAAGATATTAATGAGGCAATTGACCTCTTACAATTGAATATCCACATGGGTAAGATAATTCGTTGAGTGTGGTTTCTATTCACATACTAAAATATCATCGTTGTAGGTTTAGTTTAACATATTAATATTATATGTGACACAGTGTCACACCTGTATGACGTCCAAATCATGTAAAAGTTTAGCCCAACAACAAAGATAACCTGGCATGAGAATCACGCTAGCTAGTCCACTTCATTAGATGGGCAAACATATATGAAAAAGATCGACAATTTAAATATACTTTTAATGCAAATGTTTTTATACATCGCTAGTGGCTTATCATATATAACAATGTATATTGTAAATGAATGATGCCCTTTACTCTTCTGAGTGCTAGAAACATTTTAATCATTGCATTCTTAACTATTTTGGAAGTATGATGTATATAAAAATGGGCATATGAGTCAATAGCAAAAATTGTTGTTGCACTAGGCAACATAATCAATGGATAAAACTCATAAGATTAGTTTAATTTGAAACTACATTGACATATAACTTATAAAAAGACGCTTAATGATAGGATGTGTGCCCACTATATTAGAACTAGCACACATGGTAGTTTTTCAAACTTAGATTGCATCTTAGATGATCTAAACCATTCACATTTTGGACATTATGCTATGGAGACATCCTAAGAAATATTTTTAAAGGATAATTGTGTATGAAGTTAAATTTAAAATATTGAAAAGTAAATTTCTAATGAATCATATTTAAATCGAAGCTTCAAAAGTTATGATCATCAATAAATCATGATTTTGAGATTATATATCCAAATAAGGCATATATCTATGGTTTATCAACAACAATTAATAAGACACACTATTGTCAAATGTGACCGCATATACGCATATATGTGAAGAGATCATATATGATCACAAACTCTTAAATACGAGTATTATGTGATTACATATGTAATAATACTAGAAAGTTTACAATCTCATACTCTTAATTAATCTCTTTACAAGATTACAACTCCCTTAAGTTTTAAGACTTTCTCTATTACATTTATTTTTCATTTTCCATCCAAGATCAAGATTCAAGAATACCATCAAGTTCAAACTTTAAATTTGTTTTTGAAAGTTGAAGTGTTCAAATATCAAAATTCAAGAAGTTTAGGAAACATGTCTCAAAACTGAAGTTGATTATATGAAAAGCTTCATAGTCAAATAAATATAAAGAAGTATGAAAAACATATGGTTGTACTTTTGTGCCAGATGGATGGACCGATAAATTTAGTTGAACTCTAATAAAATTTGTAGTGAATTGTTGTAACACCCCGATTTTTCAGGACCCAAGTATATGACTCGTTTTCCAAAAATCCAAGTGTTAACCTTAAAGGATGGTCAAATATATATATATATA
This sequence comes from Magnolia changhungtana, assembly GCA_030180095.1. Taxonomy (NCBI): domain Eukaryota; kingdom Viridiplantae; phylum Streptophyta; class Magnoliopsida; order Magnoliales; family Magnoliaceae; genus Magnolia; species Magnolia changhungtana. The sequence continues at coordinate 227,994 of JASAUF010000583.1, read as the reverse complement.
TATATATATATATATATATATATATATATAAAAACTATCAGAGTTAGCAAATGAGCATAGAATGAACAAATCATACATAATAAAAATTTTCATTTACGTTTAGAATGTACAAGAGGTTGCCCATAATAAATATATGTCTCGATATAATAAATATAAGAATTCACATAATTTAATATATGAAAAATAACAGAAGAATGTAAACATAAGCTGCAAGACCGCGCAACTCCTCTTAGCAATACGGTCATGCATCCCTGGCACTTGTACCCGGCTCCTCATCAGTTGGAACCTGAAAATCACTTAAGCCACCTGTGCTACCTATATGGTTATATATTTGATGGATGAGTGACCAACTCAGTGTGAATTCTCCTCAAGATTACACACCGCCGCATTAGGTAAGCATAGTTGTAAAAATAAGGTATACAAAATAGTACATGATGCAGTCTTATCAGATGCATGGATGTGTGAATGCAATCATCGTCCTGGGGATGCTCATCTGTGCAGACATTGGGCTCGTCACCCATGCAATCATCGACCTGAGAATGCTCATCCAGCCGAACAAATACGTACATCACGTACTATAACGATAGACATTAGTCTGTGCCATGTATGCATGATTAGCCAAACCATTATTAGTCTAGTTACAATCAACCAATTTAAATAAGCTCAAGGTTACTACGGAGGTTCGTTACTAGCGTGGTATGTGTTTGACTTCGGGCATAGGTCACATACCACCATCCAACATGCCCTCTAGCATGTTTGAATTACTATAACTCATGAGACTACCACCTTAGGATGTTTAATGGAAACCCGTTGACTAGTGGCCAATCATATTACAGTATATGGGACTTACCATCGCATGATTGCACAATATAAAATATTAAACCCATTTATGGCAAGTACTAAAACAAAACCACGTAGGGCGAATATCAAAACTAAGCCATATAAGATAATTATTAAAACTAAACCACATATGGCCAATATAAAAAACCATGCAATAAGAAATCATCCTTATAACCATTGGACACAACAACCCTGGATGATATGCCCACATCATTGATTAATTTAAACCACCACTCAATAACCACTAAGTCAAAGGTCCATTACAATCACAACCAGTCGAGTTACATCTCAAGTATGGGTGTACATTTATGGGTGTGGGTTTTCCACCGATGTACCAGTTTAAATTCCAGAAACAATCCATAAGTAATCCATAAACATAAGGGAGTACACAGGATAATCATTAAGCATATAATATAGCAATTCAATTTCAATAATTAACACATGTGATTATAAAATGAAGATATCAATTGAAATTGAAATTAAAATAAAAACTATCACTTAAGTTAATAGGAAAATGGAAAGCTCAAAGGGAAGAATCATCACCTGAAGGGTTGAAATCTTTTCTTTGGTTCAAGTTCTTGTGGTTGTCTCGTGGCCCAATGTCTCTATGATTTCCTATGATCACTCCCAATTCAATAGTTTGTAACAGATAAGTATTACTTAAGGTCTTCAACTATCCAATTTATTGAAAATGCTTAGGGTTTGTAAGGACCCATAGACATGGAAATTGGGCCGGCATCTAAGTAATTAGGCCCTTCAATTGTGGCCCAACAAGGTGGCCTGTACTACACATGGTGAGGAACCTATGCCTACGGGACATGATTACATCACCAACAGTCTGAATTTCCCAAGCATGATCCCCCACTTGTTAGAATTTAAGACCCACATGTTTATGAGCAAAGATTTGTGACACATGTCATATCGATAAAAATTAAAAACACTTCTATTGGAGCTGATCTCATTGAAGTTAATCAGAAGAACAAAGTTCAACTAAGTAGACTTCAAATGAATGAGTGATGGTTGTATACATATCATGGTGGAAGGAATCTTCTGTGCGCGAATTTAATGAATCCATTGTTATGCTTCCTAACTTATGGATTGTGATTATTAAACAAGGATCTTTGATTGGAACCCTAAAAATGAGTACATCCTGTAGTAAAAATGTAATTCAAATAGCTGTATAAAAATGAAATAAGATGAAGTATAGAACTTCAGCACAACTCCATAGCTCTCTTTCTAAAATTTGCCCAATACTAAGGCTCGAATTAGGCAATAAGATGAAGTATAAACTTTACCACACAACAACTATCAGGTAACTATCGGCATGACTCCTTTTGAGGCACTTTATGGTAGGCCGTGCAAATCTTCTAGTTGTTGGACCGATGTAGGAGAGAGTCATCTCTTAGGTCCCGAGCTTGTATGGCAGACGTCAGAAGCTATTGATGTTATTAGGCAGAGAATGCCCACAGCTAGCTCAGAGCCAGCAGAAAGTTTTGCTGATCGTTGGCGTCGACCCCTCAAGTTCGCAGTCGGGGACATGGTATATCTCAAGGTCTCGCCTATGAAGGACGTGGTTCGTTTTGGTGTGAAGGGCAAGCTTGCCCCGAGATTCATTAGACCTTTTGAGATTACTGAACGCGTAGGCGCTGTGGCCTATAGGCTTGCCTTACCACTTGAGTTGTCCGCGATCCACGACATGTTCTATATTTCTATATTGCGAAAGTGTGGGTCAGACACTATTCTCATGATTGATTGACAGCCATTCGTGAGGATGCTTCCTACATTGAGCAGTCGATTCGTATTCTTGATCGGAAGGAGCAAGTCCTCAGGACCAAGGTCATTCCCTTGGTGAAGGTGCAATGGAGTTATCATTTGGAGGCCGAGGCGTCTTAGGAACATGAGGCCGAGATTAGAGAGCGTTATGCCCATTTATTCGATGAATGATTGCTTGTATTACCATCTCTTTTGATGATTGTTATATAATTATGGTGTTTCCTTTTCATTTTATCCTGCATTAGTCAATTTCGAGGATGAAATTTCTTTGTTGTGTGCATGTGTGTGTGTGAGTATGCATCTTGTTCATTTTGGTCTCGCGGTCCTACCGATCAAATTCCAGCGACCCGCGACCCTCGGATTGTATTTGTGATCATCCTTGGGTCCGATCATATAGACCCGGCCCGGATCAACCCAAGTTTAGTACTATAACAACCGCATCGTCACCGCGTCTCGTGTGGCAATCCAAGTTGTAGATCATGAGTTATGGGCCGCGCTCATTCTAGGCCGTTGATATATGATTTGGTGGGACCCACCTTAGCATTGCACATTTTTCCATGATTGATGACATCATCCTATGCATAGCTTTCTAAAAAGGCTACTTTATAGCCTACCCTATAGCCTCCCTAGACTAGGCATGGGTTGCTTCTCCCATGACCATAATTACTTTTATCTTCTCCTCTTTTAGAGAAACTAATCATTTCTCTTAGTTACATCTCCTTAGCAAATCTCATTTTCCTCTAATTTTCTCATTCTCTTCTCCTTGCTAGAGCCCAAACCGTCCTCACCTTCTCCCTTTCTCCATCCCTCCTTCTATCTAATATGGTTGTCAGACCCGACCCGAGTTCGCATGTGTGCATGTGTGTGTGTGTGTGAGTATGCATCTTGTTCATTTTGGTCTCGCGATCCTACCGATCAAATTCACTACTCACAAGGAATCCAATGGCCAGTTCTAGCTGCAATAGCCTCCGTAGTACCCCATTCTCAGCTTCCAAGACAGGTTCCCATCCTGGGATTCTACAAGGAGAGTTTTCATAATAGTATAATCATTCCAATATGAGCATACCCAAGATTACAGCAAGTACATCTGCGAATAATAAGGGGCACACATCATAAAATCCGCTAAGAATTTGAACTTTTACAAGCTTACATCAGGTCCAAAAGGACATACATAAGATAATAAGAAAAGAAAGAGAAATCAGTAACACTGGAGTCCTCAATGCTCAACTATACTCCATGATCTGCTGTTACGATGCCTACCTAGAGTCTCCTATACGCATCAATAGTGCAAAGCTTATAAAAGCTTAGAGGGTGGTGAAAGTGTATGGCCATAGGTGCACGGAAGAATAGTAGGAGGTACAAGGAGAGAAACATGCTCAATGAAAATATCACTAGCTTTACCAAGGCTTGTCATGAATGCGATGCAATAAGTACTGGGCACCATATCAAGGCAATGCATGAAGGGGCTTATATGGCCAATGCTAATACGATGCAAGTGATACCAGTGCTCATACCCAATTCACATATCAAGTACATTTCCAATTATAAGGAAATTATCGGGGTCCATTATCTTCTTTGAATGACTCATTCTTTTTCTGAGACCCATACGGTCAAATGAGCATAAGAGACTTCACTACCCGCCTGTGGACAGTCAATCACCAACAAGGCCTGATGGTAGCAGACCCATTTACGAGCTGGTCAGACTCAGCCTAGCAATGCCTCCTTACATTAGGCGAGTAAGGCCACACTCCTATCTAACCAACTACACGATAATGAAAGTTACAGCCTAATGGTATAAGGCCCTCGTGCGCTCGTATATTCTATCTGGTCACGGCGTTGGAGCAGATCCTTGGTACCATGGAAGTTTTGAGAATTTCACCCATAGGTATCTTATGCACCCAGTATGCTCAAGTAATATTTTTGGTATCCACACATTCAGTCATCCACGAATGTCCCTATAGAGGTAAGGCCCTGATAAAGTAAGGGCGTATCATCATGAAATGCGATGTTAATGTATGAATCATATACAGATCATGCACAAGCTTCATGTACTCAATGTGCATAAGGGGAGAAACTCCATCCCTCAATGACCACCATACAATACAATCAATTTATACAGATAATGCATATAGGTCACAATGATGTAAGTGTGCTACTTGTAGAATGTATTCCTCCATAGATAGGTACTAAGGAGAAACAAAGTCCTCTAGTGGGGGCCTAATACTTTGGAATAACCCACAAGTTAGGAGAATCATAAAGTCTCAAGGAGGAGACGGGCCTAACATGGTCTATGGTGGGCCTTCAACCACTTATAAGGGCCTTATGAGCCTACCTTAAGGCCACCAAGGAGGACATCTAACCTTAACTGGGTCCCAAAAGGTAGCCTGCTACGTATGTAAAGAAAGGTTCAAGGCACAATCAATCATGGCCTAGTGTGCCATACACTAAGCCCAATACATAGGCAATCTGGTGGGCCCTCAAGCAAGGTTAGGGCTCAACCATAAGGGTCATGGGTTCACTCATTGTGATGGGCCTAAAGGGGCAGCCCATTATCCCAACATATGAGAAATCCTTATATTTAACACAAGTAAGTTAGGCCTCACATCTCTGCCTAAGTATGGATTTATTATAAAGGGCAAGCAAGGGCCCAACTACTTGAGTATTTGGCTCATAAGACCCATCATAATGGCATGGTAAGTATGGGACCTAAGGGTCCAATAGGCCTATCAAAAGTTCCAGCCCAACCAAGGCTATAAGGCCCATTAATTAGAAAACTAGCCTAAGAAGAATCCAATTGAAATGGGCCTTTAATCATGCATTAATTAAGCCCAAAAATAAAATTAAGATGGTAAGATAACTGACTTAAATCCTCTTCAAATCTAGTGGGCCATACTACTGGAATACAGGTCTAGCAACAGCACAAGGTAGGGGCGTTCCATGGTAGGTAGTCCTAAGGGCCTGGGTATTTGGCCCAAAACTGACCTAGTTTACAGACCGCACCACGGTCAGCTCGAATGTCTGTGGAGTTTAAAATTTTGTAAAGTGATACTTCCATGGGTGGAACATACCCTCACAAAATTTCAGAATTTTTGGATATTTCTAAGTATTTTAATTAATTTAAACAAAACAGTCTGTCCAGAAAATCGGACTAACCTGGATATCCTAATGTGGTGGGCCAGTCCGGCCCTAGCTACGGTGTACACAGGTGTCCATTGGTCCCAAAATTTTGTAAGTGGGTCTCACCATGGGTGGAGCACCTTCCTGTAAATTTTTATAATTTTTGGATACTCAAAAATATTTTAATAAATTTAGGAGTTATAATGTATCTAGGGTGGAATGTTGCTGGAAATAACTTATCTGAATTTGGGCCATCCAAATGGGTAGGTTTTGGGCCTCCAAAATTCTTAAAATTTGGACCTAAGGTTCCTCATCAATCCTACAATAATGTGAGACCCAGAAATATGGCCCACCTTCTGAGAAACTATTTTTAAAAAATTTATTTTTATGAAACTATGCTGCTTGACTATATATACAACAGAAATTTCTGGCAGCCCACTATATTGGCCCACCCTTTTGGATGCCCAAATGGGGTCCATTAGCCCTAAAATTTTGCAGGTAGGCCCTAACATGGGTGGGATACCTCTCTGAAAAATTTTAGAATTTTTGGGATAGTAAAAGTATTTTATTTAACTCCTATAATTTATGGACAACAAGGTATTTCTGAAAAAATTCTGCTGCTGAAACAATACTGCTGCCCCTAATTTGTGCATCCCATTAGAATGGGCCTAGGTCTGCCAAATTTTAAGAAAATGTAGGATCAACATCCCTACACAAGTATACAACAAGGTGGGGTCTACAAAGGTAGCCCACTACTTCAAAAAAAAGCTGATATTTATGTTTTTACAACAGCAGAATGGCTGGACCGTCCAGAAAAATCTGGACCGTCCAACCTTCTTGGCCCACCCATTTGGGTGATCAAACAAGGACGGATGAGGGTGAAATTTGGGGGACATCTAGGTGGGGTCCCCACCTTTAAGAGGCATATATCAAATGTGACCAAACACCCCAACAATCATCCCCAAAATTGAGCTCAAGACAGCTCAAAAATCTATCCAGATAGCTTCTGGACAGCAACATAATATTGAATTAAAATAATTATAATCACTATAAAAAGAGGAAATAAATCTATGGAAATTATGGTATGGACCACCCTGATGGGGCCCATAAATATCCAAACCATTCCTATCAACAAATACCATTTATATGTATCCTTTTTTGGTACATTTAGGGCCCCAACGTCCAAGGGTGGACTGTTAAGGACGTTCTCCCTCTTTGGACGGTCTGGATGGTTTCGGGCTGAAAGGTGGGCCACACACATCTTGATTTTAGATATATAAATAGGAAAAATAAAAGAATCTGACTACAAGGGAAGGATCTCCGCCACATTGAGGTCCTTCCCTCATCACACAATCGCAATTGTCCACTATATCATGATTTACATGGTTCCATATGAGCATAACTCGTCCTACACAAGATCTGTGGTGGAGATGCCATCTCTACCAAGGATCAAAGGTATAGATGATCCAATTATCCTTGATCAAGGAAAGAAAATCATATGGGGGTCCATGGAGAATGGCCCCTTGCATGGACCATGCATGCACAAAGGAAGGGCTATGAGCCACATCCATGAAGACATGGGGGCCACCACCATCATTTGATGGGCTCCACAAGCTTCAAAATGAAAGGAATAGAAAAAACATCCATGGAATCAAAGAAACCAAAAATTTTCATCTAAGAAATACCCACCTTAAGATCTATCTTCAATCCTACACCACAATGATCTTCTAGCTCCAAGGAAAAGCTTCTTATGGTGGAGATGAGTTGGGAATGGTTAGATTGTGGGGGATTAGAGAGAAGGAGGGCTGGAGAAAGGGACAGGGTGAGGACAGTTTGGGCTCTAGTAAGGAGAAGAGAATGAGAAAATGAGAGGAAAATGAGATTTGCTAGGGAGATGTAACCAAGAGAAATGATTAGTTTCTCTAAAAGAGGCTAGTAATGATGGTATAGAGAAAATAAAAGTAATCATAGTTATGGGAGAAGCAACCCATGCCTAGTTTAAGGAGGCTATAGAGTAGCCTTTTTAGAAAGCTACGCATAAGATGATGTCATCAATCATAGAAAAATATGCAATGCTAGGGTGGGTCCCACCAAATCACACATCAACGATCTAGAATGAGCGCGACTCACAACTCATGATCTACAACTTGGATTGCCGCATGAGACGCGGCGATGAATCAAGACCCAGAGATTGGGCTTGGCTAGGCTATTTCTGGTCCAAAAATAGTGGTGATTTACACAGCCTAAGAGCTGACTGGCTGGGCTGGCCGTCCCTGGCCTAACAATGGACGGCCCAACAAAGCACCTTCCCCACACATCCCGCAGGCTGGGCTGTTTTCTGGCCCAACAGTATTATTTGCAATGAGCTGGCCTACAGCAAGGCTTCATAGGGGATGGGCCCAGTGCTCGTGTGATGCGGCCCACTGAGGTTGTGTGTGTGATGCTCACTTCACGGCCCAACATGGTGTCTGAGGTCCATCCAAGACTAGGCTTGATAACTACCCTGTTGAGGTCTGACCTCAGCTCGATACAAGGCCCAGCTGGGGTCTATTTCCAGTCCAATCCAGGCCCGATGAAGGCCTGCCTTCAGCTCTCTTCAAGGTCTGATGAGGGCCTGGTTCCATGGCTCATTTGAAAGGCCGATAAAGTCCACTACGAAGCTTGGTGAAAGCCCGATCTTGACCTGCTATTTGTACCGGCAGGAAGCTAGTTTCACAGCCCGTTTTCAGCTCATCTTGGGGCCTGATCTCAGCTTCATAGAAGGCCCAGCTGAGGACCATTTTAGCTTGGATTGAAGGCCTGTTTAAAGGTCGTTTTGAGCCCAGCTGAAAGCTGGTTTTGTCCCAAACCGTGACCCAACAGAAAAGCCGATTCCAGCTCTTCTTTTGGACAGGCTTTAGTCGAGATTGTGGGCTGTTTCCTGCCCATTTTACCAGAAGAGATGGGACGCTCGGCGCAGGTTCGGTGGCAAATTTCCAGCTCAAGCTCTGCCCAAATGGAGGACATTTGCAGTCCATCTTCACAGCCCACTAAAGGACATTTTCAGTCCTAGTCGCCACGACCTATCTGAGGCACGACTGAGGGTTGTTTTCGGCCCTGGGCACGGCCCAAACTCAGCAAGAGAAATCAAAGGGACCGCCAGTAGTGGACTGAGGGACCTTGTGACTTGTGCCAAAGGCCACTGAAGTCGAGGATTACCTGAAGTGTTGAAACAATGATTAGTGCTCCCTGGATTCCACGCTTGATTTGCTTGAATCCCTGTCTTCTCTGTTCCTCGACCTTGCATCACCCTTTCTATTGTGTCTAACAGGCTCAAGACTCAGTTTAACTGAGTCCGAGCGAGGCATCCGTTTGGTGAAGACGGTATAGCCGTCCATGGTGGAATCTTGCCCTCACGGTTTTTCTTCAATCTGACAGTTATGGATTGCTCAGATGGATGCAAGAGTGCTTGGGGAATGGGGATTTTGAAGGTTGAAGGAGTTTTTGGGTGGTGGGTTTTGATGGAGAAAGAGAAGGCTAGGAGAGAGCTGTTTTCGGTTTCTGGTTCTCTACCCCACCCTAATTTCTGTAAATGTAATGGACGGTTGAAAATTTTCTGTATGGGACGGCCTGGATGAGCTCTTGCTTGCTCACGCGGATCGCTGAGCTGGAAGAAAAACAGAACTTTCTGTTTTCGGAAAAATGGCAGTGTAAACAGCCTTCTTGCGCTGGTATTTGTGAGCACATGTGCTTACTTCATCGGATGGACCAACTATGGTTTTGGTTAGCCATGGATGCTCTATTATATGGGCGGTTTGGATTCCTCAACTTGGATAAGATGGTGGGCCACGCATTGATCAAACGTGGAAGGAAAAACATAAATACATCGTTTTTGAATGGCAGCAGGCAGAAACATTTCCCATTTTTGGCAATTGTCGGGTCAAGGGAGTTTAACCGAGTCCCTAAGTTCAGTGCACCGCGAGAGCATGTGATTTTCATGCACATGCGAAGAGTGTGGGGCTTACTACGATGAATCCAACCAATCCGATCCGTTCATTCATTCTGTCCACTTGATTTGAGACTCAGCCCAAAGGATGAGATGTATCCATAACTTAGGTGGACCATATTAATTGAGATATGGCTATTGGAGCCAATAATCGTTGATCTGACGACAATACGTGGCCCAATCATGAAATCTGGACCGTTCATCTAACTAGCAAGTCACCTAGGGCCATTATTTCATTCTCCTTGATGTTACCTCGGACTGATGGGCCATTTATGGGTTCTATTTATGGGTTCACATTGATCCGATGGTCAGGTCAATCCCAATCTGTCCATCAACGATTAGAAGGTTCTAAAGGGCCACTTGCATTCTCCAGACTTATTACTACCCAAACAATAATATAAATTTTAATTATATTTTGTATTATTATTATTATTATATGCACACACATACATATATATATATATATAATTCCTGTTGTGGGCCACTCTGTAGGTCATTAGGACCATCATCTCATGGTTTTATATTATTAAATATTTAATTATTACTATTATTATTATTATCTTCTTTTTGAGGCTTAATCTTATTTTATTTTATTCTATTTTATTTCCTATAAGAGACGTCTGTTATGCTTATAAATTTCTTACTTAGCCTCGGTCCCAAATTAAGGTGGATTACATGTATTAGTGGACCACGTCGAATAAATTTCCATTATATTTTTAAGTTATAGATTTTTGAAAAACAAAGATTAAATTGATTTTAATTCGTTCCATGGGCGAATAACTTCTAACTTAACCTAAAATGGTTTTGGGGGTCATGGGCTAGTATAGGTGCATCTGAGTTGTTACCTTCACATGATTCTTAAGCTATCAAACTCACAGGCTATAGTGCATCACTCCGTCCGACCATTTGATTAAAGCTATTTTGGGCAAATGTGCATCTCCATAGTGGTACATTCAACCGCCACGTTTGCCCTATAATTTGAGATATACCAACAACAGAAAATTCATCTGAGATACACCAACAACAGAAATTCCATCTGAGATATACTAATAACAGAAAATCCATTCGAGATATACTAACAACAGAAAATCTAGCAAGAAGAGTGAAATACAATAGATTTTGGTAAGAAAGGCAACAACATTAGATCTCAAAAAAATATTATATATGACATATCAACTAGAAATCCACCCCCGTATATATTAGAACTCCAAACGAAGCCGTTGCTGCCAACCACACAGGCCAACCCCATCTTGGAGGGCCTGTCTCGCTGGTGACGAAGAGTTATGACATGGGATTGCATGTAAAACCTTCATGTCCCTCTTAAGCACAACAGAAATCAGGCCTTACTGGAACATGCAAGACAAATCAGGTCTATCAAAGCTCAGTAGGAGAGGAATAGGACCTACCTAAGCCCGAGACACTGTCAGCTCGCAATGGCAGCGCTCGATCGACTGAAGACGACCATTGCGACCTAATGGTGGTTCTCATAACCCCATTTCACACAAAAAAAATCACACTCCCACTACCATCTCTCCCGCCAAACCGCCAAATCGCAACCCTCTGTAAACCCATCCCGCTGTCTCCGTACGATGGACTGCGGATAGGCGTGAGAATGACAACGAGAAGGGATCCTAATCTAGCGTTGGATTCGCGGGATTTCGCAAGTACCAATGAAAAACTCCCTAATCCAGCGAGAAATTCAGCCAAATCCAGCGTCGAATCCCATCCGTTTTCAATCCATCGCTGCGCAAATAAACAGCTATAAGGACGGGGGTGGATTTGAGAAGCCTATCCCACTTAATACAACCTACTCCAGCGCATGCCGCCCATCCAAACATGTCCTAAAAGGATTTGGAAAAACTAATGGAAGGCGTGGATAAACCACATGCATTCACGGTGGGCCCAACAGAGTTTACTCAGTACGATAAGAGCGTACCGAGCTCAGTATGCAATCGATTTCTACTGAGGTATTACCCGGGTAATACGGTACCTAATTCCCTCTAGAAGCGGAATGTGTACAGAGTTAGCGTACTGAGTAAACTATGTGGGGTCCACCGTGATTTACATATTTTATCTACTCCGTCTATCCATTTTAACAAAGAATTTGACGGCTTAAGCCGAAAAATGAAGTATATCCAAATCTCAAGTAGATCTCACCATGGGAAACATTGTGAATTGAAATTCTATCGTTGAAAATTTCTTGGGACCCACGTAAATTTTGGATTAATTTGATATTTGTGTTTTCACTTCATCCATGTCTGTGTGATATTATGAACAGGTTGGATGACAAATAAACATCACTGTGGGCCCTAGAAAGGTTTCAACGGTGGAAGTCATTCTTCCCACTGTTTCCTTTTGTGTGGTCCACTTGAGATTTGAAGATACTTCTATTTTGGACTCAACCACTAAAATGAGTTGGAAAAAAAGATGGATGGCGTGGATAACCCACATACATTCATAGTAGGGCCAAATGAGTTTACTCAGTACGATAAAAGTGTACAGAGTAACTCAGTACGTAATCCGATTTCATCCGCTTCCACCTTGGACGCATTCACAGGAAGTTCCTGCTTTGGGAAATGAGGTGGGGCCATATGGTTTTTTTTTTCCAGAAATCTACTATGCCCATCGGTTTTGGGAGCTCATTTTAGGACATGTTACTAAAAATGAGGCAGATCCATGACCCAAGTGGGCCACACGAGAGAAAAAAAAATTGGAAAAGGAAATGCCCTACCGTTGAAATCTTCCGAAGATGTTTATATGCCATCTAAACCATTTCTAAGGTCATTCTTTTTGAGAAATGAAGAAATAAAAAATTTAGCCCCGTACAAAATGATTGGCCATATGAATGCTTCAATTGTCGTAGATCATTCCCCATGGTCTCCTCTCGTGTGTCCCACTTGAGTTTAGGATCCGCCTCATTTCTTGTCGCATGAACTAAAATGAAGAAACGATTGGCTACTCACCCTGACACCAACCAATGGCTGGTGGTCGATAGGGGTGTACACGAACCAAGTTAGCTCGGTTAGCTCGACTCGACTCGAGAAAGCTCGATTCGACTCATTTGAAGCTGAGTTCAAGCCGAGTCGAGCTGATTTTTTGAGCTCGAAAATGAGTTCGAGCAAGCCCCAGCTCGATTCAACTCGGCACGAATCCAGCTCAAATCAAACCAGTCGGTGACTCGGTTACTTTGCCATTGATGTTGCTCACCAAGTCTTTAATAAAATGACTCAACAAAGTGTGGCTGGTGGCAAGGAAGGTATGCACATGAAACAAATACCCTTTTTTTCTTAGTTTTTCTTGGTTTTTATGTTGCTGACAATCTTTAGGGGAATCCACCTAGTGAGCACTGGTGCATGATGTGCACCAAGTATATTTGAGTGTTGGATTGAATACTCAATCAGGCTTATTGCGTTTACAAGCTTGTGCAAGGTTTTTAAGGGCCTGAAAAGTGAATGATTGTCAATACATCATGTTTCATATTTCTAGTTGGATTTCTTTTGCTCTTTTGTTCATGTTGAAGGTTGGATTGGAACATGGTCTCGAGATGCTTAACATCTTCAAGAACTGTGAATCTGACGTGTCAATCCTTAATGACTTCGACTTATACGAGGATCGGCAGAGAGCAATGCAGGAGAGGAAGGCCAGACAACAAGCAAACCTGGTGGCTACCCCAGCAGTCGCTGGCATTAAGCACAAGAATCCAGTACCTTTCTTTGGAGACTTAATGAAGCAGATGTCAAAGAGCTTCGCACAGGTGATCCGGCTGGAAGACAGTTGCAACGAAGACACCACATCATAAAATCATTGTTTCTGTTTCACATACAACGAGATTTTGAAGGTGCAGTTCAGGTGTCTGTGGAAATGCCTCAATGGCGAACTCGGCCAGAGCTGCTAACTGAACCGAGCCGAGCTAGCCAGTCAGGCTCGAAGACTGAGCCGAGCCGAGTTCGAGCTGAGGTTAGCCAATGGCCGAGCCAAGTCGAGCCGAGGCCAGCTCGACTCGATTCGACGCGATGTACACCCCTAGTGGTCAGTGCTATGTGGGCCCCACCATGATGTATGTGTTTCATCTATGCCGTCCATCTATTTTTACTGATCATTTTAAGGTATGAGACCAAAAATGAGGTATATCCCAATCTCAAGTGGACCACATTACAGAAAACAAACAATATTGAATGAGCTTAAAAACATCTTGGGGGCCATAAAAGTTTTGGATCGAGTTGATTTTTGTGTTTTCCCTTCATCTGGGGCCGTATGACCTAATCAACATATTGGATGTCAAATAAACACTACAATGGGCCTTAGAAGGATTTTAATGGTGGATATCCAATCACTATTGTTTTCATGTGGTGTGGCCCACCTGAGATTTATATCCCTCTCATTTTTTGGATCAAGCAATAAAATGATCTGCAAAAATAGATGAACGGAATGGATGAAACACATACATCATGGTGGGGCCCACAGAGCACTGACCACCGGCCACGGGCTGGTGGCAGGGGGAGTAGCCAGTCCGTTTCCCTAAAAGGAGCTCCCATAAAGATGAACGGTGTGGATTTATGAAAAGCGTGACGTGAGGCCCCTCGTTTTCCTACGTAGGAACTTCCCGCGAAAGCTTGCAGGAAATCTACGTCCCCTTACCTTGTTACGATTGGATTGGGTCTACCGGATCCTTACCTGGTGACGGTTGGATTGGGTGTACTGATCCTTTTCTTTAGTGGATGGACACGCGGATTATAAACTGCCAATGTCGGTAGTGAATACCTACTGAAGTTCTGTGCGCCCTACCATGGTGTATGTGTTACATCTACACCGTTGGTCCATTTGAATAGGTCATTTTAGGGCATGATCCAAAGAATGAGGCAGATCCATAGCTATAGTGTACACCACCATAGAAAACAGTGGGAGCAAAGACACCCACGATTCAAAACTTCTTACGACCGCATAAGTTTTTCGATCAAGATGATATTTCTGTTTTCCCTTTGTTTATCTCTATATTAACTTATGAAATGGTTTGATCTCGAAAATATACGGCGGTGGGCTCTATGAAAGTTTTGACGGTGGCATCACTGCCCCACCGTTTTCTATGGTGGGGTCATTTTATGGCATGACAAAAATAATGAGGCATATCTAAAGCTTAAGTGGACGCTATGCATACAACACATACATGGTAGGGCCTGCATAGCCTGTGATGGTCACTTAGTAGCGAATTCGCTACTAAGATTGTCAATATCTAATCTGTGTCCATTGGATGGTGCGAGTGGATCGAAAAACCTAAAACTTTAGGGGAGCAGACTAGGGGGGACGCGGATTTCCTGCGAAAGCCTTTCGCAGGAAGTTCCTGCGCTGGGTTCCCAGGTGGGGCCTATTATGATGTTTGTGAGAAATCCGCCCCGTTCATCCGTCTTTTGAGTGCATTTTAAGATGTCAGGCCAAAAATGAGCCGTATCCAAGACTCAGGTAGGCTGAAAACGAGATAATTGAACGTTCACAGTTGAAATATTTGTGGGCCAACAGAAGTTTTGAATCATTCTAATATTTGTGTTTTCATTTCATCCCAGTAGGAATGACATTATTAACGGTATGGATGGCATGTAAACATCACTGTCGAACCCAGGGAGGTTTCAATGGTAGTAATTTCCCTAAATACCTTTTCTTTTAGTATGGCCCACTTGAGTCTTGGATTCTTCTTAATTTTGGTCTACTATCCTAAAATGAGCTCACAAAATGGATGGACGGAGCAGATTCTTGAAAAACATCACTACAGGCCCCACCTGGGTTCCAGCGCAGGAACTTCCTGCGAAAGGCTTTCGCAGGAAATCCGCGTGTGAGGGCCTAGATTCACAGAGGTAGGTGAGACCCTGACCACGGGATCCACTATGATATACGTGACTACATCACGCCCCCCACGATCCTCATTGAAAGCTCATCCACGGGATCCACTATGATATACGTGACTACATCACGCCCCCCACGATCCTCATTGAAAGCTCATCCACGGGATCCACTATGATATACGTGACTACATCACGCCCCCCACCATCCTCGTTGAAAGCTCATTTTACGGTATGAGCCAAATAAATGAAGCAGATCCAGATCGTTGGTGGACTATAATATAGAAAACAATGGTTATTGGCTGTTAAAATCTTCTCACTGCCCATAAAATTTTTGGATCAACATGATATTTTTATAATCTCTTCATCTATACCTGGGTGACACTATCAATAGTTTGGATGGCAAATAAAAATTCCTATGGCCCTGTGAAGCTTCCAGGGCGTGTTAGATTTTCCAAACATTTGGTGAATATACTACAAGCAAGTAATAATTATTTCACCGGCTAATTATAGGGTTGTTATCCATGTTTGATTTGGCATTTACTTTTTTTAGCTATAAATTCGGAGAGACTGAAATATATGTGAGGCCTATCATAATATGGCTTATCCATACCGTCCATCTAATATGCCAGTTGAATTTAAGGCTTGACCAAAAATATGAGGCTGATACAAGGCTCAAGGGGGCCACATCACAAGATTTAGGGAATCGAACAACTATCGTTAAAAATATATTGGTGCCACTGTTTCCTTTAGCGTGGGCCACTTGAGTGTTGGTTCATGCTCATTTTTTGGTTCATACCTTAAAATAATACGTTAAAACTGATGGACAACTCGGATATATCATATACATATATCATGGTTCAAACCAGTTACAGTTACGTTTACTTGTAATTTGGAAAATCAAATAGCCCTTATTGATAAGGGTTCAATCACTGCCGCTTCTTCTAGTCACATGTAAGATTTTAACATGTTTCGATTTTGGTAACAAATAAGCCCATGAGTCAGGTCCAAACCACCGGACGCAGACTGCGTCCTACCCCCGCCAGCCTATAGCTCCGAATGAGCAGTTCCGTGGGTGAGCCCATCGTGACGTATCTGTACATCCAATTCGTCCATCCCTTTCTTATATCATTTGAAGGAATGACCACAAAAATTATGCAGATCCAACGCTCAAATGGGCCACACCATATATGACTCTTGTATTTATTGCAACGGGCTTTTAATGCAACCAAGCTTATTATTTGGTGTGATCCACATGAGCGTTGGATCTATCTCATTTTTGTGGTTATGCATTAAAATGATCTTAGAATAGGGATGGACGGCTTGGATGTACAGATACATCATGGTGGGCCTGCCCACAGAACCGTCCGTTCGGGGCGAGAGACGGGCGCGGGTAGGACGCAGATCCGTAGTCTGACCGGATTCGTTCCCGAAACTTCACGGCATAGCGCGTTCGACGCAAGACCGGTCGCCAACAAGTCAAGTCAGGAATGCCACAATAGCATCTTACGACCGTCAACTAACGGCAACCAATGCAGCGGACGAAACGTGTCCTTATTTTATTGGATAGAAGGTTCCAGAGCGACCTCCGACTCCTATATAAAGCAACCAGTTTTCGTACCGGTCCTCATTCTCACAATTCTAGCGAAGGCGAAGAAGAAATCGTAGAAAGCTCTTAAAAGTAAGTTCTCTCTCACCGTTTCTTCCGCTTCGCTTTTGAAGAGTATTCATCTGATTTTGTTTCGATCGATTTTTAATTTTTGATACGATGTTGTTTCAATGGAGTTTTGATCCGATTTCTCTGTAGATTTCTCTCTCTCTTCAGTGTTTGATAGATCTGTTCTGTTATCTGATTTCTCATAGGCGATAGAGTTTTGTTATTACATTGTGTTTTTGTCTTATTTACTTGTTGAGAATCATTGCCTCTTTCTCTTGATCGGTTGTATTGTGGAGTTAGTCGTAGATCCGTGCTGAATGACTTTCGATAGATATGATCTGTTGGTTTTTCATGCAGATATTTCAAGAACATGTGATTTTCTCATCATTGATAGGGTCTATGGTTGGGTTAGGAATAGTTCTGCGTTTTGATCTTGTTTTCTTGTAGAAAATTGTAGCCTTGTGGTCTTGATCGTGCTTTCGTTCAAGTTGTTGGAAGATCTTTGCCCTATGATCTATTGATTTCATCTCATTCGTTGATTTATTCCCTCATTATGCAGATCAGATCTCTCTCTTTTTTCCTCTTTCTTTTCTTGTTTCAATTTTACTCAGAATAGGCCTATTTTTGTAGATGCATGTTTAATGTCCTTTAGGATGGATGGATTTAGAACATTGGTTACTTCTACAGAGTTGTCCTGATGAAAGTAGTAGGGCCGTCTTAGGGTTAGGGTTGAAACTCAGGCAGGTTTGGTTGGGTTGAGGGTCTAGCCGAGCCGGACCCAATCTCAAGAGGACCCAATTTGCCAGTTGACCCAACCCAATCCAACTGGTTTTCCACCTGAAGTGCCCAACCCTGATCTAACCTGAATTCCTATGTACTTAACCCTAAACCGACCCAACTTGACTGATGCAAACCCTAAAGGGGATGCTAAGCTACATGGCTTGGATCATGTGAACTTTTACAACCTGATTAAACCTCCCATCCCTGCCCAATTTCTGTGATTTTTAGATAGCCTTGTAAGGCGAGCTAAAGAAGTATCAATCAGGATCTTTCCACACACACCCTTAGGTCTTAAGGATTTGATGGAGTTGTTACAACTGCAAGTGTACTCTAGTCTAGGTATGATGGGCGAAGGCATCCTTACACCAAGTCCAGTCCAATTGTGGTGACTGTCCATAACCCCCCCACCCTGCAAAAAAAAAATAAAAAATAAAAATAAAAATAAAAAATCCTCTTCAAACCCAGAGCAAAGAAGTATCAAACCAAAGAACATCTATTCAGAACACCTCCATAACAGTCTTTTATTGGCTATAAAAAAGATGGAGAAGCCCTCGTAAAAAATGAATAAACTGCCCCTAAATCTTGTCACTACCATGGGCCTTATGTAAATGGCCATAACTCACTCAAACGGCCTTTGAATTACATTATTTTGATCTTGCTTGAAAGCTAACTCTACGGGCTATCAAATATGGCCAATTTTGTGTCATCTAGACATTGAATGTCATGAAAATACAAAAGGTTAATTTATTGACTACATCATGAGTCTTTTCTCACTCAAAAGACTAATTAAATAAGACCTGTGAAGTTGATTACTATATAAATGATCCCATCCAATTGATTACTTGACTCTTGATTTGGTCCAAATTATCTTTTAAGACAATCTGAACAGTTGAATTGATTAAATCTTAGATCAACCAGCTTGTGAGGCTATTTGGTGCATCACTGACCTAAACACATGTTTTTTTATTCCCAACCCTACTTACTGAACCTAAATCTGCTTAACCAAAACCTCCACTCCAAATCACCCTAACCTGACCCGAACTCAGGTTGGGTTAGTCGGGTATGGTTTGACCCTAACCCAAGTTGGGATACCTAGTTTGTGTATACACAATCATATGGGTGTGTAGACAGCTATTTACACAATAGTGTATATACTGCCATATATACACCATATTCATGTTACAGAATATCCTTCATATGCACACCATATTCAT
This sequence comes from Magnolia changhungtana, assembly GCA_030180095.1. Classification (NCBI taxonomy): domain Eukaryota; kingdom Viridiplantae; phylum Streptophyta; class Magnoliopsida; order Magnoliales; family Magnoliaceae; genus Magnolia; species Magnolia changhungtana. The sequence continues at coordinate 208,797 of JASAUF010000583.1, read as the reverse complement.
GTTAGTTCTATCATAAAATTATTTTGTAAGAAGATTGGCCACTTGTGGCATAGTTTGACCAACGTTGAGTTACTTCACACTCATGACTTGGGGTTCGACTGCATCACTCCTGAATCACAATTGCAGAGATCTCAATTCCAATATGAATGTAATATAACTACATTTTGGATGTAGTCCATCAATACTAAGAGAGGCAATTACAATTTAGTCTCTCCACTTCATTTTAAACTAATAATATCGATCCAAACTGAAGGAGTATACTATCCTGCATTCCATACAATTCTGGCCCATTTGCAATGAATCCAGATTATATGTTGGCCCTCTGAAGTGGACAACAAAAACTTTCCTTCCTAGCAAACGCAACCATCAGACTGTTGGTATTCTTACCACATCGTATGAGCGGTTGGCCATGCTTCTTTGTAGTCATCTGTTCTTATGCCAGCATTGATATGCTACTTGTGATTTGTGCTGTGGGAGTTCCTTCACGTTCTTTTTGTCTTTTCTCTTCTTCTTTTTGTCCTCTTTTTTATTATTATTATTATTATTATTTTTTTATTATTTTTATTTTTAAAATGTGGTTCTCCAGTTATGCCTGTTGATGTATTTCCATTAATCATCAGTTATATTCTGATGCTTTTTTTCTTTTTCCCGTTTCTGGATAGTAGCCATTGTCGCTTGATGTAATGTATTGTTTTGCACGTGAGTTATCCATGATACACCAATGCTTATCTTTCTTCTGTTTTGTTGATTACAGATGCAGATCTTTGTGAAGACACTCACTGGAAAGACCATCACTCTCGAGGTTGAGAGTTCTGACACAATTGACAATGTCAAAGCCAAGATCCAAGACAAGGAAGGCATCCCTCCTGACCAGCAGAGGCTTATCTTTGCTGGAAAGCAACTTGAAGATGGGCGTACGTTGGCTGACTACAACATCCAAAAGGAATCAACCCTTCACCTTGTCTTGCGTCTCAGAGGAGGCATGCAGATCTTCGTGAAGACGCTCACTGGAAAGACCATCACTCTCGAGGTTGAGAGCTCCGATACAATTGATAACGTCAAGGCCAAAATCCAAGACAAGGAAGGCATCCCTCCAGATCAGCAGCGCCTCATCTTTGCAGGAAAACAGCTTGAGGATGGGCGCACATTGGCTGACTACAACATTCAAAAAGAGTCCACCCTTCACCTTGTGCTCCGCTTGAGAGGGGGCATGCAGATCTTTGTCAAAACACTTACAGGCAAGACAATCACCCTCGAAGTTGAGAGCTCCGACACCATTGACAATGTGAAAGCTAAGATTCAGGACAAGGAAGGTATCCCACCCGATCAGCAGCGATTAATTTTTGCTGGCAAACAGCTTGATGATGGCCGTACTCTTGCAGATTACAACATCCAGAAGGAATCGACCCTCCATCTGGTGCTTCGTTTGAGGGGTGGCATGCAGATCTTTGTCAAGACCCTTACAGGAAAGACCATTACTTTGGAAGTCGAGAGCTCTGACACCATTGATAATGTGAAAGCCAAGATTCAGGACAAGGAAGGTATCCCACCCGATCAGCAGCGTTTGATCTTTGCTGGGAAACAGCTCGAGGATGGCCGTACTCTTGCTGATTACAACATACAGAAGGAGTCAACCCTTCATCTTGTCCTCCGCCTCAGAGGTGGCATGCAGATCTTCGTCAAAACATTAACAGGCAAGACCATCACATTAGAAGTGGAGAGCTCAGACACAATAGATAATGTTAAGGCAAAGATCCAGGACAAGGAGGGGATTCCCCCAGACCAGCAGAGGTTGATCTTTGCAGGGAAGCAGTTGGAAGATGGGAGAACCCTTGCAGATTACAATATCCAGAAGGAGTCGACTCTTCATCTGGTTCTGCGTCTGCGGGGTGGAATGCAGATATTTGTCAAGACACTGACAGGAAAGACCATCACCCTGGAGGTTGAGAGCTCAGATACCATTGACAATGTGAAGGCCAAGATCCAGGACAAGGAGGGGATTCCCCCAGATCAGCAGAGGCTGATTTTTGCCGGAAAGCAGTTGGAGGATGGTCGCACGCTTGCTGATTATAACATTCAGAAGGAATCGACACTCCATCTGGTGCTCCGTCTCCGTGGTGGCATGCAGATTTTTGTGAAGACTCTCACTGGGAAGACCATTACTCTGGAGGTGGAGAGTTCTGATACGATTGACAATGTGAAGGCAAAAATCCAGGACAAGGAGGGAATCCCACCCGACCAGCAGCGCCTCATCTTCGCTGGTAAGCAGCTCGAGGATGGGCGCACGCTGGCAGATTACAACATACAGAAGGAATCCACCCTTCACCTTGTCCTCCGCCTTCGTGGTGGTTTTTAAGTTTCTAAGTCTGATTCTGATGGTTGGTTTGAATAAATGCACTGTTATGATAGTTCTAGTTTTTTACTTAAATATTCTCTTGTTAAGACTGAATAATGGCCCTAATGTGGCTGTTTCTAGGCTCTACTTCTTTCTCCTCTTTAGTTGTTAATATATCTTGTTCTTCAGTGGTTTTATACAGTAGCTTTAATCTAGCCAAGTACTTGTATTACGAAGGCTTCTTGTTTTCTCCTGCAATGTTGAAGTAATATGAACTTGACAGAGCATATAACATGTGTTCTGTACATGTCAGATGTTGCCAACCTGTGAGGTGTGGGACACTTGAGCAGGTGAGTCACGGTGGAGATTTCACTAGTTTGCCCAAATCAAGCGCCACATGCCAAACCAAATCAAGCGCCACATGCCAAAATAGTGAAATGTTTCATGCTCAATGGAACAGGTATCTGTTGCCGTGATATATTGTGGGGCTGGGTGCCTGGAGGTCCCTGTTGGAGTCGGCAAAGGAGTCCGATTCTTTTCTTTTTTAGAGAGGATCTCCCTAGAGCAGTCGTTAATTGAGAGAGAGAGAGAGAGAGAGAGAGGTCGAGGTTGGTAAAGGAGTCCAATTCTTTTCTTTTCAAGGAGTCTCCCTAGAGCAGTCGTTAATTGAGGGAGAGAGAGAGTTCCATGTTGGCAAAGGAGTTCAATTCTTTTCGGAGAGAGAGAGAGAGAGAGAGAGAGAGAGAGTATCAAACAGAATCAAAATCCATGTGATCCAAATATATATATATATATATATATATATATATGTGTGTGTGTGTGTGTGTGTGTGTGTGTGTGTGTGTGTGTATAGCGCGCTTTTGTGATCCCGTAATCCAATGAATTTTGTTGTTCAATTTCTAATGGATACAAATCACGAGAATGTATATTCTTCCTCGAATATGGCATTGAGGGGTAAAGGATTAAACCCTTTTAAGAAATAAAGTTTGATCTCACCCGTATCAGTGGGGACACCATGTATCAAGATTAGATGATATAGTGGTTCTGTGATCTAAAATAAAAGATCTTCATTTGGACAGGCCTTTTTGCATGATCCTTTCTCTGAGTAGTATCTCAGAATGACCACAGACTCTTTCGTATAAAATAAGAGTTTCACAGGAAACTTTTCTAGATAGTGATAGGCTTTTGTGGCTTGGAAGCGACTTCCATGGTACTTGGAGATCTGATCTATGCTCTCCCCGCCCACAAGCATCTACAGAGCAGCTTATGCATGCTGTACCCCTGTCAACGTGGTACATTGGTGCAAGATGAGGTTGGTCCAACGGGCCACTACTTTCAAAATGAATTTCCGGATGAAATTTTCGGGCAAGAACATCCCATTGGTGGGCTTACTAAAGGAAGGGTTCTCCAAAATAGAATTTTACTATACTGGAGAGACATCCAGCAAATTCAAAGAAAGTCTCATCCCTTGGATCTAAGTCCACGGGTCTAAATACGTTTGATTTTCTCATGAGGTTTATGTTGGGCACTTTCATGGTTGGATAGGAATCCTTTTCAGGGATCCAAACCCTGCATATATACAGGGGTAGCAATAGGCCATGGCCAGGCTAGGCTTAGGCCTGACCCTATCCTACCCAGCCCTAAATTAGGCCCACTTGCACAAAGAAATAAGCATTTTAGAGGAATGAAACCAACGCTTCGTAATGAAGACAGGGTACAAACAGGTTAGGCTGGGTCAGGTTGGGCTGGGCCAAAATGACTTGAGCCCAAGTTCAACAAAAATTGATTGGGCCATGCATGCAGGCTCCAAGCCTGGCCAACAGGCCAGGTTGGTCCAAGCCCAAACTAAAGCTGGGTCACCCTGATGTATATGGATAGCTTATGAGTCGTTGAGGGTAACTAAAAATCACTCAAAGATTATATTACCATTTAATTTTTCCAAGTTGTCCTTGTGAAAAGGAAAAGAGTCAAATGATTACAGGGTTGAAATACTCCAATCCATGAGCTTTTGTTTTTTTAGTTCACACCCATACAAGGTCAGCCCTAACCATTTGGATCATTTAAAAGATGGCCCCATTCTTGGAGGCTAAAGGTCCTCCGATTCATTCTATTGTTATGCGCCTGGATGTATTGTAGCTAGCCTCTGATCTTATTTGTCTCCTCTTCCTTTAGCGGTCATTTTTTTGTTTGTAATGCATCCATGTGTACCGGATGTATGTCTGTCGTGGGCCCATTTCAAACGTGTGGTGTTGACTGAGCATGCAGACAACTTGCAGGCTCACCTGATAAATGGAACAAGATCTCACACTTCTTGATTGTATAATATGTAATAGACTGTTAATCCCACGTAATATCCTATCATTATTCTTTTTTGGGTCCCAAGTTCATATAAAGGAGGTTGCGTCAGGTTGGCAGCCGCATCAAACTCAAGGCATGACTAAAGTCATGAATTTGAATAACAAAACATTCCATGTTCATTGCAGGATGCTAGTTATTGCCCTTACTAGAGTTGATTGGCGGGACATGATTCATACATGCATCCCACCCCAATTGACTGGAATGTAAGGCTTAGATGCTGATGATCTAACACAAGTGCCATGCATCCATGATTTACTGAGTAAGAGTAAGCCGGGGACTCAGTTTGTAACGACCTTAAATTTATGTACACGTAAAGCTGCAATAAGTGGTTATAAATTTAAATTTTTATTTAAGAACAAATACAAGTCAATATCTAAGTTGGTAGAAATACTCTTGGTTGACAGATATATGCGATGTTTTTGCAGAAAAATCAAAAGAGGGATATAGAGAGAGAGAGAGAGAGAGAGAGAGAGAGAGAGAGAGAGAGAGAAGAGATTTTAGGAGAGATTTATTTCATTTTGTGTAATTTATTCATATATGCCCGATCCATGCGATGGATGGTCTGGATTGACCACACGATCAATGCATAGGTATGTAGATGAATTTTAAGAAAGATATGATTAGGATTTCAAATACAGCAATAATTTAGGAATGAATTTAATTGCTTGTGTTTTACTTGTTAGAAAGGATCTGAAAGTATCACTTGATCCTAAGGTCAAAAGATAGATGTCTGTAACGCACCGGTTTTCAGAACCCGAGTACACGACTCGAATTCTAAGAATCCATGAGTTAGTTAAGGATAATGGTAATCGATGTGTATATCAAAGTGCAGATAGTGGGAAAAAGGGACATAATATATATTTGAATCAGCATACGAATAATATTCTGGACCACTCAGCTAGGGGCCAATTACAAAATCTCAGGTTTCTTGAATCCAAAATGTACTGAAATAAAGATAAATGACTAATCTGCTGATTCAGCCTAAAATAGATGGTCGCCTCCTGTTGTGGCTCCTTGTCATAGAGTTCCTCCTCGACTGCCACATCCTCCAGGTTTGCTGCATACTCATTAGCTCATGAACCTATGTTCTTTGTACGGTTGAACATTGATGAATGAGTGGCCAACTCAGTGTGATCTCCCTTCAAGATTATACACCGCTGTCCTAAACAAAAAATAACAAAAACATACAGGTAATCCAAAACACAGTGGATGCAATCTCATTAGGTACATGGATGTATGGAATGCAATCATCGCCCCGGGGATGCTAATCCGTGCGGACAGTGGGCTCGTCACCCATGCAATCATCGAACCTGGGATACATTATCTAGTCGGAACAATACGTACATCACGTACGATAGCAATAGATGTTGGTCTACATCATGTATGCATGATTAGCCAGTCCATTGTTAATCCGATTACACTCAACCATTTTAAATAAGCTCACGGTCGCTACGGGGAGCGCATGTCCCAGCGTAGGCCCACCGCTCAGGCATAGTATCCCATGACTACCATCCCCAACCCATAAGGTTACCATCTTAGGGTGTATGTAGTAGCCACCAACATGTGGTTAATCAATTCAATGTGAGGGGGCCACCACCAATACTGACTAGGAATGAAGGATTGAAATCACAAAGTATGACAATTAAAGCATGACGGCATGGATGGTTCAAGGACGGGTAAACGGTGGTGTCGGAAAAGTCGTGAAATTCACCCCAAATCAGTTAGATGAAACCACACATGGATGGTAAGCCCTGTGGTCAAATATTAACAACAAAAACCTCCATGTTAGGGGCTTACTCATATCACAACTAGTCCGATTACATCCTAAGTACGGACTCTCCATTGCTTAGAACATCCCGTGGAGAGATTTTAATAGTACGTGTGTCACATTATCATAACAACAGGCATGAATTTTATCATGAATATGGAATAGGAAACAATATATACACTCATATCAAAACGCATTACTGAGCTAACGTAAAATACATATCATGAATGGTTGAATTATCCACTTAGATAGTTCAGAGTACATAATAAGGAGTCTAGTCAATAGTAAGTATGGAAATCATTTTGTTGAATGTGGTCCATTTGCATACACAATTTGTCATCAGTAAAACTAGTCATTTACAACCTACAAAACTACTATTTCTGGCCTAGTTAGGGATGGAAAGCTTAAGGGGAAGGAAATCATCACCAGACAGATAACAGTGCGCCCCTTGATTCGTGTATTCGAGAGCACTTAGTAGCCCAACAACACGAGGGTAATCTCCTGGAGTCATTCCCATACAATAACTGACGTTAGAAGGCGTCCCTATAAAATAAGTACGGCCAGGAAGGACTTGGTGATATTTGGGGTGTAAGGCTTTGCTAATGATGATTGGCATTGTCAAAGTACTGGGCATGCAAATCGGTATTTTCCAACATTTTCCCGCATCGTCAGCACTTGCCCAACTATCGGACAGCGTGTACGAACATTATGGCCCAGCTCCTACAACATATGATTTGTCCATGGAAATCGTGTGGACTTGAACCAAGTGGGAAAATAAATATTACATTGGCTTAAGCTTCTGTGACCCTAAAGGTTTAAAACTGGACATTCAATCCTTGTTGTGGTCCCGTTGATCACTAGAACAGCCTTATTTTCCTTTTAGGCCCGTAGGATGAGCTCGCCTACTGGATAAATGGTTTAGATAAACCATAGGCATCAAGGTGGGGTCCACAGATTTGTTGAAGTCATCACTGTAGCCACATGTTGTTGTGGTCCACAGAACTTGGTGGCATCAGTGCAGCAGCTAGAGCTGCTAGCTGTAATGGGCCCACGTCCAATGATTGGTTGGTGTGTATAGGACACATGCCTCATAGTGGGGTCCCCATACCGATGGACGACCTAGATATGCAGCAAGGTGGATTACGTCCAGATCTTGGACGATCTAGATTTCCACACCTGCACCAGGTGGGTTTCCCAGCACGTGGGGCCCATTACCTATATACGTGATGTATATATTTGATTACACATATTTTATTTTATTTTTATTTTTATTTTTTTATTTTAATAGGAAACGTCCAATGCTAGACGTCATTGAGGGATGTCCAGCCCATGATCCGTATCTAGACCTCTCATCGTTGATGGATGGTCTAGCATGTGTGGCTTGGGGTGGCCCACCATTAGCGCAACCCACCAGCAGTTGGTGGGGCCCACGGTCAGCACAGGGCCCTCAGTCAAGGCAGCCTACTAATGTGGGGTGAGGCCCACCTGCATTTGGGCAGGGCCCATGAGCAGAGCAACCTTCCAGCCTTAGGTGAGGCCCACCTGCATTTGTGCAGGGCCCATGAGTAGAGCAACCCACTAGCGTTTTACGTGGGGACAGCAACATCTGCTGCGCACTATTGAAACCGTTCTCGGCTTATGCTTTTTAGCTCAATCACGGTCTGATCTTGGCCGTTGCTTCTCAACCCACGTCGACATCCAACTGGCGGCACGGTGGCTACCATTTTCACCTTCAAAGAACGGCCCAAACCATTGCCATTGATTGGCTTGATTTCTCAGTTTGGAAGACAGTCATCGATTGGCTTGTCTCCAATGTAAAACAGAGCTTCGACACTACTCGACTTTGACATGCCATTCGGCCACCATTTAGGTCCATTGTCTGACTGAAACCCGACCATTGCTTGGCCGGTTTTAGCTCTAGAACAGGGCCGCTGTATGGCCTGATTGACGGTCCATCTTCGGCTCCAATTAGAGCCATTATGTGGATTGATGGAAGGTCTGTTTTCTGCCATGGCTTCAGTCCAAAATAGAGGCATTCCTTGGCCTGATTCGTGGACTGAGGCGGGGCTACTGTTTGGCCTGGATTCAACTCAAAACAGAGCTCGCACTCGACCGTGTTGCGGCCTACTTTAAGTCTGAAATTCAGCCATTAGTCGGCTGTTTCCCTCCTATATCCGGCCATGGTCCGGGTTCGTTTTTAGTCTGAAAGTACAGCCATTAGTTGGCTGTTTTCAGTTTGTGAACCCAACCTAGTGTGTTGGAGTGTAAACAGTCGGAAGGAGGAGGAATGTAGGTGGTTACCTAGTCCGGATGGGGCAACCGCCGACTCGACTGGGTCGAGCTGCAATAGGGTAGACGGTACCACCTTCCACTCCCTTTGAATTCTTTTTCTACTCTCTTCCTAGCACTCTCTTCCTATCTGCGTGTGAAGCTACAATCCCAACTGATCCAACTCGGTTCAAGCCTTACACGGACTAAGTTGGAGCAGTGGAACCGAGACTACACAATCGGCTCACTCTCTTTCCTTCCTCTACTATCTCTCTCTCTCTCTCTCTCTCTCTCTCTCTCTCTCTCTCTCTCTCTCTCTCTCTCTCTCTCTCGGCGTGAATCCCTAGGGCTACAAGGCCCTTTATATAGAGGGAGAGAGAGACAAGGGACGACTGAGATTGCCCCTACGGCGGACAGCCAAGATCGCACCAGGCGTTGTCTTTCTCAAAGAGGTAAGGTCGGTTCTCTCTCTCTCTTTCCTCCCATAGGCCCTGTTTGGCCGTTTTTGGTAAAAAGAGGAGCACCGCCTTAGATGAGAGATGGATGGTTGAGATGGCATATTCGGGCCAATTGTGAACCGTCAAAATAGTCCCAGATGGATCGCATACAGCGGATATCTGTCACGTGTAGTACACTGGACGGTTGCAACACGTCTCTTTCGTCCATTTACGAGGGCCCAAAAGCTTATACAGTTTTGATCGTATGGGCCCCCACAAAGAGTTTGAACAGACCGGATGGCCCGAAAAGTGATCATGGTGGGTCACTTAGGGGCTCAAAGATCGGTTGCTCAGACCTCTGTTTTGGCGGGAGAGGACCTGTTTCTCTCGGTTTCAAATAAGGTTTGGTCAAAGCTCCTTTGACCGAGCCCCATGTCCCTGTGTATGTCGTGTGTACGTACATGGAGTGCACGCGCGCTCCGTGAGGGGGCCATCATGATGGCTGTGTCAAATCCATTACGACTATTCGCATTTGGGGACACTCCAGGGGGATCCTAGCCCACTTTGGGCCGACGGTGAGGCCCAGGTGGGCCATTATACTCTTCTTTGGGTCGTTATCGGCCCAATTGATGCGATCCATTGATCGGGTGAGACTGATATTTGTTTTCAACGGCTAATATAAGGTACTGGTTGTGATGAAGGATTCATTTGTCACTAACTAATTTTCATGTGTTGGTGACAAGTGTGTGGTGACAGTATCCATTGACTTAGGGATTTTAATTTGAAGTGTTCAGATAACCTTACCCTCCCAAATGTTGTAGGGCGCATTCTGGCTCCCGAAGGCTTGGATGGATGGCCTTAATTTCGATTGGAATCCCTACCCTGCATGAGTCATGTTCGAGTTGATTGATTATTTTAATTTGATTTAGGTTGAGGTGGGTTTAACAGCTAACACCCATGTACCAAAGATACAAGGTGTTACAGTCTACCCCCCTAAAAAAAATTTCTCCCTCGAAATTACCTGCGGTGTGTCACTGAACAAGTGAGGGTACCTTTCCCTAACTTACGTTTCTCGTTCCCACATCATTTCTTCTTCCCCGTGGTGTGACCGAAGAACCTTGACTAGTAGTATTGTCTTTGTTTGTAGGACCTGTTCCTTGTAGTCCAAGATACGGATAGGTTCCTCGGTGTAGGAGGCATTATCTGTCAGCTCAATTTGGTCCCTACTAACGATGTGCGACTCGTTTGGTGTATATTTCTTTAACATAGATATGTGAAAGACGTTGTGGATACCGGCTAGTGCAGTAGGTAGTGCAAGGCGGTATGCTGCGGCTCCCACACGATCCAAAATCTCCAAAGGCCCGATGAAATGCGGTGCTAGCTTCCCTTTTTGTCTGAACCTCATTAGACCCTTCATAGGCGACACTTTCAGGAATTCGTGGTTGCCAGCTGCAAACTCTAGGTCGCGACATCGGTTACCGTATAGCTTTTCTGTCTGCTCTGAGCGGTATACAAACGTTTTCTGACCACGTCAATGACCTAAGTAGTAGCCTGAACCAGCTCGAGACCTAATAATCTTCTTTCTCCTATTTCTGCCCAACACCGAGGGGCTCAACAAGGGCGACCATAGAGAGCCTCATACAATGCCATGCTTATGCTGGACTGGAAACTGTTATTATACGTGAACTCTGCCAACGCCAGGTGATTGTCCCAGTTGCCGTGAAAGTCTAGGACGCATGCTCTCAGCATATCTTCTAATATCTGGTTTACCCTTTCAATCTGTCCGTCTGTTTGAGGGTCGAACGTCATACTGAACTTGAGTTCCATGTCCAATTCTTCCTATAGCCCCTTCTAGAAGGCAGAAGTAAATCTAGAGTCTCGATCTGATATAATTTCCTGCAGAATTCCGTAGGATCGCACGACTTCCCGAATATATAACCTTGTCAAACTATCGGTGGAATCTGTCATGTAGATCGGGAAGAATCTGACGGCTTTTGTCAATCGATCAATAATGACTCAGATCGAGTCGTGTTTCCTTTGCGTCCTAGGAAGACCAGATATAAAGTCCATAAAAATGTTGTCCTATTTCCATTCGTCTAAAGGTAGTGGCTGAAGGAGGCCAGCATGCTTGCGATGCTCGGCCTTGATCTTTTGGCACACCATGCACTTCGCCACAAAGTCGGCGATGTCCCTCTTCATATTGCTCCACCAGTACTGTCTTTTAACATCATTGTACATCTTGGTACTTTCTAGGTGGATAGCTAACTTGGAATGGTGGGCTTCTACCATTACTTCCTTCCTTAATTCGGCGTTATTCGGGACACATACTCGTCCCTGATACCGAAGACCGCTGTCGTCACCCACCCTCCAGTCAGGCATATCTTCATTCTTGCACCTTTCTTTCGTCTTGACGAGTCATTCATCCTGGTCTTATACGGAGATCATGTGTCGGACCAAGGTTAGCTCTGCAGTTAACAGAGCTACGTAGGCATCAGGTTTGTTGAGGGTGAGCTGAATATCAAAGTCCTGCACAAATTTCATCATTTCCCACTCCTTGATCATCAGGGTGGCTAATAGCTCGTGCTTCTTCTTTCGACTTAGAGCGTTGGCCACGGAGTTTGCCTTACCAAGGTGGTATGAGATTTCGAAGTGGAAATCTTTAAGAGTCTCCATCCACCGACGTTGGCGCATGTTGAAGTCCTTCTGCGTGAATATGTACTTCAGGATCTTGTGATCGCAGAATAACTGAAAATCTTCTCCATACAAGTAATGCTTCCATATCTTTAAGGTAAATACTACAGCTGCTAATTCTAGGTAGTGAATTGGGTAGTTTTCCTCGTGCTTCTTCAGTTGGCGAGAGGCGTAGGCGATCACTTTGTCGTTCTGCATTAGAACGCAACCGAGGCCCAACTTCGAGGCATCGCTGTATACCACGAACTTCTCCCCTTCTTGTGGGAGAGTGAGTGCAGACGTAGAAGTTAATCTCATCTTCAACTCCTGGAATGCTGCCTCTACATTCTCGTCCCATGTGAATAAGACGTTCTTCTTTGTCAGTTGTGTGAGCGGTCGCGCGATTCTGGAGAACTCCTTAATAAAGGGTCGGTAGTACCCGGCCATGCCTTGGAAACTTCGAACCTCGGTCACTGTAGTGGGTTGCTCCCACTTAAATACTGCTTCCACCTTAGCCAGGTCGACCACTATTCCTTTTTCCTTTACTACGTGCCCTAAGAATTTCACTTCCTGCTCCCAAAACTCGCATTTGGACAACTTAGCATACAGTTGGTTATCCTTTAGCGTACTTAGGATCGTATGTAGATGTTGTTCATGCTCCTCTTGGCTCTTGGAGTAGACCAAGATGTCATCGATGAACATGATTACGAACAGGTCTAGGTAAGGCATGAAAACTCGCTTCATAAGGTCCATAAAAATTGTCAGAGCATTTGTGAGACTGAAAGACATCATCAGGAACTCGTAGTGCCCATAACGAGTCCTGAAGGCCGTCTTCGGGATGTCCTGATCCCTAATCCTCAAATGGTGATATCCCGAACGCAGGTCGATCTTAGAGAAGTATTTGACATCTTTTAACTGATCAAATAGATCGTCGACACGTGGTAGGGGATATCTGTTCTTAATTGTCACATCATTCAGTCTTCTGTAGTCTATACAGAGACCCATCGACCTGTCTTTCTTCTTGACAAAGAGGGTCGGTGCTCCCCAAGGAGAAACACTTGGACGGATAAAGCCTTGAGCCAGCAGCTCATTAATTTGACTCCTCAACTCCTCCATCTCGCAAGGAGGCATGCGAAATGGAGGGAGTGATATAGGAGTAGTCTCTGGCTTAAGGTCAATGCAGAAATCTATCGCCCTCCTCAGGGGTAGTCCTGGTATTTCTTGAAATACTTCGAGAAAATCTCAGACTACCGGTATCTGCATGATGATATCTTCTACTGACTCAGCTTCCTCTAGAGCCTGTAAGCTCACAAATTCTTGGCATCTGCCCCTCCCTCTCAAAGTGAAAGAGGTCTGCCTTGGGATGGATATAGTCACTGTTTTGTCGCGACAATCCAGGACCGCACGCACCAACGTGAGCTAGTCTATCCCAAGGATGACGTCAAATTGCCTGACAAGCATGACAATTAGGTCTACAGCAACTTCACGATTTACGAGCATGATGAGACATTCTCTACACATCTTATCTATTTTTACAAATTTACCCATAGAGGATGCTACAACTAAAGGGGCATGCATCCGAGTTGTGTTCAGTTCTAATCTAGATGCAATAGCAGAATCAATGAAAGATAGAGTTGCACCAAAATCAAATAAAGTGAGTACATGGGTACCGTTAATGTGGGCGGTACCATGAATGGTGTGAAGGGGGTCCTGTTCGGCCTCTGTGGCAGCAACAGCATACACTAGTGCTAGGGGAGCCCTCTGCAGAGTTGGGGGCCCCTGTCTGGGCTACTGAGGCCTGGGTGCTGCCGTCTGGTTTTACTGAAGTCGGTTTGCCCGGAGTGGAATACCCTGATCGCTCATCCACTGGAAGCAATTCCGGGAAATGTGGTTTGACTTGCCATAGTAGCCACAGCTTTCCCCTGAATGCAGGGGCAGAGATCACGCGAGTAGTGGCGTGAACTTTCCTGCTAGAACAGGCAGGGCAGGAGGAGGCTGCCTTGGTCGGAATGGGGAGTCCCGAGCCGGTAAGCGGGAGTAGATGGTGCATTCAAAGTCTTTTTCCATCAGCATTGCCTTATCCACCAATTTCGAGAAGTCTCCGAAATCCCAGGTGCATAACCGAGATTGTATCCTAGGCTTTAGCCCCTCCTTAAACTTTTCTAACTTGTACTCCTCGTCCTCGAGGGCTGTGGGTACATATTGGGATAACATGTCAAACCTCACCTCGTACTGGGCGACTGTCAGGCTTCCTTATTCCAGCTTCAGAAATTATGCGATCTTCTCGCTTTGACATGACCGTGGAAAATACTTCTCCAGGAACTTTGTTTTAAAGCTAGCCCCAGTCTAAGCGTACCTAGTTGGCATGCTTCTTTGTACTCCTTTTCACCAGTTTTCAGCCTCTCCCTCAAGCAGGTACGTGGCCTAGCTGACCTTTTGAGCATCAGAGCACTCCAGTGGCCCCATCATCTTGGCAATCCTTGCCAACCAATGTTCGGCCTGAACCGGGTCAGGCGCTCCCCTGAAAGTTGGTGGCGGAGCCTTAAGAAGCAGTCGAATATGTCGGTGCCTTGCACCTCCGTATCACATAATGCCCCCCCACGACTCCGCAGGGTTTCCATCATTAAAGCGTGCGAGTCCTATTGTTGTTGCATGAAGGCAGCCTGCTGCTGCTGCATAGTTGCTGCCATCTTTGCGAAGGTTATGAAGGCAGCAGCTCCTATAGGCGTATCTTCGTATACGTTGGCTAAGGGCTCGTCCATTGCCCGAAGTGCGGTGAGGGCAGCCCCGATGCAAAGATCTGAGGAGAGGGAGAGTCTCTTACAGCTTCCGATCTTGCATCCTCATTCGCCACTCAAGGCGAGAGGCCTGGTGTATAGACAGGACTGCGCTCCCTCTGGCGCTCAGTCGACGGAATGGGGTGAATATCGATCATATTAGTTCGTTGGGATCGTAATACTGGTGGCATGGTTTCCTGTGGGGCTAAAATTACACGTTTCAGGTATCGGGGAATGATTTCAATTAGTCATGAAATAATACAAGGCTAGAGGCCTTGTTACTTGCCTGTCGTATGGCATATGAGTCAAACCCCTAAGCTTAACTAATACTTCCTTTTGAAATTTCAAGGAGGCTAAGGTTTCCGTTTCTAAGTTCCGATGACTAATTTGACATTTCTCAAGGAATTCTAAGTTGTTCATTCAGTTAACAAAGGGCTTAAGTATTCTATTTCTATATTTATTCATCCTAGCTATCCTTCTAAGGGAGAATTTCTAAGTTTTGCCTAAGTTAAACTCTTAAAGTTCGTATGTTGGTCTCATAGCCAAGCTGTCTCATACTCTGCTTTGTTACCAACTTGTAACGCCTCGGTTTTCAAAACCCGAGTATACACTCGAATTCCAAGAACCCAGGACTTAATGAAGGATAATGATAATCAATGTGTAAATCAAAGTGCAGATAATGGGAAAATGGACATAATATATATTTGAACCAGCATACGAACAATATTCTGGCCCACTCAGCTGGGGGCTAATTACAAAATCTTAGGTTTCTCAAATCCTAAATGTACTGAAATAAAGATAAATGGCTAATCTACTAATTCGGCCCAAAATAGATGGCCGCCTCCTGCTGTGGCTCCTCGTCATAGAATTCCTCCTCGACTGCCACATCCTCCAGGTCTTCCATATACTCATCAACTTCTGAACCTATGTACTCTGTACGGTTGAACATTGATGAATGAGTAGCCAACTCAGTGTGATCTCTCCTCAAGATTACACACCGCCGCCTTAAGCAAGAAATAGCAAAAACATACAGGTAATCCAAAACACAGCGGATGCAATCTCATTAGGTACATGGATGTATGGAATGTAATCATCGCCCCGGGAATGCTCATTCATGTGAACAGTGGGCTCGTCACCCATATAATCATCGAACCTGGGACACATCATCTAGTTGGAACAATATGTACATCACGTACGATAGCAATAGATGCTGGTTCGTGCCATATATGTATGATTCGTTAGTCCATTATTAATCCGATTACACTTAGCCATTTAAAAAAAGTTCACAGTCACTAAGGGGAATGCATGGACCAGCGTAGGCCAACAGCTCGGGCATAGTATCCCATGACTACCATCCCGGCCCATGAGGCTATCGTCTTAGGGTGTATGTAGTACCTACCAACATGTGGTCAATCAATTCAATGTGAGGCCACCACCAATGCTGACTAGGAATGAAGGGTTGAAATCACAAAGTATGGTGATTAAAGCATGACGGAATGGATGGTTTAAGGACGGGTAAACGGCGGTGTCGGAGAAGTCGTGAAATTCACCCCAAATCAGTTAGATGAAACCACACATAGATGGTAAGCCTTGTGGTCAAATATCAACAACCAAAACCTCCATGTTAGGGGCCTACTCATATCACAACTAGTCCAATTACACCCTAAGCACGGACTCTCCGTTGCTTAGAACTTCCCATGGAGAGATTTTAATAGTACATGTGTCACATTATCATAACAGCAGACATGAATTTTATCATAAATAGGGAATAGGAAACAATATATACACTCATATCAAAATGCATTACTGAGCTAACGTAAAATACATATCATGAATGGTTGAATTATCCACTTAGGCAGTTCAAAGTACATAATAAGGAGTCTAGTCAATAGTAAGCATGAAAATCATTTTGTTGAATGTGGTCCATTTGCATACACAATTTGTCATCAGTCTAATTAGTCATTTACAACCTACAAAACTACTATTTCTAGCCTAGTTAGGGATGGAAAGCTTAAGGGGAAGGAAATCATCACCAGACAGATAGCGGTGTGCCCCTTGATCCATGTATTTGCGAGCACTTAGCTGCCCAACAACACGAGGGTAATCTTCTGGAGTCATTCTCAATACAATAACTGATGTTAGAAGGCGTCCCTATAAAATAAGTACGGCTAGGAAGGACTTGGTGATTTGTGGGGTGCAAGGCGTTGCTAATGATGATTGGCATTGTCAAAGTATTGGGCATGCAAATCGGTATTTTCCCGCATTTTCCCGCATCGTTAGCACTTGCCCGACTATCGAATAGCGTGTACGAACATTATGGCCTGGCTCCTACAACATATGATCCGTCCATGAAAATCGTGTGGAGCTGAACCGAGTGGGAAAATAAATATTACATTGGCTTAAGCTTTTGTGACCCCAAAGGTTTAAAACTAGACATTCAATCCCTGTTGTGGTCCCCTTGATCACTAGATCAGCCTTATTTTCCTTTCAGGCCCTTAGGATGAGCTCGCCTACTGGATAGATAGTTTGGATAAACCATAGGCATCAAGATGGGGTCCACAGAGTCGCTGAAGTCATCACAGCAGCGACATGCTGCTGTGGTCCACAGAACTTGGTGGCATCAGTGCAACGGCTAGAGCTGCCAGCTATAATGGGCCCACGTCCAATGATTGGTTGGTGTGTATAGGACACATACCTCACAGTGGGGTCCCCACACTGATGGACGACCTGGATATGCAACAAGGTGGATACGTCCAGATCTTGGACGGTTTAAATTTCCATACCTGCACCTGGTGGGTTTCCCAACACGTGGGGCCCATTACTTTTATACGTGATGTATGTATTCTATTACACACATTTCATTTTATTTTATTTATTTTATTTTTTTATTTCAAAAGGAAACATCCAGCATTGGACGTCATTAAGGGACGTCCAACCCATGATTCGTATCTAGACCTCTCGTCCCTGATGGACGGTCCAGCATGTGTGGCTTGGGGTGGCCCACCATTAGTGTAGCCCACCAGCAGTTGGTGGGGCCCACGGTTGGCACAGGGCCCTCAAACAGGGTAGCTACTAATGTGGGGTGAGGCCCACCTGCATTTGTGCACGGCCCATGAGCAGAGCAACCTTCCAGCCTTGGGTGAGGCCCACCTGCATTCGTGCAGGGCCCATGAGTAGAGCAGCCCACCAGCTTTTTACGTGGGGACAACAACATCTGCTACGCACTGTTGAAACTGTTCTCGGCTTATGCTTTTCAGCTCAATCATGGTCTGATCCTGGCCATTGCTTCTCAACCCACGTCGGCGTCCAACCGGCGGCACAGTGGCTACCATTTTCACCATCAAAGAATGGCCTAAACCATAGCCATTGATTGGCTTGATTTTTCAATTTGGAAGACAACCATCGATCGGCTTGTCTCCAACATAAAATAGAGCTTTGACAATACTCGACTTTGGCACGCCATTCGGCCACCATTTAGGTCCATTGTCTGACTGAAACTTGGCTGGTTTCAGCTCCAGAACAGGGCCGTTGTATGGCCTGATTGACGGTTCATCTTCAGCTCCAATCAGAGCCATTATGTGGCTTCATGGAAGGTCTGTTTTCTGTAATGGCTTCAGTCCAGAACAAGGGCATTCCTTGGCCTAATTTGTGGACTGAATCGGGGCTATTGTTTGGCCTAGATTCAGCTCAAAATAGATCGCTCTCGACCGTGTTGCGGCCTACTTTAAGTCTAAAATTCAGCCATTAGTCGGCTGTTTCCCGCCTATATCCAGCCATGGTCCAGGTTCGTTTTTAGTCCGAAAGTATGGCCATTAGTTGGCTGTTTTCAGCTTTTGAAACCAACCTAGTGTGCTGGAGTGTAAACAGTCGAAAGGAGGAGGAATGTAGGTGGTTACCTGGTCCGGATGGGGAAACCACCGACTCGACTAGGTCGAGCTGCAACAAGGTAGATGGTACCACCTTCCACTCCCTTTGTATTCTCTTTCTACTCTCTTCCTATCTGCCTGTGAAGCTACAACCCCAACTGACCCAACTTGGTCCAAGCCTTACACGGACTGAGTTGGAGCAGTGAAAACCGAGACCACACAGTCAGCTCACTCTCTTTCCTTCCTCTACTATCTCTCTCTCTCTCTCTCTCTCTCTCTCTCTCTCTCTCGGCGTGAATCCCTAGGGCTACAGGGCCCTTTATATAGAGGGAGAGAGGCAAGGGATGGCCGAGATTGCCCATACGACGGATGGCCGAGATCGCACCAAGCGTTGTCTTTCTCAAAGAGGTAAGGTCGGTTCTCTCTCTTTCCTCCCACAGGCCCTGTTTGGCCATTTTTGGCAAAAAGAGGAGCACTGCCTTAGATGAGAGATGTACAGTTGAGATGGCACGTTCGGGCCGACCGTGAACCGTCAAAACAGTCCCAGATGGGTCTCATATAGTGGATATCCGCCACGTGTGATACACTAGACGGTTGCAACACGTCTCTTTCATCCATTTACGAGGGCCCAAAAGCCTATACGGTTTTGATCGTATGGGCCCCACAAAGAGTTTGAACAAACCGGATGGCTCGGAAAGTGATCACGGTGGGTCACTTAAGGGCTCAAAGATCGGTTGCTCAGATCGCTGTTTTGGAAGGAGAGGACCTGTTTCTCTCGATTTCAAATAAGGCTCAGTCAAAGCTCCTTTGACCGAGCCCCATGCCCCTGTGTAAGTCGTGTGTACGTACATAGAGTGCACGCGCGCTCCGTGAGGAGCCCATCATGATGGCTGTGTCAAATCCATTTCGACCATTCGCATTTGGGGACACTCCAGGGGGATCCTACCCACTTTAGGCCGATGGTGAGGCCCAGGTGGGCTTTGGGCCATTATCAGCCCAATTGAAGCGATTCGTCAATCGGGTGGGCCTGATACTTGTTTTTATAGGCTAATATAAGTTACTGGTTATGATGAAAGCTTTATTTGTCACTGACTAATTTTCAGGTGTTGGTGACAAGTGTGTGGTGACAGTATCCATTGACTTAGGGATTTTAATTTAGAGTGTTCAGATAACCTCACCCTCCTAAATGTTGTAGGGCGCATTCTGGCTCCCAGAGTGTAAGACCCGTGACCGTATCGTGTTAAGGGTCAAATATTGCAGATTAGACCCTAGTTATTACTGGATTTATGAACATGCCACCGTTTAAAATCCTAATTTAATCGTGTTGGTGATGCAAGGTACAATTGCAAGTGGGAACTACAAAAAGGTGCTAAAAGTGTGTATTTAATGCTCTGATGACACCACAGGCAAGGGACAGACTCCATGGGACCAAGATCGACGAATTGATATGCCAGAGATCCGTAAAAATTGTGAAACTGAAGCCCAAGTGACCCGAAATTGGTCAAGAATACAAGATCACAGGGTTCCCACCATCCGATCGGCTCGAAACTTCATATATGGCCTGAGGATCGTAAATTAACCGTACAATTCAAAATTCAACTCCCGGACTCCTCTAGAAATGGCCCAAAAGATAAATCATCTCCCATATCCCTGATTTGGGGCCCGCCTGGTTTCTGGATATGGCTCAATTTTGGACTCAACGCCTTAAATGATGTGATAAAATGGATGGACGGAGCAGATTTCACACGTGCATTAGCTTTAGATCCGTACATGCGACACATGTATACGGTATGTATATAGCCACCGCGCACCGGATTGCATTCTCGGTCAAGGGGTCTCTGACCCGTGATTTCTTTATAAAACGAAAGAACCAGCCAGCGGCTCGATGCAGTGGCCATGTTTGGCTAGTGGGCCCCACTCATCACATAGTTTGGAAATCAGATCCGTTCATATGCTCTCGTTGGATTTCATTGAAAATAAAAATATGGGGCCCACCGATCATCACAACGTCCCTACGTAAGCAGGGACGTGCGTTCGCACTAACAATTGTGGGTAATCCTTGTGGGTCACCATCCGGTCTCAAAGGTCCAATCCTAACCGTCCATCAGATCCCCATGGAGCCTCTTATCACTGCCTAGATGATAGAATTGCAAAAGATCACGTGGATCGCAATCCAACCGTTCAAACGGATGATCAACGGCAGAGCAGAAAGCAGGTGGGCCGCGAGATCAACGCTCCAAAATTGGCCAACCCTGAACGGTTTTTCTTCCTGAATCAAGTGGTCGGCGTGGATTTCCCATTTGAATTCAATCATGGGTCCACCGACGATTTCACGCAAAAGACAGAAGACGTTACAGCGTCTTCGCTGATCACCGCCGGGTCCTCTCAGTGGGGCCCACTACTTGTCCATATCAACAATCTGGACCGTCCATTCGTTCTAGGGCGATCCCACGCCTAGGTGTCCGTTTCCTTCCATGCAAGCTATCAGAAGATTCTAGCTGTCGAACGGAAGGGTGACGGTGGAAATGTTTGAGATGGTGGGCCGCATTAAACTTAAGAAAAAATACACATTTCTCAGTTATTTTCCACCACGAGTAGAATGAATGGAGTGGATTTCTTGTTTGACATCAGTCCTGGGCCCATCAATCAACATAGTGCGTAAGAGTTTTTCTGTTGCATAAACAGACGGGTTTCCGACTCTAAGTCGACCTCTTTGCACATTGAACCTTACAGGCTCTATAAAAGGAGGGATCATCCACGGCTGGGGGGTATCAAGGGAGGCAGCAGCTGAGAGATTGAGGGAGGCTGGACGTGAGGAGAGAGAGAGACAGAGAGAAAAAGAGTTTATTTTTCTTTTGCTGTTTTATTTAATTATTTTATTTTTAAGAGATCTAGTCCACCATGTCTATGTGTGGCTAAACCTCTTAGATAGGGCTAAGAGGTGAAGCTTGTAGCGTGATGGGAGGCCTCTTTGCTTGTGCCTTTGTTTAGACTGAATTGATGTTGATTTGGGTTTTTATTAAGGGAATGTTTTCAGTCTTTAATGGTCTGTTGTGACTGAAATTACAATGGGTCTGCAATGGCTTTGAGCATGTTCTTTACCTCTTGATGTTTATGATGTTAGGAAGCCCCGTTGTTCACCATCGTCTCCTGGGCATGGTCGGATGACGGTACCCTTCCTAACCTTCATGGCATGTTGATTGGTTGGTAATTAGTTTAATTCTGTTGTTTGCTTTGTCTCCTTGGCATGGTTTGGTGATGGAATCCATTCTAATTCATACACCTTTCATCTCTTGAAAATTATATCAATAACAGTTCAGTTAATTTCCCTGATTTTTAATCTAAGCATAAGATCTCCCTGATCTCTACAAGTGGATCGTCTGAATCCCTAGTTTCCCTTCTCTGAATTTTCTTCTCAGTTTAGATAAATATTTTACCATTATTCTTCAAATTATACTCAAATTAGATTTCATCTCATTCTAGTTCTAGTTCTAGTTAGTTTCAGAAAACGTACAAGTATCAGTCCCTTGGGATTCGACCTCGGTCTTACCGAGTTTATTACTACATCACAACCCTATACTTGGGGAGTGAACATATCGTTACATAGACTTCCGCGGTCTTTCCGGTCGAATTCCGGCAACCTTCGACCCTTAACAGGCGTTGCGTGCGACCCTGATTCACACGCTGTCAACCTGAGTCGACTCAACTCGAGACTAGTACCCTTGCGACCGCACCGTCGTCGTGGTTCCGATGTCGCGACTCGCGCGCCGAGGCGATACCCTGGCCAGGAGATGTGGGCCAGCGTTCGGTGCGAGGAAAACACCGCGCATACGAAACCCAAGAGAATCTCAACGAGATGTCACATCAATCAACCATCAATCAATCTCATCATGTCAAGTACACATCACTTCACACTCTTCCCTAAGCAAGCCCCAAAAGTCAAAAAGTTCTTACAAAGCCCATTCTTTTCTTACACAAATGGCCACAAAAGTCAAAAAGTTCTTACACCCATCACTCACCACATCAACACATCTATCACTCATCACTCCTCTTTCTTTACAACCCTCTCTCTCATTTCATTTCTCAAAAATTCCCTTTCCAAGCAAGAGAGAGAGAGCACCATATGTATGAGCCATTCCCAAACCTTCCAAGAGAATCACAAGTGTGGCCCACCTCTTCCAACCCTTCCATCTTCCATCTCAACCATCCAAACCCTATCTCCTCCGTCGGAATCGAAGCAAAGGAGCAAAAGAAGCTTTGTGACCAAGAAGAAGCCAGTGGGTGATCGTTGGATTTTTATTTTCATTCATTTGTTTGATTTAAGGGCCACATGTAGTGGGACCCACTTTGACGTAGATTTTGTATCAAGAGGGGCCCATAGTGGCGGGGCCCCTCCATCTTTGCCGGTGTCCTTCTCTTTCTCTTTCTATGATTGTGGCCCACCTAATATATATGTTTATCATCCATGCCATTTTCGGTGGACCCCATCCATGTGGGACACACCATGATGTTTATGTGTCATCCCAACCATCCATTGGGGCCCACCTTGAGGTGGTTAACGGTGGGGGTGGCAGCTAGTGGGTGTGATCTGATGTGGGCCTAGCTTAATAGCTCACGTGGTGGGATGAGTGAAAGATATCTTGTTTCAACGCTAGGACCCACTCAGCTCAATAGCCCCAGTGGCAGACCGTGTGAAAGATACCTCTTTTCAACACCAAGGTGGCTAACAGGGAGGGTGTGTGCTGACAGGGGTGTGGGTGACAGTGGGGTACATGGGACCCCATGCACGCCGTCCATCCATCTTGGCGGGCCACACCATGAAATGTGTGCCTCATCCAAGCTGTCCGCCACCCAGGACGGTGGGACCCACGTCCGTGTGGGGCCCTCCCTGACACCCTGACCCATAGCCCAATTAGTAGACTGAGTGAAAGCTACCTCGTTTCAACGTGGGGCCAGGCCCTGGCACAACTAGCAGACTGAGTGGAGATACCTCGCTGCAACATTGAGGTCTCGGTAACGTCCCCTAGTGAGGGTGGCTAATGGTGATGTGTCAACCGACGTGGGACCCACATAAGTTTTGGTGTGGCTGAAACTTGGGCTGACCCTTCATTCAAGTGGGACACCCATGATGGGTGGGCTGGATTTGTGAACCCATCTTGGCGGGCCCAAATAAATGATTATGAATGTTTTTGATGAAGGGTAGTCCTCCCAACTGTTGTATTTGTTGTGGCCCACACAAGGCATGGGCTGACTTGATTTTTGAGACCCAAGCCCTCACTGAAATGGTGCATCTGACCAATGGGTCAGATGTTGGCAAACATCAACGGTGGGGCCCACACCGCTCGACCTCATGGGACCCACCTCTGTACGTTTTCCCATATATATATGGTGGGCCCTACGTGGGACCCACCTCTATTGTGGCAGGAAGAAACAAGAAAAAGAAAAGAAAAAGAAAAGGAAAGAAAAAGTAAACGGGAAAGAGGAGAGGCAGCCACGTGCCCTCTCTCTCTCTCCACATCTCTCTCTCCACATCTCTCTCTATCTCTCTCTAACTCTCTCTCTATCTCTCTCCCTGTGTGTGCGAGTGTGTGCGTATGTGTGTGTCTGTATGAGTGTGGGTGCGTGTGTGTACGTGTGGGGTTGTGCATGTGTGTATATATATGTATATATACATATATATATATATACTTTGTATATATATATATATATATATATATATATTATATCTATATATATATTATATTACATAATATACCTGATGGTGGGCTTTCATGGGCCCCACCATGATGCATGGGTTGCATCCAATCGGTCCAACCACCTTAGAAGCTCATTTTTTTGTTGGCATGAGCTAAAGAATGAGTCAGATCTATAGTCCAAGTGGACCCCACCTTGGCATGTTTTGAGGTCCATCTTAATGTATTTGTGGTAGATCATTGGGGCCCACTTTGATGTGGATGTAAGGCCCATGACATTAGGCCATTTGATGTATTCCAAGGCCCATGGGTTAAGGCCCATTGAGATGTATTAGGGCCTATGGGTTGAGGCCCATTTGATGTACATATGGGGCCCAATTGGTGTGGCCCATTTGTTACATATGAGACCCATGAGACTAGGCCCATTTGATGTATCTAAGGCCCACGGGTTATGACCCATTGCAATGCGCATAAGGCCCATTGGTGCGGCCCATTGATGTGGCCCACTTGACGAATGAAAGGCCCATATGGTATGGCCCATTTGATGTATTTAAGGCCCAATGGGATGAACTTAAGGCCCATTGCAATGTGTAACCCCAACCTGGTTCATGTAATGATGTTTACGACGGGCAATGCCTTGGGAGCAATGTTGGTTTGACGTCCACATGGTCGAATAATGTTGGTTAAATGTCCGCATTATGATTCTCCTTAAGGCCCATTGTTAGGCCCACACCTATAGGCCGTCCAGGCCCATCTCCTTCTGAACAGCATCTATCTCATATAACATGTTTAGTATAGTCTTAGGACTCATGAGCATACGCATCATATGTATGCTTGATATGAGAAGTGACTGATCATAGCATATGCCTTCGGACAGATTGTTTAGGGGCTCCTGGTTAGGCGGTGTTGCCCCACATGAGCGTACGAGACGCGCAGGATTGCTGCATGACTGGATAGTGTGATTCATGTATTCGCATCGTGTGATATGGTTACTATACACCCTAGCAACATCAGGGTCGTAGCCACCACAGGCATATCGTGGTTGGCAGGATTGGATACCAGAAATTTTTTTCTACATGGGGTGCTATAGATATCCCTGGGTGAAAGTCCCTAAACCCTTATGGTACCAAGAGGTTGTTCCAACGTCTAGACCGAGTGGGTGCAGGAGCGCCAAGTGCTGATTACCAGACGGCTGCGCTTTCCACTATGTCGTGGTCGGTTGGAAGGGGGTGCGGCCTTACCCGCCCGAGAGGAGGGAGCAATGCTAGGCTGAGTCTGACCAGCTCGAGGAATGGGTCCGCTATCGACGAGCCGAGCCCGATATTGGCAGGCGGGTAGTGAGGTCTCTTCCACTTACCTTATTACGCGCGATGGGGCGGCAATCTGGTTTAGAGTGTACTAGACCCTGGTGATATCCCAGAATTGAGCTGTATTGACATGTGGACTTAGATGAGGATTTGTATGCTTGAGTTGCATTTTGCATCGCATGGCCTTGGTATGGCCGACATCTTTCATGCCTTGCATCGCATAGCCTTGGTACAGCTAGTAGTACTCATGGATTCATCAGCATGTTTCGCATTACTCTGATACTGCGTGTCTGCATTACTACCTTGCGCACATACTTACACCACCCTCTAAGCTTTCTATAAGCTTATGCATGACCGTTGCGTGTAGGTGACGCGAGGACGCAGCAGCGCTGAGGCAGGAGCGCAGAGCAGATCTTTTGGAGCTTTTTGTCCATTCTCGTTGTATTTCCCTTTATGCTCATTGTACTTGTAAAGTTTTTGATCGTAGTGGAAATGTGATGGAGTTTTTGGTTGTTGTTTGTGGGTTATGCCTTTGGTTATACTTATTACGAACTAAACCGATGTTGAAAATTCTCCTTGTAGCATCCCAAGATCGGAACCTGGCGTATGGGTGCTGGGAGCCGAGAGTGGGGTTCTACGGAGGCTGTCGGCACCGGATTCGGTGATCGAGAATTTTGTGAGCCCGGTTTCCGAGTTTGGGGCGTGACACAGAGGCCTGGATGGATGGCCTTAATTTCGATCAGAATCCCCACCCTGCATGAGTCATGTTCGAGTCGATTGATTATTTTAATCTGATTTAGGTTGAGGTGGGTTTAACAGGTAACACCCGTGTACCAAAGGTACGGGGTGTTACAATGTCATTGCCTTAAATTTCAAATCAATCTGATTAGTGGATGGACCATTTGTATTAGATTTAATTATATATGTGAAATGTAAAATTATGTGTGGTCCATCTGTAGTATTAGATTTAATCTGATTCGTTTATATAAGAAAATTGATCAGATTATATGATGCCCATGCCAATCAATTATAACTTCAAGAATTATTTGTATCGTAGATTCTAATATGGTAATTGAATAGATTTGATTTGATCCTCACCATTTATGCTTAACTTGGGATAGATCTAACTTGCTATCTAAAAAGTATGGATGGATTTGACTGCTTGATGGCAATAAAAATGAAATGATAGAATCATACATATTACATTTTGAATTAGATTTTGAATGTATGGATGGATTGGATCTAGGTGATCTATTGACCATTTCCAAAGTGGGGACTTTATGATCGTCAATGAATGGTTCAGATTTGTCCCATATGATCAATGGATCATTTAAAATAATAAAAATAAGGAAAATAAGAAAAATTAAAATTTTCTAAATTTTGGCTTGTTTGGACAATGTAAATAGAGATGGTTCAATCAATCGTTTTGACTATCGAAAATAGCCCAATTAGTCCAATGACTTAATTCTGAAAATTTGATTATGTTCGACTGGTCGACAAGGTATTTTGACCAATCGAAAGGCATTTCTACCGATAGAAAAAGTAGTGTCGACTGATCGAAATGGACAGAACGTGTCCAATGAATTTTTTTTAAAAAAAATTAATTTAATTTGACCAATCGAAGTAGGTTTTGATTGAACCTCGACCGATCGAAGGTAGTGTCGACCAATCGGTTCAACCAGTCGACAATACACTGTAATTTTCTATTTCTCTAAACTTTGATATTTTAATTTTATGAGTTAAATTAGTGACAACCCTTAATCATTTAAAGATAATCGGACGATCAAAGCACTTTGGTTGATCAGGTGGACCCTACATCATTTTAATTCTCGAGTTTAGCAAGGTTTCAGTGTCAGTTATAAAACTCAGAAGTTTTCAGAGGGAGAGAGAGTTGACATGCCTCCCCAAACCTTTCTCTCTGATTCCCTCAATTTCTCCACATATTTTCCTTTCCTGTTGCCTCCTTAAATGGTAGCAGGGGCACTGAATTTATAGATCTAGATCATGATACCTATGCTTATTTTGAGATTTTGACCTCTAAGAAACTGTGACAAGATCTTTGTTAGGTATAAAAAAACATGTCAAGTGGCTATTAATGTGCGATGTGCCAATGGCCTACTTTATCTCTTTTGCGCATTTTCTGCCATATGTTGGGGGTTCTAAGCCTTTAGAGGATTGGGTTTATTCTCTAGGTTTACCAGGTTGGTCTGAGATCAGCCGATTGAAACCATTAGATGCTTTCATGAGGCGTTAGGTTCTATTCGGCCTTTTTCATTTGAAATTTTGACGCTTCCTTGGCCGACTAAGTTTGGTTTTATTAGAGAGATGCTAGGTTAATATTTATGGAGAGTACATATTTTCAGCCATTATTTGGTTTCCCATGTTCCAATTCTTTCGATCAGGTCTGTTAGTTGTTTCCATGATGTGTTGAGGGGTCTACTGCTTAATTAGTTTGGATTTTTAATGGTTCTCGAGTTGTTTATAGTTTTTTTTTTTTAATTATTGAATCTTGACTAAAGCTTGAAGTGTAA
This sequence comes from Magnolia changhungtana, assembly GCA_030180095.1. Lineage (NCBI taxonomy): Eukaryota > Viridiplantae > Streptophyta > Magnoliopsida > Magnoliales > Magnoliaceae > Magnolia > Magnolia changhungtana. Next base: position 180,787 of record JASAUF010000583.1, on the reverse strand, counting down.
TTTTATTTTCATTTTGGGTTGAGTTTCTACAAATATCCTTTTTATAAAAAAAAAACGAAGGTTGCGTGCAATCGAATGTTAAAACGAGTGGACACCCCACCTTCTAGGTTAAAGATAGACGCGGTTTAGTCTATTTCAACTAAAGTGTGATTTGTTGAAATACTTATCTAGTTATAGATTAACTCAAACATTTCTCGAGGGTTGGGAAAAACATTCTGATTTGTCCATGTGATTTTTGCGATTTTACAAGGCATCCAATTATATATTAAGGGCCTGTTTGGGGGCGTGGATTTGGAATCCCATGGATTCGGAACCCCCTGGATTTGAAATCCTCCTATTGTGTTTGACACCCTGGATTGGGAATTAACTTTAATCCAAAAGTAGCTATGCATGGTATATTTACATGGGTTTGAATTTAATTACTAAATCAACTTTAATATCTGTAATTAGTGACGTATATAATGTTTGACACAATGGTTGTAATAAGCCCGCTAAAATATATGCTTTGCCCGAAAATGATGAAATTTCAAGTCTCATATGGGCCATAAGCACAAGATTATGTCCAAGTGACTAACCAACGATTTTAACTGTTAATTTATATTGACAATATTTGGACGGTGTTGATCATCATATTAAGGTAATTATAGTGATGCAATTGATAATCTAACTGTTTTAGGATATAATTAGTGGGCCATGTGCTTAATAGAATAATAGTCTGGTGACACACATGCAACTCTTGGAAGGATTTTAGATGTAATCCAAGCTCTCACCATGGATTTAAAACCCCCAGTACTTTATGTAAGACCTGTAACCTCGCGAGACCTTCCGTACATTTCTACTTAAATAATGACATATTTCTAACGAACCAGATCGACGAGTTTTGATCGTTACTGTAAGGGCCGTGAAAATTTACTAATTAATAATAATATTAATAAGATATTTTATCTTATCTTTATTTTGTATTTATTTTAAATCAATCTTATCTCCTATTTTAAACCGTATACTTTAAATATACTTCTAACCCTCCCCGCATCTCTCAAGATTCTAACACTCAGTCGTAAAAAGAGTTATAGTCAAATTTAAATATTAACAAAAAGGCAACCTACGACAACAGAGAAAGGGAGAAAGAGAATTTTGGAGTGCTTAGATCAGGTATGTATATCGTCCTCCTTTTAGTATTTTTTATATATTTAATATAATTTGATTCGGTGTATGCAATGAACGGTGTGGATTGGTCACATGTTCATTGTATTAAATTATGGGTAGATGCTATTTAAAGGTGAGGGGAATATAAAATTATGTAATTGTAGTTGGTGTGCATCTGATCAAATTAGATTAGATCTGTATAGATCATATGATCCGTAAGGCCAAAATATACATGGGCCCTAATATTCAGATCAATCTAACCATCGGATGGGCCACATTAGTTAGATCTAGAAGTGTTTAATAAAGGAATTTTACATATTTTGCGCAAGTGTTGGTATCACTTGGCGTAGAAGGTCGAGATGGGCCATTAGTGTATGTGTGGTTAGATCCACGCCATTCATCCAATGCGTAGAGGCAAAACATGACAAGACCTCAAGAATCTGAATGATCTGACCATCCGATAGGCCACCCGATCAAGTAATTTCCATTAAATTTTATAATCTTAAAAAGGAAATAAAAGATAGAATAGAAATTTTAATTATTTGATTATTTTGGATTTGGCCACCTAGGATGTTAATCAAAGGTGGGCCCCACCATGTAATACAAATAAATAAATAATAATATCGTTGATATAATTGATAGGACCTCAGAATTTAAATAAACCTAATTACATTGTAGATTCAATACTACCAAACTCAGGTGAGTAACCCAAATTGTCTCATAATTCATTAAAATTAAAATAAATCTTTTGTGATTGTTGCATTAATTTACTGATTTGAGTATTTTGATATGATAATTGTACGTTAAATTCATAGGTGAATATTCTTATTAAGACAAATATGCCAAATATGAAAAAATGTACATTTACATATCATCCATCATTCATTGCATTACATAATGCATGGTCGATCCTAGAGGCCCTCTCTGAAAGAAATGTCGATCCTGGTAGAGCGTTACCAGATGGGGGCTATGCCCAAGCCTACAGAAAGGTGGAAGCCTACCTAACGGGTGGATACAAGTTGATGACATTCAACCCAAGCAGATGGACGATCATCCCATCTGATGCATTCATACACCATTTTACATTCATATCATTGTACATGCATTTTTGTATTATTTTAATTGATATGATTATGAACCATGCTGGGTTATTTCACTAAGCCTGGCTAGCTTATATTTTTATTGTTGGAAAAACTGTACAGAGGAGCCATTAGCAGATAATGGGTGTAACAACCGGAAGAATCTACCGTACCTGAACACGACCCACCTGAAACATGGCCATACTTATATGAAGATGAAGTGGCAGTATTAGACAATTTCTGATTATATGTTTTATTTGTTAGCATAATTTGATTAACATATAATGCATATTGGTATTAATTTTAAAACTTTAAGAAATTATTAGATTTATTTCTTTGAAACAATGTTAGCATGGAATAAACATTGTTGGGGACAAAAATACTAAGTCCAGTGACTCGGATCTGGTGCCTCGGCTTGGGAAGCACTACGTCGGATCCGAGGCAGGGCACGTCGGATCCGAGGCAGGGTTAAGAGCTCTATAAACCGAGACGAAAGTTAACTCGCTTCGGACGAAGAACCAGTAATCCGAGGGTGCATCGGGCCGACCCTCGTAACGGAACTAGCCAGAGGACAGCGCGAAATCGATTTCGTCCGAACATTTTGGGATAAGATCCCCGATCCCGAAGCTCGCGGGATCAGACGAAGATCGCGGACGGGCGCCACCCGATGTCCGTGATCCTAGGAAGAGAATCCTCTTTCGATTACACGAGATCAGGAGAAGAATCCTCCTACGATTAAACGCTCTAACAGCTATAAAAAGGAAGCTTTCATCATCTAAAAGGTACGCACAAAATTCTCACCAAAACTCCCTCAATACTGTAAGACCCAGATTCCTAGCCTGACTTTGGCATCGGAGGGTCCCCTGCTCTAGCCAGGGTCTCCTTTGTCTTCTTCTTGTGCAGGTGCTCGAAGGTCTACAGAGGGTGAACCAGATTTTTGCATCAACGCTTTATCTGGGAACCGTACAGAAAGCCATCCCATATTCCTTTGTTGCATCCCATGGTGATGACTAGAAGGACGGTCCCGAAGAAGATCTAAATGAGATCGCAGCTACGGGGCCAAGCAGGTCCAGTCGCGATCCCCGCAGTCCAAAACCTACCTGCCAACCGCCAACGAGGAGCGACCAGAACAAGCAACAATCAGCGAGGTCGGAACGATGGGCGGTTGGATCAGGAGGTCCAAGAAATCCGATCTGATATGAATATGATGAAGCAGATGTTAGAACGAATGTATCAGCAGCAAATGCAGCCACTCCCGCCTCCTCAAGGAGAAACGGCGCACGTACCGACTGCAGCGGCTGATCCTCAACTTTCTGCACCACGGTCTTTTCGGCCGAGCCAACACCAAGGCGTCCCTGAACCGGCCGAGCCAACTCCAGCGCAGTCGGCCAATGCATCTCTGCCCCCAACCGACCTTCGGCATGAGATAGAGCGAAGAAGGCGCATCCGACCTCCCGAAGAAGGCACGGCAGAAAGTAGTGAACCATGGAAAGCCGATATTCAAAACTTTAAAAAAGAAGTGCGGGAAGAAATGGCGAAAGAAATGGCGGACATGAAGCATAGTCGAAATATGCATCCAACCGGTGATACGAGGCAAAGGCGTCCCCCTTTGTGGACTCGGAATGGCAGCCTATTGTTGCCCGAGAGGTTTCGGTTGCCCCAAATCACTCCCTTCACCGGCAAAACCGACCCAACGGAGCATATCGAATGCTTCAGAACATATATGGAGCTCCATGACGCCTCGGATGCGGTGATGTGTCGGGCCTTTTCTCTTACATTGACCGATGTAGCTAGACTGTGGTTCAAACAGTTGAAACCAAAGTCCATTAGCTCATTCGCTGAGCTGAGCGACGCCTTCCTTACTAACTTCATCGGCGGGAAAAAGAAATTGAAGCCCCCCGCACATCTGAACAACATAGTTCAGAAGCAGGGAGAGCTGCTGAAAGATTACATAAAGCGTTTCAATTTCGAGTCCCTTCAGGTTCGGAAACATTCGGAAGAAACGGCTCTCAATGCGCTCATGCAAGGAGTTAAAGATAAGCCATTCCTGACATCTTTAGACAAAACTCCGCCCGATACTCTGGCAGAGTTTATGGCACGGTCGGATAAGTATGCCAACGCCGAAGAAATGCAAATCCTGTGTGAAACTAAAACCTCGGTCAAAGAGTTGGTCAAAAAGGAAGCCGACTCGACCGGGGGAAGGAAACGCAAGGATGATCAAGCGCATGAGCGAAGATCAGGAAAACGACCAGATCGCAGTTTTTCCACATATACCCCCCTGAACAAAACTCAGGAGCAGGTATTGATGGAAATCAAAAGCGAAGGTTTCGTTCACTAGCCCAATAAGCTCAAAGGCAATCCTAATCGGCGGGATAAGGATAAATACTGTCACTATCATCGTGATCATGGGCATAACACGAGTGATTGCCGTCATCTAAAAGAAGAAATCGAGCGACTCATAAAGGACGGCCGACTCAAAGAACATGTGGTTAAAGCTGCGGAAACTGAGGGACGCCCGACCGAAAGTCAGCCGATGGAAGAAATCCGGACAATTATCGGTGGCCCGCGAGGTGGGGGCGACTCAAACAATGCCAGAAGGAACCATGCAAGAAAACTTAGTCAGCCAGAGGCCGAGCTTATGATTATAGGGCGGCCGCTAAAAGAGAAGAAAAGGGAAAAATATTGTCTTTCGTTCACGAGGAAGACGCCCGAGGTATCTATCACCCCCACGATGACGCACCGATTATCACTCGACTATCGCTAACCGGAAAGTGTTCCTGGATACTCGTTGATACGGGGTCATCTGTGACGTGTTATTTACTCAGCGTTCAATAAAATGGGAATCGAACGATCTATGTTACGTCCGATTCGGACCCCGCTAATCGAGTTTTCCCGGGGACAAGTATTGCACTGAAGGAATTGTCTCGCCACCACTCACTGCCAAGTATTCCCACATCGAAGACGATGATGGTGGATTTCTTGGTCGTCGATCAACCTTCGCATACAACGCCATACTCGGCCGACCCTCTCTAAGTCTCCTTCAGGCCGTGGTATCAACATACCATCTCTCACTAAAATTCCCGACTGAGTCGGGAGTAGGAGTTGTCAAAGGAGATCAGCAAGATGCGAGGCGTTGTTACATGATAGCTGTGAAAGGATCAGCCGACAAAATTCCAATCGACATCTCAACGATCGAATCGTTGGACCCTCGGGGCGAGAGTCATGAACGAGGACAAATTTCGGTTGAAGACCTCATCTCGGTCCCCTTGGTCGAGACAGATGCATCAAAGACAAGACGAATTGGCTCGTCTCTACGCCCCCCTTGAAAGATAAACCGATAGCCCCGCTCCGTAGGTACGCCGATGTATTCGCTGGTGCCATGACGATATGCTGGGATTGACCCATCGGTGATGACCCACCGACTCAACGTCGACCCGTCATTTCGACCGATCCGACGAAGCGACGACCGCCGGCCCCCGACGATATGCCATCATTGAAGAAGAAGTCGAAAACTCCTCCAGCCAATTTCGAAAGAAATACACTATCCGTAATGGGTCGCGAATGTCGTCTTTGGTAAAAAATTCAACGGGAAGTGGCGAGTCTCGTATCGACTATACCGACCTAAATAAAGCCCGCCCAAGGATAGCTTTCCGCTCCGAGGATAGATCAAAGTAGATAGTACGGCCGACATGAGCTTCTAAGCTTCATGGATGCGTATTCTGATATAATCAAATTGTAATGCATCAAAATGATAAATCAAAACTACCTTTGTCACCGACAAAGGTCTTTATTGTTACCGAGTGATGCCATTTGGTTTGAAGAATGCTTAGGTGCAACTTATCAAAGATTAGTTAACAAAATCTTTGCTCGGCTTATAGGTCGAACCATGGAAGTATACATCGACGACATGCTTGTCAAGAGTATACACGCGGCGGATCATGTAAATGATCTGAAGAAATGTTTCTCATCCTACGGAAGTTTCGGATGAAGTTAAATCCGAATAAATGTGCTTTCGGGGTGAGCTCGGAAAGTTCCTCGGTTTCTTGGTTAGTCACGAGGAATAGAAGCAAACCCGAGAAGATAAAGGCTTTGGTCGAAATGGAATCTCCTAAAACTATTAAGGACATCCAAAGGCCGACAGAAGGGTCGCGGCACTTAATCGGTTCTGTCCCGTAGAGCCACGGATAAGTGTCTCCCTTTCTTCAAGCATTGAAAGGACAACAAACAATGAGATGGACGGAAGAATGCGAAGCGGCATTTCAACAAATAAAATCATATCTCGGTTCTCCGCTCTCTTATCAAAACCCGAATCAAAGAATCCCCGTCGCCAGTATCTAGCAAGATCCGAGGCAGATTAGCTCGGCTTTGATACGAGAATCCGAAGGAAAGCACCACAGATATTATGTTAGCAAAAAGCGTTGTTGCCAGCAGAGACAAGATACCCAAACTTGGAAAAAGTAGCCTTGGCACTAATAACTTCCTCTCGCCGACTCAGGCCATATTTCCATGCCCATACTATCATCGTGATGACCGATCTACCTCTTCGCCAAGTTTTGCAGAAACCGAAGCTTCCTACGACTCACGAAATGGGCTATCGAACCGAGTGAGTTTGATATTCGCAAAGCCGAAGGCGGCAATCAAAGGGCAAGTCATTCTTTGATTTTATTGCCGATGGAACCCCACCAAATGATCTCCCGGTCAACGATATGCCGAAGGATGTCATAGCCCAAAAATAGCCGCGCCACACCACCCCTACCCCGCCCTATTCCCCGGAAACTATTTGTCGACGCTCTTCCAACCCGAAGGCAAGTGGGGCTGGGATTGTCTGAAACCCCGATCATACTTACATACGATGCCTTGCGACTTGATTCCAAGCCTCGAACAATACAGCTGAATATGAAGCATTGTTGCTCGGTCTCCGACTAGCCGCTAGCATGGGAGTCACGCACTTAAGTGTGTTTAGCGATTCTCAATTGGTCGTGAATCAAGTGACCGGTGTATACCAGACACGGAAAGACCGATTAAGAGCGTACATGGAGAAAGCAAAAGAACTTATCAACGGATTTCAACTCGTCAGGGTCACTCGGATCCTCGTACGGAAAATGGCAAAGCCGACCTATTAGCAAAGCTCGCCTGCGCAATGAAGATGACATACCCAGGTCCGTCCCCGTGGAATACGTCGATAAACCAAGCATAAATGAATCAATTACTATGACTGTCCATGCCATCGACTCGGAACCATCCTGGATGGATCCAATCCGCCAATACCTTGACAAGGGGGAACTGCCTGAAAATCGTGCCGAGGCCCGACGACTTAAGTTCCGAGCCTCCCGTTACACCGTACTCAACGATACCCTCTATAAGAAAGGTTACTACGCTCCGTTGCTTCGGTGCCTCACACCCGGTGAGGCGAATTACGTATTACGTGAAGTCCATGAAGGAATCTGCGGAAACCACTCTGGAGGAAGGTCTCTCGCCCACAAGGTTTTACGACAGGATACTCGGCCCACTATTCAACACGACGCCGCACGCTCGTCCAAAAATGCGACAAATGTCAACGATTCGCGAATCCCGAGACGAGCCCCGAAGCGCTAGCGCCAATGACTGGTCCCTGGCCCTTTGCACAATGGGGTATTGACATCATAGGTCCACTCCCTATGGGAAAAGGTCAAACCAAGTTCGCCGTGGTAGCAGTGGATTATTTCACGAAATGGGCCGAGGCCGAGCCATTAGCCAAGATAACCGAGCAGAAGATCACCGAGTTCGTGCTGGAAAAACATTATCTGCCGGTTCGAGTACCCCATACCATTATTACAGATAATGGAAGACAATTCGACAACAGGAATTTTCGCGATATGTGCAACAACCTCAGAATCAGAAACGTCTATTCCTCACCTCATCACCCTCAAACTAATGGGCAAGTCGAGGCGGTTAATAAGATTGTCAAGCAACATCTTCGAACAAAGCTCGACCGAGCCAAAGGAGCGTGGGCGGAGGAGCTCCCGAAAATTCTTTGGGCCTACCGAACCACAGCCCGAACCGCCACAGGAGAAACTCCCTTTTCACTCGCTTACGGTTCGGAAGCCGTCACTCCCGTTGAAATCGGCCTGCCGTCGGCCCGAATCACTTCATTCGACGAGGATGAAAACGAAGAACTCCTCGCACTCGGACTCGACCTCCTGGACGAGTAAAGGGAAATAGCACGACTACGTACAGAAGCCCGGCAACGACAAGTGGCACGGTTCTACAATGCCCGAATTAAGATCAGACGATTTCGGATGGGAGATATGGTTCTCCGAAAAGTATTTCCGAATACTAAGAAAATTGGGTCGGGCACATTAGGACCAAACTGGGAAGGACCCTACATTGTCTCGGGTACCATCCGGCCAGGAACATACCAATTGGAAGATCTAAACGGCAATCGCTGCCTCATCCGTGGAACGCTGAACATCTCAAGACTTACTATCCTTAATTCAGTGCTCAATGTAAAGACTCTGGACTAAGCAAGATCAAAGCCGAGTCAAATAAAACTAAAGTGTTTTCTTTCATTTATCAACCACATCCGAGTACAACATGTAAAAAAAAAAAAAAAAAAAAAACACATATAAGGGGCCCCGGCTACTGTCCACTGGTCGGAGCGGTCCCCGAAGCATTCTCACAAATGCCGACCTCTTCCCCACCAGTGATTTCAGGAGCAGCATCCGGATTCTCAGATTCTAAGGCTCCACCCTCGATTTCCGAGAGATCAAGGTCGGGAAAAGATTTCTTTATGTCCTTAATACATTCAAGAAATCCGCTTTGAAACAAGCGATCCCTCTCATCCTCGAACTCCTGGATTCAAGAAATGCTTGACGGCTTGATCCCTAGCTTTCTCGGCCTCCGAGTCTTCTCGTTGGCCTGCTTTGGATAAGTCCCGCCGCCTCGAAGCTTAGCCCGAGCCAAGTCATTTGCACAGAAGCGTGGGCCGCAAGGATTCGCCTGTTCTCCTCTTCTTCACCCCGGAAAGGAGAGTCGACACTCGAGCAACTTCGGCCCTCGCTTCATCAAGGGCTCTCTTGGAAGAAGTCGCCTCACCTTTCGCGTCTTCGGCAGCTTTCCGGGCAAGGCCCGCCTCGCCCATCAGGACGCCAACTTGTATCTCGGCGTTCTCACGTCGCCCTTCAGCTTCCGAGAGAAGGGCCTGCAGCCGATGGGCCGAGGATAACTCTTTACAGGCCTTAACCAAGCAGGGAGCAAGTTCAAAAAGCACCCTTGCTGCATGGCCAACGGTTTGAGACGAAGGAGCGCTATAGAGGCTGACGAACTCCTTTTCGCTCCCATGGGCTAAGGCCCAGGGAACCATCCCCGACACCATCTTTTGCAAAATGGACGGCCCCTCCTGGCTCGTTTCTTCCCCCCTGGAGGATGCGGTCCTCGTTTCTTCTTCCCCTCTGGAAGACGCAGCCCTTGTCTCTTCCTCCTGCCGCGGGACTTCCGTCGCAACATGTCCCGAGTCAGGTGCCACCTGAGGTTCCAAGGTAGCGGCCTCAGTCGCTTCCACCCTCTCTTCCGGATCGGGATCCCGAATTACGACGACGAAGAGGAGCAGAAGACCTCGCGGGCTCCTTCTCCTTTTGCGCTACCCTCTGTCTCTTCTTCGGCCGAGGTTCCGACAAGGACCGATCGCGGAGGAGCCTTCAATTTCGAAACCATCCCGAGAGGAGGACGAGCCCCACCATCTTTGAAGGGGCCGGTTCGGAGGGGTTGGCTCGGAAGGGGCCGCTCGAGGGGGCCGTTCTCTGGAACAATCCGCAAATGAGGACGAGCTTCAGCAAATCAAATAAAAGAAAAGAAAGAACTTCAAGTCGAGAAAATTCAAGATACACAAAGTTACATTCTCAATTACCTGTGACGCCGAGTCTAGACTGCGAGATGAAGACGCTCCGGCCGTGAAAGCACTTTCCAGACCTATCGGTACTGGATCCAAATGCGTCCTCAATTCTTTGATCCGAGCCGAAGCACTGAACCGAGCTTTTGCCGCTTCTTGGGGATGTCTGTCGACACAAGCTCGTCGTAGAGTCGAGATATTACAAAAAATAAAGAAAGGCAAGAGAGGAGAGCCAGTCACCGCTCTTTGAAACGACCGAGGACACGAGCCTCGTAGGACCCGGGTTCGGCCGACTCCCAACCGCCACAGCCCAAAACCAACGCTCCCTCCAATGCTTGTTAGAAGTGGGAGGGTCGAAGATTATGAGCCGCTCCGCCCGCCAAGCGGCGAAGACGTAAAAGCCGGGGTAGTTCTGATTCACGCGCACTTGATATAAATGAAGGAATTGCCGACCGTTAACCACGGCCGTGTTGTCCATCTCACCACACGATCGCACACCCGAGTAAGTTCCTCCACCCATTCGAACTATTTGCCCCGTGCAATCCGACCGGGGACAAAACTCCCGGACAATGGGTTGAAGGGGCGTACGCAAGCCACATTGCATCGAGACTTGGTAAATCGCGACTGCCCCAGAGGAGGATGATCCCGCATGACTCGACGAGGGAGATAAGTGATAACTGATTCGGGGATATGATACCCGATTCGGATTCTGTCTAAATCCGCCTCAGTTAGAACCGAAGGAACCGGCCCGCTAGGTCATCCCCCGATCCTTCTCCCTCAGACTCGGCACGCGCCGACTTATCAGCAGAACCGACTTAGAGGTTCTCTCGGCCATCACTATCTCTTCTTCTTCCTCCTCTTCTTCCTCTTCTTCCTCCATGCCCCTTGGACAATTGGGCCTTCCCGGACGGGTTATCAAAGAGGATCCACCCCGAGAAGGGTTAACAAGAGCAGGGCGCTCTCACGGAGCTTCGGTGACCCGCTCAGAGAGAAATGCAGCGTTAGCATCAACTGCCATCTCCGTTAATAAAGAAGGCGATTCCGCAACGTTCCAAAAACGTTGCGCTTCGCCTTCATCTCCGGAAACTCCTTCCTGGGGACTTTGAGAACCCCTAGTCGCCATTATCACTAAGTAAAGAGGAAGGAGAGACTCACCGGAAGGAGGGAGAAAAACGGAAATGGCAAAGAGAGCCGCTGACAGTCAGCAAAGAGGAAGGGAAGGAAAGGAAAGACCGAAGACCGAAAAAGCTCCAAAAGAAATGAAAAGCGGGAACGGCAATAGTAGTTTAAAATGCGGGACCCTTACCCTTTTATAAGATTGCCGTACGCCGGAAGCAATTAATGAGGAAATGATTCGACGCCTGCATCGACTCCCTGGCTCGACAAGTGGTGCACATCGATTGACGACAATAACGCCCTAGCTACGTGTCCAACCCTCATTGGCAGGATGAGCGACTTGACGGTTGCCGGCGCATGCGTTGTCAGAAACTGAATCGTCTCCTATCAAAGACAGCACAGGATGCATTAAATACACTTATTGCCTCGGACCAGGCCATGAACCGACTCACAACTCGTTACTCCTGAGTGTCACGTGAGACACACGGAGTAAGGGGGCTTACTGTTGGGGACAAAAATACTAAGTCCAGTGACTCGGATCTGGTGCCTCGGCTTGGGAAGCACTACGTCGGATCCGAGGCAGGGCACGTCGGATCCGAGGCAGGGTTAAGAGCTCTATAAACCGAGACGAAAGTTAACTCGCTTCGGACGAAGAACCAGTAATCCGAGGGTGCATCGGGCCGACCCTCGTAACGGAACTAGCCAGAGGACAGCGCGAAATCAGATTTCGTTCCGAACATTTTGGGATAAGATCCCCGATCCCGAAGCCCGCGGGATCAGACGAAGATCGCGGACGGGCGCCACCCGATGTCCGTGATCCTAGGAAGAGAATCCTCTTTCGATTACACGAGATCAGGAGAAGAATCCTCCTACGATTAAACGCTCTAACAGCTATAAAAAGGAAGCTTTCATCATCTAAAAGGTACGCACAAAATTCTCACCAAAACTCCCTCAATACTGTAAGACCCAGATTCCTAGCCTGACTTTGGCATCGGAGGGTCCCCTGCTCTAGCCAGGGTCTCCTTTGTCTTCTTCTTGTGCAGGTGCTCGAAGGTCTACAGAGGGTGAACCAGATTTTTGCATCAACAAACATCATTATAGTATAATGGTATAATAAATGAATGATTTTAAGGTTTATTTTATTTTAAGGGTCGTCAAGATTTATGTATGCTTGGTTGATTGGTGCTAAGTGTTATGTATGTGTGAATGAGATTATGATGGATCTTATATTAAATGTAATTATCACATGCGATTAAACCGATTAAAGATTTAAGTTAGTACACTTTGTGTATGAGTTACGAACCGAAATTTGGGTCTGAGGGTGCACACTCTGTACCCAAATTTTGGGGCATGACAGTTTGGTATCAGAGAAGTTAAATTAATACCGTAAGTGACCTGTAACTTATGAACCCCATACATGCATAATATGTAGGACCATGGAAACTAGAAACTTACACTTACGACTTCCAATTATAATGCTTATATATATGTATATATATAATTTATTATTATCTGAAGTGAAAATTAAACTTATTTATATAATTATATTCCTTGGATGCGTAAATCTGGATCTTTGAACAAATTTTAAAATAATTTAAGTTGTGATGTACTGCCGGACAGCAATGGACAGGAGAAATTACCTACCTTTGAAAAAATATAACTAAATAAATATAACTCCGATTAAAGTGATTTAAAAGCCTAATCGTCGATATAGAAGTCTAAATTCAATAAAAAAAATAATTAAATAATTTAAATATGACAGATACTATACTGATTCTACGAATTAGTGCAGACTGGTTAAAAATCATCTAAATCTGAACAAGTCTGATTGCAGTAAGTTTTGAAAATTCTGTGGTTGTCTGATTGAGCTGAAATTTTTTTAAAATGTTGTATACTCATGTAAAAACTTTCAAAAAATTTTTGAGATATATTTGAAATTTTTAACCATGTAAACCAATGATTGGAATAGTAGCCGCTAATAGTGAACTGGTTTGTTCATAATGTAGCACTACTAACTTGATGATTTGTAGAATTTTCCTATGTTATTGATGCTAAGGTATTTCTATAATATTGAATATGAATTAGAGAATCTATAAAGTTCACTGAATTATTAATAATTCATCTTATAGGAATTATGACCCCTAAGAAGACACGTAGTATTCGTGATTAATACCATTCGTAAGCGCACCTCTCCCAAATACCCCTTTACCAAATCCTCCTATTTCTGAAGAATCTGGAACAACTCCTGATGAGAAAGACGAGAATGAAGTCAATGAAGCAGGAAAAGCTCCTCCACCGCCTCCTCCACCAGTTAACATGGCAAATGTTGGACCTAGTGCACAACTCCTATTATCCCCAACCACTATTCGAGCTAACATCGCAGGACCAAATGTTCAGCCGTAGGATGCTGCCTTTGGGTTGGTAACATAAATGGTGGGAATGCTAAAATAACAGCAAGAACAGTTTGCCGTTCAGTGGGACATGTTAGCCACCTTAAATCAGACACCCCAACGTCAACGGAACACATCTTCACTAAGGTTTGATCAGCCTTGTGAAGTAGATTTGCTTGAAAGGTTTACAAAGTTACGACCACTAGTATTCAAGGGTACATCTGACCCATTAATAACGGAAGATTGGTTGAAGTAGATTGAGAAAGTACTAGAAGCCATGAACTTCTTTGATGATCAGAAAGTTAGATTGGAGTCCTTTATTCTTCAGGGCGAAGCTGATGTATGGTGGAGAGCTGCAAAGAGAATGGTTCCAACTGATCGTGTGTGGACTTGGAATAAATTTTAGGAAAAGTTTTGTGAGAAACATTTTCCTAAAGCGTACCACATCCAAAAGATGGCGAAATTTTTGAAGCTAGAACAAGGTTCACGGTAGCCCAGTATGAAGCAAAATTTGCTGAATTAGCAAATTATGTCCCAAAGGTAATGAAAGATGAAGATTATGAAATTACAAAATTTGAAGAAGGGTTATGACATAATATCAGAATGAAATTTTGTTGCGTGGATGTGAAGAAATACTCAAAAGTAGTCGATAAAGCCTTATGAGCAGAACAAGATACAGAGTGGTTTCTCAAATCTCGTGTGCAGATAAAAGAAACAGGACAAAGAAATAGGCCAACACCTACCCAACACCAACCACTAGAGAAGAAACTCAGAATGAATTCAGTCATCAACACCGAGAACCCAAGAATGATATTTTTCAGGAAATTGTGTGTACCGTGGTAAGTATAGTCATATGGCTCAGGTCTGCAGAACTAAGATGAGAGATATGGGTATAATGCCTTTTCAATAGATACCACCACGATTGCAACTTCCAGCATCATCTCAATAAACAAGTCAGACATCGCAAGCATAACGTACCCAACCGCCCTGACCATCTCCATCAGTTCCTCAAGGCCAAGGGAATCATCCCAGCAGGCAACAACTATCATGTGCACGATTTTATTCATCTCATCTAAGGAGAATCTAGAAGAAAATAATAACATTGTTGAAGGTATGATCAAAATGCATGGTATTCCAATTTTTGTGTTATTTGATTCAGGAGCTACTTTATCTTTTATTTCATCGTCGTTAGTATCTCGATTAAGATTGAAGTCAGAATCCCCTATCGGCAAGTCAGTTATTTTGGATAAAATATGTAAATCTATTCCCCTTATAATAGGCGATATTCCTATATTAGCTAATTTAGTAGAAATGAGTATGGCGGATTATGATGTTATTCTCAAAATGGATTGGCTTACTCAAAATCATGCGATATTGGATTGTTATGTAAAGACAATTACCTTCGCAGCGCTAGGAAGAGAACTACTTATGATTCAATGGAAGAAGAAGAATGAGAAGATCGAGCGTGTCATGACGTTGATTGGTGGTGAGAAACAAGACACGATAGTGGATTTGATTCTAGTTGCGCAGGAATATCCTGAAAATTTTCAAGATATACCAGGACTTTCACCTCGGCGAGAAGTGGATTTTGGTATCGATATCCTACCAGGATCGACACCAATATCTATGTCTCCATATCGAATGACGCCTATTAAACTGAAGGAGCTGAAGGAGCAACTGGAAGAATTGAGGTCCCGAGGATTTATTTGACCAAGTACTTCTCGTTGGGGTGCGCCAGTACTTTTTGTAAATAAGAAAGATGGCACTCGACGTTTGTGTATTGATTATCGTCGCTTAATTCAGATGATGATTAAAAATAAGTACCCATTATCTCGTATAGATGATTTGTTTGATCAGTTGAAAGGAGCTCGATATTTTTCTAAGATCGATTTGAGATCAGGTTACCACCAACTATGTGTTAAAGAAGAGGATATCTATAAAACTGCTTTCAGAACGCGTTATGGTCATTATGAATTTTTGGTCATACCATTCGGGTTGACCAATGCACCTATAATGTTTATGGACCTGATGAATAAGGTATTCCATCCTTATCTTGACAACTTTATCATCATGTTCATTGATGACATTCTGATTTACTCGAAGACCAGTGAAGAGCATGAGCTACATCTAAGGACGGTGTTACAGACTCTAAAACATAACCAGTTATATGCTAAGTTTTCTAAGTGTGAGTTCTGGAATGAGAGTGTTAAATTTCTTGGGCATATTGTTTCAGAAAAAGGTATTGCGATAGACCTTATGAAGATCGAAGCTATGGTGAAGTGGAACAGCCCACATGTGTGTTAGAAGTTAGAAGCTTTCTTGGGCTCGCTGGATATTATAAAAGGTTTATAAAGGATTTTTCGAATATTGTCGGACCGCTAATGAATTTAACTCAAAAAGGAGTGCCCTTCAAGTGGACTGAAAAGTACGAAAAAGATTTTGCTGAATTGAAGCAACTTTTAACCTCAACTCCCATTCTAACCCTCCTGAAGGATGGGCTGGTATTTGAAGTTTATACTGATGCATCAACTAAAGGTCTAGGTTATGTATTAATGTAAGGGGACAAGGTGATCGCATATGCATCGAGGCAGCTTAAACTCCATGAGCGTAATTATCCAACCCATGACCTAGAGTTGTGTGATATTGTATTTGCATTGAAGATTTGACAGCATTACTTATATGGGGAACAGTTCGAGCTTTATACAGATCACAAGAGTTTGATGTATCTATTCTTTTAGAAGGACTTGAACATGAGACAGAGAAGATGGATGAAATTTCTTAAGGATTATGATTTCTCGTTGCCCTATCATCTGGGTAAGGCTAATCTGGTTGCTGATTCTTTGAGTAGAAAAGAACATAAACAAAAGAGTGTAGCCATCTTAATAGTACACGAATGGAAAATGTTGAATTTCATTAGAGAGTTTGATATTCAATTGAATTTTTAAGAAAAGAATATTTGTATATGTAACATTATGGTAAAATGAACTCTTATGGAGTAAATAATTGAAGCTTAAATGAATGATGAGTGGTTTTTAAAAATGATAGCAAAGTATCAGAATGATAAGACTTCAGATTAGAGTATAGGGGACGATAAAGGAATTTGGTATCGAGGTCGACTCTGTGTGCCTAATATTCTAGATCTAAAAGACGAGATTCTAAATGATACGCACCGAACTAAGTTTACAATTAACCTGGGAAGCACAAAGATGTATCATAGTGTGAAACGATCATTTTGGTGGCCGAATATGAAGAGAGAAATCGTCGATTATGTGTCGAGATGTTTGTATGTTAGCAGGTAAAGGCGGATCATCAAAACCCATCACGATTATTATAGCCTCTGAAAGTACCTGAGTGGAAATGAGATTGTATTTGTATAGACTTTATAGTTGGTCTTCCTAAGATGTGGAAGAAGCACGATTCAATTTGGGTAATTGTCGATCGACTGACCAAGTCAGCGCACTTTATTCTTATCCGTATCAACTATTCAATTGAGGAACTCGCCAAGCTATACATCAAGGAAATAGTGAGACTTTATGGTGTCCCTAGTTCTATTATATCGGATCGAGACCCATGTTTTATTTCGCGATTCTGGACAAGTCTATAGGAAGCTATGGGTACGACTACGGAATACAACACAACATATCATCCACAATCTAATGGACAAACGGAACATGTGAATCAAATATTAGAAGACCTGTTACATGCATGTACTCTGAACTTCAAGGGAAGTTGGGACGATAACATACATTATGATGAATTCGCCTACAACAATAGTTACCAAGCAAGCATCGGTATGGCTCCATACGAAGTCTTATATGGACGTCCTTGCCGAGCGCCTAACTGTTGGGCTGAGGTAGGCGAGAAATATTTAATGAACCAGATGTTGTTTAAGAAGCTGCTGAGAAAGTTGAAATTATTCGAAAGTGACTACAAGCTGCTCAGAGTCGTCAAAAGAGCTACGCCGACAATCGAAGACGAGATCTAAAGTTCACAGTAGGAGACCATGTGTTTTTGAAGGTTTCTCCCATGAAGGGATTTATGCGATTTGGTACTAAGGAAAAACTCGCACCACGTTTTATCAGACCATTTGAAATATTAGAGCAGATTGGAGTAGTGGCATATTGACTTGCATTACCTCCTCAGTTGGCCAATGTCCATAATGTTTTCCATGTATCGATGCTACGAAAGTATAAGAGGGACGATTCTTATGTGATTGACTGGCAAGATCTTGATTTACAGGAAGATACATCTTATGTGGAGGAATTAGTTTGAATACTAAATTATAAGGAGCACGTGTTGCGCATTAAGATGGTGCAATTAATCAAGGTTTTATGGAGTCATTATGAAGTAGACGAAGCATCTTGGGAGCAGGAAAGAGAAATTCATGAGAAATATCCTTATCTCTTTGAGCAGTAGTTTCAGGTAAATTTCGAGGACGGAAAATTTCTTTTAGGGGGGTAGAATGTAAGAGTCGTGAAAATTTACTAATAATAATAATAATAATGATAATAATAATAATAATAATAATAATAAAAGATATTTTATCTTATCATTATTTTGTATTTATTTTAAATCAATCTTATCTCCTATCTTAAACCGTATACTTTAAATATACCTCTAACCCCCCCCCCCCCGGCATCTTTCAAGATTCAAACCTCGATCGTAAAAAGTGTTCTAGTCAAAAGGCTACTTGTGACAACAGAGAAAGGGAGAAAGAATTTTGGAGTGCTTAGATCAGGTATGTATATCGTTCTTCTTTTAGTATTTTTTATATATTTAATATAATTTGATTCGGTGAATGCAATGAACGGTATGGATTGGTCACACGTTCATTGTATTGAATTATGGGTAAATGCCATTTAAAGGTGAGGGGAATCTAAAATTATGTAATTGTAGTTTATGTGCATCTGATCAAATTAGATTAGATTTATACGGATCGTATGATCCCTAAGGCTAAACTATACAAGGGCCTTAATATTCAGATCAATCTAACCATCAGATGGGCCACATCAGTTAGATATAGAAGTGTTTAATAAAGGAGTCTTAGATATTTTGCGCAAGTGTTGATATTACTTGGTGTAGAAGGTCGAGATGGGCCATTGGTGTATGTGTGGTAAGATCCACACCATTCATCCAATGCGTAGAGGTAAAACATGACAAGACCTGATTTAACCATCCAATGGGCCACACCGATTAAGTAATTTTCATTTAATTTTATAATCTCAAAAAGGAAATAAAAAATAGAATATAAATTTTAATTATTTGATTATTTTAGATTTGATCACCTAGGATGCTAATCAAAGGTGGGCCCCACCATGAAATACAAATAAATGAATAATAATATCGTTAATATAATTGATAGGACATCGGAATTCAAATAAACCTAATTACATTGCAGATTCAATACTACTAAACTCAGGTAAGTAACCCAACTTGTCTCATAATTCATTAAAATTAAAATAAATCTTTTGTGATTGTTGGATTGATTTACTGATTTGAGTATTTTGATATGATAATTGTACGCTAAATTCATAAGTGAATATTTTGATTAAGACAACTATGTTAAATATGAAAAATATGCATTTACATATTATCCATCATTCATTGCATTGCATAATGCATGGTCAATCCTAAGGGTCCTCTCTAGAAGAAATGTCAATGCTGGTAGAGCATTACCAGATGCGGGCTATGCCCAAGCCTATCGAAAGGTGAAAGCCTACCCAACGGGTAGATGCGGGTTGACGACCTCCAACCCAATTACATGGACGATCATCTCATCTGATGCATTAATACTCCATTTTACAGTCATATCATTATACATACATTTTTTATATTATTTTAATTGATATGATTATGAACCATTCTGAGTTATTTCACTAAGTCTGGCTAGCTTATATTTTTAATATTAGAAAAATCGTACAAAGAAGCCATTAGCAGATGATATGGCGCATGAACCGAAAGGATCTAACGTACCTGAACAGGACCCACCTGAAATATGGCCATACTTATCTTAAGATGAAGTGGCGGTATTTGACAATTTCTGATTATATGTTTTATTTGTTAGCATAGTTTGATTAATATATAATGCATATTGGTATTGATTTTGAGACTTTAAGAAATTATTTAGAATTATTTCTTTGAAACAAAGTTAGCATGGAATAAACATCATTATAGTATAATGGTATAATAAATGAATGATTTTAAAGTTTATTTTATTTTAAAGGTCGTCAAGATTTATATATGCTTGGTTGATTGGTGCTAAGTGTTATGTATGTATGTTTGAGATTATGGTGGATCTTATATTGAATGTAATTATCATATGTGATTAAACCGATTAAATGTAACGCCCTGAAAATTGGGGGTCAACTCGACTCCCGAGTTCCAACGCATCACTTATGCAACATAGATAATGATGATTAAATGTTGTTCGTGTTAGTGCATTAAACATGAGTGAGATTATACCAAAACAACATATCATACTCCAGAGATAATTAAATTTCGCAGGTGGAAGACTGTGATAGATATATAAAATATATAAACTATTATAAGTCTCCAGAGTGTGAACATGTTATCAGGTTAAATATATACATGTATACTCTAAAAATGAATAAAATGAATATACATGGGTGTTCCAAAAGTGCAAAATAACAAGTGTAAAGGCATCTTATCAACATTCCTATAACCCCGTCGATCAGAACATGGTCTACTTAGACCCGTCTGATAGCAGCATATAGGAGAAACCCTCCTCGTCATCATATAAGTCTGGCTTTGCTTCACAAGCATAGCCATCATATGAAACTAAGACAGAGTCTGGTTGGTATGTACAATACCGTCCCGTAACGTGGGAGTGAGTAATCAACTCAGTGGAACCATAAAGCAAAGGTTAACATATGATCAATTTAGTCAAGCAGTAATGATAACACACTACAATAATCAAGTCCTAAGTACTCTTGTTAATGTGAGAATGATATAAAATAATGATGCATGCCCTCGCCTACGCTCCCTCAGGGACTTCATCTCACGATCGTGCATGCAACTTTTCCTCAGTGCTTGACCTGCTACGCCAAATGCACACGTAATGCGGTGCATGCACATGATTACCATTAATCTTTTTCATACAGCAGGATTGAGAAACTAAGGTACCTCCCTTATGTCATTTTCCAAACAATGATCCATCCTAGGGTTGTCAGTCCTAGTAACTCTCATACGATATTGCGATTCTAGGTCGCTGTAAAGGGCTCGTCACTACAATGCAGTGCAAGCCTAGTTTATACTCTGATTACTATAGAAAGGCTCGTCGCCTCAACGCAGGTTCAGAGTATGCTCGAGGTCACTACAAAGGGCTCGTCACCTTATCAGTGTAGGCCGACAGATCGAATACAGTGTCCCATACCACCGTATTCAGCTCACGAGGCGGTGTTGCTCACTGGTCACTACGGGGAGGCTTGTCGCCCCAGCGTAGGACGACAGCTCGACCACGGTGTCCCATACCACTACGTCTGACTCATGAGTCTTAGCGGATCGAGGTACCAAGGTTAACGGGGATTCCACTGGTGAGTTTGGTACCCTAAGTTTAAGTAGTAGCGTTCAAACATGGTGAACATACATCGGGCCAATCGGGTTACTTGACGAGCTCAACTAGCACAAGCGCACATCGAGTTGATCGACATGAAGTGCGTGAGCACTCCGTGTGGCCTAACCACTGCCGACGACCAATGTACGACTCGAGTTCACCGAACAAGTCCAAGGTGACAAAAACAACCTCAACCACCAAATCAGGGCCGATAACTGATTGCTTGGACTATATCATAGTCCTAACCTCATTCAATTTCAACAAGTAATCACATGAGACAGTCAAAGCAATAATGAATAAATAATTCAATTCTTACAATCATATGAACATGTTGTAAAGTACAACACAAACATGATTTCACCCACATTCATTCCATAAATAAAATAGACATCATAATGTAACGTACATGGAGGAAATTATACATATAATTAAGGTAACCAAGACTCATATCTCAACCCTCATACAAATTACTCCTTAGTAACAACTAGCTCATTCAGACATTTCTACAAACACTTAGACTACATACATCATCATACATGATGTATGTTGATTACACATATATTAGGCCAAATCCTTTTACTAGGGAGTTGTCGCATATATAACAATCATATATCCATGACAGATAATCATGTTAGGCACAAATCCAAATTTCATACGTATTCAGACATCTCAACATTTACATAGAATATACTATATTCCACATAGTTCATATATAATTGTAAGGTGAAACAGACGACACATTTTTCATGTGAAATAGCACCCATGTCAGTTATAAATTATTAACTGACATTGAAAGCCTTGAAAACCATAACTTATACGTTTATAGTCTGCACCTTTCGCCAGTAGACTTGCAACGAATTCAGTTTAGACACTAAGTCTTTGTCTACGGCACCAGAACAACCTATAACAGGGAATAGGTTAGCTATTCTATCAATTGTTCTATTTGAGTTGCTAGGTTAGCTATTCTATCAATTGTTCTATTTGAGTTGCTACAACAGGTTAGGGTTAGGATTTCTTACCCAAATACGTTGTTGGAAATGTCAGATTTGCGATACAGACATGGTAAACAAGTGCGCGGAGTAGTGGGATCGAATCCCAGGAAGAAGCGCCTACTCTCTCCCGCTTTCTCTCTCTTTCCTTCCCTTTTTCTCTCCTCTATTTCTTAGGGTTTCTAAATTCATATGAAATATGAGAGAGAGTGTTTAAGGCCCTTATATAGGCCCAAAACTGATAGGAATGGCCCCAAGGCCAAGGTATACTTAGGTTATAGTCAAAGATTTGTTGTTCCGATCTAACGGAGCACTTCTGGAGGCCCCTTTTGAGTGTGGTCGGACTAAAGCTCCCTGACATTGGATATAGGTCGAACTAAGTTTTCGGTCCAATTGGATTTATAGATCGAACGTGACGGACCAATTTCAGTTCAACGGTCACCGGTACTCTATCAGGGCCACAAGTGTACTAACATGTGTAGAAAATTTCTTCGGATCTAAGGATGTATTTGGGTCAGATTCTGACAGTCTGAATCCTTATATTTGCCCACAAGTGACGCGTCTTAGTTTACTTAAGTTTGGATTTTATTTCCAAAACTATTCATGTTTCTCACACACTTCACTCCGGGCTTAAGTTGTATATTTCTGGACACAGTTAGGACTTAATTTCTGGGGTGATTGTCAAACCCAATAAGGCGGTCATAACGGTTTAGTTTTGCGGTAATCGGACTTTCAACGCGCGGTCCAGATCTGATACGAAGTTTTGTGATGCTCCCTAGAGCAACTGGGTAATGAGATTGTTCCTATGTTATAGGGTAATGTAGCGTTAACAATTTTACTTATTTTGGGTCTTGCAGTTCATATTTAAAGTGGTTCAAGCTAATTTACTGAGTATTCAGTTTAGTACTTAACTAAATTATGTCCTAATTACGACAGAATATGGTCCTAGGGTAGTTATATACCCCTTTCTAGCACTTTTAATTAGTATATTATTTTAATTATTTTTCTAGTAGTTCATCACCAAGTCTACTTCATCTCTACCAAATTTCATTAGGTTTCGTGTTGTAGAAAAATTCTAGAAGCAGCAGCTGTCCAAACTGATGATTTTCGGATAGTTATCACAACGACTTATATTTAACTATATTAAACAATTTATTATGTTTTTACTCATTTTTATATAAAACTAGACTCATCAAGCTTCAATCTGGCTTTTAAATCACTTAAATCGGAGTTATAATGAGAGAGATGATTTTTCAAAGTTGGACGAAAATCGTAGAATTTTTCTTCCGAAAACGGGCTGCCAGCCCGCTGCGGC
The DNA here is from genome assembly GCA_030180095.1 of Magnolia changhungtana. Taxonomy (NCBI): domain Eukaryota; kingdom Viridiplantae; phylum Streptophyta; class Magnoliopsida; order Magnoliales; family Magnoliaceae; genus Magnolia; species Magnolia changhungtana. The sequence goes on along the minus strand of JASAUF010000583.1, from coordinate 157,312 downwards.
CCTACCAAGCCAGCAATTTAGCGAGGCCTTGCCGATCCGGCGAGGCCCTCACCTCCAACTGGACCCCAGGGCGATGTCCCCCCCCCCCCCGCTGGTGCCGGATACATGCAGGACTCATCTCGGGTCCCCCCGAATTGTGTCGTTTGGCCCCCGTGTCCGTGTGAAGCATTTTTAGGTCCAATTTGCAAACAGAAATGAGTTTATTTGATGTGCAATATATGATTTTAGGGTAGGAGACGCTAATCTATCCAACTAACCTATTTATGTTATTAGATTCCAAAATGTTAAGGTTCAAAAACCCATTTTATCCATTTATTTACTATTTATGGTAAGTTTTAGTTTCGGTATTATTCTTCATCATTTATACTTTAGGATTAGTGTCTAATGTGAAAGTACTTAGAAAATTTTGAAGAATAAGGTAGTGAAATGTGAGATTTTGAAGGAAATGGGTCAAAAAGGGGATTTGAGACTTTGGGATTGAGTTCTGAGAAGTTAATAAGGTGTTATGATCGACTCATTGCCTAAAGATGTCTAACTTCAAGTTGGCAAAATCCTAGGCGTTACATTAAAGAATTAAGTTAATACACTTTGTGTATGAGTTACGAACCGAAACTTGGGTCGAGGGTGCACACTCTATACCCGGATTTTAGGGCGTGACAGTTACCCTACTTTTATACCGTGATACTGCGAGACTTGTACCTTAGCAACTGCGCAGGAGCTACGATTCCAACACCGCGTGACATGCCCCATTTCGACCCTTAGATTAGAACTTACAATTTTGGTACAATTCAAAGTGGGCTACACAATGCACACGAGCCCCACTTGTACAAATCCACATATTGTCAAATCAATCAATCCATTAATCTATCAACGCATCCATTAATAAAGTTATCCATCCCTCATGTTACTCTCTCCCCATTAGTTAAACACACACATGCCATTCTCATGCAACCCACACCCCCACGTATGCTACCCATTATTCTTTTATTCTTTTTTTCTCCATTTTACCCCTCCATCTTCCCCTTATTCCCTTCCTATCTTAAAATCTTTACCACAAAAACTCCCTAACTCCCTCTCATTTCTACCATTTCCTAGTAAGAGTAGAGAGGGATTAAGAGAGAAAAAATATTAGAAAAATTAAAGAGAAATTAAGAGAGAAAAAGAGAAAAGAAATAAAGATTAGGGAGAGATTAAAAGAAAAGAAAGAGAGCTTGTAAGAGTATTAGGAAAGATCAATAGAGTAAGACTAAGAAAATAGAGAAAAGAGTGATTAGAGGAGGTTAGGGGTGGAGAGGAGCTTAGTGGACAGTACGATTGCCGATTCAAGCCGATCTAACCATCCATCCTTCTAAGTGAGTGCATGGGAGGGTCAAAACCCTCCCTTTCTTTGTGATTTCTCTATTTTGTTGGGGCCACCCACCTTGATCATGTGTTGAGTATGTGGTGGACCTCATAGTGTCGGGGGCCACCCCGATGGCCGGATCTATTTTCCTTCCTTTCCATTTCTTTTCTTATTCTCATGGTGTTGTGGGCCACACCATTGAAGAGTGTGTCATGCGCGCTATCATAGCATGGACCACCTTGTGTGGCCCACTGTGATGTTTAATTTCTATTTAAGCCAGTTAATTGTGTAAGCACACTCGAATGGTGAAAATACACCAAAAATATGGATGTGACCTAAAGCTTCTTAGCCCCACCATGAGTTGGACATTCAAATGAATGGAGTGGATTTCCTAGGTGGGCTTTATCTTACCCTTAAAACACGAGAGAGGGAGAGGGGTAATGGCACCATTGTCCCTCAACGTAACAATGTCCAAAGACATGTCTATGGCATCATTCACCTTCCAAAGCCACCATGTGGGCTTCTCTCGTGGGCCCCATCATGATGTGTGTGTGTGTGTATATCATCCACACTATCCATATGATTTCCCTTCTCATTTTAGGCATTGAGCTAAAAAATGAAGCTAATCTGAATCTTAGGTGGGCCATATCACCAATACTAAGGTTGGGTTACCCACTTTCATTTCTTACTTTGCATGGGAGGTTTGGAGTGAGTTTTCACTCGTGGGACTAATATTGATGTATTTCTTAGATCCATACAATCCATCTATTTATTGGCTCGTTTTAGCCGTGGAGCCCAAAAATCTAGCCGATCCAACTATCAAGTGGACCACACCACAATTGATGGTGGGAGTGGGAGCACCCCCTCACGTCAACCATGCCATGTGGGGTGGGGGTGTCCTAGCCATGGACCCCACCTTGATGTATTTTTTTAATCCACGCCGTCCACCACCTTCTCCATGTCATTTTAGGCTGTGACACGAAAAATGAGATAGATTTGAGTTCCTAGTGGACTGCACTGAGGCAAACAAATTTCCACTGTTGGAACTTTCTAAGGCCAATTGTTGTGTATGTAGGTGGTGGACCTACCCATCATTGAATTCCTTTGGTCCATAGATAGCTGGCCGATATAATGGACGGAATGGATTATCCACTAGCGGACCGCACATAGTAGAAAACAAATAAATAAATAAAAGAAGAAGAAGAAGAAAGAAAGAAAAAAAAAAAAAAGTGTCACCCGGAAGACTATTTGGGCTACCCCCACACATGGACCCTACTATGATGAATTTGTCTAATCCACACCGCCCATCATCTACTTCAAATAATTTCAAGCGATGGACCAAAATTTGAGGCAGATCTGAGTCTCTAGTGGGACATACTATGGAGAATAATGCCCATCTGTCGAAACCTTCTAGGGCCAGCTTTGGAGTCCCTGATCATCCAAACTAGTCCTAGTCGGAGTCTATTTGACCTCATTTGAGGTGGCTAAGACGGTGAACGGATTAGATCATCCACTTGGGGCCCACCTTAATAGTGTATGCAAAATATACCACGAATATAATAATAATATAAAAAAATATGAATGCCATGCAAGTGTGCAGTCACCATTCTTGGCCAATTTTGAGTCTCATAAGTGTGATCATATTCTAATGTTGATATTGAATCCACACCATCCACCGACTTCTCAAAATCATTTTAGGCCATGGGCGAAAAGATGAGATAGATTCGGGTCTCAAGTAGGCCGCAATGAGGGAAACGGACCATTACTATTGAAATCTTCCAAGGCCCACTATGGAATCATGTTCGTCCAAATTAACCCAAATCAAATCTCATTAGACCCGCTTGAGATGAACTACTCGGTGAACAGAGTAGAAGATCCACTTGGGGCCTGCACTGATAACGTATAAAAAAAAGAGAGAGAGAAACAAACACATGCAGGAATGTGTCCCTGGGCATTATTGCCCAGCGACCTAAGGAAGGAAGCCTCCTTGGGCTGCCCCCACACGTGGGATGCTACATGATGTATGTATCATATCCACTCTGTTCATCCGTCTTATCAGACCATGTAGGCCATGGGCCCAAAACTCAGGTTGATCCAAATCATAGGTGGGTCGTACCATATGGTAATGTGGGGGTAGAAACCTCTTGGACTTGAGATTTCTTGATTTTGGGATCCCTTGGACTTGTGAATCTCAAGTTTTAGGATCCCTTGTACTTGAGAATCCCTAGAATCGAGATCCCTTAGGTATTTGGTTATATTTAACATCTTGAATTCAAATCCTTAAATTAGTTGGTGTGTGAATGTTGAAACTATGTTTTTATTAAATCCATTTAAGCATATACTTTGCCGGAACTGATGAAATCCCAAGACTTAGATGGGCCATGAGCATATGATCAAATCCTAGTGACTAACCAATGATTTGTAACCGTCAATTTACATTAGCAATGATTAAACGGTGCAGATCATTCTATTAAAGTAATTATAGTGATGTCATGGATAATCTGATTATTCTGGGATATCATTAGTGTGTCATGTGCCCGAATGGATTGATAGCCTAGTGACACACATGTTGTACATGTGGATGTCCATCCGGGTCACTCCCAGTGGACCTCACCTTGTTATATATATTTTATTCATGCCTTGCAGGCTACAAGAGGAGTTGATGTTAGTCTAACATGGGCCATACCACATAGACTTCTATATTTCTAGTGGGGCATCTCGTTCAGTTCCCACTTTCTATATATGATGTGTTGATTAAGGCCGATTATTGTCTGATATGTCTGATAACATGCTAGTGTACTTGGCCTGGTAGGACACATTAAGAACATTCTTAATATAATAACATCATGCCCAGACATATGCCCATACACATCATTTGTGTGCATGTTGTGAGTGGTGATTGATCATATCATGTCATTGGGCTACGATACTTAGGGGACTTCATATGAGATAGGGGTTGCCCTACATAATTGTGCGATACGCGCAAGTTTGATGCATGACTTGGATGGTATGACTCATGCATTTCGCATCTTATATGTCATGATCACTTTATGCCTTAGCAACATCAGGGTTATGGCCTCTACAAGCATATCATGGATGACCAGATTGGATGCCAGAAATATCGGTTCTAGCATTATGGTGCTATGAATGTCCTTGAGTAAAAATCCTTAAACCCTTGTGGTATCAGTAGAATGCTTCAATATCGAAACCGAGTGGAAAACATGAGCATCCGAGTGCCGAATACCAGTAGGCCACGTCTCCCACTATGTTGTGGTCGGTTGAAAAGGGTTGTGACCTTATTTGGCTGAGGGTAGGAGACTGTAAGCTAGGTTGAGTTTGACCAGCTCGTAAATGGATCCGCTATCGACGAGCTAGGTGGGCATTGGCATACCACTGGCAAGGCGGATAGTGAGATCTCTTCCACTCACTTGGTCATGCACTCGATGGGGCGGCAACCAGTGTTAGAGTGTACTAAACCCCGGTAATATTTTCAGTGACGAACCATACTGGTACGTGGACTAGTTGAGGATCGACATGCTTGTGTTGCATCTTTAGCATATGACATTCGGCCATGTATGTCTTGCATTGCATAGCCTTGGTATGACTAACATCATTTTTGGACTTGCCAGTTTAGTCTTCCATCATTTCCGCTTACTCTGACATTTGTATGCTTAGCACATGCATTGCGCACACACGCATGTACTCTCTAAGCTTTGTAGTAAGCTTATGCACGTTTGTTATGTGTAGGTTGTATTAGACCGCAACAGCATTGAGGTAGGAGTATGTGCCCGATCTTTTGGAATTTTGTTATATGATATATTTTCCTTTCAGTGTTGTACTTAAATATTATATTAGTGGATATGTGATGATGATGTTTTATGACTTGGGTACACTTGTGGTTATGCTTCTTAAAAAAAATAAAAAAATCCACCCGGAAAATCCTCCTTGTAGGATCCTAGGATTGGAACTTGGCACATGGGAGCTGAGAGCCGATAATGGTGTACTACTAGAGGCTGTCGACACCGGATTTGGAGGCTGAAAATTTTGTGAGCCCGGTTCCCGAGTTTGGGGCATGACGCTTTATGCCCCCAAACAACTTGGGGATTTAAAATCCTTCAAATCCATCCAAAATAACCCCTAAGGTTGTCTACAAGTCCTAATTCTAAGTACTCAGAGCCCTTACGCTTTTCGTAGCCTTACGAAGATAATCACTTAAATCTGTAAACGTAGTTCTTAATGCTGCACGATACCCAATGAGTGCTTGTAAGACATGTCGTTTGTAATGGGCAGTTGCTTGCACATTTTGCTGCTTTATGTACTTTATGAATCTTGTACATTACAATGCGTTAGGCTTACAAGTGTCCCATAATAGAGTCACCCTAAATTATTTTTTTACCACTTGATTTTTCAATTCTCACATTATGATTATGAAGGCTTTTCATGACTAAAAATGTGGTTGTGCTAACTCGGATGTACCCAGTTTGCATTTTAAGACGATCAAAATGCCAACACATGTTAAGGCCAACTATCCTAAGTTCTTGACGCAGGGGAGGACGTGAGGTCGAGCACCGTCTTCCTTAAGAGGATAATTATTCCGAATCCACGGAACTTCTCCGGACTCCTCACAGAGACTTTCTCGAATCCACGAGAAAAGAGAGCAGAAAATAGAAATAAATTCTAAATAAATTCGAAGTAGATTAATGAATTCATAAAAACGAGTTCACAACCCTTTAAATAAGGGTACTAAGCAATGGAAAAGAAATCGAATCAAACTACAACTAAAACTCCTAGAATTAAGCGACTTACTATAAATAGTAAACTTACTATTTATATCATTGATGTCTACTAGTGCTAGGTTTTGGCCAAAAATAGTAAGTGTCCTATTTGGCTTCACCAAACCGTTCCCCTAATTATTCTAAGCTCTTTTCACGTTGGACGCAACTCCTAAAGCCCGACGGATGAAGAGTTATAAACAAACTAAAACTTACTATTTATAGTAAAAACGAAATTGAAACAGGGAAACGACCATCAAATCAGGGATTTCTCGCAATTCCGAGCGTCGAAACCCGGCGTAGTTGGCTAAAGTAGCTCGTTCTACCCCAAAATCATATATTTTTCGTCGGCTAACTCATCCCGGATTGTGAGATACACCTGATTTAAGGTCTGATGGTCCAGATCACTTCTTTCGCCGACCGGGCCTTTTCGATCCATCTTTGCCATGTAATTGTCCGCGACCCGCCCTACATCGCCTCCTCCACTTCAAAAGAACTCGTCCTCGAGTTATCATTATGCTACCGGCTCATGATACTCAACCAGTCCGCGATATTGAAAGTTCGTGAGATCGCCATATCATCTTAAGATCAACAACATAAGCGTTGTCATTGATCTTTCGGATGATTGGTACCGATCCAATCTTTTTATTCTTCAACTTGTTGTACGTCTATCGGAAATCTTTCTTTGCGCAGATGGACCATTACTTGGTCGCCCACCTCGAACACCTTTGTCGCTGATGCTTGTCATTTCGCTTCCTTGTACTTTTCGCTCGAGGCATGTAGCTTGTTCTCGTACCTCCGCATGAATGCCCATGATTTTGTCTCGCCATATGTTCCCGCAGCAATGCTCATGCCCGGGAGCTTGGGCGGAGGGACCAAGTCTAGTGTATGGCGAGGTACTCGTCCGTAAATAACTGAACGGGACTTTCCTGTCGAGCGGTTCACCATGTTGTTGAATGCAAACTCCGCTATGCTTCGGTTTTTCTCCCGAAATACATCGAAGGAGGTTTCCCAACGTGCGATTCACAACCTCGGTTGGCCGTCACCAGGGTGGTACGCGCAATCAAGGCGTGTATCGAATCGAGTCCACAAAGTCCGCCAAAAGTGGCTTATGAACTTCGTGTCACGGTCGAAAGTAATAGTTTTGGGAACCCCGTGTAGCCGCACAATTTCTCTGAAGAATAGATTCACCACGTGTGTTGCATCGAGAGTCTTCTTGCATGGAATAAAGTGCGCCATCTTGGAAAAACGATCTACTACCACGAACACCGAATCCATGCCGCGTTGTGTTCGTGGGAGACCAAGCACAAAGTCCATAGATAAATCCTCCCAAGGGCCGTCAGCACGGTAACGGGTGTAGGCCCGTATTATGAGATTGCCCCTTGGAAGTCCGACAAATATAATGTCAAATATTGGATTGCTCTTCCCACATCACGTACCAATTGTGCAGGTAATACCGTTTCTTCCACAAGAGCTCTCGTCTTGTCTCGCCTAAGGTGTCCACCGAGGCCACCTCCATGTAGCTCTTGGATTATCTGTTCCTTAGCGAACTCTTTGGGATACATAGTCGATTTTCCTTAAAAAGGAACCCGTCTTGTATATGTAAGTCACCGGGTGACCTTCCCGACATCTAACCCATGCGTCCTCAAGTCGCTGCCGTCGGATATATGTCTTTGAGGCGATCGAACCCGACAACTTCATTGCTCATAGTGACTAACAAAGTTGCACGACGACTCGCGCATCGGCTACTTTGTTCTGTTACTGACTTATGCTTTAGCACGAATGTGAATTCCTCGCAAAACGAGATCCATCTAGCATGCACACGGTTAATGTTAGCTTGACTATTAATAAATTTGAGGGCTTGATGGTCCGTGTAAAGTATAAATTCCCTTTGAATCAAATAATGTCGCGTGTCGCAGCTGCACGACCACCGCGTACAACTCGATCTCATATGTAGACCACTTCTTGCGTGCATCACTAAGTTTCTCACCGTAGAAGGCTAATTGGCCTACCTTCTTGAGACAAAACTCCCCAATCCCGACATATGAGGCATCACATTCGACTTCAAACAAGCTTTGTCGAAGTTGAAGTACAAGAACTGGTCGTGGATAATCTGCGCTTGATTTCAAAGAAAGCTTCGGCCGCTTCGGTCCCACCGAAACGCTTTTTCTTCATGCAATCGTGATTGGTGACACAATGCTACTGAAATTTTTCACGAACCGACGATAGAATGTTGCTAGTCCATGGAAACTTCACACTTCGTGAATATTTTTGGGAACCGGCCATTCTCTGATTGTCTTCACATTTTCCTCATCCACTCGAATGCCCGTGGATGTAACCACAAAACCCAGAAATAATAGGCTATCAGCATGAAGCTACACTTTTTTAAATTGATGTACAGCTTTATTTTCAGTGAGCACTTGAAGGACCTTCGAGGTGCTCCATATGGGTGGTTTCGTCTTACGTATATCAAAATATCATCAAAATAAACCACAACGAACCATTGCCCAATGAAAGGTTTCGTAACTTGGTTCATCAACCTCATGAATGTGCTAGGCGCATTAGAAAGACCGAAAGGCATGACCATCCATTCGTACAATCCTTCCTCGGTCTTGAAGGTCGTTTTCCACTCATCACCCTACCGTATTCGAATCGATGGTATTTAGAGAATATTTTTGCGCCTTCTAGCATATCCAACATATCATCCAACCGTGGTATAGAAACCCGTATTTTATGGTGATCTTGTTGATGGCCCTACTGTCGACACACATGCGCCAACTCCCATCTTTCTTTGGAGTTACAGAGTCGGTACAAAGACATGGGCTCATGCTTTCTCAAATAAGACCCTTACAGATCGCTTCCTCCACTTGTCCCTCAAAATCTCGCACTCATTCGGGCTCATTCGATAATGAGGACGATTAGTAAACTGACCTGTGGACAAGGTCGATATGGTGTTGGATATCTTGCATGGGGGTAACCTGTCGGGAAGGTCCTCGTGCCGCATTTCTTGGAATTCATGTAACAAGGGCCTTAATCTTTCAGGGATGATGGTAGGCTTGAGTTCTTCCCCTTTTACAATTAATGCATATGTAGTCTGCTTTCTTTCGATTCTTCCACAAAGTCCCGAATGGTTAAGAGAAAACGACCCTCCACTTTAGAAGTTTCGTGTGGTCCTTCCGATCCATAGGGGCCAATATAGTCTTCGATCTTTCGACGAAGATATATATGTTATCTCGCCCCTTATGAGTGGCGTCACGCGTCGATTGCCGTGGTCGACCGAGTAGTATGTGACATACTTCCATGTCAACCACATCGCATACTACTTCATCCTTATAATGTTTGCCATGGAAAAAGATATGGTGCATTGTTCGCTTACCTTTGTTTCGCCGACCTTCTTGATCCAACCGATTATATGGAGAGGGATGACGCTGTTTTAATTGCAATTTTTCCACCATGACCCCAGAGACGATGTTCTCGCTCCCATGTCAATGATCACGCCACAAACCTTTCGATTCACCGTTAAGATGTTATGCCATTGCGTGGATGCACTTCTTTTCTTGGCGCATATAATAGTCGCCTCACGACGAGCGACTCGCCTTGATTTTCATTTGAACCCAATTTGAATCATCTACCTCGTCCTCGACGATATGCTCCCGTTCTTCAACATCCGGATCTTCATAAGCGTTATCAAGACTAGCATCATTAATGGCGAGGTTTGCCACTTTTCGGGGGACAAGTATTTGAGTGGGCCGGCCGCCACAACGATAAGCATTGCTATAAGGGTTCGAATTCTACTTGGACCAAGAAGAGGTGAGACGCCCTTTGGGGTCTACTTGCCCGCTTCCCCGATCTCGGTTCTCGACGTAAGAGGTTGAGTGCGTGCTCTACGGCTCCTTCCCCTTAGGTTGTGGAGCTCCTCGAGGTGGACCCGCCGCAAGAATCCGCGCAGAGGATAGGATAGGTCCGTGTGTTAGGACGTTCAAAACCAACTTGATCGCATCATTCATCGTCCAAACGGACCGCATCCGACTCGATCTTGAATCGCCATATGCAATCCACCGTTGAATCGGCGACTTCGTCCGGATTCAAGTCTACCAAATCGTTACAACGCCGCAGAAGTAAAATTCTTCACAGACTCTCTCACCGACCGACTACCCCGTCGACAATTTTGGTATTGTTGGAATAATACCCGATCGTAATCGCTAGGGAGGAATCGGGCGCAGAGAGCCGCTTCATCCGCTCCCATGTGCGATTGGTGCTTTCATCCGCCCTTCGTGCGAGGTTGTTGTTCCCACCAAGCCGACGCTCCTCCTTTCAACTTGTAGGCCACAAGCTTGACCTTCTTTGTTTCGTGGATGTCCATATAGTCAAAAATCGCTCAACTTCGTAAAGCCAATCGAGAAAATCCTCAATGTGTAGGCCATTGAAGTTAGGAATATCAACCCGTATCTCAAGTCTCGATCCATTCGATCTACCCGATCGCCGCCTTGCACTGGGTGTTGGAAGATCACGTCATCGATCTCCTCTTCAATCTATACGGCCCTTGATGCACGTATTATCCTCGATCGGGACACGGGTTTCAACTGGTGGTGAAGGATTACCACTAGAACACGAGTTGTCCTGATGCCAAGAGATTCGCTATGCGGTCCATAAAGCCTCAGCCTTGCATGGCTTGCCGATTCTCTTGGCGCCGCTGCTCGCCGCCGTTAAAGGAAAATTTCTGGAGCACCGCCTATGGGATTGTTGTTCCCACCCGTCGTTAGAAGCCATCGACCCGAGGAGAAACCTCGCTTTGATACCAAACCGACGCAGGGAGGACGTGAGGTCGAGCACCGTCTTCCTCAAGAGGATAATTATTCAATCCACGAACTTCTCCCACTCCTCACAGAGACTTTCTAATCCACGAGAAAGAGAGCGAGAAAATAGAAATAAATTCTAAATAAATTCAAGTAGATTAATGAATTCATAAAATCGAGTTCACAACCCTTTAAATAAGGGTACTATGGAAAAGAAATCGAATCAAACTACAACTAAAACTCCTAGAATTACGACACTATAAATAGTAAACTTACTATTTATGTTCTCACTGATGTCTACTAGTGCTAGCATTTCGGCCAAAAATAGTAAGTGTCCTATTTGGCTTCACCAAACCGTTCCCTAATTATTCTAAGCTCTTTTCACGTTGGACGCAACTCCTAAAGCCCGACGGATGAAAGTTATAAACAAACTAAAACTTACTATTTATAGTAAAAACGAAATTGAAACAGGGAAACGACCATCAAATCAGGGATTTCTCGCAATTCCGAGCATCGCAACCCGGCGTAGTTGGCTAAAGTAGCTCGTTCTATCCCAAAATCATATATTTTTCGTCGGCTAACTCATCCCGGATTGTGAGATACGCCTGATTTAAGGTCTGATGGTCCAGATCACTTCTTTCGCCGACCGGGCCTTTTCTGATCCATCTTTGCCATGTAATTGTCCGCGACCCGCTCTACATCAGTTCTACTTATAATTTCGGAGAAATATGAGAATTCAGAGAAAACTAAAATCAATTATTAATGTTGCGTTGGTAATAACAGGAGTATGATTGCACAATGCCTCGAATATCATGCACGTTGTTTTGATTTTCGAAAATAAAATTCAGTCCATCATCTTGTGATCCAATGGTCACATTTAGGAATGGTTTTTATTGAAATATTTTTAAAATGATCAACAATAAAATTTAATTGTTTTCAATTTAGTTGATCACACCCGCTTCGATCATCTGTTCCGATTGGCGCATCATGTATTTATCCTTTCCTTTTTATTTATTTATTTATTTATTTGTTTCGCAATTTGTCAATTGTAATGAACATTATTTTCAAATATTAATAAAATTGACAACGTTTTGCCTTCTTTAATTTAAAAATGTATCTTTGTTCATTTGAGAATTATTTTGAACTTCAAGTATTGGTGAAAGAACAAGTTCTTAAGTTCGTAGACTCACTTCTATTGTAATAACTCAAAAAGAACTCATTCAGAAGGATTAGCCTAATTTCCTTTCACAAATCACCTGAACATAGTACAATATTTATGGATGAGAGGAGTCTAGATCTTTAATCCCAATCTATAATATACTCGTCTCGATGAAGGGGACACCAACAATTCAATCAACCCTTGAATCAGGCAGACTCTAGTACGCTCGCGCATCTTACTTACACACGTGTATCAAATCTCAACCCTCACTCACATGAGCAGCATAATTTGATTGAATTGAAAGCAACAATACTCTAAAATGATTAGGTGAAATGGGTTGATGATGATAAAAGACACGTAAATCAAAGGGGCTCCCAAAGTTAGGGATGGACCCCGAAGCCTCATCCGGTTAGGGCTGAAAGTTAGGTGGGTTCAACCCAACCGACCTGACATTGGGTTGCGCTCAAGCAAGATGTATTGGGTTCGGTCTCAAGCTTAGGCTATGCAAACACCAACCCGATAAACCTTGGGTCAGGCTCGGGTTGCCCGACCTAACCTGAACCTGATTAATATATAAGTTACTTATAAATTATAATTGAGTGCAAATTGTCTGTGTTAAAGTCATAAGAAATTCTAGTGATGTTGGGTTTCATTGGTCTACGACATTTTTTATGACCAAATAAATTGATGCTACACAGTAAGACTTTTAAAGAAATAGTCCTATATTTTAGCTTGTTTGTTTAGAAAAAAAATAAAGTTTTTTACTATAAATAACTACATATATAATCAATAAAATCATACAAAATAACACATCTATTGAAAATATAATAGTCTAATATAATAATGAAAATATTAGCATATATCAACCTTACCAATCCAACCAACCCAACTAATCCGACTGAGCCCACTTGAGTGGGCTTAGGTTGAAAATTTCAAACCCGAGATTACGTTGAGTTGGGTTAGAATCAAGGTATAACAACCTTGAGTTGGGCTATGGTTGAGCACCAAACCTACTTTTCCGACTTTCAGAACGGAAGGGTAAGCGTGCAATCCGCGTCCTTCAAAGATACCTTAGTCTGTTTTGGTTCCATCCTTTTCGAAGAAACTACGCAATCGGCAGCAGATTAGGTGTTATCCGAGTAACACGTTAGTGGTGGGCCCACCTTGATGCACTTGTTGCGTATCCACCGAGTAACAGCTACTCATCCGGGGATCCCAAACAATCATGGGCCACCTTGATGTACGTGCCTTATATTCACGCGTGCATCTGTTTTGAAAGCTCATTTTAATGCACGATGAAATTGAAGCAGATCAAAATCTCAGGTGGACCACACCACAGGAAGGAGCAGTGATGGACCATTAAAAAACCTCTCGTTGGCCACAATTTTTTTGGGTCAATCTTTTGTGTGATCCCTCCATCTAGTTCTTTATGACCTTATCAAGATGTTGGATGGTAAATAAACATTTCGGTGGCCCTTAGGAATTTTTTAATGGTGGGCATTCAATCACAACTGTATGTTGTGGTCCACCTAAGATCTAAATCTGATTGAACTTTCAAAAACAGAAGCACGCGTGGATGTAAAGCACATACATGAAGGTGGTCCCGCAGTCTGGGTGAATCTTGAGATCCACACAGCCGCGCCCTCCCAACCAAGGAAACGTTGGAACAACGACTTGGTCGCAAATCCGTTTTGCCCGCAGCGCAAGTCAAGAAAGGCACAATCGGATGTTACGACCGTCAAGTAACCGTAACTAGTGGGATGCGGATTTCTGTGAAGCCTTTAGCATGAAATCGGATTGCACTAAGTTACTCATTACTCTGGAATCGTATTGAGTAAACCCAGTTGGACCTGCTGTTCATCAGTTTTTTCATCTTACTTTAAGAGTTGAGCTCAAAATTGAAGCATATATAAAGATCAAGTGGATCATACCACAGAACAGTGGAGATAATTATTTCCACAGTTGAAACCTTTCTAGGGCCTACAGTGATGTTTATTTATCATCCAAACTGTTTATAAGATCACACATACATAGATGAATGGAAAACACAAATATAAGTTCTGTAGCTCCTGAGAAATCTTCAACGGTAGAAGTTCAAGTCAACTGTTTCCTATGCTGTGGTACAGTTGAACATTGTTGGGCTCACGCCTTAAAATTATCTGGAAAACTTGACGGGCGGAACGGATAAAATACAAAAATTAGATGGTGGAACTCCTAGAGTTTACTCAATACCATGGGGTAATGAGTTACCCACTACGCAAACTGCTTCCCTTTAGCTATGCTTTTGAGAAATCTACTCTAGCTATTCTTTTTTATAAGTCAATTTTAGTATTTGATAACAAAAATGAAAAGTATTAAGAACACGCTGCACTAAAGGAAAAGGTATGTAGGAAAATTCCTACCGTTCAAACCTTTCTGAGTCGACGGTGATGTTTACATGCCATCCACACCGTTCAGAATATAATTCCTATTGAGATAACTGAAACTCAAAATATTATACCCATTTGAAACTTCTATATCCTTTGAATATATCAACAGTGGGCATTTAATCATCACGTTTTCGGTCCACTTGAGTATTGGATATGGATATTTTTTGTCTCATTCCTAAAATGATCTCAAAAAGAAGATGGACGGGGCGGATTTATTACAAACATCACGGTGGGCCTACCTAGGTTCACGGGTGGTAACCTCTTGCGAAAGGTTTTCGCAGGGAATCCGCGTCCTAACCAGCGGAACTCTCCAGAAACGCAAGATACGCATGTCTTTATCTCATTGGTTAGGGTTCCAAAGGTTCTTCGAAGCCTATAAATTGCAAGCTAATCCTGGAAGCGGTCATTCTCTCTCTTTTCCAGCGAAGGCGTTCTCTCTTTTCTAGCGAAGGCGTTTTCTCTAGCGTTCTCTCTCTTTTCTAGTGAAGGCGAAGGCGAAAAAAACTCGCAGAAAAAAGTATGTTCTCTCTCTCCCGTGTTGATTGATAGGCTATCTGAACCCGTGTTGATTGATATGTCATCTTTATCTCGGCTTTTTAATAGATGTGTTCTGATCTTGTTTATTTTTTGAAAATCATAGCCTTTTTTCTCTTGATCGGTTGTATTGTGGGAGTTTTTCGTAGATCCGTGCTGAATGACTGTCAATACATATTTTCCGTTGGTTTTTCTTGCGGATCTTTCAAGAACATGTGTTTTTCTCATTATTGATAGGGGTTGTGTTATGGAAGATACGCATTTTGATCTTGTTTTCTTGCTGAAAATCGTATACCTGTGGCCTTGATCGAGTTTGTCTTTAAATTATTGGTTAGATCTATTCCTTATGATCTATTGGTTTGATCTGATCGATTGATTTCTTTCATTCTGTAGATCGGATGTCATTTTGTTTTTTTGTTTTTTTGTTTTTTTTGTTTTTTTTTTTGGATATTTATTAGGCTTTCTTTATGTATCTTTGAGGAGCATGTAATCTCCTTCTCTTTAGGTTTTTCCTTGTTTCAATTTTACTTTTTACTTAGAAGAGGCTTAATTTTCAAGATGCACATTTGATATGCTCTGTGAGATGGATCTGGAATAGGGATTACTTTTGCAGAGTTGTCTTGATTGGATATTATTGTTGAAATAGTAGGTTGTTCCGGTTAGGGATAAAACTCGGGCAGGTTTGGTTGGGTTGAGGATTAACCACCCTAAAGTGATGCAAAGGATCAAAGATAGATAAAATTGCTGGGACTCGTGGAAGCATATAGAGTGGAATTAAACAAAGTAATCACAATCGCATAAGCAAATCCAACCAGAGAACAATCCGAATTTATGTGGAAAAACCCTTGCTGGAAAAAAAAAAAACTATCTCACAAAATGAGAATGCACTATGAAAAACGAAGTTACAATAGATGAGACCTTATTGATCAAAGCCTCGAGAAGAAAAGCCATAGCCTTTTTCTCTCCATAACCTTCAAGCACATCATAGAGAATCCCAACCTCACCCAAATCCTGATTACACCCTATATATACACTACCGCAACTGGAATAGGAAACAAATTATGCACTTACGTAGTTCTGCCCGTGCATCTTCGATGGGACCTTTGATGGCATTGACAATCATTGAGGACCAGTCAATGACATCGAAGCCACCTTCAATGCCATCGAGTAGCAACTCCAAAACTGTCCAACAATCAACTAGGATTTTTTTTAATTATTTTTTTATTTTTGGATTTTCTTGATGGGATCAAGCATCTGTCAATGTCAACGACATTTGCTTGATGGAATCGAGTAGTCTGCCGATATCATTGAGGACTAGTCGATGACATGGAAGCCATCTTCAATGCCATCGAGTCGCAACTCCAAAACCATCCAACAATCAACTAGGATTTTTATTTTTTTTTGGATTTTCTCGATGGGATCAAGAATCTGTCAATGTCAACGACATTTGCTTGATGGAATCGAGTAGTCTGCCGATGTCATTGACAGACCTTGTTATAGACATATTTAAGACATTAGACAACAAAAACAACATTTTTATGAAAAAAAAAAATTGTATTGAAGGAATCTAATAATCCTCTAGGAGCCGGGTGCTAGAAAATCCTCTTCCAGACCAAAGAAACAACAAACCCAATAACTTTTATTCAAATCATCAAATTAATCCATTACGCATCCATAACATATCCATATGTAGGCTTAAGATGAAAAGGAGAAACCCTAATAATAGAAAATGACCAAACTGCCCCTAAATCCCATTACTACCATGGGCCATAACTTACTCAAACAGCCTTGGAATTGCATGACCTTGATCTTGTTTGAAAGCTAACCCAATGGGCTATCAAAAGGGGCCAATTCCATGCCATTGGGACATTGTTTGGTGCCCCAAAAGTGGCCCACCAAAAAGTGATGAAAATACGAAAGAGAATTTATCAACTAATCATGGCTGTTATCTCTCTCGAAAGAGAACTTGATTACTATATGATTGATCCAATAGGCTTCACAATTTAAGTTTGACTTTTGATCCTATTCAATTGATTAATAGACCATTGATTTAGTCTAGATCATCATTCAATACAATATGAAGGGTTGGATTGATTAGATCTTAGATCAATCAGCTTGTGAAGCCCATTGGTTTGTGCTGTATTGGTTGAGTTACCGACCTAAATACATGTTATTATTCCCAACCTGGCCTAACCCAACCTAAATTTGCTCAACCCAAACCCAACCCTAATTCCAAATCAGATTGGAGTTTTCCAGCCCTAACCTGACCCAAGGACCCTGGCAACCTGGCCTGACCACCCTAACCCCAATTGGAGCCCTAGTTTGGGTATGTACAGCTGTATACACTATACACAACCATATGGGTTTGTAGATAGATGTTTACACTAGATTGTGTATATACCGCAGTATAGATACACTGGTATGCAATTATTTTGTAAGAAGATTGGCCACATGTGTGACATGATTTAACCAACTTTGAGCCACTTCACAGTCATGGCTAGGGGTTCGATGGCATCACTCTTGAACCACAATTGCAGAGATTTCGTCTCCAATTTCAAAGTAATATAACTATATTTTGGATTGTAGTCCCTCAATACGTATGCTGAGAGAGGCAATTACAATTTAGTCTTTCCACCTCATTTTAGACCAATAATTTAGATCCAAATTCATGGAGTTCATATTTAGAAGAGAGTTCTGTTTCTGATTACCTTTCTTTGCATCTATGATAGGTTTGTGCTGTATTAGTTTGTTTAGGTGACAGCTCTCTGGTTCCTTGTTGTCTGTGATTACGGGTAGATTATTTATAGGGTGATAGTTTAGTTTACATAGCTAGTATTACTAGCCTGGTAGCATTCCATACAATTTTGGCCCATTTTCAGCTATCTGGAGTATATGTTGGTCCTCCATAGTGGACAACAACAGCTTTCCTTCATAGCAATCACAACCATGATACTTGGTGTCTTCTCACCACATCCTTTGAGCAGTTGGCTATGCTTCTTTTAGCCGTTTGATCTCATGCCTGCATTTATATGCTACTTGTGATTTTTACTGAGGGAGTTTCTTTATGTTTTTTTTGTTGGGTTTTTTTCACAGTTATGCCTGTGGATATAGTTCCATTTATTATTGTTGCTTGCCTCTTTTAAACTTTTTTAAAGGGGTGGTTGTAGAAGTTATGTAAAAGGGACGCTGATGTTTATTTCGTCTTTCTTAATTTTTTAGCGGTACTAGAATAGTGATGTTCTGTTTGCAAGGCAGTGAGATTGGGGCTTAAAATTTCTTTTGATCATATTAGATGTCATTTTCTGTTATCAAAATCTTAGTGTGTTTTCAATAACTACTCTATTGGTACCAGCCTGCATTCATTCCCAATTGTTCATCAGTGATATTCTTATGCTTTTCCTGTTTCTGGATTAATTGCCTTGTGTTTCTTCCTAATGTGGTTGTATTGTTTTGCTAAGGATTTACTAACTATACACGAATGCTTATCTTTCTTTCTTTTGTTTTGTTGATGACAGATGCAAATCTTTGTAAAGACACTCACTGGGAAGACCATCACTCTCGAGGTCGAGAGTTCTGACACTATTGACAATGTCAAAGCCAAGATCCAAGATAAGGAAGGCATCCCTCCTGACCAGCAGAGGCTCATCTTTGCTGGAAAGCAACTTGAAGATGGACGCACATTGGCTGACTATAACATTCAAAAAGAGTCAACCCTCCACCTCGTTCTCCGCTTGAGAGGAGGTATGCAGATATTTGTAAAGACACTCACTGGAAAGACCATCACTCTCGAGGTTGAAAGCTCCGACACAATTGATAATGTAAAGGCCAAAATCCAAGACAAGGAAGGTATCCCTCCGGACCAGCAGCGCCTGATCTTTGCAGGGAAACAGCTTGAGGATGGTCGTACGCTTGCTGATTACAATATACAGAAGGAATCAACCCTTCATCTTGTCCTCCGCCTCAGGGGTGGTATGCAGATCTTCGTTAAGACACTAACAGGCAAGACCATCACTCTAGAGGTGGAGAGCTCTGACACCATAGACAATGTGAAGGCGAAGATACAGGATAAGGAAGGGATTCCTCCGGATCAGCAGAGGTTGATCTTTGCAGGGAAGCAGTTGGAAGATGGGAGGACCCTTGCAGATTACAATATCCAAAAGGAGTCTACTCTTCATCTGGTTCTGCGTCTGCGTGGTGGAATGCAAATATTTGTCAAGACACTGACTGGGAAGACCATCACCTTGGAGGTCGAGAGCTCAGATACCATTGACAATGTGAAGGCGAAGATCCAGGACAAGGAGGGGATTCCCCCAGATCAGCAGAGGCTGATTTTTGCCGGAAAGCAGTTGGAAGATGGGCGCACCCTTGCTGATTATAACATACAGAAAGAATCGACGCTCCATCTGGTGCTGCGTCTCCGTGGCGGTATGCAGATTTTCGTGAAGACTCTCACTGGGAAGACCATAACTCTGGAGGTGGAGAGTTCTGATACGATTGACAATGTGAAGGCAAAAATCCAGGACAAGGAGGGAATCCCACCAGACCAGCAGCGCCTCATCTTCGCTGGTAAACAGCTTGAGGATGGACGCACACTGGCAGATTACAACATACAGAAGGAATCCACCCTTCACCTTGTCCTCCGCCTCCGTGGTGGTTTCTAAGTCTGCGCCAGGTTTTAGATGAAATGGCTTTCTGGTGGTCTGGTTTGAATAAAAAAACTATATGATTAGGTTAAGTTTCTGATGGTTTGTTTGTTCAAATATATGGTTTTTAGCATAATTGTCTTGTTAAGACTGAAGAATGGCCCTAATGTGGCCGTTGCTAGGTTGCTTCTGTTTTTCTTTAGTTGTTTATAAAATCTTTTTCTTCAATAGTTTTATATGTTAGCTTTATCCTAACCATATATCATGAAGTTTTCTTCTACCTGAAATTTTGCATGGAACAAGGCGTGTTGTGAATGTTGCTAGGTTGCTTCTGTTTTTCTTTAGTTGTTAATAAATCTTTTTCTTCAATGGTTTTATATGTTAGCTTTATCCTAACCCACATATCATGAAGTTTTCTGCTATCTGAAATTTTGCATGGAACAAGGCGTGTTGTGAATGATTGAATTCTCTGTTTTAACTGTGTTTTAGAATCCACCCTCCAGCGTAGGCAGTAGCAGTTTCTGAACTGTTTTCTCTTGAACTTGAGTAAGTGCTTTTTTATGGTGTCTATGAGTAGTGTATGAAGACTTGGGGTATGTTAGATAACTTATTTTTAGCGTTTATAAATTTGATATTTTCAGCCCTTTTCACTTAAGGGCCTGCATTTGGATTCACTGAAATGGTGAGAAAGGGAACAGGGTTTCTCAAGAAACCATTTTTCCCGTGTGTTCACACACTAAAATCATACGAGTGAAAAGGAAAGTCATTTTTAGAGATCGTTTTTTGGCATTACAAAAAGAATGTGGTAGATCTAAAGTTCAAGTGGACCCACCACAGAAAACGGTGGGAGCAGCCGACTGATGATTTATTTTTGAGATCCAAGCTATTCATAAGTTAACATAGAGATAACATAGAGATAGATAAAGTGAAATATATATATTTATATATATATATATATATATATATATATATATATATATATATATATATATATATATACTGTTTTCTATGGTGGGGCCAATTGAACTTTAGATCTATCTCATTCCTTTTGTAATGCATAAAATTCTCTCCTCTAATGGTTGGACAGTATGGATACAATACATGCATCATGGTGTGGTGATGTCACTTCAGTAGCGATTTGGCTACTGACCTTGTCAGTATCCAATCCGCACCCCTCCCCTCATTTACACCCTTTGAGAAGTAACATTTCCTTTCACCCAAGACAATGTGTCTCTCAACATGGTCCACCTTGATACATGTATACTATATACATGCCGTCCATCCGATTTTCCATATCATTTTAGTGCACGAACCCAAAAAATGAAGCTGATCTAGATCTCAGGTGTCTTATACTATAAGACATGGTGGTTAATTAAACGCCCAACCAATATAAGCTTCCCATAATGTTTATTTTTCAACTGTTGACAAGGTCACATAGTATTGGATAAAGATTTAAAAAAAACAAATATCGATATCATCCAAAACTTTCGTGGCCCACAGTAAGTTTTAATGATTATTCACCACTGTTTCCTATTATATGGTCCACCCGAGACTGGTATCTGTTTCATTTTTGGGAAAAACTGATGGACGGAGTGGATATAGAATAACATCAAGTGGGCCTTTGGTAAAGGCCTCACCCTCTTGGGTGAGGGTGGGCCTTTGGTAAAGGCCTCACCCTCGTGTGAGGGCGGGGCGGCAGCTAACCTGCTTTTCTTTTTTTTTTTTTTTTTTTTTTTTTTTTTTTCTTTTTTTTTGGGGGATTCGTTGGTAACTCCAACCTATGCGCATGGTGCAGGCCGGTGCTGAAAAAGCTGTGGATTCATCATGAAATGTGTTCTATTTATGTGGTCCATCCATTTTTCCAGCTCATTTTAGGGGATGAGCCCAAAAAATGAGACGGATTCAAATCTAAGGTCACCACAGGAAACAGTGGTGAATGAATGACCACCGTTAAAAACTTCTTCGGGGCCACCAAGGTTTTGGACAACACACCATAGGAAGCAATGCCCATCATGATGTATAATGTCAGTGTGACCTAATCAAACTAAACGGCCATAGAAAGCAACGGTGGGCGTTCAACCACCATTGTTTCTGTAATATGGTCCACCTAAGATTTGGATATACTTCATTTTTGTGCTAATGCCCTAAAATGAGCTGGCAAAATGGATGGACACTGTGGATCAAACATATACATCATGGTGGGACCCACAGCTCTTTTCCACCATGGTGAACATGGGTTTATGTGTAGTACCACATATTCTATATAAGCCAAGTCGCCCTTAGAATGATGCTGGCATTGCATCTTAAATACTTGCAACAAAAAAAAATTCTCAATCGACCACAACTTTTCTAGAAAATGTTGTTAATAAACAAACATGAGAAATAACATTTTCTTTCCCATGCTTTCATGGAAATAAGGTTTTTGAGAAATACAATTTCCTTTCCCACCCTCTCTGTAAATCCAAACAAACCCTAAATTAACTCTCACCCAAAATATAGGTCTTTTTTTTTTTTGTTTTGTTTTGTTTTTTCCTTTCCGTATCCCTCCCTTCACTAATGAGTGGTGCGTTATGATTTCTTTTTGTATTCTTAAAATTATTTCAAAATTACAGTTGAGTACTTACCTTATGTTTGCATCTCTGGTTTTCAACTGCAATGTTGGAGTTATCATGAACTTCACAGAGCATATGACAAATCTTGGGTTGGGACAGCCACGCAGTTGGGGCCCACTGTGGAGATTTCAAATGAAACAATGAAATGTTTCATGCTCAATGTTACAGTTATCTGTTGACTTCCCAAGCTTGATGGTTGGGAAGTACATGCTGCACCCTACCATGGGGCTGGGTAGTTTGCTGAGGAGCCTTGTTTGTTTTCTTCTTTAATAGGGTTAAAGGAGAATTGTGCAGTACGTCTTTGGTCTTAAACAGATCATCAAATTCCATCTCCTGAGTTAGATCTCACCCTTATTAGAGGGGACACCCTTGGTCGAGTTGCCATGCTATACTGATTGTGCGATCTAAAATAAAAGATTTTTCCGGTTACATCAGATCATTTGGATAGTCCTTTATGCATAAATGCCCTTGTTTTGCATGAATCCCTTCTCCTAATTCTATCCCAGAATGTCCACACGAGAGTTCCACAGGGAACTTTTACCTAGATAGAAAGAGCGAACCCATGTAGGCGTTTGTGCCAGGGAAGCCTCTTCCCATGGGATTTAAGAGATTGAGCTATGCTCTACATGCTTTCCAGAATTTTACTATCAAGAGGGATTAGAATGACATGTTTATAGGACACATGTACGTGCGGATTGGGCTCGTTGTACATGCATTCAAGGCCCAAGGATGGCCCACAGTCCAAAGTAGCACCTCCAAGCCCAGTCCAAAGCCAGGTTGGGCTCGTCGGGTAGGCGGGGCCACACCCGTTGCCATCCTGATCTATATGTTGAGCTTTTATGGCTCATGGAGGGTAACCGGAAGCATACACAATGATTAAATAACCTTCTAATTTTTCGAAGTTTTGGACTTCCTTTTACTAACTCTTTTTCTCAAATGCGTGGAGTGGTGAGTCGACCTGCCTGAAATTTGAGCTAGTACATGGTGACAATTTGCAGTGCTCACCTGAGAAATGGAAAGGATCTCACACTCATTTGATTGTAACAACCTATGTGATAGACCATTAGATAGTGGTTGGTTATGATCATCCCATGTAATAGTCTATTACATTGCTTGTCGAAGTTTTATACTACTCTCATTGCTGTCCTAAGTTCAGATACAAGAGGATTGCATCAAGTTGGTATCCAGCATTAACTTATACAATAACTAAATGTAAGCATTTTTATTTTTATTTACGGAATATTGGACCTACTGATGCATTACATTAGAGATTTAAAGAACTGATCGTGTACTTTAACAATATCTGAAAATGATATTAAAATGCCCAGGAGTTGAAATCATACTTGAATGGGCAACCATATTCAAGGATGTTTGATTCTTGAATGTTCTGGCAATGAAAGCTCTCTCTGTACGTGTGTGTGTGAGAGGATCAAAACTTCCACTTTTATAAGGTCCTCCTCTACGTCTCTACGCAATATATGCATGTGTCTATGTCAACCAAAATACGCGGCACATATAGAAATAAGGAAGCGCCACCATCCCTCACGTAGTTAAAATGATCACAACCAACGTATGGCCCACCGGCAAGCTCGTTTCCAAATAACCAAAAGTTCAAAACAGATTTGGCCAATTAGGCCATTGATCCATGTGGTCCACTTAGTGGAAAATCTTGCACTAAAATCATGAGTTTGAATATTATCACATTTCAAACTCATGAGGAGGGTTAGTTATTGCTTAATGAGAGGGTGGAATGATGGAACAGATTCATGTTTCCCACCTAATTAACTAGTGTTGGGGGCCTTGCACAAAACCTTAGGATCTAGCCCTCCAGAACAAACCAGAATTATGGATAATAAAGCAATGAAAACAATCAATGCATCAATCATACACCACACAAGAGATTTTTACGTGGAAAAACCTCAAAGAGGTAAAAACCACGGGACCTCGTCCAGATCAACAATCTACTATGAAGTAGAACGTTACAACCTTCTTCACTCACGCAGGAGTGGATAAACAATAAGAGATAGAGAAAACTTATCTAACCGACATTATGAGGACATAGAAATCTTGACCGAGATATAAATTGCACAAGATAACCTCCACGAGTAGAACCTCCTTCTATAAGCTTCTCTCTCTTTCCTCCTCTCTCACCTTTGATAGTCCTAAACCCTTTAAGAAATCCTCAGTAAAGCCTTAGAAACCTCTTGACATTACTTGTGATACCTGAAAACCCTAGGCAACCCTTTTATAGTTTAGAAACTTCCCTTTCGCATCCCGGGCCATGCGAAAGGATTCAACTCACAAAAATCGCGAACAAATCAAGAATTCGACTGTCTTTGAAATTTCCCACCTCCTATGATCGTAAGCTCACGTACGACTGGTCGTAGACCATGGAGAAAAAATGTCCGAACTCACTGAGTCGTATCACGACTCGAACCCACGATTATGATGAAAGCCGGGCTCACGACCGGTTGAAGACGGGTCAAAAAAACCCATCAACTGGGATAAGGCTTTGAAGATTATGATGATGATGAACACCTGTGCCATGCATCCACAGTTTAGCTACTCTGATTAATGGTTGATATACAGGCACTAAGACATTGAAATACAGGAAATAAAAGTAATTACTCGGAATTAAATCATCCGTATTGTGAGCCACAATTTAGATGGACTACAAACCGAAACCTATGCCGATTTGATAACACTCTTATAGGTGGACATTTAATGGACGGTTGAAATAAAAAGATGTGTATGATCTAAATACAGCAAACAATTGTCTGATAATGGAGCTTTTTATTGTCCGGTCCATTTGTTTTGTGGATGATGATCTATTTATACCCCCCAATTTGAAGGTTGTAAATTTGATTTTGTGTACCACTCGTCCAATTTTTTAATTCCTCCCTAATGTTGAACTATCACTCTGCTTGAGCATCAAAGGATTACCTTTTGTCTTGCAAAATCACTTCAGCATCTGTTAATTAAAAAACTCATGCTAGTGTGCTAGATAAATTGAAATTGTGAAAAAAGATTCATGTAACTAATCACATTTAGTTGGCATAAGGCTTAGCTGATGATAAAATCCTCCTTTCCAGATACATGTGCAAGTAACAAATGAATAATGTTTACATGTCACTCAAATTCACATGCATGTTGCTGGGATCTGACCATTCAAATACAAATGCCACCATAGATCCACAATTTGCATACATAGTGGTGAGATCCACATGCATTTTTTTTTCTAAGATCTATATTCTTCCAATAAATTTGCAATCGGCCTACATGGAACTCAGATTCATATGCAGATTGCTAAGTTTGAATACACAAACGGTAGTGTACTCCTTTTCTTAGACGATGGTGTGATAGTGGGTGACACGTAAGTGAAATTTTTGACTTGGTTAAATATCTCAAAATCTATAGTGGGCCAGATACCATGGGACTAATATGAGTTCGGAGTTTAGAACTTTCTGGATTCAAGTGACTCTTTAGACAGGTCCACGACTGTTGATTTTAAATAAAGACATCGTTGATGGAAAATAAAGGGGTTAGGCACATTTCTCTACTCAAAAGTCTCTACTTCATGAGATTTGGATTTATGTTTTTTTTTTCTGAGGGGGTGGTTAAGCTCTAAAGCACATCGTTGATAGAAAAGGAAGGGTTTGGACACTTTTTTTTTTGACTTGCTTAAAGGGGTGAGGTCAAACTCTTTGGGCTTGAATGAATGTATGGCTTAGATGGATTGGAAGATGGCCAGGATGGCTAGAGTTTGGGCCCTCTATCTCCCTCTCATCTCTTTTATCTCTCTTTCTATCTAGAGATTAGCTGCTGTGTTGTAGAGAATGAGAGGTGGGGGAGATTTATATAGATGAACCTAATGGCATGTTTATAATAAGTAAAAAGATGATGAATAAAAATACCACATGACTTGATGTTATTAGCTTCTGAAATTCCTTAAAATGTGGTATTTTGTTATTGGCTATCGGAAGACAAACAATCAACTGAAGGAGAGTAATCACCAGTTGCAATCAATTTCCGTCAGTGGATCTCTTTGACTTGCACTCCAGATATTTTCCTTGGTATGTTTGACCTGTACCCTGAGAATTTTTTTATTTAGCTTAGGGAGTAAAAATTCAATTTTCGACACCTAGCCTGACATGTGGTTTTAGTGCCACATGTCATTCTATTATTGCATGATGGGGTGGGTACGCAGAAATTGAATTTCCTGGCCTCGCTGGAGTTTGGATGGAGTAACAGAGGCTTTGAGTCAGTTCAGACAAGGTTTAGAATATTTCAAGGTGAGAAACCTTGAACCAGTTTATATAATTTTAGAATATTTCAAGGTGAAATTAATTATATAGATTTAGACTAGAATTCCAGGTATTTGGTTTAAGGTTTCTGGGTCTCCAGGTATTCGGATTCAAGAGTTTTTGGGTCCAAGGGTTTTGGCATACTGGTCTTAGGTAACCCTAAATCACAATACCTAAAAACCCAAAATCCGAAAACCTAATACCAGTAGGTCAAAACCCTAGGGCCCAAAAACTCTGAATCCGACCTGGAGACCCGGAAACCTTAAACCAAATACCTGGAATTCTATTCCAAATCTGTATAATTTCAGGGTTTCAGGTTTGCTGTCCTTACAGTCCTATCTGTCACTCAGTGTTGGGTAGAGTGCCTACACTAAGATCTAACCATTTACATACAAGATGACCATAAATTTATAATAGGCCTATTTAACATTTAACATTTAGATTTAGATGCATATAGTCAAGATAGACCCCTAAATCTATGGTTGATATATAATAGTTAAACCCACATGCATGCTACTAGTACTTGATCTACTGCATGATGGACAGATCTGTATACATATTGATAAGATCTGATCATCCACATTCAACATAAGTTTGTGGAACATCTTGTTGGCCCATTTGATAGAAAGATCATAAGCCCAAATTCATGATCTGATCATACGTATGCAAAATAGTGTGGTTGGACGTGCTGTCAGCCTCTTCATTTTCAAATCCATCCATTTAGATTCTCAAATGGATGGTTGGGAAACTCTTGATGGTTGGTTGTGGATTTATGACCTGTCTACAGTAGATCCAAAATAATTTGGACGATTTTAGATTCATGCTCTGCAAGGGTCCACCTATCATCAACAAAGACAATTGAGTGAGTGGGTCCCAGTAGATTGTACGCTGTCAAAAAATAAGAGTAAAATCGTATTACCATCCATTCTCTAGGCCTTATATGAGTGGCTGTGATCATCCAATCGGGTTGATATTGAGGTAATGTGCATGCATTCCAAGGAGGACCTCTCCTGTCCAATATTGGTTCTTGTGATTGGAGTGGGACCCGCTGGACGCTCACATGTATATTCGCACTAGTATATATATATATATATATATATATATATATATATATATATATATATATATATATATATATATATATATATATATATATATATATATATATATATAAAAAAACGCCGCCATTTCACGCAGGTTTGCCGTAATTATGTGTGAACCTTCCTATCAACCGTAGGATAAGGTAGACAGTTTGGATGAAGGCGCTCTTAGCACGAGCCTAAAAAAAGCGAGTTTCCTTCTCTCGCACGCCTCTTCACCCACTCTCTGAAGGATGCGGCGAAAGCCTTTTCACCTAAAATTCGTTTGGTATGCTAGGTGGGTCCCACCAAGATGTTAATGATAAATCCACACCGTCCATATATTTTTAAAAATAATTTTATGATATGAATCCAAAATTGAGGTAGATAAAAATCTCAAGTGGGCCATAGTGATATTTGTCCATCCATTGCCCCTTTATTAGTAGAGAGTAGTTACGTTAGATGACAAAGGACACGTCAGCAAATGGAACGGATGGAACGGAGTTTTCCAAAAAAAAAAAACTCTAAACATTTTTTCTTCTTTTTTTTCCGTCTTCAACTGAAGTGATGTCATCAACTTATGTGGGCCCCACCATAATGTATGTTTTGTATCCACACCGTCCATTCATTTGGAGAGATAATATTAGGGCTTAATACAAAGTACTAGTCAGATCCAAAGCTCTAGTGGACCCCACTATAGAAAACAGTGGAGAAATTGACGCCCACCATTAAAAACTTCTAAGGGCCATGAAAGTTTTCGATCAAGCTGATATTTATTTTCCTTCTTTCATGTCTACTTTAGCACATGAACAGGTTGGATCTAAAATAAACATCATGGTGAACCTTCAGAAGGTTTCAACTGTGGGTGTCACTCTCTCCACTTTTTTCTGTGGTGGGGTCCACTACAGCCTTGATCTGCATCATTCTTTTTATCATGCCCTCAAATGATCTCTCGAAATGTATGAACAATGTGGATACAAAACATACATCATGGTGGGCCCACAGAAGTTGGTGAAGTCACTTTGGTAGCCGGTTTCGCTACTCACCTGCTAGGAGCTAATTCGCGAATCCCATCAAGGTAATTGCAGGAAGCGGATTGCCTACTGAGTAACGTACGCTAACAGTACTGAGTAACTCTATGGGTCCACTGTCGTTCATGGATTGTATAAACTTCATCCATCCGTTTTATCGTGTAAATTTAGGGCTTTGACCCAAATATTGAGCATATCCAAATCTCGAGTGGACCACACCACTGGAAACAGTTAGAATTGAAGTCTACTGTTGAAATTTTCTTAAGAGGCAACACAAGTTTTAGATCAAGCTGATATTCGTGTTTTCCCTTCATCCATGTCATTGTGATCTTATGAACCGTTTGGGTGACAAATAAACATCACTGGACCTTAGAAAGGTTTCAACGGTGGAAATAAATAATTCCACTGTTTCATGGTCTATTTAAGCTTTAGATATACTTCAAATTTGGGTTGAACCCTTAAAATGATCTGAAAAATCAGATGGACGACGTGGATAAAACACATGAATTCATAGTGGGCCCAACAGAGTTTACTCAATACAATAAGAGTGTACTGAGTACGTAGTCCGATTTCGTAATTGTATTTGGGTTTCTTGTAATGCACGTTATCTATTTGGTGCGCGGATTGAGCCGCCATACTCGCTATGAAGTGACGTAACCAGTTGGGCCCCACCATGATATATGTTTTGTATCCACACCGTCCATTCATTTGGAGAGATCATATTTGGGCATGGTACAAACAATGAGTTAGATCCAAATGTCGAGTGGACCCCACTATACAAAATAGTGGAGAGAGCCACGCCCATCATTAAAAAGTTCTAAGGGCAACAAAAGCTTCTGATCAAGCTGTAATTTGTGTTTTCCTTTCTTTTATGTCTGAGTTAATACATGAACAGGTTGGATCTCAAATAAACATCATGGTGAACCTTTGGAAGGTTTCAACGGTAGGCATCATGCTCCCCAGTGTTTTTTGTGGTGGGGTCCACTCTAGCCTTGGATCTGACTTATTCTTTGTATCATGCCCTAAAATGATTTCTCCAAATGTATGGACAGTGTGGATACAACACATGCATCGTTGTGGGGCCCACAAAACTTTGCGACGTTTCAACGGTAGGTATTTCTTTCTCCAATTTTTCCTTTAGTGTGGCCCACTTTAGTTTTGGATCCACCTCATTTTTGGTCGATTTTCCTAAAATGAGCTTGACAAACGGATGAACGGAGTATATTTCCCAAAAACATGGTGGTGGGCCCCACCCAGCATCCTCGCACAGGGACTTCTTGCGAAAGGCTTTCACGTGAAATCAAATTTGTCCCCTAATTATGCTCTCGCAATTTGCAAAGTTCATTGAAAATCTAGTTGGGGCCAACCATGATGTTTTTGAGAAATCTACCCCGTCCATCCATTTTTCCTTATCATTTCAGGGCATAAACCCAAAACTGTGGCAAATCCAAATCTCAAGTGGACCACACCTAGGAAGCAGCGGTGATAATGATTCTCACCGTTAAATATTTTTTAGGGCCCACCATGATATTTATTTGACATCCAACCTGTACATTAGGTCATATAGACCTGGATGATGGAAAAAAAACAAATATCAGCTTGATCCAAAAATTTGATAGTCCTAGGAAGTTTTTATTGGTGAGAGTTCAATCAACACTATGTGGCCCACTTGAGAATTTGATCTACCTCAGTTTTGGGTTCATATCATAAAATTATTTTTAAAAATGTATGGACGGCATGGATTTATCATTAACATCTTGGTGGGAGCCACCTAGCATCCCAGCGAACGAATTTTATGTGAAAAAGGCTTTCGCCACATCCTTCAGAGAGGGGGTGAAGAAGCGTGCGAGAGAAGGAAACTCGCTTTTTTAGGTTCGCGCTAAGAGCGCCTTCATCCAAACCGTCTACCTTATCCTACAGTTGATAGGAAGGTTCGCACGTAATGACGTGCGAACCGGTGCGTAACTGAGCGTTCCTCTATATATATATATATATATATATATATATATATATATATATAGGAAAAGGTACTATGCGCTGGAGCGTAAAGCGGTGGTCCGTGAGGTCGAGCTGGGTGGGCCCCACCGTGATGACTTTCGAACATCAACACCGTCCACCAGATGTACCATTCCATAGTGGGCCTGGACGGCCCAAAATCAGGTCAATCTGTGACTCAGGTGGCCCACACCATCTAAAACCATAAGTATACATGCCAAAAACATATAAAAGCACTGGTGGGACCCACCTGAGTTTTCCATGCACCTGAAACTTGGTATGAACCATCATTCAAGTGGGTTACACATAATGGATGGTCTGGATTTGCAAAAAACATCTCGGTGGCCCATCAAAAATGGTTATGAATGTTTTAATGATGCAAGGCCCCTCTGCACTTCTGTATGTGGTGTGGCCCACCTGAGTCACGGATTGACCTGATTTTGGGCCGTCCAGGCCCACTATGGAATGGTGCATCTGGTGGACGGTGTTGATGTTCGAAAGGCATCACGGTGGGGCCCACCCAGCTCAACCTCACGGACGACCGCTTTACGCTCGAGCGCATAGTACCTTTTCCATATATATATATATATATATATATATATATATATATATATATATATATATATAGAGTGGTCAGGTGTTTGGACTCTTCCCCCAGCATTCTGGACAGAGTACATTCCTTGGACTAGGGGTGGCAATGGGCATTGCTTCCTGGCCCGCCCAAGGCAGCGTGGTCCATAGGGCCGGACGCTGATTGGCTAGTGACCCTGCCACTAGTCAATGGCAAGTGATCAGTGCTCTGTGGGCCCCACCATGATGTATCTGTTTTGTCCATGCCGTCTGTTCATTTTTACCTATCATCTTATGTTATCAGCCAAAAGTTGATGTAGATTCAATTCTCAAGTGGACCACATCGTAGGAAATAGTGTTGATTGAACTGCCACCGTTGAAAATTTCTTAGGGCCATAAAAATTTGGGCTCAAGTTGATATTTATTTATTTTCCCATCATCCAAGCCTGTATGACCTAATCAAAAGGTTGGATGTCAAATAAACATTACAGTGGAAATTTAATCACCACTATTTTCATGTGGTGTGATCCACCTGAGATTTAGATCAGCCTCATTTTAGGGATCAAGCCCTAAAATTATTTGAAAAAAATGAATGGCGGCATGGATAAAAACATATACATCATGGTGGGGCCCACAGAGCACCAATCAGTAGCCACCTGGTTAGTGGTCACTAGCCAAACTGCGTCGTACAGGGCCAGAGCATGGCCCCCCTAAACTTCACTGATGGCTGGGTCTGGGCCATCAAGTGGGCCCAATGCTCGGGCCAGACCTGCGCAGGGCCTATGATGAATGGCCCAGCTCAGCCCGATGCCTGATTCAATCATTATGTAGGCCATGGCCATGATAATCTAAAAGACACTTGTGATCGATGGTTCCAATTTGACATATATGTGTAATTTACGGACAACCATTGGATCTGGGGTCATGTTTCGATGATCCAAACCGTTTAATTTATGATTTATTGCTAGTCTTGATGAACGGTCCAGAACCATGATTGGGAAACATGGTGCCCTTAAAGCTTAATTGCACACTGATACTTCTAGAGACATGGATAGTTCAAATAAGAGATCAGGACCGTCCATCAGGTCTATCTCACTTTACGTGGATCTTTTAGGTGGCACCGAATTGTCTCTTTCTGACGCTTTAACAGAGTAGCTTTGATTGAAGATATTTTCTGTTATGGCTCTTTCTTGTGGGCCCCAGGGCTTCCAAAGAAGATAACTGCACCACTAAAAATAAATGGTGGGACTCATTCTTTATGAGTTTTCCAATGGTATCCGACTATACGTTTACCCTTCTACCCCACCACATGATGATACGGACCGTTCATTTAGAATGTCTAATAATATACAGCCCAAGAGATCTGGATGATACGGACCGTTCATCTAGAGTATCTAATAATATCATACGGCGGCCCAAGAGATCTGCAACGCCCGAACGAAGGATAGTAATTGCACTTTGGACCATTGTTTCAAAATCATCAACTTTTATGGACGGTAGTGATCCCTGACGGGTAGGTTTCCAAAATGATATTCAATGGGACCATTTACCGTTTCAATGGGCATGAACATTGTGAAAAGACTCTCGTGCAGCGTTGCCCCTTCTGGGCCAGCTCGTTATGATTGGACCCTTCATTTAAAAGGCCTGCTGTTGAAAGCAGCTGTTTGGAAATGAGAAGGTTCAGAATCCAACGTATCATCACAGAAAACAAAGATCACTACTCAGCAAGATCTTGCTAAAACTGATCTGTAGTAGGGTGCATGAGATGAACGGCCAAGGGCAAGCCTTCTTCAGCGTTTTTCTCCTACTTTTTCTCGATCCGTCGCGACATTGTTAGCAGCATGTGTCGTTCCATTGCGGGCCACAATCTGATATGATAAGTTGATCGCAACGGTCATTATTATGGATTCTATGCTAAAATGACAATCAGAATGCATAGATGTGCATTTAGAACAATGAAAAGATATGCTATCAGTTAACATTTGACTTAAAAGATCAAAGGTCAGGATCATCTTTGAAGCTTAAATAATGGCAAATAGCTTTACACAGTAATACTGTGAAATTGGACGGTTAGAATTAGTGGACCAACTCAGCGTACATGACGAAATGGGGTAAACACAATTCAGCGATCAGAAGTCGCGACGCAGGCAAAACAAACTCGATGGCCAATGCAAGCGTGAAGCTTTTAAGTTCCTTTCGCCTCTGTCGCGATACAGCCTATACTGAGTTTGTGTCCACCAACTGGGGCCAACATGCTTATTTGATCCAATAATCTTAACTGTCCATTTAATTTCTATTAAGATAAGCTATCAGCCCGTAATCATTCTTCTGCGATTACTCTATCCTTTGACATTTACTGCTGAATGAAACCATTACAAAATTTCATTCCATTGTTTTAAATCCGCATGCAACTTGTGATTATCACAATCATTCTTTCTGTGTAATTTCTGAATGTGATCTTAATTTATATGGTCCACAACATGGACAGTTACGATCATCGGATCAGTCAGCATGTGGGCCCTACCAGGCAGCAACAGATGCAGATCAATTAGTCGCCACAGAGGCAAAATGAACTTACGACATTTTAGGCTGCCACTTGTAAAACATCTAAAATCCCACCGTGTTTTCAAACTCGGAGGCGGATTGCGTACTTCCCTCGCCCGTCCCTAGCTACGAACGGGCAGGTCTGTGGGCGGGCCCACCGTGATGTATCTGTACATCCAAACCGTCTATCCTTTTTTTTCAGATTATTTTAAGGCATCAAGACAAAAATGAGGTAAATCCAAGTATCAACTGGACCACACCATGGATGACTCTTGCATTTAATGCTTTGTGCATTTTAATGCAACCAAGCTAATTATTTGGTGTGGTACACTTCATATTTTTGTGTTCATGCCTTAAAATAACATGAGAAAAGGGATTGACGGTTTGGATGTACAGATACATCACGGTGGGCCCGCCCACAGACCTGCCCGTTCGTAGCAAGGGACAGGCGGGGTAGTACGCAATCCGCGTCCTTCAAACTCCCAGGTAGCAAAAATCCATGCATTATAAGCCGTTGAAATCCTATCCACCTTACACGTGTCCATACCTACATCAGATTTTTTCTCCCAGTCTGCCCATCTCTATCCATAAATAGAACCTCCATCTCAAATCACCACATCATAGCCACTCTCAGCCTCACTCTCTCAAACCCACCCTAGAAAAAAAAACCCTGGAAAAACCCTAAAACCATCATGGCTACCATGGCCACCAGCCTCACCTCCTCCCTCTCTTCCAAACCCAAGACCCCTTTCCTAGAAACCTCCTCCTTACATGGCCTTCCCATGCCATCACGAATCGAATCCGTCCGTTCATCTCCCCAACACCACCACAACCTCTCCATCACCATGTCCACAAACACCCCCACCTATGATCTCAAATCCTTCCAATTCCAACCCATCAAGGAATCCATCGT
Source organism: Magnolia changhungtana (assembly GCA_030180095.1). Taxonomy (NCBI): domain Eukaryota; kingdom Viridiplantae; phylum Streptophyta; class Magnoliopsida; order Magnoliales; family Magnoliaceae; genus Magnolia; species Magnolia changhungtana. Next base: position 122,589 of record JASAUF010000583.1, on the reverse strand, counting down.
CGCCCGTGAGATGACCCGTCGATACATGACAGACATGATCACCTACGCCGACACCGATGTCGTCATCGTCGGCGCCGGCTCAGCCGGCCTTTCCTGCGCCTACGAGCTCAGCAAAAATCCCTCTGTCAGTATCGCGATAATCGAACAGTCGGTTAGCCCAGGTGGCGGGGCTTGGCTCGGTGGCCAGCTCTTCTCCGCGATGGTAGTCCGCAAGCCGGCTCACGTCTTCCTCGATGAGATCGGAGTCGAGTATGACGAGCAAGACAATTACGTAGTAATCAAGCACGCTGCTCTCTTCACGTCGACTATCATGAGCAAGCTCCTTGCTAGGCCGAACGTGAAGCTTTTCAATGCTGTGGCGGCTGAGGATCTGATCGTGAAGGAAGGACGTGTTGGGGGTGTTGTGACGAACTGGGCGCTTGTGTCGATGAACCATGATACTCAGTCGTGCATGGATCCGAATGTGATGGAGGCGAAGGTGGTTGTGAGTTCATGCGGTCATGATGGGCCGTTCGGTGCGACTGGGGTGAAGAGGCTTAAGAGCATTGGGATGATCGATGCTGTGCCGGGGATGAAGGCTTTGGATATGAATACGGCGGAGGATGCGATTGTTAGGCTGACGAGGGAGATTGTACCAGGGATGATCGTTACTGGGATGGAAGTAGCGGAGATCGACGGAGCGCCGAGAATGGTATTTTGTTGTGTTTTTTATTATCTATTTGTTCGCTCATTTGTTGGATTTTGCTGTGATTGAATTTCTTTAGTGTCCCACCTAGATCAGATGTTGATGAGATGCTGGTACATGATCCCTACCGGCGGGGATTGGGTACTGCCCCACCGTGACCTACCTAGAGATGGAGTTCCTGTCAGGGATTCTGTGGGATCCAACGTGATGTATGAGTTTTATCCATGCCGTCCATCCATTTTGAAAATTTATTTCAGGCGATAATCCCAAAAATGAGGAAGATCGAATGATCAAATGGACCACACCACAGGAAACACTGAGGATTGAATGCCTACCGCTGAAAAGGGCCACGGAAGTTTTTCGATCAAGCTGATATTTATGTTTTTCCCTTCATCCAGGTCTACCTGGCCTTATGAACAGGTAGGATGGAAAATAAGTGTCACGGTGGGCCATAGGAAGGTTTCAACAGTGGGTTAATTGTCACCAGAGCTACCTGTGGTGTGGTTCACTCAAGCCTTCAATCTGCCTCCTTTTTGGGTGCATGCCCTAAAATGATATTTTAAAATAGATAGACGGCTTGGATAAAATACATTTATCACTGCGGGCCCCACAGAGCACCTGACGACACCGTCTCTAGCTAGGCCCTGGTGGGGTTAGTACCCAATCCGCCCATAGCTGGGTGATCCTAACTTCCAGGGTAGGCCCTTTTTCGTGGGCCAACAAAATAGCCGGTTGAGTAGATACCCCATCTCATGTGCTTTCAATCAGACCAGCGGTTTCGATCGTTCCCAAAATGCTTGAAATCCTGATATTGAGGATATTCAGTTCCCCTGTTGATCAATATCTACTCTTGATTCTATAGCGATGAGATTCGTCAGTGGACCTCCATTGTGGGTGTATGGCTAGGAGATTCACCCACAATGATTTCATTATGGCTGTGAGGTCTCTCTTGTTGGACCCTTCATTTAGGCTACATCTAAACCGTTCATGGCACTTTATTCAGAAATATAACTAAAGTTTCTGAGACCTTTTTTTATTATTGTTCTTTAAAGTAGGCAAAAATAAAAATTAGATGTCCAAAATAACTGCACTTGTATACAGTAGGCAGATCATAGATAAATTTATTATTTCTGCTGTGGACTGACATGTATTTGTTTTTGGTGAACAGGGGCCCACCTTTGGAGCAATGATGATATCTGGTCAGAAAGCAGCTCATTTGGCATTGAAGGCATTGGGTCAGCCAAACGTTTTGGATGGCACTTCTAGCCTCGGAAGCCCTCTCCCAGAATTCGTCCTTGCATCTGCCGAGGCTTCTGAGATTGCAGATGCTTAGACAGCCTTTCCAAAACCCAAGACAAAAGAGCCCATCAAAGAAAGATATGAGATTTGTCAATGCATGCATGTATTGGAATCCTATGTGAGGTGTTTGGCTTCTTTTTCAGGTTTTGTGGAGATGTAGAATCAGGTTTTTCCTACTTTTCAAGTCCTTCACTACAAGTATCTGTATGTAGGCAATAATGTGGTGTGGAATTTGAAAAAGACAGTGGGCCCCTTTTGGTCTTTGTCGACCTTTTCTGGATTTTTATGGGTGAGGATCTTGTGAGTATCTGATGCTATTGATGCGGTCACCGCCACATGATCACGTCTAGCTTTTTCTGTGTTGTTAAACCGAAAAAAAAAGGACTGGTGGCCCTTGTGGGTGATCGTGGGCCTTTTTGGATTTTATAGTTGGGGATCTTGTGAATATCTGATGCTATTGATGCCGTCACCACCACATGGTCTTGCCTAGCTTTTCCTCGGATATTTTGGGGAAATAATCGTCAGTGCTTCTTTGGCTTTTGCTCTTCTGTAAGATGGTGATATTTTAGAACGTAGTTGCAGTCTAGTGGAATGTGGACCCGACCTGATGAAATCAGGCCACTATTTGCATAATGATGTAGAGCGGGTTGTGGACAGTTTCATGGCCAAGATGGATTAGAAAAGGCCCGGTCGACGACAGAAGTGATCCGGACCGTCGGCCTTTAGATCGGGCGTATCTCACACTCCGGAATGAGTTACTTGACGTAAAGTATATGATTTTCGGGTAGAATGAGCTACTTTAGCCAACCAACCCCACTACGCCGGATTACGTAGCCCGGAATTGCAAAAAACCCCTGGATCGATGGTTGTTTCCTTGTTTTAATTTCATTTTTACTATAAATAGTAAGTTTTAGTTTGATTATAACTCTTCATCCGTCGGGCTTTAGGAGTTGCGTCCAACGTGAAAAGAGCTTAGAATAATTAGGAGAACGGTTTGGTGAAGCCAAATAGGACACTTACTATTTTTGGCCGAAAACCTTGCGCATTAGTAGATATCACGACCATCTATAAATAGTAAGTTAACTATTTATAGTAAGTTTTATTATTTATAGTAAGTTGCGAATTCTAGGAGTTTTAGTTGAAGTATGATTCTGATTTCTTTCCCATTGCTTGGTACCCCTATTTAAAGGATTGTGAACTCGTTTTTAGTCATGAATTAATCAATTTCGAATTTCTTAGAATTTATTTCTATTTTCGGCTTTCTTTCCTCGTGGATTCGAGAAGTCTCTATGAGGAGTCCAGAGAAGCTCCGTGGATTTGGAATAGTTATCCTCATCACGTTCATCCCTGCATCACATAATAACTAGCTGTCACTATTTGCATAATACTAGTTGTACAAGATTCGAACCGAGTCGATCTTGGCTCTGTCTTCAAGCTTGACTGGCCAGCTTGGCTTGGTTCAGTCTCAGGCCCGATCTTCGAGCTTGACCAGCCAGCTTAGCTTGGTTCGGTCTTAGGCCCGGTCTTCGACCTTAACCGGCCAGGTTGGCTTGGTTCGGTCTTGTGCCAGTTTGAGCCGAGTTCAAGCCTATGCGACATTTTCTTAATCATATAATGCATTTTCAATTTTTCACATGATGCAAAACAATAACAACACATCACAGGTATTTCATCAAACACTAGGTGAATAGCATAAAAACAAGATAGATATGAGGGCAGTTCTAGTGTAATTTTTTTATTCTCCATAGTGATTTGTTTAATATTCATTCCTTCCTAGCCACTAGCCAATTATGCATAGAATGTACGCATTCAAAACAATACTTCGTTGAATCATTTTATTAAGACCCTTGGTGAGCGGCATCATGATAAAAATAAGGGAGATTGACCGTACTAGCATCGATGTATGGTCAAATTACCTAAAAAGATTCAACCTTTCAAATATTCCGAGGGTGGCCTTCTGACAAGCTTTCGAAAATTACTTGGACCCAAATGCCCTTATCCTTGTTTTAGTAGTTGTACGGTTTTCTAAGGAATAATAAGTTACATCATATTTAATGCCAAGAAAGTGATGTGTACAGAACCCATTTTTTGCGCGTGGGCAAGGACCAAACTCGTGGGGCCCACATTGATGTATGTGTATAGTCCATGTTACCCATCCTTTTTGTCGTGTCATTTTAGGGCTAGGGCCCAAATATATCAGCCTGATCCAAGGCTAGGGCCCAAATATCAGCCTAATTTAGAGCTCGTGTGCTAACTTGGACACTGCCCAAGTTAGGACTTTTTGGGCCCATGACGAGTTGGCCGACAAGGTAGACGGAACGGATCACCCCATTATGAGCCTTAGGCTATTGTATCAATGGCTATCTTTTACCACATTACCCTTTACCACACTATAACCACGACCCATTTAACATGAGAACCACGACCCATTTAACATGATAACCACGATCCATATCACATGACAACCATGACCTATATAATATGACAACCACGACCCATATAACCTACATTTCCTGCTCTTGCTAGTCATCTCTATGTTATGGTCCATTTAAGATTTATATTTGAATGAAATTTAGTATCCACGGTGTAAATAGATCGTTTCATCTGATGGACGATAAGGATCTTATGTATGTTTATCCCATGTAGTTACCAAGTTAGTGTAAGTCATGCTATAGTTGTGCAAACGATATCTATATAGTAGCATAAGTCATATCAGATGGTTGTAATGTGATAAGGGTCATGGTTGTAGTGTCGTAAGGGTCGTAGTTGTCATGGGTCTTGGTTGTCATAAGGTAAGGGTCATAGTTGTCATGCTATATGGGTCGTAGTCTTCATTTTATAGGCCTTGGCCCTAAAATGAGAATCAGGACCCATATAACATGACAACCATGACCCATGAGGTAAGGGTTGTGGTTGTCATGCTATATGGGTCGTAGTCTTCATTTTATAGGTCTTGGCCCTAAAATGAGAATCACGACCCATATAACATAACAACCACGACCCATATAACATAACAACCACGACCCATTATAATCTCGACCTATTTCACATGCTAACCATGACCCATATAACATTATAACTACGATCCATGACAACCACGACCCATATAACATAACAACCATGACCCATTACAACCACGACCCATATCACATGAAAACTACGACACATCTAACATAACAACCATGACTCCATGGGAAACCACGACCCATATAACATAACAACCACGACCCATATAACATGACAACCACGACAATAATTACAATATAATATGAAGAACAGTTCTCTTCAACAAGCATCCAGCGAGCTGAAAAACTCTGCTGAGAATGTCTTGTTTAAGCTTTACCATAAACCCATTTATAGCTAGACCAACCGTGCAGCTTGGCATTGCGATGCAATAGATGCTGCCCTTCTCTCAAGCTATTGCAGTGTATATGGTCAGGCTCAAACAAGACATTCTTAATAGAATTTTTCAGCTTGTTGGGTGCCCGTTGAAGAGAATTGTTCTTCATATTGTATTGTAATTATGGTCGTGGTTGTTATGTTATATGGGTCGTGGTTGTTATGTTATATGGGTTGTGGTTTCCCATGGAGTCATGGTTGTTATGTTATATGGGTCGTAGTCTTCATGGGTCGTGGTTATTATGTTATATGGGTCATGGTTGTCATGTTATATGGGTCATGGTTCTCATTTTAGGGTCAAGGCCCATAAAATGAAGACCACAACCCATATAACATGACAACCACGACCCTTACCTCATGGGTCGTGGTTGTCATGTTAAATGGGTCGTAGCCCTAAAATGACACAACAAAAAGGATGAGCGGTATGGATTATACACATACATCAAAGTGGGCCCATATGGGTTGTGGTTTGCATGGGTCGTAGTTGTTGTATTATATGGGTCGTGGTTGTCATGTTGCATGGATCGTGGTTTCACGTGTTCACTTTCTTTTATATCAAACCATTGGTACCCTAGCTTTAAGGCCCCACAATAGGGGTGATCCGATCCATCCACCTTGTCGACCAGCTCGCCGTGGGCCGAAAAAGTCCTGACTTGAGTAGTATCCACTTCTAACAAGCATCATGGTGAGCCAGCCTGGAAAGTTTCTATAGTCACCATTATTTTCTATTTTCTGGCCCACATGAGCACAGGATCAGGCTAATATTTAGGCCCTACCCCTAAAATGACATGACAAAAAGGATGGGCGGTATGGGTCGTTGTTTGCATAGGTTGTAGTTGTCATGTTATATGGGTCGTGGTTGTCATGTTATATGGATCATGGTATCCATGTGTTCACTTCCTATTCTACCAAACCATTGGTACCATAGCTTAAGGCCCATGATGGGGTGATCCGATCCTTCCACTTGTCAGTCAGCTCACCGTGGGCCCAAAAAGTCCTGACATGGGTAGTATACACTTCTAACAAACATCACAGTGAGCCTGAAAAGTTTCAACAATCATCATTATTTTTTATTATGTGGGCCACACGAGCACTGGATCGAGCTGATATTTAGGCCCTAGCCCTAAAATGACATGGCAAGAAGGATCGGCGGCATGGATGAAACACATACATGGTGGTGGGGCCCACAAACCACCGAACACCAGCCATTGGCTGGTGGCAGGGGGAGTAGCCACTCTTGGGATATCTGGAACGTCGTAGCTCCCAAGGTAATTTGACCAAACTTCGAGGTCAGTACGGTCGAAATTCCTAAAAAGAACTGAGTCATTGAGTCAATTTGAGTTGAGGTTCGAGCTATGTACGCATCCGAAACAATACTTCGTTGAGTCATTTTATTAAACACTTGGTGAGCGGCATCAAGATAAAAATAACCAAGTCACTGAGTCGATTCGAGTTAAGGTTCGAGCTGAGTTGAGTCAAGCTTGGGCAAGCTCTAACTTGGCTTGAAATTTTTTCATGCTCCAAAAAATCAGTTCGACTCGGTCTGTATCCAATTTCTATCCGAGGCAAAGTCAAGTTTTTCTAAGTTGAGTCAAGCGAGCTGACCGAGCTAACTCGACTTGTGTACAACTCTACTGATAATATTCATTCAGAAGACCATAACTGTTTAGCCGCTTGTGCCAACATGGGTGGCTAGGCGTCTGGGTTTTTGGGCGTACGTAGTTTTGATTGCTGGGGCCTTTGAGGTGGATTCCACAATTGACAGTAGCAAGTGGGTGTCCAAAGTTATACTTGATTTTACTATATATGGGTTGTGGTTGGGTTTGGACAATCTCAAAATCAATAAACCGGACCTGATTCCTGTTGTACTGGAATGGACCTAACCTGATCCCGGCTGTGCTAGAATAGACTAGGTTGAAGTCCATACCTAGGAAATTTAGTTAATAGTAGTGTTGAGTCTTTTAAACCAGGAATGATCACCTACTTAAGGTTAATGACGTAGGGATCAACATGATGAGGATAAATACTCCGAATCCACGGAGCTTCTCTGGACTCCTCACAGAGACTTCTCGAATCCACGAGAAAAGAAAGCAGAAAATAGAACTAAATTCTAATAAATTAATTCATCAATAAAAACAAGTTCACAACCCTTTAAATAGGGATACCAAGTAATAGGAAAGAAATTGGAATCAAACTACAACTAAAACTCCTAGAATTCGTGACTTACTATAAATAGTAAACTTACTATTTATAGATGGTCGTGATGTCTACTAGGTGTGCAAGGTTTTCGGCCAAAAATAGTAAGTGTCCTATTTGGCTTCACCAAACCATTCTCCTAATTATTCTAAGCTCTTTTCACGTTGGGCGCAACTCCTAAAGCTCGACGGATGAAGAGTTATAATCAAACTAAAACTTACTATTTATAGTAAAAACGAAATTAAAACAGGGAAACAACCGTCGATCCAGGAGTTTTTTGCAATTCCGGGCATCGCAACCCAGCATAGCAGGGTTGGTTGGCTAAAGTAGCTCGTTCTACCTCAAAATCATATATTTTACGTCAGGTAACTCATTCCGGATTGTGAGATACTCCTGATTTAAGTTCTGATGGTTTGGATCACTTCTGTCGCCAACCAGGCCTTCTCTGATCCATCTTGGCCATGAAACTGTCCGCGACCCGCTCTACATCAGTTAAACTATAGGCCACCAATGATGTGTGACTGCCATTTTACCAATCCATTAGATGCATGGTGCACCTTCCATGTTAGTTCTACATTTTCCTAGATTTGAAATTGTAGCCTAATACATATGGTTATCTTAGATTCCAAAATCTAGCATGATCCATAGTTCAGCGAACTAAGTGTGGACACTTGAGAAGTGACACCACAGTAGAAATTTTAATTGCATATATCAGAGTTTGAAACTCAGTATCAGCCAAGTAAATTCGTTTGGGATCAGCCAATTACCTAATCGAATCACAACACTAGTCTAAAGGATTGAATCGCTTGCAAAGGATCATTTTTAACTAGATGACTTGGCGGAGTGAATTGGAATAGTTGGGCTGTGTTTTTATGAAGATCATATGAGTTAATATGAGCACACAGAGATTAGTACAAAGGTCGTCTAAAATCACCAAAAGAAAAGGGGAAAAGAAAAACCCTAACCTCGGCATTGACAGAAGTAGAAGCTTTCCATCACATATCTTTTATGAATATTGTTATTATTATATGATACCTAGTTTGCTGAGTGCATGGAAACCTTTTACTCCGTGTGGTTCTATTTTAACTTGAGTATAAATTATTTAGGGCTTATTTGAAGAAGTAATTGTATGCTAACTAATTTTATAGTTGAAGCAAAACCTTATATGGTGGTGTAAAACCCTTTATAAATTATTAGGATAAGCAGATCTAGATGCTTCTTTAACCATCTAATAGCCAGAGCAGAGAAATCAGATGGATGGTCCCAATTGACAATTCACTATGACAAGTGAACCAGGGAACAACTGCTCTACCATATTTATTTCTACCGATGTACCACATCATCTTCTATCTTTACTATGGCCCACTACATCATCTTCCATCTTTACTAAGACTCACTAGATAAAATGGTCCGATGAGTAATCAGTTGGCCCTGCTAACTGCAAAGCTCAATGCTGCCCAAGGAAAACGTGTGTATCCTCGAGCCGTTGGGGAGAGAGAGAGAGAGAGAGAGAGAGAGAGAGAGAGAGAGAGAGAGAGAGAGAGAGAGAGAGAGTTCTCATATACAATGGAGAGAGGGAGGCGTGCATCTCCGTGCCTTAAAAAAAGAGAGCCGTTAGAAGCTTATCGCTGGTAAATCATTTACAAACAAATGAAACCTCATTTTTTTTTCTAGTAATTGAAAATGAAGAAAATGTGATAAATTGTTTACAACTAGTAAATGATTTACAAGCATTTTAGAGCATCCAAACGCAAGTTATTAATGATTTACTGTAGATCATTTACAACTTACCTCATTTACCACCATCCAAACGACTCCTTAGTATGTTGTTTGTGTGAAGGGGTTAGCGTGGTGGAGACTTCTTTGTGATCTCCACCATCCATCTAATTGTTGCATAATTATATATGGGTAATGACTTGTGAGTCAACTTACCTGAGTTATCGACTTACTTATCTTGAGAGTGGAGTTTATGAGATTTAAATCACTAGCATATATATACATAAGCTATCATAAGTTTAAGTTGTGGGGGTACTGATGTGCAGCTTCCATCTAGCCATCAATTAGATTCAGCCTCTATATAATTCTTAGATTCCAAAATCTAACCTACTCCATAACTCATGTTGGTCCTGAATTCCAAAATCTAGCTTGATCTATAACTCAGGTAGGGAACAATTAAAGACATTGGAGAAGGGTGTTGATTTTTATTTTTTATTTTTTATTTAATTTTTTAAATATAAAGAAAACGTCCTAAAGTAAACTTCAGATAGGTGACTTTATAAGCGCTTTTGATTAATCCCACATTAGAACTTAAGGAGAGAGTTTTACTCTTTTATATGCATTTTCATGTGTGAGTAGGTTTTGTATTGCCACGGAGTATGATATGCCAAACCCCACACACATGAGCACCCTCCTGCCACAAGTACGACCCATGCAAACCACGACCAAAATAGGCCCACATTGATGTATGTGTATAATATATGTCGCCCATACTTTTTGCTGTGTCATTTTAGGGGTAGGGCACAAATATCAGCCTGAGCCAGCGCTCATGTGGGCTACAAAATAGAAAATATTTGTGATTGTTAAAACTTTCCAACCTCACTGTGATGTTTGTTAGAAGTGGATACTGCCTAATTTAGGACTTTTTTGGCCCACGACAAGTTAGCCAACAAGGTGGATGGATCATATTACCCAATTGTACGCCATAAGCTTTGGTACCAAAGGTTTAATAGACGAGGAAGTGAACACGTTTGCATGGGTCATATTTGTCATGTGCACGGATCATGGTTGTCATGTTGCATGGATCGTGGTTTGCAATATGTTCACTTCCTCTTTTATTAAACCTTTGGTACCATAGTTTATGACCCACAATGGGGTAATCTGATTCATTCACCTTGTCGGCCACTTGTCGTGAACCAAAAAGTCCTGACTTAGGCAGTGTCTACTTCTAAACAAACATCACAGTGAGCCTAGAAAGTTTCGACACTCACCAATATTTTCTATTTTGTAGCCCATATGAGCGCTAGATCAGGCTGATATTTGTGCCCTACCCATAAAATGACACGACAAAAAGGATTGGCAGCATAGATTATACACATACATCAATGTGAGACCATTTGGGTCGTGGTTTGCATGGGTCGTAGTTGTCATGTTGCATGGATCGTAGTTATCATGTTACATGAATCATGGTTTGCAACGTGTTCACTTCTTCTTCTACTAAACTATTGGTACTATAGCTTATGGCCCACAATGGGGTGTTCTGATCCATCCACCTTGTCGGCCAGCTTGTCGTGGGCTCAAAAAGTTCTAACTTTGGCAGTATCCACTTCTAACAAATATTACAGTGAGCTTGGAAAGTTTCAACAGTCACCAATATTTTCTATTTTGTGGCCCACACGAGCGTTGGAATCAAGCTGATATTTGTGCCCTACCCCTAAAATGACACGACAAAAAGGATGGGCGGCATAGATTTTATGCATACATCAACGTGGGCCCATTTGGGTCGTGGTTTGTTTGCGTTGTAGTTGCATTGTACATAGATTATGGTTGTCATGTTGGATGGATCGTGGTTTGTAATGTGTTCACTTCCTCTTCTACCAAACTATTGGTACCATAGATTATGGCCCCCAATGGAGTGATCTGATCCATACACCTTATCGTCCAGCTTATCGTGGGTCCAAAAAGTCCTAACTTGGGTAGTGTCCACTTCTAGCAAACATCACAGTGAGCCTGGAAAGTTTCAACAGTCACCATTATTTTCTATTTTGTGGCCCACACGAGCACCGGATCAGGTTGATATTTGGGCTCTAGCCTTAAAATGACACAATAAAAAGGATGGGCGGCATGGATTATACACATACATCAATATGAGCCCATATGGATCATGGTTTGCATGGGTCGTAGTCGTCATGTTATATGGGTCGTGATTGTCATGTTGCATCGATCGTGGTTTCCACGTGTTCACTTCCTTTACTACCTAACCATTGGTACCATAGTCGAAGGCCCCCAATGGAGTGATACAATCCATCCACCTTGTCAGCCAACTAGACGTGGGCCCAAAAAGTCCTTACTTGGGCAGTGTCCACTTCTAACAAACATCACGGTGAGCCTAGAATATTTCAATAGTCACCATTATTTTTTATTATGTAGGCCACACGAGCACTGGATCCGGCTAATATTTGGGCCCTAGCCCTAAAATGACATGACAAGAAGGATCGACGGCATGGATTATACACTTACATCAGTGTAGGCCCCACAAGTTGGGCCTTGCCTACCCCCAAAAAAGTGTTTCGTACACGTCATTAAATATGACTTAACTTCTTATTCGTCACTGAAAAACCGTACAACTATTGAACCAAGGACAAAGGGCATTTTGGTCGAAGTAATTTTTGGAAGCTTGTCAGAAGGCCAACCTTGGAATATTTGAATGGTTGAATCTCTTTAGGGAATTTGACCACACATCAAGGTCAGTACAGTCAATTTTCCCGTGGAGAGAGTGACGCCCACTACTAAAAATTTATAAGGGCCATAAAATTTTTCGATCAATCTGATATTTTTCTTTTCCCTTCCTTAATGTATGTGTTAACTTATGAATGGGTTGGATCTCAAATAAACATCATGGTGGACCTTAGGAAGGCTTCAACGGTGGGCGTCACTCTCTCCATTGTTTTTGTGTTGGGATCCACTACAGATTTGGATCTGACTCATTATTTGGCTCATGCCCTAAATGATCTCTCAATATGGATGGACGGTGTGGATATAACACATACATCACTGTGGGACCCACAAAACTTGGTGATGTCACTTCTCGCCACTTAACCTGTTAGGAGCGAGTCTCGCTACTCAACCTGTCAATAGTTAATCCGCGTCCTATGCACTCACACCACAATTAGAGCTAGGCAGAAACCGATCCGATCCGATCCGACCCGAAACGAAGGCCTAAATCGGTGCTGCTCGAGTAGGATCAATCAGATCCGATCGTTCATCAGATCAAGTTCAAATCGTGGTCAATCCAGACCGATCCGATCTGAATGGATCCGATTCGACCCGATCCGGTCGGCTCCTATATATAAGTTTTTTACTTTTTAGTTTTTACTACCCCTCTTTCTACCCTACTCGTCCCGAACCGAACAAACCTTAACCCCTCTCTCTACCAGATCTCGATCTGAACCCACCAGTCCACCACCACCACCGCTTAGTCTGGCAACCCGTCCGGCCATCCCTAACTTCTTCGTATTCGGTAGGTATTGATTTCTTGTTAATTTTTATTTACCCAAACTGAACGAATCCAAACCCTAACCCATCTCCTCTTTTCTAACAGCCTAACGAGGCTCGATCCGAAGTCCGAACCCACAACAACCCATCCGGCTGTCCAATCTCTATCCGATAGGTTAATTTTTTATTTTAATTTGTTAAAATGAATGTATTTTCGAGCCAATAGCTCACTGGTGGACCGCATTGGCTCCCCAGTGGTCCGGCAGAGGTCGAGAGTCGGGACCCCACTCGCTGGCTCGGCCTTATTGTCGTGGCTTGATGACTTGACCTTACTCGCTAGTGGTCCAACCGAACTCTGTTGGTCTGGCCGTAATGCCCCGCTCTCTGGCTCGACCCTACTTGGGCTCGTTGTTGGCTCGGTCTTGAGCCCTTGGCTACCCTGACTTGCTGGTGGTCCGGCCGAACCCTAAACCCTACCCCAATCCTAAACCCTAAACCTAAACCTAACCCTTAACCCCTAACCTAAACCCTAAACTTGATACCTAACCCTACCTAATCCTAAACCCTAACCCTTAACCCCTAATCCTTAACTCTAACCTAAGTTCCTAACCCTAACCTTAACCCTTAACCCCTAACATAAACCCTAACCCTTAAACCTAACCCTTAACGCCTAATCCTAAACCTAAATCCTAACCCAAACCCTAACCTAAAACCTAAACCTTAAACCTAACCCTAAACCCTAAATCTTAAACCCTAAAGTTAACCGAATCTTAAACCCTAAAGCCTAACCCTAATCCCTAAACCCTAATTGCTAAATTGTAAAAGTATTTAATTTATTTGAAATTTTAAATTATACTTTGCTTATTGCTTATTGCTTAATGATTGTTACTTATTGGCTTATTGCTTGCTTACTGCTTAATATGTTTGTATAATTAACTAATTGTATTACATTGCTTTTTTGCTTATCTCATTATTGTGCATTGTATATTTAGCTTAATATATATTACATTATTATTATTATTATTATTATTATTTGCTTAGATTATTATTGTGACTTATGAGTTGTGACTTGTGATTATGATTTCAGATTTGTGAGTTAGATAATTAATTACCCATTTGAGGATTTTTATGTGGCCATACACAATATAGTGTGTTTTCGATGGTATAGAAATAGCTCAAATTGTCCCATCTTGGATAGTTCAAGGTTAGATGGATAATATGTTTTCATATAACCTAATTTGATATTCATGCCTGATCTGCGGTCCATCTCCTCATTTCTCTTTGGATATATCTCTTCCATTTTATTTGCAATGTCAAATATCTTCACATTGGTTAGATATTTGACATTGGAATGTAACAGAAGATCAACTTATCTGGAGAAGCATGGAGAGATGTTGCCAGATTTTTTATGTGGATGTTTAAATGGGAATATGAAAGTATTACAATCTATTTAACCTTCGATGTGTAACTAATTTAGGATTTAATTGTTACTTGTAAGCTAGATAATTAGTTGCCCATTTGAAGATTTCTATGTGGTCATACATAAATATAGTGTGTTTTTAGTGGTATAGAAATCATTCAAATTATTCTATTTTGGACAGTTCAAGGTTGGATGGATAGTATGCTTTCATATAATCTATTTAAATGTTCATGCCTGATCTGCAGTCAATCTCCTTATTTCTCTCTAGATATGTTTCTTATGTTTCATTTTCAATGCCAAATATCTTCACATTGGTCAGATATTTGGCATCAAAATGTAATGGAAGATCAACTTATCTAGAAAGACATGTGGAGACGCTGTTGGATTTTCAGCGTGGACGTTTAAATGGGAATATGAAAGTATAACAATCTATCCAACCTTGGATGAGTAACTAATTTAAGATTTAGTATAACTCTGTTAGCATTAGATTGTTAATGCTAATATGATTTAATATATTTCAACTATCAGATAGAAAGCGAGGGTCTTTCCAATACCCCGGGTGGTCGGTTAATTATATCGCTGATGATCCTTGAAGATGAAGGATTAGGTCTTGCACTTAAAGAGGTGCCCATTGATGTACACAGTCACGTATTGCGGGAAAAGCAAAAAAGAGATCGGTAGTGTGGGACGATTTTGAAAAAGTAACCCTGAAGAACGACACTATGAAGATACAATGCAAGTACTACAAGACTTAGTATGTTAAGCAAGTAGATGGTTCGACCACAACTCTGAAGAAATATATTTCGAAGTGTTATAAAAAAGTGAGAACTCCGGCAGGGCAATAAACACTTTCATTTACGCAATCTCCAGTGTGTTCGTCGGAGGGTACATTATCCATCTACAAGTATAACAAGGAGTTGATGAATGAGTTGACAGTTGTAAGTGCTATATTGTATAAAGTACACCTCTGTTTTGTCAAATTTTGTTTAGACAAAACAGCTTATGAAGTGGTTTGTCTAATGTAGATCAATATGGAAAGTTCAAGTCATTACTTAAAGTCAAGAAAGTTCAACATCTACTAAAGTGTGAGACTCTACTGAAGTTTAAGTTGAGAAGTTGATCAAAAAGTTCAAGCTTCATGTTCTACTAAAAGATTAAGCTGTACAAGTTCTATTGAAATATCAGGTAGAAGAACAAGTTCCGTGAAGTTCAAACTTCAATGTTCAGTCTTTTTAGGTATAATAGACCCTAGAAAGACCTTAAGCTTAGGTTCTTTTAACAGAAACTTAAATGAATTTTTATACTTTTGTTAGGCTAAAGTTTAACTAGTCTAGGCTTAAGTTTGACTAGTTTAAGCTGTGTCTCGACCAGTCTAAGAAATCTTTGACCAGTCCAAGTTTAAATTCAGAAAAATAGATTTTTTTTTTTTGTTGCTCTTTAACCATTCGAAGAGGGGCCATCAACCAGTAGAGGATTGCTCAACTTAAAGTCCAGCAACTAAAATCTGGCACCCTCAACTAGTCAAAGCCCATGTTCGACCAGTCGAATAAGGCCCTCGACCAGTCGAGTAGGGCCTTCAACCAGTCGAAGAACCGTTTTATCCGATCACGCTCAATTTTTAAAATTTTGTTAGACTTTAGACGAGTCGAAGAAGATCTTAAAAGAGTTGAAGCAATAACTTTTCAGCCTATAAATAAAGGCCTTCTCTCAATTTGAAATTACTAATCCAATCTAGTAAAAGCCTTCATCAAGAGAGAGAGAAGTCTCCATTATTGCCAAGCTATTGCATGGTATTTTTAATATTTCTTTAATAGCTTTTTATTTTAATTCTTAGATCTCTTGTTTTATGAATCTTATTCTATAAAGAGAGTAGATACTCTTCTTTGAGATCTTGAGGAATTCAAACAAGTAGCCCTTGGTTTGAATCGATTTAAAATCAATCTATAACTTAGAACCCTTATTTTGAGACTGGACATTGAACAATCTACTACAAGAGAAGCGGTTTTATACGCTACATTAAGAGATACATCTTCGAGGTGAACATTAGTATATTTTATCTTTTGTATTTTGGTTTCATTTAGATAGCCAGAAAATCCCATTTGTTGGTTTTTCTGAGATAGCCAAAAAATCTCAGTGAAGGATTTTTTTATTTGTGATTACCCTTTAAAATCACAACTGTATCAGGTTTTAAGGTGACCTTATGAAAACCTTATTTTTAGTGAAAGCTAATATCATGTTGATAGTGATTATTGGGAGTGGAGTAGGTGTGGCTGCTGGAGAACAGTTGTTGTACACACTGAACTACTATAACTCTTGGTGTTGTAAAGAATGTTTACGTTTTACATTTATGGAGAATGATTGTAATTTTATTTTTGCAAAAGTAGTAAATGTTTGTAATAGATAACTTTATTATCTCTTATTTGGTTTGAGATCTTGATCCTTATGATTGTTTGTGAAATAAGGTTGTCCTGCCTAAACTTTGTTTTGAGTGTAGGTTGTCCTATGAAATAGTTTGAATTAATTTTTTAATATTAGTGCGATTGAGTTTCCTGATTTATTTATTAATTCAGCAATTTAATTTTTATTTGGCATAGTCCTATTCCCCCCCCCCCCCCCCCCTCTAGATTGTTAAGCTCACCCTTTTCAACGGCTAAGTTAATTATTACGATAAAAGACTATTTCAGATGGTAGAGAGTCTAGCTTTTGTCGAACTAGCCAGATGCCTTAACCCCAGATACAAGGTCTCCCGTACAACAATAAAGAGAGTGTGCATGAAGATGAAAAAAGTGATAAGCTCAAGTTGAAAGGAAAGTTGGAAATGATTTTCTGAATTAGTTTAACATCAGATTTGTGAATGACATCCAATCAACGAAAGGGGTATATGTCAATAACTGCTCACTACATTGATACGGAATTAAAGCTTTGTAAGAGAATCATAAACTTTCGTTATCTTGCGCCTTCTCATAGTGGCTTAATGATTTCAGACTGTATGTACAGATGTCTTGTGGAGTGGGGAATTGAGAAGAAGATCTCATCAATAACTCTAGACAATGCCTCTACAAATGATAGCGTTATAAGGAATTTACGCAACCAGTTTAGGGTCATCGGTGTAACAGCCTGAAATTCCAAGGCTAGAGTTCGTACTCATGTCCTAGAAAATCAAGTGTTAATAATGTATAAACATGAATGCTTTTGAAAATCATACCTTTTTTTTTCATTTGGATCACCTTCAGATACATTCAAGAAGGTAACATTCAGAAGAATAAAATCAACTGTATTGATTATATTTCACCAATGTAAAAAAAAAAAAAAAAAGAATAATCAAAGGCCTTTTCAACGGAAGCTTATTACATTCATCATGTTCACAGCAGAAGTACAAATCTAATTAAATAATCTAGCTTCGAATTCTTTTAGCGAAGTCTTCCACAGTAAGTGGGCCCTCTAAGTCTTTAAACCTGTACGTCACCTGTATAATCTGTACAGTTGGGAGGGGTCAATGCCCTACTCATAGTGATGGTTATCATTTAAGATTAACAAGAATTCAAGAGTATTCATAAAAGTAAAGCAAGGGTCTGATACATCTCGTACTCCACTAACACGAGGGTATCAGCATGCGCAAACAACCTACATGAGATGCATGCCTAGCAAAGTATGTGGGGCTCATCATACGTAGTGATCATCACATTGTGGAATACGATTTATAGATAACCGTCTCGACCCGCATCCCATAACTACGGATATTCACCTGCATGGCCAATGCTACCATGGATTTACGAGAACTCCTCGGAGCGCACAACACATGGGCTGAATGAATTATGTGACATGATTTGTTCATGGAGTGACTATTTGCGACATCTAATCCCGGAGTGATGTGACACTGCATTTGCGAATTACACACATCGATTTGTGCACTACCCAAAGGCTCAAAGATTTAGGTGCCCTAAGAGGGTCTCTACCCATAGTGCATTACGTCCATGATAGAATATTTGAATCACTAGTTGTGATACATCTTACACATCACTTACACTTATAGAGAATATAAATTGAGTTATAACAAATATAACTAAATCTGAATCATAAAGAATATCAACTGAATTATGGAGGTTCTGGAATAGCAAGACACAAGCCTAAGCCGTAAAGATAGACGGTACAAGGCCAAAAAATAATAAAGAGAAGAGTGATAAGGGTCAACTCAACATAAGTGGCAAGGACCAATCATAACAAGAGAAGAGTGACAATGGTCAACTCTATAATATGGAGAGTGGCAATGGCCAACTCAAAATAAAGAGACAGAGAAATCCCTTGTAACTGACATAATGTCATAATCCCACAGGGCCAATAATTGTAATGATAATAACTGAATCAATTGATAAGATAATTCCCAAAAAAATATAAACATGAGAGGCAGGATAAATATAATTCACGTCATTAAAGGTATAAAAAGGCAAGATAATTCACATCATTAAAGGTATAAAAAGGGCAGGATAATTCACATCTTTAACAACATGGATAAGCAGGATAAATATAATAACTTAAATTAGTGTAAGCTTAAAGGATAAAACCCTCACCTCTATAGTTCGATTCCCTCGAGTGTTGTTTGAATGCCGTAGGATTGAATTCTAACATAAATTTAAACAATTCGTGTCGTTAGATGGCTCCTATGGTTAAAATTAAGGACAAATACTTGCCCCAAGATTTAAGTTTAAAGTTAGATTTACAATAGTTATGAATTTCGTGTGAGGGTTTTTGGTAGATAAGTGAATTATTTTAATTAGTAATTAACTTCAACCAATGAAACTTGGAATTCACATGCTAAGTCAACACAGTTGGACTTAGCTAGGATGAGATCTACAACCGTTGTTTTGAAGTTAGATTTTGAACGGATATTAACTGAGGATTGTTAAGGAAATACATGGATGATCTACTTACCTCTGGGCGTTGGATTCAGCCTACGAAGCTCTCTCTCTCTCTCTCTCTCTCTTCTCTCTTCCTTTCCTTTGTCTTTCTTTCTTTCCTTTCTCTTTCTTTCTTTCTTCTTTCTTGCTACCACGTCTAATAAAGAGCTGGACATCGCTCTCTCTCTCTCTCTCTCTCTCTCTCTCTTTTCTTTCTCTTCTTTCCTTCTTCCTCTTTCTCTTCTTCTTTCCTCCTAGTTGTGCACTGACCTTTTATAGGGTGCAGCGCACCTTCTAGATCATCCAGTTAGGCTCACAATCTGTTATGTGATAGGATTCCTTTCCGCAGCATGTTTCGGAAGAGGATCTTCGCCACATCGGAAGAGGATCTGCGCCACAGTCGAAATTGGTATTCATACCGATCAACCTTCTTGGGAGTGGTCAGTCCCATTTCTAATTAGGTTTGAACGGCTATGATCGACACTACAAGAAATCTACGCATCAGCGACACACGTCCATAGGCGGCCACAACGAACAGCTAGTGTAAATGGAAAATGAGGGGCGTTTTTATGTGGCCGCCCCTGTATGAATAAGCCACTGCCGCTGCAAAAACAAAAAGGGCTTTTCACCTCCCGCGTCCCCAAATCCGAGCAGAAAAATTTCTCTTCCAAAACCATCTTCCCTCTTCTCTCCCCAAATCATCTCATCCCCAAATCGTGCACGTGCCAATATTTCTCTCCCAAAACCCTTCTTCCCTCTTCTCTCCCAAATCGCCCCATCCCCAAATCGAGCCCCCATCCCCAAATCCCGAAAGTCTCTCTCTCTCTCTCTCTCTCTCTCTCTCTCTCTCTCTCTCTCTTATGTCCCTCCACTCCTCAATCGATTGTTCCTCTCTTGCTCTCGGTCTCGATTTTCCTCTCTCTCTCTCTCTATCTCTTTCGTTGAAGATGGTCAGTTTGCCATCCACGCCGACATCAATGCTGATAGAGGTGAGTTTGGGGATGATCAGATCTCTGAGTTCAAGGAGGCATTTGGCATGTTCGAGAAGGACAAAGACAGTCAGATCCATCCCTTCGAACTTCACTTTTCCCCCCTTTTCTGCTGGAAATCTGTTGATTTTATGATTTATTAATAGCATTTTTATGGTTGAGGATTTTTTTTTATGGAAATCTATTGATCACTTGATTGTGTAGAAAGGGGAAGCTGAATGAAGCATAAATGGTGTTTGACAAAATGAGTAAGAGAGGGATAAGTGCTGCTAATGCAACATTAGCTGCTTTGGTTTATGGAGGGGATAAGATAGCTTGATGTGAGTGTTTACCATGGGCTGATCAAGGGTTTGTTGAAGCTTAGGAAGGCAAAGGAAGACATTCAAGTGTTTAGAATAGCACTTGTTTAGCCTATGTTACTCTATCTATGTCGTGTCTCATAGGTTTTGGCTCTTTCATGAATTTAGTATTTTGATGCTACACCAGTATATCTTGTCCTGATTTTGTTATTGTTCAATTTCTATAGGCTGAGACTCAACAATACGGGGCTGAAGAGCTACAAAGCATTAAACAAATATGGGTTTGTTAGTGGTGCTCTATTTAATGTAGAAGTTGTCCACATTCAGGGACTGTTTGGTAGAGTTCATCTCATATTCGTCAATCTCTATCATGTATTACAGATCACATATCAGGATTAAAAAGAATCTTGATAACCAACATTCATTATCTCTAATACATATTATGAGTAAATAAAATGAAATGAACTCATTTTTAAGAGTCTAGCAAACAACCCTGTATATAATGCAAACCCTGTATATAATGCATGAAAATGTTTCCTTGTTATTGTTTCTATACATTTATATATATATATATATATATATTGTTGAATCTTAAAATTTTTTATATTGAACATGTTTTTAACTCTTTTTTTTTTTTGAGCTGTGCATTTCTTGTTTGAGCTGCTGGCTGCTGAAAATCTTGTGGTTGCTAGAACAATGGTGTAGTGTCTGCTTATTATCCGCTTGCCTGCTCCGTGCATTAGAGCGGCGCATGGGGGAGAATTTTCAATCCGCTGAAGTTGCTACAGATCTTTAGTCGCAGTTCTGGCTCTTGTGTAGCGGTTGCCACTGTTCTGAGTGGCCAAGTGATTTTAGCTATCTATCCTCTGTTTAGGTATAGGCCTTTTACAGGTTTTGGTTTTTCAGTGTTGTATATGTTTACAATTAGCTAGGTGTGGCAGCCCCTTTTTTTGCACTGCCTGTCCTCTAGAGACTCACATGACATGTTGAATCTACTGGTTTTCAAATAGTCACGAGACCAGAGCTACTTTTAGTCTAGTCCTTAGTTACTTTGTGCAGTTGCAACTGGCTTCTTCCATGACCCAAACACAATATGTAGTGTTGGCTCTTTTACCAATTGCTAAGAGCCTAACCAACTTGCCAAAAGCATTAGAACTCATAAACCATTAGGGTTCATAGCATAGTGACTCTTGGACTCATAAACCCTGCACTTACAAAATATACATTTTTTTTACATGGTCACACGCCCACATCACACCACATGGGCACTCAAACACATGATCTTATAGTTGAAACACAATCTGTCTAAACTGAGCCTTGGAACCAGAGCATTTTATGATATATACTTCCACATGTGAGGCCAACATTTAAAAAAAAATAAAAAATCATGACACAATCTAAGCCACAATGCAATGTACATTATGATTTATGAGTATGTCAACGGTTTATCACATTTTAGTATTTATAACCCTTAACACGCCCTTCTCTATTTGCATCTTCACATGTAATGCAAATTCTAATGTGGCAAGCTTGTGGGACATTTGAACACTAGGTAGAGAGGCTCACCATCAAAATGTCCATACAAAAATCAGGATAGTCTACTCATCAAGCAATCCACACGTGGATATTGGATGTAGATCATGAGCAAGTTTTTATTCTAAAAGATAGTAACTGGTGGTTCACATGATGATTAGACAAATTATTGGTATTCTTTCATAAGTTACATGGATATTGTAAAGCACGTCTTGGTTGATATGCGAGTAGGATACATGGATAGATGGGGGGTATGTTTAACATGGATACCTCTAAGAACTTATGGTGGTCTTGAAATTTTACTTGTCTTACCTCACATTTTGTTGCAAGAGTTATTTTCATGACCCAATATTGGTATCTCTTCCATAATTAATCAATGCCTGTTGCTTTATACTGCAACAGGGTTGCAGGAATTGTTCTCCCAAACAGATGGAAACCATCCAGTTCCAAGGATCTTAGTGATGGTCAATATGACTTCAAATTCTGATCCTTCAAAGAAGGATCAGAAATCACAGGAGCCTACAATTCTGCCTGGCCCATCTGTGGATGAAATAAATGTTACCAATAAAAACTTAATGATGGATGTAGAGTTTCAAATTGCTGGGCCTGAACAAGAGGTTTGTGTTTTGCCTCTCTCACATTGCTTGGACTTTTTCGTTGTCTGAATGTAGATTTCATTCATATCGCAGGCACACACAGTTAGGCTTGAGAGTGTTATCAAGTAGGTAGGTTGGTTATATTTACTCTGGAGCCTTTCTATTCAGTCCATTTGACATGAGATCCTCATTTCTACAATCCAATGATCTTCTAATCATAGTATTGTTTGTCAGCTGAAGTTATGGATGAGGTGCCTACAGATGAAATTGATTTGTCATGGTTTTCTGGCAATTCACGACGGGATGACTGTTATAATGGTCGTGATCGTTGGAGTATATCTGATGGCAACAACTTTAGAGACCATAGCCAACATTATTTATTTGACAAAAGCAAGGTCGTTTGATGCTTTCTTTAATACTAGTGAATGTTTTTTTTTTTTTTGTCCAGATTTCCATCATTGTTTAACTGCACAAATGCAGTCAATGGGAAGCTCGTATGGGGCAGTTCCTTGGCAAGAAGTGAGATCCAATTCATCTTTATAGACAATCATCTCTTAGATGTAGATTTTTTTGGTGCATGGTTCAGTGTCATCATCTTGAACCTGAAATTGGGTTTTGGAACTTGTAACTAGGGTCTTTTAGCTCCTCTGCATTTTGTTTGTTGATTCTCACTATATTTTAGCTTCTCTTCTTCTTCTTCTTCTTCTTCTTCTTTTATTTTTATTTTATTATTTTTTTTTTTTCCACTTTCATGAGGCAGATTTCTAGATCTTGCAAACCTTGAACATGTTAGCTTACTTGAATTTCACTATTTTGTTCTTTACATAGTTTCTTGTGGCTCCACATATCCAGGTCTCATCTTTTTATGTAGGGCAAGAGTCTGATATTTTCTTTTCTTTTTGTGCAGGGTGAGAATCTAATATTTTCTTTTCTTTTTGTGCAGGGTGAGAATCTGGTATTCTTCCATCTGTGTTAACCAACTTTAGACAAATTTATTTGTTTCTTCTTACAAGAGAAATTTGCCTTATTTATGAAAGTGGGGATCGTTGCTCTTCTATTCCAAGTCCTTAACACATATTCCTTCTTTCTCATTTTCCTTGTTTTCATTGTTTGTTGCTTATATCAAGCCTTTGAGCCCCTCCTTAGAAACGGAACAATGTGTCCCTTGACAAGGAGTAGTCTGGCCATGGAGGTCTTAATCTTTCAATATGATGCAGCCCTTGTGCAAATCCACTTATGGAAATGCCATGCCTGTCATTTTGAAAGAAAAAAATCTCATGAGTTCCTTTCCGGTAACCTTGCAATTATTATTATCATCATCTAAGCCTTACCCCAAGTAATTGGGATCAGCCCTTGGGAACAGATTTCATCGGCGTTTGTTGCAACTTCTAATGGCGTTTGTTATAAAATTACCTACATTTCTCATAACTTCTCATAACTTCTACCGGCGTTAGCGGCGTTTCTCATAGATTTTCGGCATTACTCACTAATTTTAGCAGCGTTTTTAAAGTTTTTAGTGGTGCTTTTATAGTTTTTAGCGGCAATCATCAGAATTGCCGCCAAAGGATAATAAGTGCCGCTAAAAGTTGACTTTTAGCAGCGGCCATAAAAAACGCCAGTAAAAAGGTGCGACCGTCGGTATAAAATACAGCGACGCACGTGTCCAACTGCTAGTATTTCCTATACCAGCAATTTTTGGGACTTTTAGGGGCGGTTTTGGCCGCCGATAAAGGCTATTTTTCTTGTAGTGTGACCTGAAACTCCCTAACCAGCCTCTGCTATGATGTGGAGTGAAATCCACCCAAACTCTGGTCGGCGCAACTTGCAGACAAGTATGTGGCCTGTTCGAAGGTGTAAAACCTTGGGGTCTAATCTAAATCGCCCCAGGAACATGATGGACGGTTCCGATCATCCCTACAGATGGTGATGGGTCCTTGGATTCATCCCAGCGGACGGTCTGTGAATTCTCCATCTACGGATGATTTCTTTCTTGCTTTTCCGATCTAAGCTGGTATCGAAAAGGGATCTAGATTAGGTTATCTTGTCTTTCACACCAGATGAACGTTCTAGATCTTCTGATGGGACCGTGATGGTGGGCAACCGTTCGTCCCAGTGGACGCTTTTGTGCGGTGTGCTCGGTCTTTCGTAGACAAGTCGGGTCAACTCTGGTGTTGACTGACTTCGGTTTCACCATGGCATAGGTGTACGTGTACTCGTACACACGACCATGATCTTGGGGCCCACAAGGATGTGTGTTGTTAAATATGCACTATCCATTTGTTTGGTAATGTATTTTAAGGGGTTGAGCCCAAATTTATGGATATCCAAAGGTCAGGTGGTCCCAAATTAATGGTTACAGGCCTTTTCCTCATTTTATACCACTTCTATGATGATCTAAGTCATGAAGTTTGATGTGTATAGTTATTTTATGATGTAAAGGCATGGTGTATAATTTCACACTGAACAGATAGTGGGAATCACTTGATCTTGAATTCAGGGTTTAGTTTAGTGGCGTTTTTGTAACTATTACTGATTTATGAGTTTTGGGAAATCCAATGGCTTCATGTGGTTGTACTGGAAGATCTAAACCATTTGTTAATTCTAATGGCCCCCTAAATGAACATTGATTTGAGGTGAGGTAGATTTATAGCTCAAGTGGACCACACTGTTAACTTGATGCATCAAGTAGATGTTTTCTTTCAATCCCACGATCAAACCCTTTCCATAGCTAATGATTAGCACGTCTAACGGTTCCTAATCCTAGTTCAAGGATGTTTCGATAATTACATCTATAATTTAATGGCTAGATTATTTGATTTAAAGACAATTCATCCAAGTCAGGGTTGTGGGTCCGATGATGGGTGACCCATCTTGAAAGGCACCGAAGGAATGGTTATGTGGATGGAAACTGTTTTCAATGGTCAGATGGCTTGATCTATGAATAAATATTATTCATAACGGTCAGATTCGTGTTGGAGCTTGAATGTAAGGTTAGGATGGCTAGATAGGTATGGTGCACATGTGTAAGCCCCGTGTCCTAGCCCGTACCATTCCGTAGGCTTCCGCGGTCCTCCCGGTCAAATTCTGCTAACTTGCAATATGTTATCGGCATTTGCACACAACCTTGAAATGTATCTCATATTCTAGAGTCAGCTCGACACGAGACTTGTACCTTAGCGACTGCGTCGTTGCTATGGTTCCGATGACGTGTCTTGCACACCGAGGCGATACCCAGGCCAGGAGATGTGGGCCCGCATTCAGTTCGAGAAAACGACGTACGTTTGCAATCCCTAGAGAATCTCTACAACATGTCTCATCAAGTGCACATAATCACCTCATGTCAAAGTACAAGAGCAACCCCAAAGTCAACTCTCTCTCTTACACACCCTTACGTGTTAAGAATACATCACTCACCTTTTCAACCATCACACCCATCTCTCTCTCTCTTTTACATCCCATCCTCTCTCTCTCTCTCTCTCTCTCTCTCTCTCTCTCTCTCTCTCTCTCTCATTTTCAAACTCCATCTCCAAGCAACCCAACGTCCAAGCCATCTCCATGAGAGAAGCCATGTGTGGCCCACCTTCCTACCTCCCATCTCCACCATCAAAGCCTCATCTCAACCGTTGGATCACGTTCTTTGGAGCTATAGAATGCGTTGATGGAAGAAGGAAGAAGAGATCTTGAGGTGGGTGTTTTTATCATTTGATTTTTGTGATTTAAGGGCCCATATTGGTGGGACCCATCTTAATGTATGCATGTATAAGGAGGGCCCATAGTGGCGGGGTCCCTTCCCTCTCACGATTGTCTCTCTCTCTTTCTTTCTCTCTCTTTTTCCCTCTCCCTCTTGATGTGCGGCTCACCTCATGCATGTGATGTATCCACGCCTTCCATCACAGTGGAGCCCACTTTGATGTATGTGGTGTATCCACCTGTCCAACAACTTGGACGGTGAAGACCTACCGTGCCGTATGTGTTCCTTCTAGCCGTCCGTCCATCTAGACGCGGCCTACTGTGATGTGGGCTTCATTCACGCCGTTTACCCCTTTGTTGTAGCAGTAGCTGCTGCTGCTGACATCAATGGACAGATGTGGACAGGTGGGGCCCACCTCTTATGATATATGTGTTAGATCCTATCCGTCCAGATGGTGGCATGGGACACACCTGATGTATGCATGGTATCCTGACCGTCCATACTGCTGGACCCCACCTCTGATGAATGTACTATTTACACATCGTCCATCTAGTTTGGCCAAATCACGGGCCCTCCTGATCTGATCCTGACCGTCCAAGTATTGGACGTTCAGCAGCAACTGCTGCTGGACCGTTAAAGGGGAAAAAAATAAATATCAGTTTGATTTAAAACTTCGGTGGGCCACGCTGGCGTGGGACCCACCAGACGAGAGTGTGGTCCAGCCCGTCCGTCCACGTGGGACGTAGGACGTGGGACCCACTGATTTCATCTAGCATGTCCAGTCCTTGGACGTGCTAGTGGACTTTCATACAGGCTGTCTAGGGCCAGGATGCTATGAATTATTATAATATAATAATATATATATAACTGGTGGGCGCCACGTGGGACCCACCCTGATGTTTTATCCTATATCCTCACTGTCCATATGCTTGGACGGTGGGACCGGACCCCTATGATAGGTGTTATCTACATCGTTTATTCACGTGAGACCCACCTTGCACGTGTGTACGTGTGAGGTGTGGGTCTACCATGATGAATGTGTTGCATCCTCACCGTCGAATCCCTAAACGATGGTATACTTCACCTGCTGTTTTTATAATATATTATTATATTATATTATATATGTGTGTGTGGGTGGTGGGCCCCACCTGTGTGGGACCCACCTGCTGGATGGGATGGTTGGTACTCACACGAGCTATATGGTTGTTGTACTAAGTCAACATGTCCTGTGGGCCCTCGTGATGTATGTGTTGTGTCTCGGCCATCCATCACCTGGACGGTGGGCCACACCATGTTGTATGTGTGAAATCCAAACTGTCCACTCATGTGGGCCCCTTTATGATGTATCGTATATCCAAGCCGTCCGTCCATCTGGACGGAACCATGGGACCCGCCTTGGTGTATTTGTTATATCCTCGGACGGTGAGATCCACTATGGTTTATGTATTTTATCAGCTCCGTTCATATGTTGGGTTGCTGGGCAACAGCCCAGTAGCAATTTAGCTACTGTGAGGGCCACCGTGATGCATATGTTTCATGCAGGCCATTCACCTGCAGCGTGCAGGGCCCACCTTGATGTATTCATTTCATCCACATCGTCCGCTGGATTGGGACTGTGGGACTCACCTCGAATGTATGTGTCATATACAAGTCGTTCATCTGTTTTGGCAGCAGGTGGGTCCCACCTTGATGTATTTACTCTATGTCCACTCCGTCCATCTATCCAGATCAGTGGGACCCTCCATGATTTTTGAATTCATCAACGCCATCCACCTGTTTGCATCCATGCTGGCCATTTGCGAGATCCGCCGTGATGTATGTATTGTATATCTATGCGGTCCATCCAGTTTTCCATACAATCAAGGACTGGCTCACCTTGATTGTACATATTCTATAGCCACGCCTTCTGTCCATTTTGATGAACGTATGGCTCACCTTGATGCACGTGTTTTAGCCACGCTGCCCAGTCCAGCTAAGACATGGACCCCACCATGATGTATGTGTATTACACACACTATCCATTTATTTTTTGGCCATAGGCCTCATTACCTTGAGAGGCCCACTTGATGTGTATGAGGCCCATTGGTGCTGCCCATTGATACAGCCAACTTGTTGTATTTGAGGCCCATGGGTTGCTGCCCATTATGATGTACTGAGGCCCATAGGTCGTGGCCCAACCTGAAATGTATGAGGCCCATGTGCAGGGCCCACCTGTTGTGTATTTATGGCCCTTTTGACGTGGTCCATCGTGGTGTATGTTAGGCCCGTGTGAGCGGCCCATTGTGATGCATATTAGGCCCATGTGATGAGGCCCGACTTGATGTATGTTAGGCTCGTGTGAGTGATCCATTGCGATGTATATTAGACCCATGTGATGCGGCCATTGTAATGTATTCGAGGCCCATGGTTAAGGCCTAATGTGATGTATGTATGGCCCATTACGTTGTGTATGAATCCCTTTTATGGGCCACTCCTTAGGAGCAATGTTGGTTAAATGACCACATTGATGGGTAATGATGATTGAATGTCCACACTGTAACCTTCCCTTAGGCTTGGATGGTCCCATTCTCATCATTCTCTTATGAGTTAACCCTAATTAGAATGCCCCATTCGTCATAGACAGATGGTTTCGCGCTATCGGATTTGATATAACCACGACCGAGGGACGATCTTTATATTATGGTTGATCGGCTGTTCTTCTATGGACCCCACCTTGTTTATGTGCTGATTATCGGTGCTGATTGTCGATCATTGGTACTGATTTATCGAGGCTGATTGTATAGGCCGATTCCGATTATCAAGGCCGAGTAGCGAGGCCGATTTTGATTTGTCAAGGCTGATTGTATGGGCCGATTCCGATTGTCAAGGCCGAGTATCGAGGTCGATTTTGATTTGTCGAGGTCGATTATATGGGCCGATTGTGATTATTGAGGCTAATTGTATAAGCCAATTCTGATTGTCGAGTCCGAGTAGCGAGGTCGATTCCGATTGTCGAGGCCGATCGTATAGGCCGATTTCGATTATCGAGGCCGAGTATCGAGGCCGATTCTGATTGTTGAGGCCGATTGTATAGGCCGATTCCGATTGTCGAGGCCGATTGTATAAGCTGATTCCGATTGTGGAGGCTGAGTATCGTGGCTGATTCCGATTGTCGAGGCCAATTGTATAGGCCTATTCCGATTGTTAAGGCCGAGTATCGAGGCCGATTCTGATTTGTTGAGGCTGATTGTATAGGCCGATTTCAATTGTCGAAGCCGAGTACCGAGGTCGATTACAAGTGTCGATTCTGATTGTCGAGGCCGATTTCGATTGTCGAGGCCTATTGTCGAGACATATGTGATGTATATGCGACCCGTAGTTGAGGCCCATTGTGATGTGTATTCGGCCTATGTGATGTATATGAGACCTATGTGATGAGGCCCATTGTGATGCATTTGAGGGCTAGGCGATGGAGCCCATTGTGATGTACGTTAGGCCCATGTAAAAGGCCCATCGTAATGTGTATTAAGCTCTTGAGTGAGGCCCATGGTATTGTATATTAGGCCCTTTGTGAGGCCATGGGTCCACTATATGTTAGGCTCTATGTGGGCCACCCCTTGGGGGCAATGTTGGTTAAATGTCCACATTGTCGAGGTTGATTGTTGAGGCCGATTGTTGATGCCGGTTATTGATACCGATTATGAGTATGTGACAACATAGCATCATGATACATGCCCATACGCATTATTTGTATGTTTGATATGAGATATGGTTGATCGTGACATCCAGAGGTTGCTCCAACGTCTAGACCGAGTGGATGCATGAATGCATGAGGGCCGTGTACCGTTAGACAGCGTCTCCCACTGCGTCATGGTCGATTGGAAGAGACCTACCCGAGAGGAGGGGGAAATGCTAGGCTGAGTCTAACCAGCTCAAGGAATGAGTCTATTATCGATGAGTCAGGCCCGATATTGGTAGGCGGATAGTGAAGTCTCTTCCACCCACCTTGTTGCGCGCGATGGGGTGGTAATCTGGTTGGATTCTAATAGACCCCGGTGATTCCCCAAAGAGGAACCATACTAATATGTGAACTTATTAAGCAGGAATTGCATACTCATTCATTCATTCATTCACTATCCACTTGGGCTGGTGGTGCTCAACTATTTGTTACATGTACCTTCGCATTACCGAAATTTTGGTTGGGCGCGACACTAACCTGAGATTATGAGTTTACCACATTGAGTCTGACTATCCAAATTTGGTTTGGATATAAGTCCCTTGTGATGGACCCCGTAGCCTGCGATACTACATACCATCATCCCGACTTCACACCCCAACTTAGTCATTTCATTCGTATCGCATATTGCATTCGCAGGCATAAGACATTTTGGGTTGTTATGTTTTTTGTACTTATATGGCCTAGACGAACTTAGCATGATTTACATATTACATTGTACCCTCGACATCTAATATTTGGTTCTCTATGACTCCTCATTTGCATAGTTGATCTATATTACGTACTCTGATATTGTATGACTCATAGACTTGTTAGTGTTTCCGCTTACTCTGTTATCATATGATTCATGATCTTGCCACTACTTCTGACATTATATGATTATGGCATTGCATTGAATACTTAGCACTTATCTTGTGCAAACACTTACACTACCCACTAAGCTTTCTATAAGCTTATGCACGATAAATGCGTGCAGGTGGCATTAGGTTGCAGCAGCGTTGAGCTTAGAGTATGCAGTGGACCTCTGAAGCTTTGATCTTCGATACATGTATTTTCCTTTCAGCATTGTATTCAAATGATTATATTAGTGGATATGTGGTGATGATGTTGCCTTTGTGATTTGGGTAAACTTGTGGTTATGCTTCTTATGAGATAAATGTATGTTGAAAAATCCTCCTTGTAGGATTACAGGATCGGAATCTGGCGTATGGGTGATGTGAGCCGAGAATGGGGTACTACAGAGACTATCGGCACCGGATTCGGCAATCAGGATTCCTGTGAGTCCGATCTCTGGGTTTGGGACGTGACAACATGTACATATTAAGTTAAATGTAGTGGTAACACTAGAGAACTTTCAATACTCGGGTATTGAAAAGTTCAGGGCGTTCGCTTGAGTCCGGAGCGAGGGAGTGTGAAAACACTTGTTTCCTTTACAAAATAAATATCTTAAATAGTAATCTGAGACTCGTTGCATGCGGATCAGTTTTAAGCAATCAGACCGTCAGAATCTGACCCAAATACACCCTCGGATCAGGAAAAATTTCATACACATTTACATGTACTCGGAATCTCCGATCGAGACCCGCTGACCGTCGAATTGAAACTGGTCCGCCACGCGTGATCTGGATATCCGACTGAAATGAAAACTTAATGGAACATAGATCCGGTGTTAGTGAGCTTAAGTCCGACCTTTGGCTCAAGGAGGCCCACCAGAAGTCCTCCGTTAAGCTGAAAAAGTTCCGCTTTGGCTATAACCTAAGTAAACCTTGTCCATAACTCTAATTCGGTGAGTTTGTATGCTATATAAGGACCTTAAACCCTCTCTCATTGCAGCCATACGAATTTGAGAAAACCCTAGGAGAGAAAGAGAGAAAAGAGAGAGAAAGTGTGGGAGATGTGAGACCATCTCCCTGCCGTTACTATACGTGTTCAACCACCCCTTTCTCATCGATTTCCTAGCGATCCCGGCGTCATTTCTAGGTAAGAAACCCTAACCCTAACCTGATTTGGGATGTTGATTGTTGTAGGTTATGAAATAGCTAACCTATTACATTCTATAGATTGTCAAACTGCCGTATACGGAAGCTTACAAATACTCATCTATATCCACATATCAATACAGCTCAAATATGTGATATTACCGGGGTCTAGTACACTTTAAACCAGATTGCTGCCCCATCGCGTGTAATAAAGTAAGTGGAAGAGACCTCACTACACGCCTGCCAATATTGGGATCGGCTTGTCGATAGCGGACCCATTCCTCGAACTGGTCAAACTCAGCTTAGCATTGCCCCCTCCTCTCGGGTGGGTAAGGCTGCTGTAACATCTCGGATTTTTGCCAACCTGGGATTAGACGACCTTAGGCAATGGGTCGCTCCAACACCTCATTAACTTGTCAGAACTGAATCCCAAAGTCTAAAGTCGCCTTTGAACCCATTTCCTTTACAAATCTCACCCTTCACCACCTTGTTTTTTCAATTTTCCTAAGTACTTGCACCCTAGACACTATCTTAAACTAGCTAAGTAGTATAACTTGGATCACTTTATATACAAACTACAAAGGAAAAGTACCACCTCAGACAAAAATCTTACAGGACTAAATCCTTTAGAAATGAGATAAAGTAACTAAGTGCTAAACTAGATTAGCTACGAAATCCGTTTGAATCGTTTTAAATATGATCTGCAACACCTAAAACTTGTAGAATCATTGACGCTAGGTTACCCTAAAATCTCGAATCAAACTCATTACCCGGCTGCTCTCGGGAGCATCTCGAAACTCCGTATCTGATCTGGACCACACATCGTGAGTCCGAATAATATGAGGTTAAGGACGTAGGACCGCCTCGTTGGGCTTGACAACCATCTCGGAAATCAAATCCAGATAGTGTCCTACGGCTGTTCGCTTGAGTCTGGAGCGAGGGATTGTGAAAACACTTGTTTCCTTTACAAAATAAATATCTTGAATAGTATTCTGAGACTCGTTGCTTGCGGATCAATTTTAAGCAATCAGACTGTCAGAATCTGACCCAAATACACCCTCGGATTAGGAAAAATTTCATACACATTTACATGTACTCGGAATCTCCAATCGAGACCCATTGACCGTCGAACTGAAACTGGTCCGCCACGCGTGATCTGGATATCCGACTGAAACGAAAACTTAATGGAATATAGATCCGATGTTAGTGAGCTTAAGTCCGACCTTTGGCTCAAGGAGGCTCGCCAGAAGTCCTCTGTTGAGCTGAAAAAGTTCCGCTTTGATTATAACCTAAGTAAACTATGTCCAAAAGTCTAATTCAGTGAATTTGTAGGCTATATAAGGACCT
Organism: Magnolia changhungtana; assembly: GCA_030180095.1. NCBI lineage: Eukaryota > Viridiplantae > Streptophyta > Magnoliopsida > Magnoliales > Magnoliaceae > Magnolia > Magnolia changhungtana. Next base: position 89,335 of record JASAUF010000583.1, on the reverse strand, counting down.
TAAACCCTCTCTCATTGCAGCCATACGAATTTAAGAAAACCCTAGGAGAGAAAGAGAGAAAAGAGAGAGAAAGTGTGGGAGATGTGGGAGCATCTCCCTGCCGCTGCTATACGTGTTCAACCACCCCTTTCTCATCGATTTCCTGGCGATCCCGGCGTTGTTTCTAGGTAAGAAACCCTAACCCTAACCTGATTTAGGATGTTGATTGTTGTAGGTTATGAAATAGCTAACCTATTACATTCTATAGGTTGTCAAACTGCCGTATACGGAAGCTTACAAATCCTCATCTATATTCACATATCAATACAGCTCAAATATGTGATATTACCAGGGTCTAGTACACTCTAAATCAGAATGTTGCCCCATCGCGTGCAATAAAGTAAGTGGAAGAGACCTCACTACCCGCCTGCCAATATCGGGCTCGGCTTGTCAATAGCGGACCCATTCCTCGAGCTGGTCAAACTCAGCTTAGCATTGCCCCCTCCTCTCGGGCGGGTAAGGCTGTTGTAACATCCCAGATTTTTGCCAACCTGGGATTAGACGTCTTTAGGCAATAGGTCGCTCCTAACACCTCATTAACTTGTCAGAACTGAATCCCAAAGTCTAAAGTTGCCTTTGAACCCATTTCCTTCACAAATCTCACCCTTCACCACCTTGTTCTTTCAATTTTTCTAAGTACTTGCACCCTAGACACTATCCTAAACTAGCTAAGTAGTATAACTTGGATCACTTTATATACAAACTACAAAGGACTAAGTACCACCTCAGACAAAAATCTTACAGGACTAAATCCTTTAGAAATGAGACAAAGTAATTAAGTGTTAAATTAGATTAGCTACGAAATCCGTTTGAATCGCTTTAAATACGATCTGCAAGACCCAAAACTTGTAGAATCATTGACGTTAGGTTACCCTAAAATCTCGAATCAAACTCATTACCCGGCTGCTCTCGGGAGCATCTCAAAACTCCGTATCTGATCTGGACCGCACATCGTGAGTCCGAATAATATGAGGTTGAGGATTTACGACCACCTCGCTGGGCTTGAAACCATCTCGGAAATCAAAACCAGATAGTGTCCCATGGCTGTTCGCTTAAGTCCGGAGTGAGGGAGTGTGAAACCACTTGTTTCCTTTACAAAATAAATATCTTGAATAGTAATCTGAGACTCGTCGCTTGCGGATCAGTTTTAAGCAATCAGATCGTCAGAATCTGACCCAAATAGACCCTCGAATCAGGAAAAATTTCATACACATTTACATGTACTCGAAATCTCCGATTGAGACCCACTGACCGTCGAACTGAAACTGGTCCGCCACGCGTGATCTGGATATCCGACTGAAACGAAAACTTGATGGAACATAGATTCGGTGTTAGTGAGCTTAAGTCCGACCTTTGGCTCAAGGAGGCCCGCCAGAAGTCCTCCGTTGAGCTGAAAAAGTTTTGCTTTGGTTATAACCTAAGTAAACCTTGTCTAGAAGTCTAATTCGGTGAATTTGTAGGCTATATAAGGACCTTAAACCCTCTCTCATTGCAGCCATACGAATTTGAGAAAACCCTAGGAGAGAAAGAGAGAAAAGAGAGAGAAAGTGTGGGAGATGTGGGAGCATCTCCCTGCCGCTGCCATACGTGTTCAACCACCCCTTTCTCATCGATTTTCTGGCGATCCCGGCGTCTTTTCTAGGTAAGAAACCCTAACCATAACCTGATTTGGGATATTGATTGTTGTAGGTTATGAAATAGCTAACCTATTACATTCTATAGGTTGTCAAACTGCTGTATACGGAAGCTTAGCAAACCTATCGACTCCGTTACGATTCTACGACACGAGGTGAGGACTTTAAGTGTATAGGTTACGGTTTTCAACGCTTTCAATGTCAGATAATGATAGATTCATGATCTGCATGTAATTGCACATGTACAAAGTGTTTTCCGTTTTCTGTTTCGATTAAAGTCGTAGAATATGGAATTTTACATATTCTAGGTATTCGTAGAAAATACCGTATACGTATATTTTTTGGAAATGTGTTTGACATGATTATTTGTTGTATGGATATACGATATATGGATAAAATACTTATTTGGTGAAAGGATTCGCCTAAATACATGTTTTACTAATATACACTATGTATATAGAAATACTGTATTGTAAAAGTACCGTATACATGTATATTTTAGAGATGTGTTTGCCATGATTAATTGTTGTGTAAATATATTATGTGTACATAAAATACTTGCTTGGCGAAAGGATTCGCCCTAATACATGTTTGTTAACATACTCTATGTATGTTTAAATAGTGTATGTTAAGTATTTGTGAAAATGCTTGTGTGAGCAAGTGTTTGAATGTTGATGCCTTAGGAGAGTATTGAGATGGGATTCTCAACTACCCTAGTGACATGTATGATTACCTCCATGAGGTTGTTTACTTAAACCGCTTACTTGCATTATATGTGTTTGTATTCCTATTGACGTAGTGCTTTACTACATGCCTTATATCATGCTTTATAACATACTTTATAACATGTCTACTGGTATGTTTGAATTACTTTGTTTATCATGCTTTACTCCACATGTTATGGATGAGAATTGATTGAGTTTGGGACTATGCCTATAGTCCAGACAATCGGTACCAGATTGGAGATCGTGGTTGAGTTTCATGTCGCCACATAAGATGTGTTTGACGAACCCGAGTCGTATATCAGTTGGCGACAGTGGTTAGGCCACACGAAGTGCTTATGCACTTCATGTCGTCTAATTGATTGTGCGCTTGAGCTAGTCAAGCTCGTCATGCAACCCGATTTTTCTAATGTAGGTTCACCATGTTTGGTCGTTACTGCTTGAACCTAGGGTACCAAACTTACCAGTGAAAACCCTTTTAACCATGGTACCTCGATCCGCTAAGACTCATGAGCCGGGCATGGTAGTATGGGACACCGTGGTCGAGCTATCGGCCTACGCTGGGGCCACGTGCCTCCCCGTAGTGACCAGTGAGCAACCAGACTCATGAGCCGATTATGGTGGTATGGAACACTATATTCATGCTGTCAGCCTACATTGATAAGGTGATGGGGGAGTGGTGTAACGAATGTGAGCAACAGCCCTGGCAGCCCTTTGTAGTGACCTCGAGCATACTTTGAAATCGCGGTGAGCCTTAGAGTTTTGCCGCGGTATATAGAGTATGAACTAGGTTTGTTTCTGTATAGTGATGAATCGTTTAAGAGGTGATGGGGGAGTGGTGCAACCTTTGTGCGTAACAGCCTTGGCAGCCTTTGCAGTGACCTAGAAAACACACCATCGTCTGATATTAACTAGGATTGACTACCTTAGAATGGATCATGTTTGGAAATGATACAAGGGATGTACCTTAGTTTCCCAATCCTGCTGTTTGAAATGGACTAATAACAACTCGGTAATCATGCTCACCATGCATTGCATATGCCTGGAAGATGTGGAGTACTGAGGGAAAAAAGCATGCCGCGAACGTGAGATGGTGTCGCACGAGGGAGGGTGTGGTGAGGGCATACATCATTTCATTCATACTTGCATTAATAAGAGTAGTTAGGAGTGTTTGATTGTACTGCTTTATCATTACTGCTTGACTGAGTCGATAACATGTTAACGTATGCTTTATTATTCCACTAAGTTAGCTACTCACTCCCACGTTACGGGACGGTGTTTCGAACACCCACCAGGCATTGTCTGATTTCAGATGGTGACACTATTTCTGAGGCGGAGCCGGACCTTTGCAATGACTACGATGCCTGCTTGTATTGGTTGTCTTCTGACGGCTTCCTGTGAGCCATGTCCTGATCGACGGGGCTTTCCGGGATGTTGACTAAAGGACCTTACACATTTGGTATATTTTAGGATTGTACTTGTAATTATTTAACCTGGTAATGTTATCACACTTTGGAGACTCATCATAGTTTATATATTTTATCTATCTATCACAATCTTCCGCTTGCAAATTTAATTGTCTCTGGAGTATGATATGCTGTTTTGGCTTAATCTCACTCATGTTCACTACTCTAATACAGTCAACATTCAATCATCATTCATTTTGTTGTATAAGTGATGTTCTGGAACTCGAGAGTTGAGTTACTACTCGACCCTCGATTTTCGGAATGTTACAGATGGCGTCGCGGTGAGTTTGGCCGCTTGGGTTGGGCCGGGTCTGGTCGTGGTCGGTCCGACCCCCTGAGATGTTTGGTGCATGCGAAATTTTTGGGGGGGCCCCTATTTCTCTCCAGATGGAGCCCCACTTCTCATATCTACCCTTCCAAGCCTTCCAACTTGTTGTTTCTCTCTCCAAACTCCCTTCCAATCGTCTCATCTCCCATTTTCAACCACAACCTTTCAATATACACCATCCACAGCCATCCCTACCCCCTACCCTCTCCGTTCTCTCTCATTTGGGCTTTTACATGCCCCATTTGTGACTCAAAATCGTGTAGCCTTCTAACCTATCTCATTTCTCCCTTTTACCTTCTTCATTCCCTGCCTTTTAGGCCTTTACAATCCTTGTTGAGGCTTAAGTCCATGGAGAACCAAAAACTCCAGCCCCCGTTTCCCCTTATCCTCATTTTCCGTGGCTCTGTCCGAGCTTAGTACGACCACTTTCTCGGGATAATAATAAATGTATGTGGGGGATATGGCCCCTAGATTGGGTGTATCCCATGTCTTCCGACACCATGTTTAGAATGTACGCAATTAAAAGTAAATTCCGAGATTTCCTTTCAAATTTCACTTAAAAATTCATTGTCCTGGGATTTGGAAATCCCATCTCACATTTTTCCACACAAGGCTCATTTTCCAAAGCCTATAAAATTAATTTTAATCCCCACCCACCCTCCTACCAACCATGCCACTCCCAATCCCGAAGTGAGATTAGTAATGCATCCCATTTAAGACAATATAGGCTAGAGTTTTGGACTGAAGCGATGCTTAACGGCAGACACTATAGATAGAAATCCAACAAATTAAGAACGTGAACTCTAGAACCCCCTTAGTTGGTTTGAGTGTATGTGAAGTGCTCGAGCATAGTTACATTCATGCTCGAGGATAGATTTAATTAGTTGGCTTAAGTAGGTTGGAGCGAGACCCTGTTCTTTCGTTGAAACCCCTTAATACTCATAGGCTTCTTTGATAACTCATAGGAAAGTTGTTTGACGTAGCAACTAGTCACGCTTAGAGGAAACCGATATATCCTTTGGATTTAATGTTAGATCAAATCAATGCATCCCTTAGAATTTCCTTCTCGAGGACTTATTACAACCGAGAACATAGAGCAGAGAGATGATATATATCAGCGAGGTATTCGTGGTTTGAATTGAATTCTCAATCCTGGTAGTTGCCAATGAACCCTATGCTCTGATCAAGTAGAAGGTCGGGATCAACTAGGATTAAGAACTGATACGACGATTTTTTGTCCTAGCTAGGCAGAAGGTCCATGTATCCGACTCAGACCCACTACACAACATTCCTTCCATGTTGGCCGACCACTTGCAACCAAAAGTTTATAACTTCGTCTTTGAGAAGTGTAAAAACATATAGCCAATAGAGAGTTTCTTTTTAGGCCTAAGGAATTTCCCAAGTGAGCAACAGATAGTTAGGAATTAGGTCCCAAATCACATGCCATGATGACATACATTTTGTGCATATGAATGTAGAAAGATAGCCTGCCTGTTAGGCTTGACATGAGTACATAAGGTAGGTCGGGACCGTGATGATAGTCCTCCTTTGGTAGACTTAGGCATCTGGCCTCAAACTCACACCTGCCCCTGAAATCAACCACATTACCCATCCTTTTTAGCTCCTTTTGATACTCATAGATACCAATGTCATAATACACATCATCGATGAAAAGAAGACCAACATAGTGGGAGATCGCACCCCATTTCATGTCAAGGATAGGTCCTAAATTACACCGTGTTCCGATATATGGAGCAGGACATAAATCTTGAGCCTTAGGGGTGAAAATATAAAGTTTTAAGGGGGGTAGAACATTATGAGCCCAATCTAGTTAGGTCACCTATTACACCTCTTTGATCTGGGTGGCGCAGCGGAAGCGTGGTGGACCCTACCCCACTGGCCCAGGATCGAAACTGTGCTCGTTGAATACGAACATTACAGAAGCCCTAGCAAGTTCTACTATGAGAAACCGCTTTAGGATGATCTAGTAAGATTTGATTCACCATTTCCTTGGACATAGATAATAACAAGGACTCTCTTAGATCAATGGGCAACTCAAGAAATAGGACATTTGAACCTTTCAATGATGGACATTCCCTGCGTCTTTAGAGTGATCGTATCACGGAATTACTGAAATATACAACTGCGAAACATTCGCGGCTTGACCCAATTCTCAATCCTGTGCGACTACCAACAGACTCACTGCTGACGAGCAGAAGACTAGGATCCACTAGGACTCGGAAGGGATATGATGAGCTTTCTACCTTAGCTCAGTAGATGATCGATGTATCGGGATCAAGCCCACTACAATCGTCTCTCCGTGCTGTCAAACAATGAAGACAACTATCTTACTCTAAATTAGTGGGAATTGTCGTCGAGACTACAGATAAGTAAAGAAATAAATTGTAGCAAACCATTATGGTATGAGAAATGGATAAAGAAATATGTTTTAAGGGGGGTAGACTAAAATGAACCAGGCTTGTATATACCCTACTACGCGTAGAAACTCGAAATAAAAAAAAAAAAAAAAAAAAACTTAGGCAAAAGAAATAATTAAATCTTTCTTTATTACCCTTAGCCAATTTCGGGGACGAAATTTTATTTTAAGGGGGGTAGATTGTAACATCCCGGATTTTTGCCAACCTGGGATTAGACGTCCTTAGGCAATAGGTTGCTCCTAACACCTCATTAACTTGTCAGAACTGAATCCCAAAGTCTAAAGTCGCCTTTGAACCCATTTCCTTCACAAATCTCACCCTTCACCACCTTGTTCTTTCAATTTTCCTAAGTACTTGCACCCAAGACACTATCTTAAACTAGCTAAGTAGTATAACTTGGATCACTTTATATACAAACTACAAAGGACTAAGTACCACCTCAGACAAAAATCTTACAGGACTAAATCCTTTAAAAATGAGACAAAGTAACTAAGTACTAAACTAGATTAGCTACGAAATCCATTTGAATCGCTTTAAATACGATCTGCAAGACTCAAAACTTGTAGAATCATTGACGCTAGGTTACCCTAAAATCTCGAATCAAACTCATTACCCGGCTGCTCTCGGGAGCATCTCGAAACTCTGTATCTGATCTAGACCGCACATCGTGAGTCCGAATAATATGAGGTTAAGGACTTACGACCGCCTTGCTGGGCTTGACAACCACTTGGAAATCAAATCCAGATAGTGTCCCATGGCTATTCGCTTGAGTCCGGAGCGAGGGAGTGTGAAAACACTTGTTTCCTTTACAAAATAAATATCTTGAATAATGTCGAGACTCGTCCGCTCACGGTCGGTTTTAAGCAATCAGACCATCAGAATCTGACCCAAATACACCCTCGGATCAGGAAAAATTTCATACACATTTATATGTACTCGGAATCTCCGATCAAGACCCACTGACCGTCGAACTGAAACTGGTCCGCCACGCGTGATCTGGATATCCGACTGAAACGAAAACTTAATGGAACATAGATCCGGTGTTAGTGAGCTTAAGTCCGACCTTTGGCTCAAGGAGGCCCGCCAAAAGTCCTCCGTTGAGCTGAAAAAGTTCCACTTTGGTTATAACCTAAGTAAATCTTGTCCAGAAGTCTAATTCGGTGAATTTGTAGGCTATATAAAGACCTTAAACCCTCTCTCATTGCAGTCATACGAATTTGAGAAAACCCTAGGAGAGAAAGAGAGAAATGAGAGAGAAAGTGTGGGAGTTGTGGGAGCATCTCCATGCCGTTGCTATACGTGTTCAACCACCCCTTTGTTATCGATTTCCTGGCGATCTCGGCGTCGTTTCTAGGTAAGAAACCCTAACCCTAACCTGATTTGGGATGTTAATTGTTGTAGGTTATGAAATAGCTAACCTATTACATTCTATAGGTTATCAAACTGCCGTATACGGAAGCTTAGCAAACCTATCGACTCCGTTACGATTCTACGACACAAGGTGAGGACTTTAGGTGTATAGGTTACGGTTTTCAACGCTTTCAATGTCAGATAATGATAGATTCATGATCTGCATGCAATTGCACATGTACAAAGTGTTTTCCGTTTTCTGTTTCGATTAAAGTTGTAGAATATGGAATTTTACATATTCTAGGTATTCGTAGAAAATACTGTATACGTATATTTTTTGGAAATGTGTTTGACATGATTATTTGTTGTATGGATGTACGATATATGGATAAAATACTTATTTGGCGAAAGGATTCGCCTAAATACATGTTTTACTAATATACACTATGTATGTAGAAATACTGTATTGTAAAAGTACCGTATACATGTATATTTTAGAGATGTGTTTACCATGATTAATTGTTGTATAAATATATTATGTGTACATAAAATACTTTCTTGGAGAAAAGATTCGCTCTAATACTTGTTTGTTAACATACTATATGTATGTTGAAATAGTGTATGTTAAGTGTTTGTGAAAATGCTTGTATGAGCAAGTGTTTGAATGTTGATGCCTTAGGAGAGTGTTGAGATGGGATTCTCAACTACCCTAGTGACATGTATGATTACCTCCATGAGGTTGTTTACTTAAACCGCTTACTTGCAATATATGTGTTTATATTCCTATTGACGTAGTGCTTTACAACATGCCTTATATCATGCTTTATAACATGCTTTATAACATGTCTACTGGTATATTTAAATTACTTTGTTTATCATGCTTTACTCCACATGTTATGGATGAGAATTGATTGAGTTTAGGACTATGCCTATAGTCCAGACAATCGGTACCAGATTGGAGATCGTGGTTGAGTTTCATGTCCCCACGTAAGATGTGTTTGACGAACCCGAGTCGTATGTCAGTTGGCGACAGTGGTTAGGCCACACGAAGTGCTTATGCACTTCATGTCGTCTAATTGATTGTGCGCTCGAGCTAGTCAAGCTCGTCATGTAACCCGATTTGTCTAATGTATGTTCACCATGTTTGGTCGCTACTGCTTGAACCTAGGGTACCAAACTTACCAGTGAAAACCCTTTTAACCATGGTACCTCGATCCGCTAAGACTCATGAGCCGGGTATGGTGGTATGGGACACCGTGGTCGAGCTGTCGGCCCCTACGGCTGGGGCCACGTGCCTCCCCTTAGTGACTAGTGAGCAACCAGACTCGTGAGCCGATTATGGTGGTATGGGACACTATATTCGTGCTGTCGGCCTACATTGATAAGGTGATGGGGGAAGTGGTGCAACGAATGCGAGCAACAGGCCTTGTAGCCCTTTGTAGTGACCTCGAGCATACTATGAAATCGTGGTGAGCCTTAGAGTTTTGCCGCGGTATATAGAGTTTGAACTAGGCCTATTTCTATATAGTGATGAATCGTTTAAGAGGTGATGGAGGAGTGGTGTAACCTTTGTACGTAACAGCCCTGGCAGCCTTTGCAGTGACCTAGAAAACACACCATCGTCTGATATTAACTAGGACTGACGACCCTAGAATGGATCATGTTTGGGAATGATACAAGGGAGGTACCTTAGTTTCCCAATCCTGCTGTTTGAAATGGACTAATAATAACTTGGTAATCATGCTCACTATGCATTGCATGTGCCTGGAAGATGTGGAGCACTGAGGGAAGAAAGCATGCCGCGAACATGAGATGGTGTCGCACGAGGGAGGGTGTGGTGAGGGCATACATCATTTCATTCATACTTGCATTAATAAGAGTAGTTAGGAGTGTTTGATTGTATTGCTTTATCATTATGCTTGACTGAGTCGATAACATGTTAACCTATGCTTTATTGTTCCACTGAGTTAGCTACTCACTCCCATGTTATGGGACGGTGTTTCAAACACCCACCAGGCATTATCTGATTTCAGATGGCGAAGCTACTTCTGAGATGGAGCCGGACCTTTGCAATGACTACGATGCCTGCTTGTATTGGTTGTCTTCTGACGGCTTCCTGTGAGTCGTGTCCTGATCGACGGGGCTTTTCAGGATATTGACTAGAGGACCTTACACATTTGGTATATTTTAAGATTGTACTTGTAATTATTTAACCTGGTAATGTTATCACACTCTGGAGACTCATCATAGTTTATATATTTTATCTATCTATCAGCAGTCTTCCGCTTGCAAATTTAATGTCTCTCTCGGAGTATGATATCTTGTTTTGGCTTAATCTCACTCATGTTCACTACTCTAATACAGTTAACATTCAATCATCATTCATTTTGTTGCATAAGTGATGTTCTGGAACTCGAGAGTTGAGTTACTACTCGACCCTCGATTTTCGGGATGTTACAACTGCACCCCCTTCCAACCGACCATGACACAGTGGAAAACGCGACCTTCTGGTAATCGGCCCTCGGCGCTTATGCACCCACTCGGTCAGACGTTGGAGCAACCTCTTAGTACCATAAGAGTTTAGGGACTTTCACCCAGGGATATCTATAGCACCCCATGTAGAACAAGATTTTCGGTATCCAATCCTGCCAACCATAATATGCCTGTGGCGACTACGGCCCTGATGTCGCTAGGGCATACAGTAACCATATCACATGATGCGAATGCATGAATCACACTATACAGTCATGCAGTAATCTTGCGCGTCTCGTGCGCTCATGTAGGGTAACACCGCCTAACCGGGAGCCCCTAAACAATCTGCCCGAAGGCATATACTATGATCAGTCACTTCTCATATCAAGCATACATATGATGCATATGATCATGAATCATGAAACTATATTAAACATGTTATATGGTAATGTGTGTTGTTTATAACGAAGATGGGCCTAGACGGCCTACAAGTATGGGCCTAACAATGGGCCCTAGGGAGAGTCATAATGCGGACATTTAACCAACATTATTCTACAATGTGGATGTCAAACCAACATTGGTCCCAAGGCACGGCTGTCACAACGTCATTACACAAGTCATGGTAGGGTCATACATTTTAATGAACTTGTGTACATCTAATTGGGCCTCGACCCATGGACCTTAGGTACAACAAATGAGCCGTATAACATGGGCCTTAAGCATATCAGGTGGGCCTCAATGGTTGGGCCCTAACTACATCAAGATGGGCCTAATCATATGGGCCTCATGCATATCCAGGTGGGCCTCAACGGATGGGCTACAAATAGCCCAAGATGGGCCTCATACATATATCAAAGTGGGCCTCAACGGATGGGCCACAAATAAATCAAGATGGGCCCCATCCAAATCAAAGTGAGCCCCAACGGATTATCAAGATGGGCCTCATCCTCATACCAAGGTGGGGTCCACTTGAACTATGGATCTGGCGCCGTAAAATGAGCTTTCCAAATGGTTGGGAGGCTTGGATGCAACACATGCATCATGATGGAGGTCCACATGAGGGACCACCATCATGCATATTATACAATATAATATATATAATATATACAGTATAATATATATATATATATACACACACGCTCACACATGCGCACACCCACAAGCACTCGTACAGACGCCCCACCGTCCCCTGGACGGTGGGAATAAAACACATAAATCATGTGGGTCCCATGTGGGGCCCACCGTAATGTTTACCTCCCATCCAACCCGTTCATAAGGTCACGTAGACCTAAATAAAGGGTAAAAACAAATTTCAGCTTGATCTGAAACTTCTGTGGGCCCAAAAAGTGTTTGAATGGTAGACAGTTCAATTCACACTGTTTCCTCTGATGTGGGCCACCAGAAGGCTGGATGGGCCTGATTTTTGGAGGGGGCCCACCTTAGGAGGTGGCCCACCAAATAAACGGTTTTGATGACAAATAAACATCATGGTGGGGCCCACGACAAGAGCCGTGGGTGGCTGCCTTCCATGCAGCTCGTCGCACGCAGTGGTGCTTTGCCTTAGCTTCGACATCGATCTATGGCTGCTGGCCGTAGCCCCTTTTTTTTTTTTTTGGTTTTCCTGAAAAAAATCATGTGTGGGGCCTGCTACCGGAGAATCCACTCCATCCAATGAATTCTAGGGCTCAAAACACACCAAACAAGTTCAATATACGGCATGTTCGGTGTGTAGATACAACAAGGTGGGTCCTAAAAGCTTTGAACAGTAGGAAACAGGGTTTTTTTCATGGTATGGCCCGCTTGATTATCGGATTCACCTCATTTTTCGGCTCAACGCCTAAAATGAGGCAAGGAATGGGATGGACGGCGTGGATTGAATACATGTATCAAGGTGGGGCCTGCATGAGCGGCCCACTTAAAATCTTTCTCTCTGCTACATGTTAGCCGCTCCACAGGACCGACACCAAGACCTCCTGTGTGAAACGAGGTATCCTTCACTAGGTCTGCCAGTGAGGTAGGGAGCTGGGCGTGGGCCCAGCGTTGAAACGAGATATCTTCACTCGGTTTACTACCTGAATAAGGGCGCTGAGTGGGCCCACCTCAGTTCACATTTCACTAACAACCACTCCCACTGTTAGCCACCTCAAGGTGGGCCCCCAATAGATGGTTGGGATGGCACAAAAACATCATGGTGTGTCCCACTTGGATGGGGTCCACCGAAAATGGCATGGATGATAACATACATATCAGGTGGGCCACAATCATAGAAAGAGAGAGAGAGGGAGAGAGGGAGACATCGACAATATCAGAGGAGCCCCGCTACTATGGGCCCCTCTTGAATTTAAGCATACATCAAGGTGGGTCCCACTACATGGACCCTTGAATTAACAAAATGAATGAAAAACAAAATCTAAGATCACCCACCGGCTCTTCTTGCACCTTAGGCTTCCTATGCTCCTTTGCTTTGATTCCAACAGCGGAGATGAGATTTGGATGTTTGAGATGGAGATGAGGGGGTAGGAAAGGTGGGCCACACATGTATCTCCCTTGGAGAGGTGGAAGAGGCTTGGACGTATGGAGGGTTTTTGGGTTGTTTGGAAAGTATTTTGAAAAATAAGAGAGAGAGAGAGAGAGAGAGACTTGTAAAGGGAGAGAGAGATGGGTGATGTTTGATGTGGTGGTGATGGGTGTAAGATCCACTTTTTGACTTTTGTGGCAAATGGTGTAAGAAAAGCATGGGTGGTGTAAGAACTTTTTGACTTTGAGGGTTGCTTGGGGAAGAGTGTGAAGTAATGTGTACTTGACATGATAGGATTGATTGGTGGATGATTGATGTGACATCTCGTAGAGATTCTCTTCGGTTTTCGCACGCGCGGCGTTTTTCTCGCACCGAACGCTGGCCCACATCTCCTGGCCAGAGTATCGCCTCGATGCGCGAGTCATAGCATTGGAACCACGGCGACGGCGTGGTCGCTAAGGTGAGTAGACTCGGGTTGATGGCGTGTGAATCAGGGTCGTGAGCAAGGTCGGTTAAGGGTCGAAAGTTGCCGATATTCGACCGGTAAGACCGTGGAAGTCTATGGAACAGTACGGTCTAGGATACGGGTCTTACAAAGAACATAAGAGAGAGTGTGAAGTATATACAGGGGTCATCTTCACAATTACATACATGGAATGAGATCATGAAGCGGTTGAACTTGTCAATTCAGAGAACGATGAAGTTGAACGTTATGACACGTTGCAATTCAACTTTAAAAATGTTAGATTCAACGATAGATTCGAGACCTGCATTCTTTCACTATACGGAGCATGATAGTGTGTATATTCGGTTGCCTTCTGAAGATAATTGGTCAAGAGTTGAATTAATTCGCAAGTTCCTTTCAGTTTTTTTACAACAGTACAAAGAAATTTTCGGAAAGCAATTATCCAACGACAAATATATTTCTGCTAAAACTTTGGAAGGTAAAATATGTCTTATGCAAAAGCAGTAGTGGACTAGACTTTCTATACTTAATGACCATGGGTATGCAGGTAAAGTTTAATAAGTATTGGTCTAAGTGTAGTCTGGTAATGGTTGTTGTGATCGTTCTTGATCCCCGATACAAGATGATGATAGTTGAATTCATATGTAGTAAGTTGTATGCTATGATGGGTGTCGCTAAGGTCGATAAGATTTATGATGCAGTCAGTGAATTGCATAATTTCTATGTGTGTGCCACAAAAGAAAAATCTCCTCATGTGGGTTTTAATTCTGTTGTTGATGAACTGTAAGAAGAAATGGTAGATTATTACATGTCTTACGTGGCATAGCGGAAAGGGACTCAAATGTAGACGCTTAGATCAGAACTCGAAAACTATCTCAAGAAGCCACTTTTAGTTGTAAAATCCAAAGGCGATGAATTTGATGTTTTAGACTGGTGGAGGACGAGATCTGGTAATTTATAATATCCTATGCTCTCGTTAATGGCATGAGACATATTATCAATTCCAATTTTAATTGTGGCTTCAAAATCTGCTTTTAATACGGGGAGTAAGGTCGTAAGCAAGTACAAAAGCTCACTTACACCTGAATTAGTTGAAGTACTCATTTGTACATAGAATTGTCTGCGTCCGATATAGGGGAAAGGGAACTCTGTTGATGAAGAGTTCGATGAAGAGGAGAGTGAAAAGCATGATGAGACAGTACATGCAGCTGTAAGATGAGAAATTGCTTTCTATTTCTGTTGCATTTGCTTAAAAGTTATATCATGATATTTGTAATTATTTTTTAACAGTTAAATTGTAATATTATGGTTATGAGTAGATGGATATTTCTCTCTTTTCATTTGTACTATTCAATTAATTAATGTTGTTTAAATCTCTTATTATATTGTTGGGTAATTACGTTCATTCATAATTTAACTTTTTTTTTTCTTTTTTTTTTTTTAATGTTGTCCTAACCTAAATAGATATACACTTATAGATATGTCATCAGAAGATGATGCATCGATAGATAATTGAGATTATGGAGTCCAAGTCTACTCCCAAGATGAAAAAATAAAGTAACAATGTAAGTTGTGTGGAAAGTAATTTGTCAACAAAATAAATTGGCTCAAATTACATTTGGCTTGTCGGGGAGGAGACGCCGCACCATGTAGCAAAGCTCCTCAGGAAGTCCAAAATTTATTTCAAGCAATTTTCAACTCAAATACAAAGACTTCCTACACCCCTCACCCTACAATTACAACCAATACAACTAACCAAAGAATATATAGAAGTAGATCTATTATAAATGAAGAAGAGTTAAGTAGATGAATTGTCTCTGGTTCCAGGCCTTCCACAATTAGTAGAGAAAAAGAACAAGAGAGAATTTTAAGGGAACAAGAATAACACAATTATAAAGAGGTTGTTAAAGAAAGGTTGAAAATGATATCCAGATTAAGGAGTACCAGATAACAACATCCACCTCTGAGACAACATGATGTTAAAGTAGGCACGAGGAAACCATTAAAGTTTCTTAAAAGTCTTGCAGCATTTTATAAGCAATTGAAAATCCGGTACAAATCAGATCATAAAAAGCACCTGAAAAAACTTGTTGTATCTATGAATGACGACAATGGGAAGGCATCCCCACAATCCGATTCAGTAGAGGTGAACAACCATTTTTTAGACACATCCAACTCGAAGTTGGGCCGGAGTTCTCCTGCAGTTGAATCCGTAAAAAGAGAATCGAAGGATGATTCTGATGACGAAGGTGCAGGTGGAGGGGGTTACTATTACGGTTACAGACAATGTTCATCTAATTACATGCCACAAAGACATTCATCATACAAAAGGTATTGAATGTATAAAAGTTTTACCTAATCTGTATGTCAGTATGTGCATGTTAGGTTTATTTACTTTTGAATTTAGACCAAGTTTATTTACTTTGTTCATTTTATGTCAGTATGTGTATGATAGTTTTACTTAATCTGTATGCATGTTAGTATGTGCATGTTATCCTTAATTTCTTGTTATGATTTATGAGTCACACTGTGGATGAAGCATATCTCTTAAATAATAAATCTGTTAGCCATATTATCAATGACTATTCAAATGGAAAGATCAGGTAATTAATAACATTGTCTTAGACTCTTAGTGTACCATCAATAGTTAGGTCGGCAAGTTTGACGGCTTAAATTTCTATGAAACTATACATTCTATATGATTTAAGAATCACCACTATTTTGTTACTTTTTTTTTTTTTTTTTTTCTAAAATAATTTTTAGATTTTTTTTTTTTTTTTTTTTTTTAAATTTTTCAAAAAAATAAAAAATAAAATTAAGATCGATCCGAACCGTATCCAATCCGATCCGACTCGGTTTCCCTGGCCGAGTTAGACTCAAATCGGAACAGGCCAACAGTGGTCCGGATCAATTTGAGTCAGATGACCCAGACTCGGTCCTGGATCGGATTAAGTTCGGCTTAGGCCATGTAAATTTCAGACCGAGTCAAGTTGGACCCAATCCGATCTGACTTGGCTAGATGCCCAGCTCTAACCAAAACGAGTACTCAAACCCATGATCTGGTGTTGAAACTCATGTGAGCCTTACATTAGGATGGCCCCACATAATCCTAACACTACGTAGCTACGGTGTCCAGGTCAACACTCAACCTGCATTCCCACGGGATAGTTCGGTCGTGCTGGGCCATCACGTCACCGGTCTGATCATCAAACCATGACCGCCGGCTGTACATACAGATGCCGAGACATAACTAGCACGTGTGCAGTGGGCTACAGTAGTAATATATAATGGACAGTTACAATATAACCAACGTTCCAAATTCATCGGTCATGTGTGGCCCACAAGAAGACTCGCCCGGCTTCGTTCTTGAGTGTGGCCAATCCTGCAAACGCAGCTGCAGATAACATTTATTAGAAGGTGGGGGATACATCTATGCAAGACATCCAAGCAACTGCAACCGTAGGCCCCCACACAGACAATATCACTGGCCCCAAAAATTACTGTTAATTTATCAGATGGGCCGCAGGTGCACGTTAATTAAAACTAGGGTGCGGCTTCGGTGGTACCCTGGCTCCACCGAGGTGCATCGGACCCTGACTGTGGGGCCCACCTTGATGTATGTGACTACATCCACCCCGCCTATCTGTATTGAAAACTCATTTTAGGGCATGATCTAAAAACCTCCCGTCCGCCTCAAAAGGTTTGGATCAAGATGATATTGTTTCTGTGGCCTTATCAACAAGTTGGATAGTAAATAAACATCCTCGTGGACTGTATGAATTTTTTAATGGTGGGGATTAATCATAACTGTTTCCCATGGTGTGGTCTACTTAAGATTTGGGCATGCTTCATTTTTGGAATCATGCTCTAAAGTGAGCTTTGAAAATGTTTGGACGGTGTGGATTCAAGGCACATGCATCACTGTGAGCCCCACAGTCAAGGGTCCCACCCGCCTTGTTGGATCCGGTGGGTCTCACCTAATCCGCTCCCTTAAAACTATTGTCCGTACATTTTTCTATGGTGTAGCCCACCAGACCAATGGATCGGACGATCCGCCCAAGATGGGCCATACCTTTTCAGCGGATCCAATCATCTTGTAAACAGATGAATTTCCTACAACAACAGTTGTAAGGGAGCCTGGGCAACAGAACGCCCACCGTTATGTGGGTGTGACATCCACTCCGTCCATCACTTGTTCTAGTCATGTTAGGTAGCGAGCCCAAATGATGAAGCCGATCAAAAACTTAAGTGGGCCCCACTTTACGAAAAAGTGGGGATTGGGATGCTTACCACTTGCTTTCTTGGTCAGACCGAAGTTTTTCCTTAATCCCAGTGGGACTCCTCTTATGAACGGTTTAAATGGGAGTAGGAATCCTCTTATGAACGGTTTAAATGGCATATGAACATGAGTGTGGGTATAAAATGTTTCAGTGGTGGGCGTCCCCCATCCATTTTTCTCTGTGCTAGGGCTCACTTTGACTTTTGAATAGGTCTGATTTATGAGATCAAGTCCTGACATAAGTAGATGCAAATGATGGATCGAGCAAATGTCATCCATACATCCTTACAAAATGTGTGTACATCCATGTTACCATGGGAAATTCATCTGTGGGCCCCACCATGATGTATGTGTTTCATCCATTCCGTTCATCCATTTTTATAGATCAATTTAGGCTTGATCCCAAAAATGAGAGGGATATAAATATCAGGTGGACCACACCAAAGGAAAACTATAGTGATTGAATATCCACCATTAAAATCCTCCTAAGGCCCACTGTGCTGTTTATTTTTCATCCAATCTGTTGATTAGGTCATACAGACCCAGATGAAGGGGAAAAACAAAGATCAGCTTGATCCAAAACTTTTATGGCCCTTAAAAAGCTTTTAAGGATCAGCGTACATTCATCTCTATTTCCTGTAATATGGTCCACTTGAGATTGGGATTTACCTCCTTTTTGATCTCATATCATAAAATGATTTAGAAAAATAGATGGATGACATGGATGAAACACATACATCATGGTGGGTCCACATAGCACCGACCACCAGCCATTGGGTGGTGACAGGGGGAGTGGCCAATCCGTTTCCGTTACCATGGTGTACGGGGGAACGGATTGGATACTACCCTACTAGGGTTTAGCCAGAGACAGGCCGTTCTATTAGGAATATGTGGAGCTCAACGTGATATATGTGTTTTATCCATGTTGTCCTCCTTTTCAACCAATGGCATGACCATACCACATTATGGTAATTGAATTCTTACTGCTGAAAACTTCCTTACGCCCATTGTAATATTCATTTTCCATACAACTTCAAAGGATCATATGGACATGCACGAAGGAAAAACATGAATATCAGCTTAATCCAAAACTTATGTCACCCTGAGAAGTTTTCAACGGTAAGATTTCAATACCTGCTGCTTCTTTTGGTGTGGTCCACTTAACCCTTCAATCTGCCTCCTTTTCACTCGAATGGTGTTGTATAAAATAAGCGGGTAATACATCAGTCCAGATGCACCGACTTCCCGGAAAAAAAAGCCTTTCCAAGTTCCTACGTTAGGAATCTAATGTAACCCGGTGATGTTTGAGAGGAATCTACTCCATTTACCGGCTTTTAAGGTTCATTTTATGAAACGCAAGAAAAACAAAAAAAAAAGTTATGCAAAACCAAGTAGGCCGCTGTTGAAATATTTGCATGGCTACAAAAGTTTTTTTTTTTTTTTTAAATTATCAGGTTAAAGATTTTTTGTTTTCGTTCATCCACATAGGAATGATTTTATAAATGGTTTGGATGGCATATAAATATCAAGGTGGATTGCAGGAAGGTTACAACGGTGGCCATTTTTTTCACTAGTTTTTTTTCTTGTGTGCCCCAGTAGTCTTCGATCCGGCTTATTTTTTGTTGCCCGTTCTGAAATGGATGGATTTCGAACCCCATTCAGATTCTGATCGCAGTAACTTTCTTGGAAAGGCATTCGCAGGAAATGCGTGCTGAGAGTCTGGATTCACCCGTCCGAACTTTCAATAAATGGACGGTCAGAATTGTCCAATCAGTTTGATTTTTGGCACTTTTCGCCCCAGGTGTTGCATAAAAGGGGAGGATGAGGCAGCGGTCCAGACTCACCAGCCCGAACTTTCAACAGGAGTTGTACATTCAGTTTGAATTTTGGCCCATCCACACGGTGGACTACCATATCAACGGTCCGGATCATCGCATGCGTAGCTCGGGAAGCGGATTGGCTGGTGTACACACAACAGCTATATAGCTGCTGTCGGTACGTGTCGTGCGAAGACGAGAACTGACGCTCCTCGAGCTGCGAGTTGTACGAGGGTTCAAAGGATATCAAAGTTTATGGGTCCACAGTGATGTATTTATTATATCTACACATCAGACACCCCACCATTAAACCCACCATCACGCTGGTCAAAAGAGCTGGAATTTCACCACCCCAAAAAGGTTTCATGGTAAACGTAATCTCCCACTTTTTTTTAAGCACCTTATATCCGTCTTATTTTTCTTATCAATCCTTTATACGAGCTCACCAAATGGACGGACGGTTTGGATATAACACATACCTCGTGATCAGACCCACAGAACTTGCTGACGTCAATACAATAGCTGGTGCGAGGTACACCAGCTAATCCGCTTCCCGTAGCTCGAGCACCTTGAAGAGGGAGCTATACCCTACGGAATTTCCACTTTCAACCTGTCATTGCATTTCAACCAGTCGCAATGAAGCAATTTCCGTCCAAATCACCAGAAATCAGAGCTAAAGCAATGCTTTCCAAAACGCCCTCCAATCTCTCGAAAATCCCCACCTTACCAACCTCTCTCAAATGGCGAACCGAGCTCCAGCAATCCCACCTCATCTCCCAAGTCTCCTCCCTCCTCATACACCACAAGCACTGGATCACAATCCTCCGAAATCGCAATCTTATTCCCAAACTCACCCTTCCAATCTTTCTCAAAATCCTTCATAATACCCAAAACAACCCCCAAATCTCCCTCCATTTCTTCAACTGGTCCAAAACTAATCTACCCTTCAAACCAGACCTCAAATCCCACCTCAAAATCATCCAAATCTTGGTCCAATCCAACCTTCAAGAACCCGCAAGATCAATCTTGAAAGAACCCATCATCCAATCAGAGCCGATATCAACAGTTGTCAACTCATCGGTCAAAATCTGTAAGAACGGAAGTGTACGATCTCTCGTTCTTAGCTTCCTCCTCGAGAACTACCCAAATTGTAATTTGGGTATCGAACGTCTAGAGGTGTTTAGGAGAATTAGATCTTACGGATGTGTCCCGACCGTCAACAGCTGTAATGCATTGCTCGATACTTTTGAACGGTCTGGTGATTTACATTTCGTTTGGTGCTTCTTTGCTGCCGTTATCCGCAGTGGAGTTTTACCGAATTCGGTTATGTGGGTTTTGCTCACTCGGGTTTTTTGTAGAGAAGGGAAGCTCAAAATGGCCCTGAACTTGTTGAATTCGGGATTTTCAAGTGCTGCGATGTATAATTTGGTTATAGATGGTTATTGTAGAAATGGGTATTTTCCAACCGCATTGGATCTTTTGAATGAGATGTGTTGTAAGAGATTGATGCCAGGTTTTGGTACTTATAGTTCAATCCTTGATGGAGCCTGTAAATTCGGTGATGTTGGTGTTATGGATTTGATAATGAGAGAGATGGTTGCGAAGGGATTCCTGCTGATGATGGATAATGGGGATTATGATTTGGTTATTCAGAAATTTTGTGATTTGGGTAAAACATATGCAGCAGAGATGTTCTTTGAAAGAGCCCGGAGTGAGAAGATTGGATTAAGAGACAGTTCGTATTTGTGTATGTTGAAGTCATTTTCAAAAGAAGGGAGATCAAATGATGCGATGCGAGTGTATAGAATGACTCAAGAAAAGGGAATTGTGATGGGTGATGATTGTGGTAATGCATTTGCGAATGTGATTTGCATGGAAGAACCGTTGGAGGAAGTGAATATGATTTTGAAAGATGTGATAAGAAGGGGATTTCTTCCTTTGGATCTTTCAAAGTATCTTGATGTTCTATGTAGTAAAGGTCGATGGCAGGAAGCGGATGATCTTTTGAATGTGGTTTTCGAAATGGGGTTATTGCCTGAAGGCTTTTGTTGTCAGTCATTGGTAAAGCGTCATTGTGCTGACGGGTGCATTGATTCAGCGTTGGCCTTGCATTATAAGATGGAACGATTGGGAGGGAGTTTGGATTTAATATCGTATAATGCACTTCTTCATGGGCTGTGTGTGGATAAGAGAATTGAAGAAGCAGCCCAGGTGTTTGATTGTATGAGAAGGAGAAATGTGCTGAGCAGTACGAGTTTTTCAACTATGATAATTGCACTCTGTCATGAGAAGGAGATGAGGAAGGCCATGAAGATGCATGATGAAATGCTGCAGAAGGGGCTCAAGCCTGATGAAGTCACTTACAAGCGTTTAATATTGGAATTTAAGTAACCAATTGCTTGCTGAAAATGTTGTTTCAGCCTCCTCTAGGCCACACCAATGCATCGATGAGATACAAATTTGTATGAAGATGCATTTTATAGGTTGAATCTTGGCCTTTGATTGCTTTGCAAAAGTGGGTTCTTTTCTGCTGATTGCTATGCATTGTGCTTGAACCCTTCATGGGGTTATTCTTGGTGCGGAATCTTGGGTGAATATTAGTTGTGGGAGGTTCAGTGAGAAAATTTCAGTTAATGCAAAGTTGATTATGCGATCAAGCAATGGCATTGGCTTAGACGGAGCTATAAAAGTATAATGAAAAAAATGCCTAATTACAATATTGGAAGCAGAGTAAGTACTCCATTTTGCATGAAAGTGCTGGAAATTTTGGCAGCATGAGTGCCTCTACACATGTTCTGGTTGACAATGTGAGTTGCTGAATGTTGTGGCATCATAGCTTCATGAAGCTAGCTTGCTGTATGCTTTCCTCTACATGGGTATGTACTTCTTTTGGGATGATCACCGAAACGACAATTGCATTTCCTAGGGAGTTCTAAAGGAAAAAATCTTAAAAAATCCCAATTTTACAAAAAAAAGACTTAACTATTCTTAATTTGCCAGAGGAGACAGATGGAGGGCAAATTGACTAAAATGTCCTTTGTTTATTTTCTCTTAAGAAAATCGGCAAGGCCAAGTATGCCGGGCCAATGTGATGTTTGTATGACATCCAACCTGTCAAACAAGTGGACCTAACCTTGGTTATCATTCAACCAAAAATTCAGTCTGATCCAATTATTAGGGAGCCACATCATAGGAAACAACCTACACCTCCCAAAATCTCCAATCCAGGTGTGGCCCACCTATTGAAACGGCCTAATTTCTAAGGAAGTTGATAATCACATTGTGGCGAACCTTTCAATGGGCTGGATATCCTACACAAACCATGTTGGTCGTGCTTGACCACACCATTTTTTTCTAAGGGCAGTTTGATCACTGCGCAGTATATCAGTACATCCAGAGGATTCTTTCGAAAATTCAAAATGTTCAAGGCCTTTTTTCATTAAATCAGTGTTTTTGAAGATTTTCTTTTAACAAAAATCCTAAATACTAGAAACATAGAGGCATTAAAAAAAAATAATAATAAAAAAAAATCCTAAATACTATGATGCGGTACAGTCATCTGCATGCATGTAGTGTTAATGCAGGTTTATTATTATTATTATTATTTTATTTCAACATGACTTACTATCTATTTATTTTTAATCTAGGCTACGATGATGATGTCGTGTTAATGTATGGTTTTATGTCATTGCAATCCTTATAGAGTATTCTGTAACCATTTTGCTGATATAGTGAGTGGTTCTCTAGACAATCACATGCTAATTCAGGTAAAATAATCTTATTAGTAAATTTGGATCCTTTATATATATATATATATATATATATATATATATATATATATATATATATATATATATATATATATATATATATATATATAAACTCATCTTTAATGAGACTCTTACATGTTAGTTTTATTTTTTCATCTTTTAAATTCCTTTTCGATGTCTCTTTAAACAGGACACTCAATATGCAGTTGGAAAATTTGAGACAAAAATCTGCCAGAAGCATTTCTGAACAAGGTAACTTACACATCATTCCATGCTATACCCAATGTTGTCCAAAGCGATCGCTTAATTGCTTAATCACATAATGCCATCCATATGGATAGTATGTGATCGCATATTGCATAAAGCAATCGTATAATGGCATATGTGATCGCATACTTTCCTTATATATATATATATATATATATATATATATATATATATATATATATATATAAAGAGTTGTGTGATCGCTTAAGTGATCAGGCATAAGCAATCGCACAGGACAGCTTATGCCATTTGACAACATTGGCTATACTGTACTTCGATGATTGGATTTTTTTGGTGCTATTTCATATTTTGACATTTAAAGTCATTGGTAGCACAAATGCAGAACATACACTTGGTGCCATCACTATAACTGTAGTTATATGAAGGCAAAGGAATATCAGGTTGTTGGGTCCTCTCAATGTGTGGATGTGTGAGTGAAAATATAGTTCATTAGCTCACATCGTTGCAAAGATGGAAGGCTGATCGTGGAGAAACTCTTATACATCCTATAACTTGAGGCTATTCTAGCATAGTATCAGAAAACCAAAATATCCATTGGGTTCAACGTCTATTTTTTTGTACAGAAACCTTGTCGGATGGTTGGTACATATGGAATCATCTATGGCCTTATTGAAATAAACCGAGGTGGGGCCAATCAAGGAAGCACGTTCAAAGAGGAATAACCATGGCCACCGACGTGTATTATAGAGGATGAAACTTTATAAAACCAATTTAATTTATCAAATTCATGGAGGGTCTGATGACATCTACACCAGCAGACACATTATGGAGATAGTAATGGCTGCAATGATGACTTCAGATATGATGTCTATGGTACCGATGTACACGACAATGGAGGTAGAAACTACGATGGTCTCTTACACATAACAATGTTGTTGGTTTTGCCAGTTTAGGCGTTTCAATTCCTACTCATAGCATCTATTCTTTCTTGAGGTTGGATCGGCTACAAACGTTTCTATGTTAAGCTTATTGTACAAATCCACATTTGGAGCCTACCGTGATGTTTTAATGACGTCAATACATCCATCATTTACAGCATATTGGTGCCCAAAAATCAGGCTGATTGAAAATGAGGGGGGCCGCACTACAGGGAACAGTTGAGATGGGTCCATCTACCATTAAACACCTTCCAGTTTGTATGTGGGTTCCACTGTGTATTGTATATACCATCAAATCCATTCATATGATGCGTCCAACTAGGATGAATGCACACCCAAAACATCAGGCCATTACAAAACTCAGGTGGGGCACAACACATGGTTTTATAGGTTATAGGCATGATTTTACATGGTGTGGCCACCTGAGTTTTTGAGAGCCAACAGGAATAGCCGGGGGGGGGGGGGGAGGGGATGGGGGGACATGTAATGGGCAGATTGTATGTTATTAAAACATCACAGTGGGCCCACATGTTAATTTGTAAGTTAAGATTAATGTAGAAATGTTTGTATTGGATCCGGCCTCTTCTTCTATTGATTAATCCCCATGTGAAATATATGCATTTGTATTGTGGATTATACAATCAGTTTTATTAGTTATGTCTAAATTCTAAATATAGCAATTAGCATACCACATCACCATTTTTTGGACATTTTATATTCCTTTTCACATTCATGTTGATGGTCTTGGCTCTAAATTGCAATTGGGTATTATAACTGTATTCCAATTACACTACTTTCAAGTTGGACTTAGAAGAAACATAATGCTAATCAAGGTCTACTCCTTACGATGAATAGTAGAAAAAATCATTAGAACTGAATGTTTGCAATCGGCCTGTACATACAAACACAACCCGAGCAATAGTACTAATGATACAAGATTCATGTCGAGCATGGTTGTGTTTCTTGGAGCGTAAAAGGCTAATATACCTCACATCGTTTTATGTCAAACATATATCCTTCCTGCTCGTTCTCTTACATTAGCTCTTCATGATCTTCAAGTTGTCTACAGCTTTATGTACTGGGATGATTTCGACATCCTCTTCCTCAAGTTCTACTGTGGAAAATTTACTCCTTACTGGGAAAGAAAGGGTGCACCTGTAATGGATAGGCTTATATAATTGAGCTGGCTCAGGCCTGCTCTGTGGCTAGTCTGCTCTTTCTCAGGCTTGTGCTTTAGTGTTGAGGGTTGAATCAGATTTCCTCACTCTTTGTAAGATGGCCATCTCTTGCCCATTCTGCTCACCAGTACGCAGGCAACGGTGATTGTCAATGAGTAGGCTCTCGCTAGATGGGCTATGCCTGATCCTGGCCCATCTTTTAGTAGACCTGCAATTTATCACCACCATCCATTTTGCAGACACAAATATCGGCATATGGCAGTGTTAAGTAGGCCTACATGGAAGATGGTCTTGGTTTGATACTAAAATGCTTCAGTTGTCATCCCAGCCTGCAGCAGGACAGGCCTAAAAACCTGATGGGCCATGTTCATCACTGCGGATGACCCTTCATTGTGTTCAGACCAACATTATTGATGCCCTTGCAGAGTTGTTTCTTGTGAGAGCCACAGAGGGCATCCTTGCAAAGAAATTGGCCGAAAATATGTAAGAACTGTATTTATTGGATAATGCTATGGCGGAGTTGTTGTCACAAAATATCTGTGTAGCACCCTTTTGCCAAAAATTCAATTCTTCAAGTAACTTCCATAGCCGAATCACTTGACAAGCACACGATGCTGTCGCTATACATTCCACTTCATTCCAGACAATTTAAAAACTGGTTGCTTCTTCGGAGACCATCAAACACATACTCCGATGTACTTTTCTGATCATTAAGATCACCACCATAGTCTCTATTGGTGAACCCAATCAAATCTCACTTCTCTCTCCCATAGAAAATGCCAAGATTCATCGTCCCAGTTATGTAGCATAAGATCCTCTTCGCCACCTGAAGATGTACTTCAATAGGATTCACCATGTACTGACTAATCAAGTTCACTGCATGCATAATATCAGGTCGTGTAGCCGTTAGATACATCAAGCTTCTCACAATTTTCTTATACCTCACTTACCATGCCATCAATTTTCTTCAATTTCAAACTTGTTTCTTCTGGAGTGCTAGCAGGCTGACCAAAGATCTTTAGAATGTCCCTTGTGTATTTCTGAGATATAAAAATACCTCAATTGGATTGCACTACTTTACTGAGAAAATAGTGCATCAAGCCTAGGTTCGTCATATCAAATTCTTTCTTTATGGACTTTTTTAAACTCAAGAAACATGGTAGAGTTGTTGTTAGTGTAGATTATATCATCTACATACAATCACACTATCATGAACTTTCCATCTCCGCCATTTTCACATATAGAGCTCAAAAGGACATTTCCTAAAACTAGTTTTTTTCTTTCAAAACAAGAATCTACATGACTATACCAAGCTCGAGGTGCTTGCTTTAGTCCATATACAACCTTTTTCAACTCATACACTTTGTTCTCACTACCCATTTTCACAAGATTGGGAGGCTGATTGATATTCACATGCCACCATGTAAAAATGTAGATTACGCATTTAATTGAAAAATGTGCCAAGAATTTTTAGCGACCAGTGAAAGAACCATCCAGATTGTATCATATCTAACTTTGGATGCGAATACTTCATGTGGTCAATTCCAGCCTTCTGCTTGTAGCCTTTTGCCACTAGTTGCGCTTTGTGCCTTTCCACTTTTCTTCTGCATTCATCTTGGTCTTGTGAACCTATTTCACACCAATCAACTTGTGCCCATCTGGAAGTTCTTTCAACTTCCAAGTGTTCTTCTTCTTGATGACTCCGTGGATTTTCGCCACTTCTTGTTTTTTTTTTTGTTTTTTTTTGTTTTTGTTTTTTCACAATCCCCATCTTCTAATGCTAAAGGATCACAATTTGAAAACAAAGCAAAGTTTATCTAAATATCATCTTTATAATCATCACTATCATATCTTACCACAAAATCTTTCAAGCAATTTGGTTGTTTTCTGATATGCTTTGGCTTTTTTGGTGAAGAAGAATTGGGGCTTGGAGATGATTGTGACTTTGGAAGAGAGCTTGATGGACTTGAACTTGGAGATACCGTTGGACTTCATGAACACAGCCCACTACACATAGGCTGCACATTGCCTTCTTCACTTTCTTTTGCTTCACTAATATCGAGCGGCGCAGGCTGTTATGCATTCATATCCCATTTAAAGGTTTTTTCTTCATCAAAGATGGCATCCCTCATATACTGGATTGTAGAAGCTTGTATGTAGGGGTGTACATTGAGTCGAACTGAGTCGAGCTTGCCTCGACTCGACTCGGCTCGAACAGTGGCTTACCTCAGCTCGAACTCGGCTCGGTCCTCGAGCCTGACTGGCCAGCTCGGCTCGGTTCGGTCAGCAGCTCGGGTCAAGTTCGAGCTAAGATCGAGCTGAGTTTGCCATTGAGGCATTTCCACAAACACCTTAACTGCAACTTCAAAATCCCACTGTTTTACAAACAGAGGCAATGGTTTTACAGGTATTTTCTCAAACACCTACTAAATAACATAAAAAAAAAAAAAAAAAACAAAAAAACAAAGAGAAAAAAGGTATTTGTTTCATGTACATACCTTCCTTGCCACCAGCCAAACCTTCCTTGCCACCTTGCCACCAGCCAAACCTTCCTTGCCACCATCCAAACCTTCCTTGCCTCCTTGCCACCAGCCAAACCTTCCTTGCCACCAGCCACATTTCGTTGGGTCATTTTATCAAACAGTTGGTGAGCAACATCAATGGCAAAGTAACCGAGTCACCGAACTAGTTCGATTCGAGCTGGATTCGATCACCAGCTCAACTCGACTCGAACTCATTTTCGAGCTCAAAAAATCAGCTTGACTCGGCTCGAATTCATTTTCAAGCTCAAAAAATCAGCTCAAACTCCGCTTCGAACCGAGTCGAATCGAGCTTTTTTGAGTCGAGTCGAGCGAGCTAACCGAGCTAGCTCGGTTCGTGTACACCCCTACTTGTATGCCATTGTATTTTCATGATAGCCAATGAAAATACACTTTTCACCTTGTCACCTATCTTCTTTCTTTTCTCATTGGGCATGTGAAAATAAGCAACACACTAAAAACCGTTAAATGATGAACACTTTGATTGTTTCCATTCCAAGCGTCTTCTAGTGTCATATTGATGAGAGCCCTTTTGGGACACAAATTTAAGAGATGCACACTCTAATGAACCACTTCTGCCCAAAAAGTTTTAGTCAAGGCGTTAATCTTCAACATGCTTCTAACCATATTCACGATCGTAAGGTTCTTCCTTTCTTCGATCCCATTTCTCTGTTGTGTATATGAGAATGCCAACTGATGCCATATCCCATTCTTCTCACAAAAATTTACGAACTTTTTAGAGGTGAATTCATCACATCTGTTAGTAAATTTTTTATCTTCCTCCTACTTTGCTTTTCGATAAGGCCTTGAATCTTTATACACCATTCTAGTCTATCAAGGGCTTGGGATTCATGATGGAAGTTACGGCATAAGTTTAGCGCCAACTGCCAACCTTACACAACCCTCCTTTATCCAGGTTGGGGACCAACAGTAATATCACAAAACTCCCACAAGCGCAATGTAATGAACTATTACATAAGTTGATTACAATCAAGCACTATCAAATAGTTTATTACATAGGTTGATTACAATTATCGAGTTGATTACGATGAAACTTTGTTTGTGACCATTTTTTTTATTTTTTTTTTTGTGGACTTATTTGATGGGGAGATAATACATGCAACAAAGGTGTTGGAATGTGGTAGAACCAACTTCATTGGTGTAAGGTGATGAATCAATAGGGTTTGTCCATCTAGTGGGCCTTGTAGTAAGTGGTCTTACATCTCAAAAGTTCATCCGTAAGGCAATCCAATCCATCAATTCTCTTCACACTCCTGTTGCACATTGAACATTAGCCACTTCTTTTTTTTTTTTTTTTTTCTATTGCTACTTTGAAGGCTGTAAGTGTAATTTTAATCATCAGCTATCCACAATAGGAAGAATTAGATGGATAGTCAAGCAAGTACCGTGGTGCATGTACTGGAGAGTACCTCTACAATATTCCAATTCCATAATAATTTCATTGTGTGGGAAATGTTCCTGTAAGGTCGACCTAATTATATGTTATGGTAAGTTCAAGCTCTATGGGCTTTTTGGCATCTAAACTGTGGATCTGGTGACTCTCCTCCTAAAGATGGGATGTCCCAAAAATCAGTTGTATTTGAAACTCAGGCGGGGGTCACACCATTTGGAATAGTGCAAAATATGCCTAAAACATATAAAATTACTGTGGGGCCCACCTGATTTTTGGAATAGCCTAAAATTTGGTGGAACCACTCATGTAGGTGGGACACACAATGGATGAGTGGGATGTCTAAACCACATCTCAGTTGGCCACATAAAAGATTAGCAAGGTTTTAATAGGTTGGCGTCCACTCTCAACTATTTCCCAATGTGGCCCACCTAAGTCTTGTATCAAGCGGGATTTTCGGCTCTAAGCGTAACAGGAGGGAACATTGAATTTAGGTATACTGGTGACACTTGAACGATGACTAAAGACATGCATGTGGCCCTCATAATCTCCCAATACACACACACTATAGATACCAAAAATCACTCCTCCAATTCCTTGTCATTTCACCTAAAGTACCATTTGTTAATCTAGAAGATTAATTTGTTTATTGTAGAAGAATTAGAAACTGATGTTTGGTTAAACGTTTCTATTTTTTAGGTGCTGGAATGATATCAATTCCTAATGCTCTGTCAAAAGGAGGATGGTTGAGCTTGATACTTATTCTACTTGTAGAAATAATATGTTGCTACACAGGATTACTCTTGCGAAAATATATGGATGCAGACCCACTTATCAAAAACTACCATGACATTGGTGAGTATCCATTTGGCTCTGAAGGAAAAATCACAATATTGCTATTCATGTATCTGGAATTGTATTTGGTAGCAATTGAGTTCTTGATATTGGAAGGTGATAACTCAGAAAAGTTGTTTCCCAACAAGGATTTAGAAATATAGGTTTGAAAATTGGAGGGAAATAAGGGTTTGTTCTATTGGCTGCCCTTATAAGTTTACCTACCATGTGGTTAAGGAGCTTTAGCCTACTTGCTTATGTTTGTGCTGGAGGGGTCTTGGCTTCTATCATTGTGGTGGCTTCTGTTTTTTCAGGCTTGTGAAGTTGATGGTCTTGGATTTCATGGAAGAGGAGCCTTTTATAATTTGAGCGAACTTCCTACTTTTATCAGCTCATATGATTTCTGTTATTGTGGGCATGCAGTTTTCCCCACCATATACATTTCTATGAAAGATGGGAGTCGGTTCTTTAAGGTAAAGTGAAAACAAGGGTACCCTACTCATCTTTGACTTTCCATTTTTGATTTGTTGATATATATATATATATATAAAACCATCGAAGTTTGATGTATTTAAACTAGATAAAGGACTTCATAAGCTAGTTTTTGAAAATATGAAATACTTGAGAAGTACAAAATACATCAAATATCAATGGTTAACAAGACATGTTGGAAGTTCTTTATCTATTTTAAATACATCAAACTTCGATAGTTAAGAAAACATGTTGGACCAATGCCATGATTGTCGCAATGGTAGTGAGCTGAAGTGCTACATTATGTGACTCCATAACTAAATTCAAACACATACATGATTACCATCCTTTGAAAGCACACATTTTTTAAATCAAGACCATTGAACAAGGGAATGGATTTTATGGAAACACAAGCATTTTTTTAATCAAGATCATTTTGTGGCTCCATAACTAAAAACACATGCAATGGGTATTCATATGTATATTTCTTGTGAGTGACACCAATTTTATAACCTAGGACTTATATAATTGATAAGTGGAATCACTAATTTTATTTACTAGATGTTTTATAACTTTGCTGACCTTATATTGTCTTGCATTCTAGATGTTGATCCTCTGCCTTGTTCTCTGCACTTTCAATTACAGAACAATGGATGGTGATTTTAGGCTACCTAATGTACAGTCATTATGTGAAGTCTCAAGTGACATTAAGGGGGCTTTTGGATCGTAAGCTGCTTAAGATAAGCTACTTATGCCACAAGTAGCTTATCTTAGTTTCTACTTATTAAGAAGATAAGTATGTTTAGTAAACAACATTCTTATCAGCTTCTCTCCTTCGTCTCTCTTGAAGCCGCTCTTCAGCAACTTACGAAAAGTAGAAAAGCTAAAAAAAATCAACTGAAGTAATTATGTTCTTTTAAGTAAAAAAGTTACTTATAACTAATCATAACCAAACTAACTTATGTGAAATAAGTCACTTATCTGCTGCTATAAGTAAAAAAAAAAAGTAACTTATTTGGTAGTATCCAAATGGGCCCTAAATCTCCTTGTTGGAAAAATTAGCTCAAAGTTTGCAATGTACACCACACGGTGAAACTTTTGATAAGGTGTGCCATACCACATTTTCTTGGGAAACTTTGGTTCTCTCATCTTGTTGGCCAAACATTTTTGTAGATGTTTACCAAGGCGTATCACTTAAATGGATCATACACACTTGTTGCAGTGTATTAAATAAACACTACACTGATTGCCATCCCGACTCAAACCATTCGATTTTGCCTACCTCTTCCAAGTCTGGCACCATTAGACCCTTTCCGAAAATTGGTAAGTAATGGGCTCCCAATAGCTCATGGAACCACACAAACACATTGCATTGCCCATCTGGGCGGAGTAGGAAAACAAGGAAAATCTGAAATGTATTATGTGCTTGAAACATATTAGAAGATCCATCCAACAATCTGATCTTTTTCAGTTGGATGAGGATAATTGCTTTAATTAATTGCTAGGAATCTTATTGCATTATAGCCGGCCACAAATGGAATGGTTAGAAATTTTTATTTTTTTTTTTAAATGGATGTTGGGGAACCGTGGAAGCACAGAGACAAATCAAGCCTACCAATCGCACAACCAAGTCCTAACACAAACAATCTGAATTTTATGTTGAAAAACTTTTTTGGGAAAAAACCTGATGCAGGACAGGAAATTAAATGTGATGTGTAAGATTTCAGACTTTAGATTATACTAATTTAGAAACATTCACAAAAAATCCCACATCTCACATAAAGTCAATTTGTAAGTTATTAAAACATCACAGTGGGCCCGCATGTTAATTTGTAAGTTAAGATTAATGTAGAAATGTTTGTATTGGATCCGGCCTCTTCTTCTATTGGTTAATCCCCATGTGAAATATATGCATTTGTATTGTGGATTATACAATCAGTTATATTAGTTATGTCTGAATTCTAAATATAGCAATTAGCATACCACATCACCATTTTTTGGACATTTTATATTCCTTTTCACATTCATGTTGATGGTCTTGGCTCTAAATTGCAATTGGGTATTATAACTGTATTGCAATTACGCTACTTTCAAGTTGGACTTGAAGAAACATAATGCTAATCAAGGTCTACTCCTTACGATGAATTAGTAGAAAAAATCATTAGAACTGAATGTTTGCAATCGGCCTGTACATACAAACACAACCCGAGCAATAATACTAATGATACAAGATTCATGTCGAGCATGGTTGTGTTTCTCAGAGCATAAAAGGCTAATATACCTCACATCGTTTTATGTCAAACATGTCAAACATATATCCTTCCTGCTCGTTCTCATACATTAGCTCTTCATGATCTTCAAGTTGTCTACAGCTTTATGTACTGGGATGATTTCGACGTCCTCTTCCTCAAGTTCTACTATGGAGAATTTACTCCTTACTGGGAAAGAAAGGGTGCACCTGTAATGGATGGACTGATATAATTGAGCTGGCCCAGGCCTGCCCTGTGGCTAGTCTGCTCTTTCTCAGGCTTGTGCTTTAGCGTTGAGGGTTGAATCAGATTTCCTCACTCTTTGCAAGATGGCCATCTCTTGCCCAATCTACTCACCACTACGCAGGCAACGGTGATTGTCAATGAGTAGGCTCTCGCTAGATGGGCTATGCCAGATCCTGGCCCATCTTTTAGTAGACCTGAAATTTATCACTACCGTCCATTTTGCAGACACAAAAATCGGCCTATGGCAGTGTTAAGTAGGCCTACATGGAGGATGGTCTTGGTTTGATACTAAAATGTTTCAGTTGCCATACCAGCCTGCAGCAGGACAGGCCTAGAAACCTGATGGGCCAAGTTCATCGCTGCAGATGACCCTTCATTGTGTTCAGACCAACATTACTGATGCCATTGCAGAGTTGTTTCTTGTGAGAGCCACAGAGGGCATCCTTGCAAAGAAATTGGCTGAAAATATATAAGAACTGTATTTATTGGATAATGATATGGCGGAGTTGTTGTCACAAAATATCCGTGTAGCACCCTTTTGCCGAAAACTCAGTTCTTCAAGTAACTTCCATAGCTGAATCACTTGACAAGCACATGATGCTGTCGCTAGCTTCATTGTAGAAAATTTAAAAACTGGTTGCTTCTTCGGAGACCACGAAACACATACTCCTATGTACTTTTCTGATCATTAAGATCGCCGATCACCACCATAGTCTCTATTCGTGAACCCAATCAAATCTCACTTCTCTCTCCCATAGAAAATGCTAAGATTCATCGTCCCAGTTATGTAGCATAAGATCCTCTTCGCCACCTGAAGGATTCGCCATGTACTGACTAATCAAGCTCACTGCATGCATAATATCAGGTCGTGTAGCCGTTAGGTACATCAAGCTTCTGACAATTTTCTTATACCTCACTTACCATGCCATCAATTTTCTTCAATTTCAAACTCTTCTGTAGTGTTAGCAGGCTGACCGAAGATCTTTAGAAAGTCCCTTGAATATTTCTGAGATATAAAAATACCTCAATTAGAATTTTTAAAGGTGAATTCATCACCTCTATCTGTTAGTAAAGTTTTTATCTTCCTCCTACTTTGCTTTTCAATAAGGCCTTAAATCTTTATACACCATTCTAGTCTATCAAGGGCTTGGAATTCATGATGGAAGTTAGGGCATTAAGTTTAGTGCCAATTGCCAACCTTACACAACCCTCCTTTATCCGGGTTGTGGACCAACAGTAAGATCACAAAACTCCCACAAGCGCAATGTAATGAACTATTACATGGGTAATTACAATCAAGCGCTATCAAATAGTTTATTACATAGGTTCATTACAATTATTAAGTTGATTATGATGAAACTTTGTTTGTGACCATTTCTTTTCTTCTTCTTCTGTTTTTTTTTTTTTTTTTTTTGGACTTAGTTGATGGCGAGATAATAAATGCAACAAAGGTGTTGGAATGTGGCAGAACCAACTTCATTGGTGTAAGGTGATGAATCAATAGGGTTTGTTCATCTTGTGGGCCTTGTACTAGGTGATCTTACATCTCAAAGGTTCACCTATGAGATAATTCAATCCGTCAATTCTCTTCACACTCCTGGTGCACATGGAACATTAGCCACTTCTTTTTTCTATCGCTACTTTGAAGGCCGTGAGTAAGTGTAATGTTAACCATCAGCTATCCACAATAGGAAGAATTAGCTGGATAGTCAAGCAAGTACGGTGGAGCATGCACTGGTGAATGCCTCTACAATATTCCAATTCCATGATAATATCACTGTCGTGTGGGAAATGTTCCTGACTTATTATAGGTTATGGTAAGTTCAAGCTCTACGGGCTTTATGTCATCTAAACTATGGATCCGGTGACTCCCCACCTAAAGATGGGATGTCCCAAAAATCAGTCGTATTTGAAACTCAGGCGGGTCACACCATTTGGAATAGTGCAAAATATGCCTAAAACATATAAAATTACTGTAGGGCCCACCTAATTTTTGGAATAACCTAAAATTTCATGGAACCCCTCATCTAGGTGGGAAACACAATGGATAAGTAGGATGTCTAAACCACATCTCAGTTGGCCACATAAAATATTAGCAAGGTTTTAATAGGTTGGCGCCCACTCTCAACTATTTCCCAATGTGGCCCACCTAAGTCTTTGATCGAGCAGGATTTTTGGCTCTAAGCCTAACATGGGAACATTGAATTTAGGCGTATACCGGTGACACTTGAACGATGACTAAAGTACATGCATGTGGCCCCCCATAATCTACCGATACACACGCTAGATACCAAAAATTGCTCCTCCAATTCCTTGTCATTTCACCTGAAAGTGCCATTGGGAAATCTAGAAGATTGTAATTTGTTTATTATAGAAGAATTACAAACCACTGTTTGGTTAAATGTTTCTATTTTTTAGGTTCCGTAATGATATCAATTCCTTATGCACCGTCAAAAGGAGGATGGTTGAGCTTGATACTTATTCTACTTGTAGCAATAATATGTTGCTACACAGGATTACTATTGCGAAGATATATGGATGCGGACCCACTTATCAAAAGCCACCACGACATTTGTGAGTATGCATTTGGCTCCAAAGGAAAAAATCACAATATTACTATTCTTGTTGTAAGTGCTAAAATGATTAAAGCACATTTTAGTTGTCAAATTTCGTATAGTCGAAACAACTTGACAAGAGATCTTCAAGATCGGTCCAAGATTAAGAAAAGATCAAGAGAAGATCAAACTCAAGTCTAGTACATTTTCAAGAGAAGATCAAACTAAAGATCAATTGATATTCAAGTATAAGATTAGGCTCAAAAGTTAAGATGAAGTTCGTAATCAAGTTCAAGATAAAAAAGTTCAGATATTTCACATATCTCATGTAGTATAAAACTCTAGAAAGGCCTTAGGATTGGGTGCTTTAAAAAATTATTTAAATTGAATTTTTATAATTGTGTTTGTTTGGAATTCGACCAGTTTAAGATTTGGTTCGACTAATCTAAGTTTTCTTGGCCATTCCAAGTTCAAGTCGAAGCAAAACAGTTTTTTGGTCGCAAATTCGACTGGTCAAATTTTTGGTTCGACTAGTTGAAGCTTGACATTCGATCAGCCCGAGATAATTTGACTTGAAGTCTAGCAATATAATAACCTAAATTAATCTTGACCTTCTAATTTTAACCATTAATCGACGTACCTAATTAGTCTGATACGACCATCAATCTACAAGATCAACTGGTACAATCTCAACCATTGATTAGGACATATCCAATTCAACTGTTCATTAACTAATAAATTCAACCATACATTTAACCACCCATCCAACGATACAACCATCAAACCATTCATATGCTGAAATCATCGGAATACTTGTCCATCCATCTAAACTGACCGTCCATCTCGCTTGTCATGTGGCCACTTACAATTCTACCCATCCATCTCACCACCAATCGACAGGTATATTCCAAAGTCCATCTCCCGATCACACATAAACTTATCTAACTGTACATTTATCCATCCATCTATCCATACATCCATCTGTCTATCTATACATCGATCCGTCCATCCATTTACATCATCCATTTAATTACCATTGAATACATCACAACCACACACATGCATCTTACACATCATGCACACATACCTTTCACACACGTGGCATGTGTGCAATCCATGGCACATGTGTGCACAACCTTACACTAGACTTGTGCACGCATTGTAAATCAAAAGAAAGAATGACGGAAAAAAAAAAAGAAAAAAGAGAAGGTGACATACAAAGATTAAAAACAAAAGAAATATGAAAAATTTAAAAGAACATTTATTAATAGCACACGTGATGTTGTGCTCCTTATAAATAAGGAGCAAAGGAAGGGAGGTGGGATGTGATGTGACGTGACGTGAGGAGAGAGAAGGAGAAAGGAGAGAGAGATTAAAAAAAAGAAAGGAGAGTTGCTGGTTATTTATGTTGGAAGGAGGGAGAAAGAGAGGAGAGAAAAAGGAAGAAAGAAAAGGAGGAGAGAGAAAAAGGACGAGAGAGGAAGAAAAGAAAAAGAAAAAGATAAAGAAAAGAAAATACTTTTTTAATAAATAGTGAGTTTCTCTTCGTTGATATTTTTTTCTTTATTATTAATTTTTTACTTATGATAAATTCCACATGTTTTGCTTTTATTTATTTATTTTATTATGCAAATAATTCAATAATTGTGTATTTTGCTCTAATTGATTTATTCATTTGATTTATAGTTTGTTGTGTTTATTTAATATGATTTGTTCTTTAGTTCTCTTTATTTTAATTGACAAGTTTTGAATCAACTTTAAATTTAGATTATTGTTTAACCATGCATTAATAATTTTATTATTATTATTATTATTATTATTATTATTATTATTATTATTATTATTTTAAGAAAACCAGAATTTAGATATCTTTTTTAGAGACTTCAAGTTCAATATATTTTTTTAGACTCTTGGGTCGGATAATGATGGATTGCATTACATGAATATTTTTTTATTTTTCCGTAGAACTTTAAATTATGTACGAACAGTGTACAATGATTAGAAATAATTTGTCCTTAGAAATATTTTGCTCATGAAATATTAAAATTATATATCTTTCGAACAGTTTTTGGAACACCAGAAAATAGGTGGGGTGATCAAGTCTCCTAAGTTGAAAATTCCTAAAGCGTAAATAGGTAGGGCGCTTAAGACCCTTATGTTGAAAGTCCTAGAAGCCTAATTGATACCTCTTGGAACATCTACCGTACCCTTTGAGTGGGTGAGCATGTCAGGATTGCAAAAGGTTCCAACTGTCAGGTTCAGTAAGGTAGTAGTCTAATCAGCTAACATATAAATGAGTCCCTCACCAAGTGCCCTTTGGATGGGTGAGCATGTCAAGCAAGAGGTTCTTATTGCTAGGCTAGGTGTTGTATTAGCGCGGGTGTTGGTTAACCGGTGTAAACTAGCCCTAGTATTAAAAAGAATAAACCGCACTTGTTATTGTGGATTTTAGCATATGTTGATTTCATTCATTCATTTTTTCTTTGAATTTACATTAGAAAAATCTTGTTTATTAATCTCCTTATCTGTTACTTTACCTAAATAGCTATTGTATTTTTTAGTATATTTTATTCAAATTGTATCATGTTATTTTTGAAACCAGTGTTGGATTTTTTAGTATATTTAAAATTGGTACCTCTTGGAACATCTACCGTACCCTTTGAGTGGGTGAGCATGTCAGGATTGCAAAAGGTTCCAACTGTTAGGTTCGGTAAGATAGTAGTCTAATCAGCTAACATATAAATGAGTCCCTCACCAACTGCCCTTTGGATGGGTGAGTATATCACGCAAGAGGTTTCCATTGCTAGGATTGGTGTTGTATTAGCACGGATGTTGGCCAACCGATGTAAACTGGCCCTAGTGTTAAAAAGAATAAACCGCACTTGTTATTATGGATTTTAGCATATGTTGATTTCATTCATTCATTTCTTCTTTGAATTTACATTAGAAAAATCTTGTTTATTAATCTCCTTATCTGTTGCTTTACCGAAATAGCTATTGTATTTTTTAGTATATTTTATTCAAATTGTATCATGTTATTTTTTAAACCAGTGTTGAGATTTCTCACTAGGCTTCGCAACTTACTCTGTTGGGATTTTAAAATTTCAAGATCAAGATCTCATGGATGCGCTTAAAGTGATTTGCTTTTATTTATTTTGTTTCTTTAGTATTTTCTAAATAAGTGTAATGAACATTGAGTAGTATGATAGTATAGAAATGACATGAGTTTGGTGATAATTTTAAATAGTCGAAATATCGGTATTTTATTATTCTCTAAATAAATGTTTGATTATTTAGTTTTTGGATGGTTATATTTTATGAATGAGAATCATTTTGTCAATAGATG
This sequence comes from Magnolia changhungtana, assembly GCA_030180095.1. Taxonomy (NCBI): domain Eukaryota; kingdom Viridiplantae; phylum Streptophyta; class Magnoliopsida; order Magnoliales; family Magnoliaceae; genus Magnolia; species Magnolia changhungtana. The sequence goes on along the minus strand of JASAUF010000583.1, from coordinate 50,040 downwards.
TGTGGATTATAAAATATAAACATACAAAACATAAGTCATGCCTTCAGTACAAAATCAGTGTCGGATATACCTAGGTGCCAAAATTTGGCGTGTGACAAGCAACAACTTTTCAGATTTTCCTATCTTCGACCAGTCGAAGATCAAATTCGACTAGTCGAACAGATGTCACGCCCTATACTCGGTAACCGAACTCATAAGGAACCTGATGGTCAGTACCGGCTGCAACAGCCTCCGTAGTACTCCATTCTCGGCTCCTGAGGTAGGTTCCGATCCTGGGATCCTACAAGGAGGATTTTCATAACAGTATAATCATTACCAATACGAGCATACCCAAGATCACAACAAATAAATTTAAGAATAACAAAGGCACACATCACAAAATCCACTAAGAATTTGAACTATCACAAGTTTTCATAAGGTCCAAAAGGACATATATAAGATAACAGAAGAAAGAAAGAAGAGGATCCGGCCATCGGGGGAGGGCTCCGCCACTATTAAGCCGTTCCCACACAATCATAACCACAAACAATAATATAAACACATTGTATAACATAGATCTTATGATGCATGGCCTAGGTCTTTGAAATGAGTGGTTATGATGCCATCCCAGCCACATGTAAGGGCTTAGATGACCCATCATACCTAGAAAAATAGGAGAAATCCTCATGCAAGGGGGTCCATCAAGGGAAGAATCCCATGCATGGACATGTATGTACAATGTGGGCCTCATGGCCACATCTAGATAGTTGTGTAGGATCTCCACCATTAATTGGTGGGTCCTATACATCCAAATGAGAGAGAGGAAAGAGATTACATGAGGGAGAAAAAGTTGCATGAAGAAGAGGAAAGATTTACTTGATGAAGAAAGCACCCACTTAGATCAACCTTGAAACTTACATCACCATCATCTAGATGCTCCAAGCAACATGGATCAATAGCTAAGATCAAGTGAGAAGGGGTAGATGAGGAGGTATTTTAGGGAGAAGGGGCTAGAATGGAGGGAAGATGGGCTAGAGAAATGGAGGAAAATTGCTAGGGAAGAAGAGAAGAGAGAGAAATGAGAGGCAGAGAGACTTTTAAGACTTGTAATGATGAGCTCTCTCTCTCCTAGGCAATGATGGTGGCCTATGGTGATATTAGCAAGGCTTAGGGTAATAGTCTTTCTAGAAATCTCAGCGTAGGGTGAAATGATGGCATGGGAAAACGTGCAACCCATGGTGGGGTCCACCAATAATGCAATCAATGGCCCATATCGATCAATGCCCATAACTTGAGATGTACATATCGAATTAACGCACGGGACGCGGCGACGAGGCGAATACAATGATATAGGCCTCGGGTCAATTTGAGTCGGGTCTACATGACCGAACTTAAGGATGACCGCAAACACTACCTGAGGGTCGCGGGTAGCCGAAATTTGACCGGTAGGACCGCGAGACCAAAATGAACGGAATGTATACTCACACACATGCATGCACACATGTAAACTAAGGTCGGATCTCACAATTCTCAGGAGTTGGTATCAGAGCATAGCAAGTAATTTTTGAATAACTTGGGATAACATCACATATCTACTGCGAACTCAAGACAAGTAGTATCCTGAGTGCGTTTCCCTCGTTTCGTTTGAGTTTTCAAGGAGTCTAATTCCTAGGTGTTCATCACCTTTGTTCTTTCTGTAGACCATGCCGTTTAGTCGAGGTGCCCCTGATTGTGACGCCCGTGGCCGTGGTGCCCATGAACATGGTTCTCATTCCGCTCCAGCGATCCGAGTGACTTTTGCTCCACCATCTGAGATTCCTGTTTCTCCTCTGGAGCCTATCGTACTTATTCCTGAGGCTCCCGCCGTACTTGTGCCTCCGTTAGAGGCCAGTACTACCCCCGCTTATCTGACGATTCCTGTAGGAGCTGAGCATCTCCAGCAGTTAATGCAGATAGTCACTGATGTTGTTCAGACCCGTCAACTCGTTCCTGAGATGCCCGGACAGGCGGAATAGGAACGTATGAGCCCCCTTTTGCGAGATTTGACTTTGCAGTGAGCTCCGTTGGCGGTATTTCTACTTCAGGGCGAGGCCGAGTGGATCGATTTGCAGAGGGATCGTGATCAGAGGAGAGGTCGGAAGAGGCAGGCCCCATTTAGTAGCTCCCAGCAGCATCGACAGTGGCAGAGGCGCGTAGCCTATCGAGCAGCCAGAGCATCAGCATCACATGTAGTAACTTCTTCATCATCATCAGCACCGCCGACCGCTTCATCTTCCGGCCCTTTTTCTGGAGTTTGCTTCGGTTGTAGATAGGTCGGGCATCGGAGGCGTGAGTGCCCTCTTCCCTTGCAGCAGCGACAGTGGCTCCCACCACTGAGACCCCTACAGCAGCAGAGACCACAGATGCAGAGGAGATAGACACCTCCCCAGCCACCTCAGGCTTGATTTTGCCCGACTCAACAGGACCCTTAGTTAGTAGGGGTGTCATTATGGGTATTCTCCTTGTCTCCGTATATAAGTATTGTGTTTTGGTGCATCGCACCTTTTTTATCTAAGGGCTTTTGTTAACTCAGATTTCTATTAGAGTCTGCCATAAGGGATTGTCAGTATCGACATTTTTGGGAAGATCGCTGTGTTAGGCCGATGATATTATCATGTTCCGTTTTAGTTGGTGAGATGTTCTTGCCCGCTGAATAGTTTAGTATTGCCAATGTTGAGCTTGTTGGCTTGCTTTGTTGTTAAGGCAGTACTTCTGGCAGGGGATGAAGCACCAGATTGCTAATTTTGTGGCCGAGTGTGACATATGCAAGCGTGTCGAGGCCGATCACCAGAGACCCCCTGGTCCGTTGCAGCCGTTGAGCATTCCAGAGTGGAAGTGGGAGCACGTATCGATAGACTTCATCGCAGGTTTGCCAAGGACTCAGCGCGGTCACAATACCATCTGGGTTATCGTTGATCGTCTGACGAAGTCGGCTTATTTCATTCCAGTGGTGCTTCCTAGTCGATGAACCGGCTTGCAAAGGTGTTTATTGAGGAAATTGTGAGACTGCACGACGTCTTAGTTTCGATCGTTTCAGACTGAGACTCCAGATTTACATCCCATCTGGGTTATCGTTGATCGTCTGACGAAGTCGGCTTATTTCATTCCAGTGCGTGCTTCCTAGTCGATGAACCGGCTTGCAAAGGTGTTTATTGAGGAAATTGTGAGACTGCACGACGTCTTAGTTTCGATCGTTTCAGACTGAGACTCCAGATTTACATCCCATCTGGGTTATCGTTGATCGTCTGACGAAGTCGGCTTATTTCATTCCAGTGCGTGCTTCCTGGTCGATGAACCGGCTTGCAAAGGTGTTTATTGAGGAGATTGTGAGACTGCACAACGTCTTAATTTCGATCGTTTCAGACTAAGACTCCAGATTTACATCTCAATTTTGGAGGAGTTTCCAGTAGGCGCTGGAGGTCACTGTGCATCTCAGCCCCGCTTATCATTCGCAGACGGATAGGCAGACCGAAAGGGTCAACCAGATCCTTGAGGATATGCTCAGAGTTTGTGTGATCGACTTCCCGGGCAGTTGGGATGAGCATATGCTCCTCGCCGAGTTCGCGTACAACAACAGTTATCAGGCGACTATGGCATGGCTCTTTTTGAGGCACTTTATGGCAGGCCGTGCGGATCTCCTAGTTGTTGGACCGAGGTTGGAGAGCGTTGTCTCTTGGTCCCGAGCTTGTGCTGCAGACGTCAGAGACTATTGATGTTATCAGGCAGATGATGCGCACAGCTCAGAGCTGGCAGAAGAGTTTTGCTGGTCATCGGCGTCGACTCCTCGAGTTCCCAGTGGGGGACATGGTATATCTCAAGGTCTCGCTTATGAAGGGCGTGGTTCGTTTTACTGTGAAGGGCAAGCTCGCCCCGAGATTCATTAGACCTTTTGAGATTACCGAGCGCGTGGGCGCTGTGGCTTATAGGCTTACCTTACCTCCTCAGTTGTCCGCGATCCACGACGTGTTCCATGTTTCTATGTTGCGGAAATGTGGGTCAGACACTATTCCCGTGGTTGATTGGAAGCCACTCGAGGTCCGTGAGGATTCTTCCTACATTGAGCAGTCGATTCGTATTCTTGATTGGAAGAAGCAGGTCCTCAGGACCAATGTCATTCCCTTGGTGAAGGTTCAATGGGGTCATCATTCGGAGGCCGAGGCGTCTTGGGAACATGAGGCTGAGATTAGAGAGCATTATCCCCATTTATTTGTTAATTGATATTTGCAGATTGTATTGCCTTCTCTTTTGATGATTGATATATGATGATGGTGTTTGCTTTTCATTTTGTCCTGCATCGGTCAATTTCAAGGACGAAATTTCTTTGTTGGTGGGGAAGATTATAAGATTCCACCCTAGTTTACATATGTGCATGCGTGTGTGTGAGTATGCATTCTGTTCATTTTGGTCCTGTGGTCCTACCAGTCAAATTTCGGCCACCTGCGACCCTCGGGTAGTGTTTGCGGTCATCCTTAAGTTCGGTCATGTAGACCCGACTCGGATTGACCCGAGTCTTATGCCGTTGTGTCTGACTCATCGCCGCGATTCCAACGCCGCGTCCTGTGCATTAATTCGATATGTACATCTCAAGTTATGAGCATTGATTGATATGTGCCATTGATTGCATGATTGGTGGACCCCACCATGGGTTGCACGTTTTCCCATGCCATCATTTCACCCCAGGTTGAGATTTCTAGAAAGGTTATTACCCTAAGCCTTGTTAATATCACCGTAGGCCACCATCATTGCCTAGGAGAGAGTGAGAGCTCATCATTACAAGTTTTAAAAGTCTCTCTCTCTCTCTCTCTCTCTCTCTCTCTCTCTCTCTTTCCCTCCCATTTCTTTCTCTCTTCTCTTCTTCCCTAGCAATTTCCCTCCATTTCTCCAGCCCATCTTCCCTCCATTCCAGCCCATTCTCCCTAAGATACCTCCTCATCTACCCTGTCACGCCCCAAACTCGAAAACCGGGCTCACAAAATTTCCGATAGCCGAATCCAGTGCCGACAGCCTCCGTAGTACCCCATTCTTGGTTCCCGGCGTCCATACGCCAGATTCCGATCCTAGGATCCTACAAGGCGGATTTTCCAATGTACATTTAACTCATAATAAGCATAACCACAAGTTTACCCAAGTCACAAAGGCAACATCATCATCACATATCCACTAATATAAACAGTTGAATACAGTGCTGGAAGGGAAATACATATATCGAAATCAAAGCTCCGGAAGATAGCTACATGCTCCAAGCTCAACGCGGCTGCAACCTAACACCACCTGCACGCATCTATCGTGCATAAGCCTATAAAAAGCTTAGAGAGTGGTGAAAGTGTGTGTAAGATAAGTGCCAAGTATACAATAAAGCCCATAAATCATACATCATTGGAATAAGCAGAAATACTGACAAGATCATGAATCATACGATATCAAAGTAAACGGAAATAATGATAAGCCCATAAATCATATAATATCGGAAATACTAGTAAGACAAATCAACTATGTAAATGAGGAGTCACAGAGAGCCAATGTCAGATGTCGAGGGTACAATGCAATATGTAAATCCTGCTAAGTCCGTCTAAGCCATATACATGCAAAAACATAGTAACTCAAAATGCTAAGTACTACGGATGCAATGTAATATGTGGTGCAAATGAAATGACCATGCTGGAATGTGAAGTCGGGATGATAGTACGAAGTATCACAGGCTATGGGGTCCATCACAAGGGACTTCTATCCAAACCAGTCCCATACCTAAATTTGGATAATCAGACACAATGTGGTAAACTCTTGGTTTTAGGTTAGTCGCGCGCCCAACCGAAATCCTGACTGTGCGAAGGTACACGTAACAAATAGTTACGCACTACCAACCCAAGTGGATAGTGAATGAATGAATATGCAACGTCTGCTCAATAAGTCCACATATCAGTACGGTTACTTTCTGGGGAAATCACCGGGGTCTATTACACTCCACACCAACTGCCTCCTCCCAAGCTACATAGCTCAGTCAGTGGAATAGACCTCACTATCCGCCTAGCCAGCAGTCTGCCAATACCTACCTGGCTCGTCGATAGCGGACCCATTCCTCGAGCTGGTCAAACTCAGCCTAGCTATGCCTACTCCCTCGGGCGGGTAAGGCCACACCCCCTCCCAACCGACCATCGCACAATGGGAGACGCGGCCTCCTGGTATTCGGCACTCGGGCGCTCATGCATATCCACTCGGTCTCGACGTTGGGGCGTCCTCTGGTACCAAGAGGGTGTTTAGGGATTTTCACCCAGGGCCATCTATAGCAGCCCGATGCTCGAACCAAATATTTCCGGTGTCCCATCTGACCATCCATGATATGCTTGTGGAGGCTACGACCCTGATGTCGCTAGGGCGTACAGTAATCACAACACACAATGCAAGATGCATGAGTCATACAATCCAGTCATGCACCAGTCATGCACATATCATGCGCTAATATGAGATAACCTCTGCCTATTAGGGAGTCTCATAACAACCTGCCCAATGACATATGCAATGGTCAACCATATCTCATAACAAACATGCAGATGATGCGTATGGGCATGTATCATGATGTTATGCGGTCATATACTTATAATCGGTATTAATAACCGACATCGACAATCTACCTCGACAATGTAGACATTTAACCAACATTGCCCCCAAGGAATGGCCCATATAGAGCCTAACATACAGTGGACTCATGGCCTCACACCAGGGCCAAATATACAACATCATGGGCCTCACTCAAGAGCTTAATACACATCGCGATGGGCCTCACTCATGGGCCACATACACATCAAGTGGGTCGCATATCACGAGTCTAATATACATCAAGTCGGGCCTCACCACATGGGCTGGAAATATATCACAATGGGCCATGTCTCATGGGCCTCGATTACATCTCAATGGGCCTTAACAATCGGAATCGGTCTCAATAATTGGAATCACCACTCGGAATCGGCCTCGACAATCGAAATCGGCAAATTGGTCACGACAATCGGAATCGGCAAATCGGTTACGTTAATCGTAATCAGCAATCGGTCATGATAAACGGCTTCAATCGCTAATCGGCAATCGGTCAAGTCAATCGGAATCGGCAATTGGCCATGACAATCGACAACGACAAATCGGTCATGTCAATCGAAAACAGTAAATCGGTCACGACAATTGAAAATCGGCAATCGGTCACGTAATCGGCCTCGATCGCTAATCTGCAATCGGCCACAACAATCGGAATCGGTCAATAATCGAAATCAGCAAATCGGTCACGACAATTGGCACCGATAATCAGCATTGATAATCGGCACCGATAATCAGGGTCGATAATTGTCGTCAGCCTCAACAATCGGCACCGATAATCAGGGTCGATAATCGGCGTCAGCCTCGATAATCAGCACCGATAATCAGGGTCGATAATTGGCGTTGGCCGTGGTTATGAAGTCATTCGTCTACAGCGAATGAGACCCACGTATTTGGGGTTAACCCATAAAGTGAATGGGCCTAACAAGGCCCATGGGAAGGTTACAATGAGGACATCTAACCATCATTGCTCGTCAATGTGGACGTCAAACTAACATTGCTCCCAAGGAGTGGCCTACATAGGGAATTCATAACGTCGCAACGGCCATGCACATACATTACATTGGGCCTCGCACATGGGCCTCACATACATCACATCGGGTCTCGAATACACATCAGGTGGGCCTCGCACCGGGGCCTTAAATATATCTCAATGGGCCTCCTATGTCAAGCGGACCACATCACATATGCCGCATTACGTGGACCGCACCAACGGGCTTCATGTATATCAAATGTGCCACACTGATGGGCCTCATTTGGGCCCAACCTTAAGTATATTTGAGATCCGACCTATACATAAGTTAACATAGAGATAAAGTGGAAATAATATCAACTTATTTGAAAACCACCACGGCCCTAGAAGTTTGAACAATGGATGTCATTGTACCCCGTTATTAATGCAAATGGTGGGGTACACTTAACTCTGGGTCTCACACATTCACACCGATGTTTGGACGGTTTGGATATCACATACGCACCATGGTGGGTCCCATAAATAGACGGTGTGGGTGAGACAAATGGGACCTACGGTACCAGCTGACATTGAGAGAGTGAGAGAGTCAGAGAGAGAGATAGAGAGAGAGAGAGTGAGAGTGAGAGAGAGATAGAGAGAGCATGCGGCTGCTCTTTTACTTTTTCTCCTTCTTTTCTTTTGCCAGGGACAAAACAAGGTGGGTCCCATCTTTTTCTTTCTTTTCTTTTTCTTGCGGGGACAAAACAAGGTGGTCCATGTAGGGCCCACCACAAGTGTAATATAATATACTATTATATTATATTATATTATAATATAATATACCATGTAATATATATTACATTACATTATATATATATATATATATATATATATGTATATATATATATATATATATAAGATGGCAAACGTCCAGGCCGTCCATCTGGACGCTGGACGAAACACATACGTCCTGGGGCCCACCGTCTCATCTCTGATGGATGGACGGATGGACGAGGAACACATATATCTGGTGGGCCCCAACTTCACACGTGTCAAACGTGTGAGGTGGGCCCATGCAAATGGATGAACGGTGTGGTGTACACAAGCACGTCAGATGAAGGGATGGATGGCGTGGTGCAACACATATAGCAGAGGGCCCCACATCCCTTGCACTGCACACGTGCAGGCACCCCAGGTGGGTCCCACGTGTAGGCCACGTGCAGACCTTAGTGTAGAAATGAGGTATCTTTCACAGAGTCTACCACGTGAGGTAGGGCCCACCGTTGAAACGAGGTGCCTCCACTCAGTCTGCCAGCAAGCCATGGATGTGAGAGTGCACAGGCACCAAGGAGGGCCCACACGGACGTGGGTCTCACCGTCCAAGGTGGTGGACGGTCTAGATACAACACATACACTATGGCGTGGCCCACCTAGGAGGATGGATGACGTAGGTAGGTCCCATGGATCACACCGTCACCCACACTCCACTGTTTAGCACACCCCCCTGTCAGTCCACATTTCACTGTTGCCACTCCCCACGTCAGTGCACCCACTGACAGTTAACACTTCACTAATAGCTACACCCTTCACTAGTGCGTACGCCAGGACGAACGGTGTGGATGTACGCCTCATCCAGGCGGGTCCCACATAGACCACCTGTTTTGGATTAAACTGATATTTGTGGTTTGCCCATGGCACGTACCACCCATGAAAACAGTGGGGTCCACATCAGTGGATGGCGTGAATAAGGTCATGCATCAAGTGGGCCATAGGCCATCATACATAAGAGAGAAAGAGAGAGAGAGAGAGAGAGAGAGAGAGAGAGAGAGAGAGAGAGAGAGGATGGAGGAACCCCGCCACTATGGGCCCCTCTTGCATATAAATATACATCAAGGTGGGTCCCACATATGTGGACCCTTAATCAAATAAAATGCATGAAAAACAAATATCTACGATCACCCACCGGCTTCTTCTTGATCCGATGGAACGCCGGTCTCCTTGTGCTTCTCTTTGATGGGTGAAGATGAGAAATGGATGGTTAGAATGAGAGATCTTGGGATGGAAAGGTGGGCCTCACACATGCACTTTTCTCTCCATGGGAGGGCTTGGACGTATGGGGATTTCTCTTGCTTGGGGGTGTCTTTTGGAAATGAGAGAGACTTGTAAAGGGAGAGAGAGATAGATGATGTTTGATAGAGTGATGGATGTGGTGAATGATAGGTGTAAGAGACTTTTTTTTACTTTTGTAGCCATTGGTGTAAGAAAAGTATGGGCTTGTAAGAGACTTTTTGACTTTGGGGTTACTTGGGAAAGGGTGAGAAGTGATGGATTGATGTGATTGATTGTTGATTGATTGATGTGATATCTCGTAGAGATTTTCTCGGAATTCGTATGCGCGATATTTTTCTCGCATCGAACGCTGACCCACATCTCTTGGCCAGAGCATTGAATCGGCGTGAGTTGCGGCATCGGAACCGCGACGACGGTGCGGTCGCAATGGTACAAGTCTCGGTTTGAGTCGACTCGGGTTAACGACGTATGAATCAGGGTCGCGCGCAAGGTCGGTTAATGGTCGAAGGTTGCCGGAATTCGACCGGAAAGACCGTGAAAACCTACGGAACTGTACGGTCTAGGATACGGGTCTTACATACCCCTTCTCACTTGATCGTAGCCATTGATCCATATTGCTTGGAGCCTCTAGATGATGGTGATGTAAGTTTCAAGGTTGATCTAGGTGGGTGCTTTCTTCATCAAGTAAATCTTTCCTCTTCTTCATGCAACTCTTTTTTCCTCATGTAATCTCTTTCCTCTCTCTCATTTGGATGTGTAGGACCCACTAATTAATGGTGGAGATCCTACACAACTATCTAGATGTGGCCATGAGGCCCACATTGTACATGCATGTCCATGCATGGGATTCTTCCCTTGATGGACTCCTTGCATGAGGATTTCTTCTATTTTTCTAGGTATGATGGGTCATTTAGGCCCTTGCATGTGGCTAGGATGGCATCCCAACCACTCATTTCAAAGATCTAGGCCATGCATCATAAGATCTATGTTACACAATGTGTTTATATTATTGTTTGTATTTGTAATTGTGTGGGGACAACTTAATAGTAGCGGAGCCCTCCCCTGATGGTCGGATCCTCTTCCTTCTTTCTTCTGTTATCTTATGTATGTCCTTTTGGACCTTATGGAAACTTGTGAAAGTTCAAATTCTTAGTGGATTTTGTGATGTGTGCCTTTGTTATTATCAGATTTATTTGTTGTGATCTTGGGTATGCTCGTATTGGTAATAATTATAGTATTATGAAAATCCTCCTTGTAGGATCTTAGGATCGGAACCTGCCTCACGAGCCGAGATTGGGGTACTACGGAGGTTGTTGCGGCTAGAACCTGCCATCGGGTTCCTTGTGAGTCCGGTTACCGAGTCTGGGGCGTAACAACAGAGCCCTTCGACTAGTCAGACTGGTCCTCGATCTAATCGAAGTTTGGATAGATCTTATCCTGCGCAATCTGAAATCCATTGAACCAAATCCGGTCTTATTCGACTAGTCGAAAACTACCTCGAACTAGTCGAAGATTCAACTTCTTTACCTACAAATTGAATTCTTCTCTCAATTCGAAATATCTAAGTTAATTATAAAAAGCCTTCTGTAAGAGAGAGAGAGAGAGAGAGAGAGAGAGAGAGAGAAGCTCAAGTTATCAGCAAGCTATTGAACGGTATTTATAATTTTTATTTATAGCTTTTGTTTAATTTTCTTAATCTAAGATCTTTCCATTCTGATTCTAAAAAGAGTATATCATACTTTTCTTTTGAGATTTAAGAGAATTAACTTAAGTAACCATTAGTTTGAACTTAATTAAAATCAATAGAACCCTGGACTCTTTTCCATCTGGCTGAACATTGAACAATCGACATTCAAGAAAGCGGTTTTTTTTGCTACAACTATTGATACATCTTCTACGGTGAAGATAAGTATAACTTCAATTCTTTATTTGATTTTTCTAACTATCTCGGAAAATCTCAGTGTAGGTTTTATTTGAGATAGCCTGAAAATCTCATTGGGTGATTTAATTGTGATAGCCCGGTAAAATCACAAGAACTGTATCAGGTTTTAAGGTGACCCTGAAAAAACCTTTTTCATAGTAAAAGCCAAGATTACATGGAGAGTAATTTTGAGAGTGAAGTAGGTGTGACTGTTTTAGAATAGTTGTTGACACGCCGAACCATTATAATTCTCTCTGTTATGTGGTAAATGGTTGTATTTACATTTCAGTTAAGGTGGTGAATGATTGCAATATCTTATTTTTATTTACTTCTATAAAGTTCGAGGTTTTGATTTTAAAGAAATTCGTGAAATAAGGTTGTCCTGCCTAAACTTTAGGGGAATGTTGTCTTACGAATTATTTAGAATCTACGTTTCAATACTTAGGTAATTGAGATATTTGATTTATTTAAATATTTATGCTCACCCTTTCACATGTATTTGGAATTATATTTGGTAGCAATTGAGTTCTTGATATGGAAGGTGATAAATTAGAAAAGTTGTTTCCCAACACATATTTAGAAACATAGGGTTGAAAATTGGAGGAAAACAATGGTTTGTTCTATTGGTTGCCTTCATAAGTTTACCTACTATGTGGTTAAGGAGCTTTGGCCTAATTGCTTATGTTTGTGCTGGATGGGTGTTGGTTTCAATCATTGTGGTAGCTTCTGTTTTTTCAAGCTTGTGTAGTTGATGGTCTTGGATTTTAATTTCCATGAAAGATGGGACTCAGTTCTTCGAGATATTAGATTTATTTAAATATTTAAGCTCGAGCTTTTATATTTGGAATTATATTTGGTAGCTTCCTATATGGTTAAATTAGAAAAGTTCTTATGATCTTCATGTTTACCTACTATGTGGTTAAGGAGCTTTGGCCCCCCCTTCTGTTTTTCAAGCTTGTGTAAATTTCCATGAAAGATGGGACTCAGTTCTTCAAGTTAAGTGAAAACAAGAGTACCCTATATATATATATATATGTGTGTGTGTGTGTGTGTGTGTGTGTGTGTGTGTGTGTGACCTTATGAACAGGTTGGATTTGCAAATAAACATTACAGCCGACTGACAGGAACGTTTCAACGGTAGTTGTAATTATCCTCATTATTTGTTGTGGTGTGGTTCACCTGAGCTTTGGATCTACCTCATTTTTGGGATCATGCCCTAAAATGAGCTGAAAAAACAGATGGATGGTGTGGATAAAATACATACATCACAGTGGCCCCACTGATAGGAATGTTTCAACGGTAGTTGTAATTATCCTCACTGTTTGTTGTGGTGTGGTTCACCTGAGCTTTGGATCTACTCATTTTTGGGATCATGCCCTAAAATGAGCTGAAAAAACAGATGGATGGTGTGGATAAAATACATACATCACAGCGGGCCCCACTGCCAGTGGGAGGTTACCACGTTTTGGTTCATAGACGAGTTCCTGTGGGTCCGAGCTCCGGTGGGGCTGACCTTCGTATTTGTGTGATATCTAAAGAGTGCATCAGTTGTGGGACTCACCATTATGTTTGTGCCAAATCCAATCCGTGCATTAGTTGCATAACCTCATTTCCACTAAACATTCCAAAACGACTGGCCCATGCAAAATTCAAGCAGGCCACGGCATAGGGCACAATAAAATCATGCATAAAGACTTTAAATTCACATTGTGTTAGGTCTTTACTAATGCCTCAGTGGTAGACTCACAAGAGATCAGGTATCGATTGTGCTATAAAAAAGCCACTTTGGTGTTAAAAAAGAAGAGAAGGAAAAAAAAAAAAAACAAAAAAAAAAAAACAAAAGCAATCTAGAAGTTTCTATGATTATGGTTTCCCTCTCCATTGATCCTATTTTTTTTTCCCTGTGGCATGGCCCACCTAATTATTAGATTAGGCTGAATTTTAGGTTATTAACCTAACATTGAATGTGCACCATATGGACAGTTTGGATGACTCATAAACATTATGGTGGGCTCCATTAAAGAGGGATGCTGAGAGGAGATGGAATGAGTATAGAGCTGAGCTAGAGAGGGGTGAGACAGGTAACTAAGAGAGGTGTAGCTGATCAGAAGAGAGTTAATGGCAGAGAGGATTAGGGAGGAGAGTTAATGGCAGAGACAGTGACTTAAGGGTAGCTGGATGCGCCATTAAAATGGGACGTCCATTGCCGCCTAAGTGGGGCCCATCGTGATGTTTGTGACAAATCTACCTTGTTCTTCAGTTTGTACAAATCATGTTTAGGGTGAGCTCATAAATGAGTAAGAAGAAAAACTCGAGTGGACCACAAAAAGCAGGAAATTGTGGGGATTGAACGCCCATGTTGAAACATTATGGGTTCATCACCCTGTTTCTGACAAATCCATACCGTACATCAGTTTTGCACGAAACTTTTACGATACGAGCCCAAAAATAAATTAGATCCAAATTTCTAATCGGCCATACGTCATGAGCAGTGAGCATTGAACGCTCATCGTTGAAACAGTTTTGGGGGCCACCATGTCCTTCATGAGAAATTCACCTGATCCACCAATTTTGATAGATTATCTCAGGGCATTAGCCCAAAAATGAGACAGCCAAAAATCCCATGAGCCACAGACAAGATACAACGGTATTAAACACCCACTATTGAAACAATGATGGGATTCCTGCTATGCTTGTACCATGTCTATCCACTTTGCTAGCTTATTTTAAGGGCATGAGCCCCGAAATTAGGCAGATCCAAAATCAAGCTGTCCACACGGTAGGAAATAGTGTAGATTTAACGGTTACCATTCAAACATTCGGACGGCTGTGGTATCTTCGAGAAATCCAACCCATCCACCATTTTAGCCGGTTTATTTTAGGAGGGCTACCCGAAAATAGGCAGATCAAAGCTTAAGTGGACCATATGACAGGAAATGGTGGGCATTGAATGCTTACCCTCAAAACTCTCTCACTCTCTCTCTCTCTCTCTCTCTCTCTCTCTCTCTTCTTTTTCTTTTTCCCTCTCTCTCCATTCAGGACCATTGAAAAAATCATATAGCCCACCGTGACTTTTTGATAAATCCACTCTATCCAACATTTTAGTCAGATCATTTTAAGGGGTGGACCAATAAATGAGGTAGATCCAAAATTCAAATAGGTGGCATCGCATGAAATAGAAGGTATTGAATGCTCACTGTTGAAATATTCACGGGCTTGGTATCGATCCCTAGTAGGGGTGGCTAACAGTGTATGTACTGACTTGGGTGTGTGCTAACAAGCTAACCCCAAAAATAAATAAATAAATAAATAATAAAAAATAACAATTCACGGGCTTATGATGATGTTTTTGAGAAATCCATCCCATCTACCTATTTTCGCAACTCATTTTAAGGGGTGGATCAAAAAAGGAGATAGATTCAAAAGTCAGGTAGGCCATATGACAAGCAACAATGAGTATTAAATGCCAACTATTGAAACATTTGTGCGGCAATTGTGGGCCCACAAAACTTTTTAGATTAGGCTGCTATATGTTGGGTTTCAGTTTTTTTTTTTTTTTAAAGGTTAGCTTGTTAGTACACACCCATGTCAGTACGCACACTCCATGTTAGCCACCCCCGCTAGGGATCGATACCAATGTTGGGTTTCAGTTCGTCCCAGTGGGTATGACCTTATGATCGGCTTGGACAGCATATAAATAACATGATGGACCTTGAGAAGGTTTTAACATTAGACATTTCTCTCATTTTTTATTTTCGTGTGGCCCACTTGTGTTTTGGATCTGCATCATTTTTGGGCCCACTGTCTAACATGAGGTGGCGAAATGGATAGACAGGGTGGATTTTTCAAAACATCAGGGCGTGCCCACCTACAGAAGGTATTGTAATCCAGCATGGGTCCGGTGCGTACGTTGGTGCAGTTATGGCATTTTCGTCCACACGAAAATATCATAGTTAAATCATCTGCAAGACCAGCCGCACTTGCTTGTCTGCCAGTTGAAAAGAAACGGTAGTCCGTGGAAGTACCTAAAAAGTAGCTGGTTTTCCTTTATAGCTCAAAAGGCAGGCGGTTGCACGAAAAACTCTGAAATTTCGACTCCAGGTATCACCCTCCCAATGCCCCCTGTTATGGGAAGATTCGACCCCTTGTAATTTTGAGTCCTATGTCATGTTGATCCGATCAGACAGATAACTACCAGCTTGGCTCGGACTATAAAAGCAAACACTGTCCAACGAAGGTCTATAATCCCTCTGATTAAGACCTCATCTGTCAGGAAGACCGAGTTGAGGCCAGATTCCAAGGCGGGCGCTCCACGAGCCAAACTTAGAAACCACGATAAGTGGACGTGGCCGGTTATTTCGCTCGCAGATATGCACGATGTGTATGATATATTACATGATCCTTGGATTGCGTGCAGTATTTCCACGATCCAAAAATCCCTCTGATTGAGTGAATCGTGCCGAGATTAACGGACCCAGATCATCTGACAGTCAGGTATAAATACACTAAGACCCTATCACTACAAGTACGCAATATCTTGCACTCTCCCTCTACCTTACAACTTAGACCCCGATTCCCTTAACTTGACTTATGCATCGGAGGGTCCCTTGGCTTAGCCAGGGTTTCCTTTGTTCACCCTTTGTGCAGGACCAGGGTCCACTCGAGGAGCATCACAAGGAGTGGAGGCTGATCCAAATTTTTTTCGTCAACATTTTTGGCGCCGTTTGTGGGAATCTGATACAAAAGGTCAGGTTCTTATTCTCGAGTAAAATGGCTAGAAGAAAGAAGAAGACAGTAGCTGCGGAACCGGAGCCAAATGAGCAAACTCGCTCCTTACTACTTCATGCCGAATCAGCCTCGGGGCCTTCTCAACGTTCTCGCAATCGGACTAATAAATACCGTGCCATGCAGAGCGAGATACAAGCCCTACGTGACGAGGTGAACAGGATGAAGCAACAACGGGAGCTCTGACCACACCCGGCTCAGGAAAATCCTGTTCCTAAACCAGTCGGTTTAGTCGTGGAGGCTCACTTCGTGCTGAGGAGCATGAGGCTCGAGGCGCCTCAACACCCTCAGATGCCAATATCAGGTCAGAATCCTCTTCCGACCCAAATCCAAGTTTCGACTCGGAACACTGCCACACGAGCTCCAACCAATGCTTCGATCACTTCAGCTCTGGCACCGACGGATCTCCGCCATCGGTTAAAACGAAGGAGGGGAAGGAGAACTCCGGAGATAGAAAACCCCAAGAAATCGTAGCAGAAAATAAGGACCCGTGTGAGAAACGGTTCGCAGAGTTCAGTGACAGATTCATAGCTCTGAAAAAGAAACAACAGTCGACGTCAGTTCCAGCCGCCGTTCAGGTAATGATGAAAGAGACCGAACCTCCATTCACCTCGGAGATCATGAACGAGGTAATGCCACAGAGGTTTCGGATACCTCCCGTAGTCCAATACTCCGGGTCTGGAGACCCATCCGAGCATGTGGAAGCCTATCGCTCGTGGATGCAGATCTAGACAGCGACGGATGCTATGATGTGCTGGGGGTATCCGATCACGCTTACAGGTTCCGTTTAGAATTGGTGCCGATAGCTCAAGCCAAATTTCATCAGTTCCTTCGTAGAGTTGAGCCGACTATTCCTTACCCAGTTCATAAGTGGTAAGAGAAGTCGAAAGCCCAATACTCATTTGTTCGCTATCAAGCAAGATCCGAAAGAGTCGCTGAAAGACTACATCGCTTGCTTCAATGAGGAAACATTATTGGTGGAAGATTACGACGATAAAATGGCACTCGCTGCTGTGCTCAGTGGACTAAAAGAAGGGAAATTCACTATCTCCATTGGAAAGAACCCTTCGAAGACACTGGCTGAACTTGTCACTAGATCTCAGAAATACACCAATGCGGAGGAATTCTCCAATGCCCGCGAAAGTGTCCAGGTGACAGAGTCGAATGGTAAAGGGAAGAGGCATAGGAACGAGGAAGCCCAACCGTCCAACAAGGGGACCAACGACCGTGCCCCTCGCGATCGTCGTCCAAGCAGAAGGCCAGAAGGAAAGTTTCGTTCCTACACCCCCTTAACACGTCTACCGAGCAGATTCTATTGGACATCCGGGGAGAAAAACTGCTGAATTGGCCTATTTTCATGAGGGCCGACCTAGATCACCGAGACAAGCGTAAGTACTGCCGATTCCACCGAAATCATTGCCACAATACGGCTGACTGTGTGGATCTCAAAGATGAGATCGAAGCCCTTATTCAGAAGGGACATCTGCACCGATACACCAAAGAGGGAAAGCTGCTCGGAAAGAAGAAAGAGAGCAAGAGTAGCCAAATAACACCACGGAAGAGCCCACCGAAATCCGTACTATCTTCGGAGGCTCATCTGGTGGAGGAGATTCAAATAGGACGCGGAAGGCTCACTCCCAGAAGTTTGAGCTGGAACATCACGTCCACTTAACCGAGCAGCCCAGCAAGGGACTTCAGGTCAGCCCATGCACTTTGACCTTTAAGGAAGAAGATGCGGGCGGAATTCAGCACTCGCACGACAATGCCCTAATAGTTACCATGACCATAGCGAATCGCAAGGTATACTGCATCTTGGTCGACACCGGGAGCTCGGCCGACGTGATCTATTCCGAAGCCTTTGAAAGAATGGGGATTTCGAGATCTCATCTTAGGCCTGTGGAGACCCCACTGCACGGTTTTACCTAGGAAAGAGTGATCTCCGAAGGAGCCATCTCCCTCCTAGTGACTGCGGGAGAAGGACAACATTAAGTCACACTCATGGTGGACTTTCTAGTTGTCAATGTACCGTCAGTACACAACGTCATTCTGGGCAGACCTTCTCTCAATACGATGAAAGCAGTCGTCTCTACTTACCATCTGATGATGAAATTTCCCACCGAGGGCGGAATAGGCTACCTCCGAGGTAACCAGCGAGAAGCTGGAAGATGTTACACAATGACAATAAAGAAAGGGTCAGTTAAGCAAGCACTCACCATCAATGTACTGGACCCCAGAGGGCCCGCGGAAGGCTCGTCCGTGGAAGACCTAGAGAAGGTACCGCTCGATGAAGTCGATCCGAGCAGAACCGTTCAACTCGGGACATTGTTGAATCCTAATCCATGGCTCGAAATACTAATCTTCCTACGACAACATAGGGATGTCTTTGTATGGTCTCACCAAGATATGTCCAGAATTTCTCCGGATGTCATGGTCCACAGGCTGAATGTGGATCCAGATCACAGTCCTGTCAAGTAAAAGAGAAGGCCGTTCGATGCTGAACGATACGAAGCAATAGCCGATGAGGTTTCCGTTCTGCTCGACGCCGGATTCATAGAAGAAGTACATTATCTCGACTAGATCGCGAATGTGGTCCTTGTAAAGAAAGCCAACGGGAAGTGGCAGGTCTGCGTGGATTACTCAGACCTGAACAATGCTTGTTCGAAAGATAGTTTTCCGTTACCTCAGATCGATCAGCTGGTGGACAGTACGGCAGGACACGAGTTACTCTCTTTTTTGGACGCATACTCTGGGTATAACCAGATCGCAATGCATCCTCCAGACAGGTAGAAGACTACTTTTGTCACAAATAAAGGATTATACTGTTACCGGGTTATGTCATTTGGCCTGAAAAATGCTGGGGCCACGTATCAAAGACTGGTGAATCAAATGTTCTCCAAACAGATCGGATGTACAATGGAAATGTACGTCGACGACATGTTGGTAAAAAGTACTAAGGCATTCGATCACCTGACGGATCTCGGAAAAACGTTTACCATCCTCCGAGAATACCAGATGAAGTTGAATCCCACAAAGTGCACTTTAGGAGTCGGCTCAGGAAAATTTCTTAGGTTTTAAGTCAGTCAGAGAGGCATCGAGGCAAACCCCGACAAGATCAAAGTACTCCTCGACATGAGTTCGCCTCGGACTGTTAAGGAAATACAATGCCTCATTGGGCGAGTTGCGACGCTCGGACGTTTTATATCCAGAGCAAACCCTTCTTCCAACAGTTGAAGGGTCATAAGAAGGCAGAGTGAATAGTGGAGTGCGAATAAGTCTTTCAACAACTGAAGCATTATCTGGGCTCACCCCCTTGTTGTCCAAACCTGAAGAAGGTGAGCTCTTGTTCCTCTACCTCGCGGTCTCGGCCTCGGCCGTCACATTGGCCCTGATCAGGGAGGTCGGAGGAAAGCAACACCCAGTATATTACGTGAGCAAGGTTGTAGTATCTACAGAAACGAGATATTCGCCCCTGGAGAAGCTAGCGCTCAGCTTCATTGTTTCAGCTTGGAGGTTACGTCCATACTTCCAGGCTCATTCCATAGTTGTGCTGACAGACTCCCCTCTCAGACAAGTTCTTTAGAAGCCCGAGGTATCAGGTTAGATGACCAAGTGGGCCATCGAAATTAGTGAGTTCAACATCTAGTTTCGTCCGAAAACAATAATTAAGGGCCAAGCTGTGGCCGACTTCATTGTCGAGTTCACCACTTCGAGCATAGAAGAAATCAGTACTAAAGTTGAAACAATTCCACCTGTCCCCCCAGGTAACTAAAGAGTGGCATCGGACCCGGGATGGGTTCTCTATGTGGACGGGTCATCCAATATCAAAGGGGTTAGGGCTGGTATCGTTCTGATCACACCTGATTCCACTACTGTTTAATATGCGATCAGACTCGAGTTCAAGGCCTCAAACAATGAGGCAGAGTATGAGGCTTTATTAGTCGGACTCAAATTGGCGGCGAGTCTGGGTGTTCAATCTCTTCAAGTCCGATGCGACTCTCAGCTGGTGGTAAATCATATCTCTACCGAGTACGAAGCCAAGGAAATAAGGATGATCGCTTATCTTAATGAGGCGAGGAAACTGATCGAAAGATTTTGAAATTGCACTATCCATCAAATCCCGAGAGTGAAAAATTCATGGGCCGACACCTTAGCACGGTTCGCCTTGGCTGCGGAAGGGAAGATCTCGTAAGTCATCCCCCCATTGAATTCATAGAGCATCCAAGCATCGACAAGGCAGAGAAGAAAGAAGTCAATCCAGTTCATGCTAATCCGAGCTGGATGGACCCGATCTTTAGCTACCTCACGTCTGGTGAGATCCCCTCGGATAGATTGGAAGCTAGGCGGCTGAGAGTCCGAGCAGCTCAATATACTATCCTGAATGATATCCTATACAAAAAAGAGCATTCTCAGACCTACCTCAGGTGTCTCCAGCCCGATGAGGTAGAATATGTTATTCAAGAGATTCACGAAGGAATCTGCGGGAACCATTCTGGCGACCGAGCCTTGGCTCTGAAAATAGTCCGACAAGGATATTTTTGGCCGACCGTCAAAGAGGACTCTAAAGACTATGTTCAGAAATGCGACAAATGTAAGCGTTTTGCAGCCGTGTCGAGAAAACCCGCTAAAGAAATGACTCCCATAAGCGGCCCTTAGCCGTTCGCTCAGTAGGGAATCGACATCATCGGCCCCTTGCCTACAGGAAAAGGGTAAGTTAAGCTCGCCATCGTTGCTGTTGACTACTTCACCAAGTGGGTTAAGGCCGAGCCCGTTGCCAAAATCACAGAACAGAAGGTGATCGACTTCCTCTAGAAAAACATCATTTGTCAGTTCGGGATTCCGCACACTTTCGTGTTAGACAATGGCCGGCGGTTCGACAACGACAAATTTCGAAGTGTGTGTCGAGGACTCGACATCACAAATATTAAAAAGTTAGCACATGGATGTGAACATAATAGAAAGGGAAAAATGAAAAATGGTTCTAATAAGGGATCCTCAGGTCTTCTAGAATCTCCAGGTTCTTTGGCTGACAATCAACTTGAGAATAGATCGAAACCTAAGCGGGCTAAAAAGAATAATTGCTTCTTTTGCATGAAGTTGGACCATTAGAAGAAAGACTACATAATGTACATGAAGTAGCTTGTAAGGAAGGGTACTAATACTATCTTGGTCTATTTTGAATGCAATCTAGTTGATGTGTCGATAAATTCTTGGTGGATAAATTCGGGAACAATTATTCACATATGTACTTCTGTGCAGGACTTGCTATAGATCAGTCCACCAACTGATGTAGAACACTCAATATATATAGACAATGACGTTAAAGTTGATGTGGATGCAGTCAAAGTCTGTAGGCTTAGGTTAGGGTTGGTCATTTATTAAATCTAGTAGATATATTATGTGTGCCTTCTATAAGGCATAATTTGATATCTATTTCTCATTTAGATAAATTATATAATTATTTTCAATTTGAGAATAAAATATTAAGTATTTATTTGATTCAACTATTATCAGTACCGGCTTTATGGGGAACAATTTATACTAGCTAGACTTCAATGCATCACATGTTTATAATGTAAATGCCCTGTATGGAAATAAAGTAGGATCTAAGCGAAAACTAGACTATAAAATTCCTTCATGTTGTTGCATAAACGATTATGCTATATCTCTCATGAGAGATTGGATAGGCTGGTGCGAGAAGAGATTCTTTATTCTCTAGACTTTTCTAAATATAAATGTGTGTTGATTGTATTAAGGGTAAATAGACAAGAACCAGAAAGAAAGGTGTAACAAGGAGTGTAAGACTCTTAGATGTGATACACATGAACATTTGTAGGATATTCCCTACAACGTTTTAGAGTGGGCACAAATATTTTATCACCTTTATACATGAATACTCTCGTTTTAGGTACCTTTATCTTATCGATTAAAAATTGGATGCCCTTAGAGACCCCCAGAGTAGCAACGACAATAGCTCCCACCACCGGGGCCCCCTCAGCAGCAGCATTAACACCAGCCTACGAACGCGTCCGAGATCCGCAGTTTCCTTGGTTTGACAGACTACTACCAGCGTTTCATTGAGGGCTTTTCCTGTATTACAGCTCCATTGACCAGGTAGACTCGGAAGGGCACTGAGTTTGTTTAGAGCAATGCATGTGAGTGGGCATTCGCGGAGCTGAAGGACCGTCTGACGTTTGCACTAGTCCTTACTCTTCCCTTTGGGAGTGATGGATTTGTGGTTTTTACCGATAGTTCACATATTAGTTTGGGTGCTGTCCTGATACAATACGGGAAACTGGTGGCCTTCGTGTCTCGCTAGCTCAAGGTCCATGAGTAGAACTACCTCACACATGATCTAGAGTTGGCTGTCGTTGTCTTCGCACTGAAGGTGTGGAGGCAGTATCTTTATGGGGTTAGGTTCGAGCTCTTCTCTAACCACAAGAGCTTGAAGTTTCTCTTCTCGCAGTCTAAGTTAAACATGAGGTATAGGCACTTGATGGAGCTCCTGAAGGACTATAATTTTGATCTTCATTACAACCCAGGCAAGGTGAACGTGGTGGCGGATGCCCTTAGCCGTCAACCACGCGGCTTGGTGGCACATATGATGGTCCGAGAGATATAACAGAGTATGAGTACTTCGAGTTTGGTCTGCAGTCTACTATCATTCAGCTGTCGAAGGATGATCGAGGCTCAGCAGGTAGACGAGTCGTTACAGGGTTACCGAGCAGAGGCCGCATCCGAGGAGCAGATAAATTGACGGATTGGTACTGATATATGGACTTACTAAGTAGGAGTTGCATACTCTGATATTGTATGACTTATTGAATTGCCAATATTTCCACTTATTCTGATATTTGTATGATTGATACTTATCTTGCGCACACACTTACACTACCCTCTAAGCTTTCTATAAGCTTATGTACGACCGTTGCGTGCAGGTGACGCTAGGTTGCAGCAACATTAGGCAAGAGCTTATGGTAGATCACTTTGGAGATTTTGTTATTTATGTATTTTCCTTTTAGCATTGTACTTGAATGAATATATTAGTAGATATGTGGTATTGATGTTGTCGTTTGTGACTTGATTATGCTTGTGGATCCTCCTTATAGCATCCTAGGATTTGAATTTGGGTATGGGAGCTAGAAGCCGAGAATGGGGTACTAGGGAGGCTGTCGACGCCGGATTCGGCGATCGAAAATTCTATGAGTCCAGTTTCCAAATTTGGGGCGGGACACCCTGTATGCTTTTAAAATCTGTAAGGCTTAAGTTGCAAATCAACTCGATAAGAAGAGTAAGATTGTCAGGTTTAATTGTGGTGGTGAATATTATGGAAGATATGACGAATCAGGTCATAATCTAGGATCATTCATTAGATACTTATAAGATTATATTATTGTTGCCTACTTCACCATGCTTGGTACCCTAGAGCAAAATAGTGTAGTTGAAAGATACAATCACACCCTTATGGATATGATGTGTAGCATGATAAGCAATTTAATATTGTCGGAATATCTTTGAGGTGATATGATCGAAACTACAATTCATATACTTAACAGGCTCCCCAACAATGATGTAAGTAAAATCCATTTTAAGTTGTGGAAGAAGATAAATCCAAGTCTCCGATATCCACATGTTTGGGGATGTCCTGCTGAAGCTAATTTTTATAACCTACACAAATGAATGGTAAATCTCATAACCATAAGTTGTTTCTTTATAAGATACCTGAAAATGTCAAAAGATTATCAATTTTACCATCTCTCCCACTCCATTAGGATTATTAGGACTGGGAATGCTAGATTCATTGAGGATACTAAAAATAGTGGGAGCATGAATATTTGAGATTTTGTATTCGAGGAATAAAGGATCGTGACTACCATCACGGTCATTCTAGACCACGTTAGTATGATTCCTACAGTTGATCCTATAGTCATTACAAATCACCACAATGAACCTCCTATACAACCCATTAAGGAAGGAAATGAAAATCACATTTAAGAGAGTGAACCATTATGAATATCTAAAAGAGAAAGAAGGTACATGATTCTAGATAATTTTATTGTATATCTATATGAGCATGAGTTTGACATAGGGGTGGAAAAGGATCATAAATCCTTTAGACAAGCCTAACAAAGTGCTAACCATTCTTTTTGGGTTGATGCCATAAATGATGAGTTGAAATCTATGAATGACAATAAAGTATGAGATCTTATTGAGTTACCCCAAGGATTTAAGCCGATTGGTTGTAAATGAGTATTCAAAACCAAACGATACTCTAAGGATAATGTTAAAAGATATAAAGGTAGACTTGTTGCCAAGAGTTTTAACTAACATGAAGGCATTGATTTTAAGAAAACTTTCTCAGTAGTATCTAAGAAAGACTTATTCAGGATCATAATGGCTCTTATAACTTATTTGTATTTGGAGCTACATCAGATAGATGTAAAGACTGTGTTTCTCAATAGAGATCTAACAAGAACATATATATGTTGCAACCTGAAGGTTTTGCAGCTAATAACTCAGAACATATGGTTTGTAAACTAAAGAAATCCATATATGGGTTGAAACAGGCATCACAACGGTAGTATCTGAAATTTCATGAAGTGATTTCCTTGTATAGTTTTGTAGAAACATTGCAGATGAATGTATCTATATTAAAATCAGTGAGAGTAAGTTCACTATATCGGTTTTATTTGTTGATGACATTTTATTGGTTAACAATTACGTAAGAATATTCAGTAATACTAAGAAATTCTCATCGCAAAGGTTTGAGATAAAAGATCCTAGTGATGCCTCTTATCTAATCGACAATGAGATACATAGTGATAAATTATGCAGACTTCATTCTTAGCTTGTCACAGAAGACATATATGAATAGGGTTCTCAAAAGGCATGGCATATAAAACTATGCTCCTAGACAATCACTCATTATAAAGGGGCATAAATTTGGACAGTTCCAGTGTCCTAAGACTATTTTGGAAAATAATCGAATGAAGGATTTTCCATACACATCAGTATTAGAGAGTATCATGTATGCCACTACGTCAAAATCATGAAATTACGATGGATTTTGCGAATGACATTGTCCGTCGCAAAAAAGGCTTTTTCGACTACTACAATAAAATTTGTGATAAATTTGGTTTGTTAAAAATTAAGATTTTATGACGAATTTTGTTCTGTCATAAAGTACCGCTCAAAACCCAACTTATAAACATTTAGCTACAGTTGTAATTGGCTTTTGCGACGAATCATTGTCCATCTTAAATTTGTAGAACTTGGTGTAAAATTGTACTTTATTATGGTCTAAGAAGTTTTTTTATATAATTTCAGTGCTTTATTTGTATATATTTGTATCTAAGATTATTTTTGAATCAATCGATTGAATTCATCAATTTTGTTTTGTTCTTATATCAATTGATTGGAAATTATTAATAATTTATTTTTTGCTTAAAAGCCGATATTTAAATGTGTTGCAATATCACGTGAAAAATTTGAATCTACATCTTTAGTATTTTACTAGAAATCGAGATTTTAGAAAATGAAGTTTGAAAAAAATTTGAGATTTTGTTAAGTAATTGACAATTTGAATAATTAAATTGAGAAGTTAAAAAAATTTATAATTTTGGGGGAAAAAATAGTTGAGAAGTTAAAGAAAACAATTAACAATTTTTTAGAAAAGTTGAGATTTTCAAAAAATTGTGATTTAATAAAAATCTAGTTTTTGAAAAAAAAATAAAAATTAAGTTGGAATAAAATTGATAATTTTGAAAAAAAAGATATAAAAAAAAACAATGATATTTTGAAAAAGAAAACTGAAAAGATTAAAAAAATTTGTGACAAATTTGACAACTTTATATATATATATATATATATATATATATATATATATATATATATATATATATATATATATATATATATGAAATAAAAATTGAGATTTTTTATTTTAAAAAAGAAAATTGAGAAGTTAAAAAAATTATGATTTTGAAAAAAATATTGATTTAAAAAAACACCGAGATTTTGATTAAAAAAATTGTTTTTGAAAAGAAAATTGAAAAGTTGAAAAGAAAAAGGTGCTTTTGATTTAAAAAAAAATAAAAATTGGCATCTTGAAATTTTTGAGAAGTTTGAGTAAATTATTAAGTTTAAAAAGAAAATTAGATTTCGTGAAAAAATTGAGATTTTGAAAGAAAAAAAAAAAGATTAAAAAAATGGTCATTTTGACAGAAAGTTGACATTTTGATGAAGAAATTTAAGTAGTAAATTTTTATTTTTTTTTATGATGATTAAAAAATGAGATTTAAAAAACAGTAAGATTTTGACAAAAATTTAACATTTTGAAAAAGAAAATTGATAGGTTGAAAAAAATTGTGATTTAAAAAAGTTCAAAGGTTTGGGAAAAAAAAAAAAAGACAACATTTGAAAAACAATTTAGATTTTGAATTTTTTTGAGATAAATAAATAATTAAAAAAAGATTTTGAAAAAGAAACTTGTGAAGTTTGAAAAAAAAAAAAACAATGTTTGAGAAAAATCGAGATTTTGAAAAGAATTGAGATTTTGAAAAAAACCGAGACGTTGAAAAACTGATATTATAGCCCAAAGTGTAATAGAAATGTAATTACAAGAATAACTTATTATGATGAGATTGATCAAAATCTATGATCAAGCCATCTATAAGTTGATTTGAAGGTCAAATATGTTTGGAATGTGCCAACTAGGATAAAGAACAAAATTCAGCTCAATTTAACGTGAAACGAATCCATTAATCCACCAAAACACCTTTTAAATGGGTATGATTAGTTTGTCTAGAGACAAACATATTTTAGGAACAGATGAACGGGATTGATATACATAAAATACATCAATTTGGCACACATAACTATTTATCACTATTTATTATGATCCACTTGTGATTTGGAGCTTCACAATTTTTGGGATCACATGCTAAAATAAGAAGGTAAAACATATATATAGACGACAATGTGGATTTACAAAAATTACATCAAGATGGTCCTTACACAGTTACGTAACACCGACTAAGGGAGACTGGATTACGTGCTACCCCAACCTCACCCAACACAGTGCGGCCCTGACTATGGGGCCCATCTTGATGATGTATTGTATACCAATTCCGGCCATCTGTTTCTCTAGCCCCTTTTTGGGCGGGGTATAAAAAATTTTGTAGATTTAAATGGGTATGATCTAAAACTTTTGTGGCTTGCTAGTAACCTTGCCACTAACTAATGGCTAGTGGTCGGTGCTATGTGAACCACACCATGATGTATGTGATTCATCCATGCCATCCATGTATTTTTTTCAGATCATTTTATGGTATGAGCCTAAAAAAGAGCTAGATCCACATCACAAGTGGACCAAATCATAGGAAACAATGTTAATTGAATGCCCACCTTTAAAAACTTCTTGACCACCTTCGATGTGGGTCATCCATTCAGGGCCCACCATGGAGGTAGGCCATTCATCATCGGCATCTTTGATATAGGTGATCCATTATGTGGGGCCTACCACCAAAATAAATTGTCAATCATGTGGGGTACCTTCAATATTGTCCATAGCCCATTATGTGGAACCCACATTTATTGTGGTTTGTCCTTCATGTGGGCCCCATTTCTATGTGGACTTTCCACCATGCAGGTCCCGCATTGAATTTGGGTCATTCATCATTAGGGGCTAACCTTTGATGCAAACCATCTATTATGTGGGGCTCACCTTGTTGTGGGTCCCTATCATGTGCTGCCACCTTCAATATCCACTACTCCTTATGTGGAGCTCATTGTTGATATGGACCATTCATCGTGTGGACTCCACCTTTGATATGGACCGCCCATCCTCTAAGTAACTCGTTTAGATTGGTATCAATTGAGTAATTTTCTGTCCTAGGTTGGGTGAGGGTGAGTACGGTAAGTTAGGTTCAAGATACCCTTACACCCTTGAGGAAGGGAAGACGTATGATGTGCCTACCTATTGTCGTGTACCTGGTTGAGGACATGTCATTTTGACTGCTGAGGCCGGGTAAGGTAAAACAAATTTATGTCCTCCATTGTAGAGCCGATGGCAAGACGAGAAGGGGTTGATGCGCTCAAAATTCGATTGTTTAGAAATGCATCCGGCCCACACTTGGTCAGAGATGTTAGATTAAAATTGTGGAATGATTGAAATTCATGTGATCAGGATATCATATGTAGTTTAGAGATGTGCCATATGAAGGAATGTAGAGTTAGCACTTAACGATGCATTCATTCATATGTTGTCCACTCAAGTCATGGATGCGCAATTAAACCTTATAGAATTATTTCGAATGGCTAATATTTTGATTAGGTATGTGAGTAACCTGAGATTCAGAGTTACCACATGCGACTTCCTATCCAAATCAGCTATGGACTGACTTGGATAGAAGTTTCTTGTGCTAGACCCCACAACCGCGAAACCACGCACTATCATCCCAACCACACCATGTGTTGAATTTATTTTCTATTTTCTATAACATTGCTCACCCATGATGATATGCTTAGTTGTTTGCTTGTTTGTTCTATTGATTCTCTATATGGTATGCTCACTACCGCGTCGAGTGCAAGACACATTTTTTTTCCTTTTTCAGGAAGGTATTACTAAACCAGCTTGTAGTGCCCGATCATAGTTTTTCTTTCTATTTTACATGTTTATTTTTGAAAAATTGGACTATAATATTTTGGACAAATAATGTATTTTGGATGTTAGTATATGTGGGTTATTGGGATTGTTGACATTTGAGTGGACTAATATCTTAAATAAAATATCTTAGATGAGACAAAAAAATAAAAATAAAATAAAATAAAATAAAATGAAAACTTACATTGTTACCTACTAGATTTAGAGTTCGAAAATTTACTGAGGCGATTCCCGACTTCAATACATGATAATGGGAGATTGAAAAAAAATCTCATGTCAGTGTCGGGATTTAGGTGTCAGAAAGTGACATTTCCCTGTGGAGATGGAGACACGATGTAAAAGTAAAAATGCTGAAGGTTGAAAAGCGGAATATAAAATTTCTTATTAGAATAAACGACTTCTATCAAGTCACTTTTACAATATGGTGCCTACCTAAGTTAAAGAAAGTAACTTAAAAACTTCACATAAGTTAAAAAGTTACTTATTGAGTGGTATACAAATTCGCCCATAATAACTAATCTCAAGTAAGCATTAATTAAGAGGGATTAGCTCTCCATTAATTGAATAGGTTCCACCACAAGTGACATGATATGATCCTTGCTCTCACGATGTGGATTACCATGCCCATCCCCGTGTTGGCACATGCATTGAGCCATCCGTGCAAGATTTACAGCAGCACCTTTAAATGGCTGAGGCAACGGAGAAAGTGCGACATCTTTGTTCATCTTCTTCCATATGTCATTAATTCGAGCTCTCATCTGTTCCCGTGCAACAACTTCTGAAGCACTATTTTCGTGCATGTAACACTGGATAGATTTTGGCACATCTCCTCTCTCTAGCTCATCCTGTATCAAGAAAAATACACGTAAGGACGTGAAAGGCTGAAGAGGACATGAGCATGTTCAAGTAGATGAATATGTAGGAAAAAAATTTGTTTATCCGAGTCATTCATATGGTGGGCCATGTGGATGGAAGCAACTAGAAAAAGCATCTGCGATTGGATCATTGCAACAGTCATGCTATGTCCTTATTGAAGTGCATGATTCTCTGTTATGGACCATTTCCATCAGATGGCTAGGACCATCTGATAGTTGAGACATTAAGCCATGGACTTTGCAATGGAGAGCTCCAGATGAAAAACTTGAGTGTACCAAAAGGTGGGCTGCCCATCTACAATGCTCTGTCCAACAAACGGTGCTATTTCCTCTTATCAAACACTATATTACCCAATGATTAAGAAGCATAACTCTAGCATAGTCAATGAATTATGGGGTAAATATATAGAACAAAAGCAAAGTAGTTCTAGTGAAAGTATAGCATCCATACCGTTGAAGTTCCCAAATCATCGGCAAGTCGAAGAATCATTGATGACCATTGCATGATATTTGCATAGCTCCCTACGCAGTCTAATGCCTCCTTGGTTATCATTTGTTTCAAAGAGACATAAGCATGAACTAGTAACACTGAGCCTGATATCGAAATCCATCCGTTGTTGAGATATTCCTCAAAGGTCGGTGTATATCCGCTATAGTACCATCTTGCTTCCACCAAGTATGCTTTACATAAATCGACCCACTACATTAAACAAAAATTCGCTATATTATTAGAAAATTTACAGTCCCAAGTAGATATGAATGATTTATACAAAACCACATATATATATATATATATATATATATATATATATATATATATATATATATAATATATATATATATATATATATATATATATACTGATTTCTGTAAGTATGGAATGACATCCAATTTCTGTAAGTATGGAATGACATCCAAGCCTTGTTCCTTTAGTGTGTCATAAGCAATTTCATTCACAGTGTTGAAGAGGGCTAAAAAGCAAATCTTCATGTATTCTGGTAGCCCTTCCATGGCATTAGTGTCCCACCTAAACAATAACAAACATTGGAAGCCTGGTCAGATTTCACGTGCACATGTTTACACAAAAACACTCACATAAATAGAGAAAGCTCCCTTAGTTTTACCTACCTATCAACAGCCTTTGTAAATAGTTCCAGTTCCTCCAGCGAACCATAGACATCATAAACATCATCAATAGTTGTTATCAATTGACTGATTTTTGTAAGAACTTCCCTGCATTGATCAAACTGAGGCTCAAACTTGATTCCGATAGTCCATAAGAAGCACTCCATCAGACGATCTCTAGCAAAACCCAACTTCTGTCCCAGCCCTAGGTCCGTCCACCACCTAAATTTTAATAGAAGAAGAATGTAAGTCCATGATCCATCACATATTCATATATGTACATACTTTTTGTATAATATATGCTCATAAATAAAAGCTAGTTTGAGGAATGTTGGTCAAACTAGCATTTATTTATGAGAATTAATATTGCACGCCATTACCTAGACATTTTTCTGACTTGTCCCTGGTATACAGTTTGAACAATGTTGAAATCCAGCTTAGCCAGTTCAAGCAAAAGAGGATTCATATCCTCCAATCTCTCATATGTGTCAATGTACCACCTAGCCTCTAATCTTAGCATCCTCCAATGCAAGGGAAGTTCCAATGCATGTTCTACTAAGTTTTTAAGGTTTGAGTCTATATTCCCTTTGAGACCCTTGAGATGTCTATACGTGAAAGCCTGGGCCTCATCCAAGGTGGTTTCGCCTTCCAAAGCAAGGTACGAAGCTTCATACAAGCTCAACATGCCTTTCACATCATCGCAAAGGCTTGCCTTGAAACTACTTGAATCATCCATGAACCTATTAAAAACACCTGAAAATTAAAAAGAAATTATTATCATGAGAGATATGGATTTACTAAGGTTCAAGCGTTTGGTTTCACAACTAAATCACATGAGACCACATATACCTTGTGGGACTTCATATTCATGTTGCCTAAGCAGCCTAAAGCATAAAGCTGTAGCATAGAGATCCCCTTCAATCAAACCCGCGTTGTTGGGCTCTGTCGAAATCATTTTTAGAATTTCCTTGATTTCCTTATCAAAATGATAACCCACTCCAAGACGTTGGATACAATCAACCAGCTCAAGCTGATCCAATAGCCCAACTGCTTCTTGCAAAGTACGCCTCACTTCTTCCTTTAGCTTCTCTACTCGTTCCAAGTATGTATAACCCTGCATATAAGACATGTGAACTCTGTAAGATGTAAAAGAATCAAATGTTAATAAACATTCTTAAGTATCTTAGTCACCTTATAATCACTAGTCAACGACTGCACAAAATCGTCGTCCCAAATATTTGGATGGTAATTAGCGGAGCGTCGGGCAGTCATCAGCTCTGTGGCTTGAGTACTCTCACAGCACCGTAGATTTCTTCTTGCTTTGGCACCACTTGGAGGTCTTACTAGCAGTAGACATTGTTGCAACGGTGATGGTGAAGAAGGTGAGCATTGGAAGAGGAGCTTAAGAGCCATCTTAGTTATGCTATGATGAGTCTTGTGTTGTGTGACTAACCTCATATCTCTTGGTTTATATAGATATTGTCCAAGTCAGGTCGTGAGCCCATAAACGTAGGAAAAAGCGAAACTCGAGTGGGCCACAAAAAGCAGGAAATGGCATGGGGATTGAACACCCATGAAACATTCTGAGCTCATCACGATCTTTCTGAAAAATCCACACCGTACATCAGTTTTGCAAGAAACTTTTATGTTACAAGCCCGAAAATAAATCAGATCCAAAAACCTAATGGGCCACCCGGCATGAACAGTAAGCATTGAATGTTCACCAGTGAAACAGTTGTGGGGGGCACCATGATGTTCATGAGAAATCCACTCGGTCCACCAGTTTTGGTAGATCATTTTCAGGTGTTAGCCTAGGAATGCCACAGCTAAAAAACGAGTGGGCCACAGGCAAGAAACAACATCTATTAAACACCCACCACTAAAACAATTACGGGATCACTGCAATGTTTCTATCGTATCCCCATGTCCATCAGCTTGGCTAGATTATTTTAGGAAATAATGTTGATTCAACGCTCACCATTCAAACACTCGGGTCCACTATAATATCTTTGAGAAATCCAACCCATCCACCATTTTAGGATGTTCATTTTAGGGGGCGCTTCCAAAACTAGGCAGATCAAAGCTCAAGCGGACAACAAGACAGGAAATGGTGGGCATTGAATGCTCACCCTTAAAACTTCCCCTCTCCTCTCCCTCTTCATTTTGGGCCTGTTTGATTTCCGTTTCTTTGTGGTAAATACAGGTAAATGTAAATAATCATTATTTACATTTCTGCCTGCAAAGCTGTCGGGCAGAAGTACTAGTTGGGTGATCCTGTTTGCTTGCAATGGTGATGGCGGTATAAATACGTTGAAATCCCAAATGACGCTGTTCGATTTGTAGCTTGCAAATGAGGAGCAAGAGTACGGGTGGATGGAGGGTAGTAGTATTCGCCTTCATAATAGATATGGATGGAGTACGGCGCAGTTCGTACATGACCCTGATTGGGTACTACCCCGTCCCGTCCATCTTTGAGGAGCCACCGTGCTGTCTGCAATTTATCCACACCGTCCATCCGTTTAGTAATGAAAATTGGAAGGCAATAGCCCAAAAATTTGCCACATCCAACTCTCATATGGACCACATAGTGGGATGTAACGCCAGCCATTAATAATTTCTTTGGAGCCTACGGTGTTTCATGCAAGCTGATATTTGTGTTCCCGCACGTACACGTATACGTTAACCTCTCGAACAGGTTGGATGAGAAATAAAAATACCGCTAGCCGCTCGAATTTAAATCACGGTGGATGACATTTTCACCACAGCGCCCTGTGGTGTAGCTCACCTGAGCGTTGGATCTGCCATAGCTAGGGCCTTATTCAGCACATCACCAATGGTTTGGTTTTCATGTTCTACAACCGGAGCCTACTTTGCGTGATCAATCGATCCACGCCATCCATTAGTTGTGGCTCAAAATGTACTCGAGGTCATCATATTTCATCGATAGATATGCTCATCCAATGGGCCACAATGAACCATGTTATTTAGTAATCGTAGGTCATTTGATCATAGTTGCCTCAAAATTTTGAGAGGTGATCTACATGTGGATTGGTGTCATGTGTATGAGCCAAAATAAGAAATTTGAATGTCAAGTTTTGCGATAGTTGATCGGTGTGGATAATCCAATAGCATGAAATTGAGGCTCTATCGCTTCCTAATATATACAACCGCCAATTGATTTAAAAGTTTGAAAAAATATTGTATAACAAACCTTTATGTTCGTCGACCCAAACATCATCCGTTGTAGAAATACTACCTTCAAACTATCATCCCACCCGAAACCACTCGCCATTGTAGCAAATCATGACGTATTGATAAATCGATACAATTTTTAACCACACTATCATCGTCACTAGTTATGTGGGATTTCTGACATGCTTTGATGTGAGAATGATCCCATGGACAACTTATCTCTCGATGTTGTCAACACATGGTGTGTAAAGTAAATACAGTCTCCTTCTTAAACCCATGCCCACTCTTCTTCCCATTATCGCTACATTGCTCCACCAGTTGTAAATAGAGACATTAGAGAAACGATGGGCATTATATTTTCTCGTAGAACTATATTGGAATTACTAAATGCGTCGATGTCCATGACATCCGACCTATTAGATGTTGCACAACGTGATATCGCACAGGGAATGCGCTTCATCTACATAGTAAGCGATTTTTGGTGTAGCATCAAAAGATTCTTCTTTAAAATGGTGTCCTTCTTGGTGTTATGACCGATGACTTCGGTTGGACATCCAACATCCGAGAAAATCCGCTTTGTGGGTGTGCAGACCCATATTCTCCCTCCTTGGTTTTGAGATCTTCTTCCCCGTTTAGTCCATTCATTGGAGGTGATGAGGATGAATCTTCAAGTATCTAACAAAAAAATCCAGGGTCAAATCGTGAAATGAGAGGAACGTAGCCCTCAAGTTCTAAAGTGTTGGACCAAAATGTTCATTATAATATCCACACGCTTGTCATTTGGATTCTCAAGCCACCAAAAGATGATCAAATTATATAATGAGTAACATGCATCAAAAGAACAAAAACACGATTCTATGGACATCAATTTTTTTTACAAACAAAAAAATAATATTGCAACATTGATAAGTAACTTATACCCTTTGACTCAACACATGTACTATAATCGTTCCACATATCCTCTCATCATCCGTGTACGCAATCTTTTTTAACAAGATACTGTCCACGAAATGCCATCCATGCATCCCTCTCTCGATCTAAGAATGGGGTGTCATTAAGCACATCCAAGCGTTTTTTTGTGGGTCATCGATAATTCAACATTCTCCAACGTTGATGGTGAATGTCCCGTGTTCA
The DNA here is from genome assembly GCA_030180095.1 of Magnolia changhungtana. Lineage (NCBI taxonomy): Eukaryota > Viridiplantae > Streptophyta > Magnoliopsida > Magnoliales > Magnoliaceae > Magnolia > Magnolia changhungtana. Next base: position 14,725 of record JASAUF010000583.1, on the reverse strand, counting down.
TTATCACCATCTCAAATTATATAATGATATACTATCCATATCCACAATTTCCCTTTGACTCATCTCCATATCCTAAACGAATAAAATTATGAAGGACACGACATAACAACATTCTCCAAATGACAATCTTGACTATGTCACAATTTCGTCATCTCCCGATAAACGAATAAAATTATGAAGGAGCAAGCAAAGACAATTTGACTGTGAATTTTTTAAGGGAAATTGAGACTTTAATACCCCAAAGCAATGCTCGATAACATTTCTGAGTTGTGCATGGCGATAATTGAACAACTCTTTCGCATTTGCAAGATTACACCCGGTACGATATTCATTGAGATGGTAACGGACACCTCGATATGGAGCCATAAATCCAGGAGAATGCGCATACCCAACATCCACAACGTAATATTTCCCTTCACGTACGGTAAAACGATCATGTTCATTGGTCAGGGCACTTTGTAAGATGCATGCATCTGAAGCAGATCCCTCCCAACCCGCAAGCATGTAGATGAATTTCATATCGAAATCACAAACCGCCATTACATTCTGAGAAATTATCCCTTTTCTATTACGGTAGACGCCACTCTCATTACTATGAACGAAAGCAGGTATATGCGTCCCATCTATAACACCGATACAATCCTACGGGTGTATATAATGAAAGAAATCATTATTATTTATAAGGTGAGAAAACGCTATTTGCTTCAACGACGAAATTGCAAATGAAGTGATAAATTACTAACCTAAAAGTAGTTATTCCAATTTGGATTGCTAGTAATTTGAGATGGAGTTTCTGATCCGGGTAGTTGTACATAAACAGGGTATAAAGACACTATTGCGTTTAGAACCCGGTTAAAATAACGACTCACCATTTCACTGAACCGTATGAATCGATGTCCAATGACTCTGTTACGCACATTATATCCTAAAGTATGGAGAAACATCACAAGTTGTTCTTCTATACTTACATGCTTCGCGTCTTTTAATTTATTATTATTTCGTAGTACTGAACATATGTGGAAAAAAGTCGTCTTTCGCATTCTTAACTGGGAGATGCAATCGTTGTCTGTAGCCCTAATTATTCCGTTGATGATCCAATCTCGTTCATTATCCGCACGCCTTGGTGGATTCCGTAGTAAATAGTTGCGACAATATTCACCGGCTGCTATAGCTGCTGCGGTAGATGTAAATATAATTGCAAACATATTCATCTCTTCTTCTGTCCATTCGCTTGGATCCATTGTCCGGAGATTGCAGTATCTACACAATATCATCCCCCAAAATCAACACTGTTTTCCTGTGGTCTGGTCCACTTGAGATTTGTATCTGTCTCAATTTTGGGAAACAATTCTAAAATATTGATTGAACATGGGCAAACCACTTGATGATCTGGTGAACCATGTTCCACGGTTGATTTGCTAGGGGGGATTTGAAAAAAATCAAGCAGAATTGATCTACAGATCTACTAGGGTAGCATCCATGGGTGGAATCCGCACCGTTCATCATGTGTGCCATATTCCAAGAGTTAGGCTGGTGCGGTCGGCAATGTGCAATGGAGGGCCACTTTTCTGACCAGATCATTTCCTCCCGTGTGATCTTCATTGAGTGAGCTGGCATAGCCATAAATCCAGGAGTAATTTTAGCCATTGATTTATCATCCAGAAATTTTTGGGCCCTATCATGAATGGATGAGTGGGCCATAATGTTCCTTCATCCATTGTCATCTTTATTTTCCACCGTTAAGTTATGGGCCAGTGATCAGCTGGATGGGCGTAGGTCAGTACAACCTTTCACTAACTTACGGATACACTATCAGTTGGACGACGTGGATAGAAAGTTGTAAAGGTGATCCATAATGATCCTAATTTTGTTGGGATCTTACCTGTGAATGATGTACTAACGAAGATCAACGAGGTCGTTGGAAGATGTACATTGAGGTGGGCCCTACAGCGCCCTACCCGGACGGAAAACAGTCCGGGTGGAAGTAGGATTGCGTACTGAGTTACTCAGTACGCTTTTGACCTTACTATGAATGTATGTGGGTTATCCACGCCGTCCATCCATTTTTTTCAGATCATTTTCATGGTTGAGTCTCACATTCAAGCATGCCCAGAGGTCAAGTGCACCACACCGAAGGAAACAGTTGGTATAATGACTTCCACTGTTGAAACCTTGCTAGGGCCGACGGTGATGTTATTTCTCATCCAAACTGTTCAAAACATCACTCAGATATGGATGAAAGGATATTCACAAATATCAGCTTGATCCAAAAATTCTGTGGGCCCCAAAAATATTCAACAGTAGAATTTCAATTCACATGTTACCCGTGGTGAGGTTCACTTGAGATTTGGATATATAAGATTTTTGGGCTCAAGACATAGATCAAATTGTTAACATGGATTAACGGAGTTGATAAAATGTGCAAATGACGGTGGACCCCACAGAGTTTATTCGGTAAGCTTATCGTACTGAGGAACTTTAGTATGAGATCCGTTTCTGTTCGGGCGGGGGCCTTTGCAAACCCATGTCCATATCCTCTAATCATACAGGGTTTGGAAACAGATTGGCTAATCCTCTACCACTAGCCATTGGATTATGGTCAGTGCTCAATGGGCCCATCATAATGTATGTGTTTCACCCAGTTATGGCTACGTTTTGAGATTCAACTGACCTATTGAGAGGATGAAGACCTGTTGAGAGGATGAAGACCTGTAGAAATCGGCAACTCGTTTCACCTGTTTCAACAGAAGATGATAAGTATGTTGCATTCGTATCAAAAAATGAAGAAGACGAACCGGATCGAAAAAAACACATACCAGGATCCCCATGACGGTGGAGGGTGATTGAAAAAACGGAGGTCGTGATGTTTTTATAACATTACGGTTTTGTAGGCACAAGGATTATTTACTCCCATGGAACAGCTTCATATTTCAACCCATCAAACGCACGTCACTGGTGAGAACTGATGGGTACGAGTGATAGTTGAGTGCAAGAGTAGGCTAAGATGGAGCTTTGTAGCTGGGTGGAAGACCCTCCGTCTGATCTCATGTATGGCCCACCGTAATTGACTTTAGCACAATCCATTCTGACCAGTACTTCCGACAGAAGGATTTAGCTGTTTAATCCAAAAATCAAACTTCCACCATTACGACGTGGATCACAATATTCCAGACCCCATCCGTCAGGCCACTGCAACCATTGAAGGAGCTGGTACGCCCAGCATCGTACATCGTGACACCGTCCAGGGTTAACGAATAACATCAGCCACCTGATATGATGAAGGGTGCGGATCTCATTTGTCGCTCCCGGTGTGACCCCACATGAAGCTTCCGAGATACCCAGCCGTTGCATATGCATGCACCGAGACATTACATGTTATATTTCGTTCCAGTGTGAATGACCATTGCAACACATCCGCAGGAAGAAATCCTGCAGGAAATCTCACTTTAAATTCAAACGGCGGAAAGATCTCTAGCAGGGGTAATTCCGACCATTTCATGTTTGAATTGTGAAATCAAACAGGCCTTAGGACCAAGACGTCGATTTCCACGAAAGCCTTTCGCGGGAAGTTCCTGCGCTAGGAACGCAGGTGGGGCCCACTGGAATGTTTGTGATAAATCCTCACCGTCCATACGTTTTGTGAGTTCATTTGAGGACATAAGGACGAAAATGAACCGTATACAATTCTCAAGTGAGCTGAAAACGTGATAATTGAACATCCCCTGTTGAAATATTTGTGGGGCCACGGAAGTTTTGGATCATGCTAATATTTATGTTTTGAGTTCATCCCGGTAGGAATGACATTATTAACGGTATGGATGGCATGTAAACATCAATGTTGAACCCAGGGAAGTTTCAACGGTAGGAATTTCCCTAACTACCTTTTCCTTTAGTACGGCCCACTTGAGTCTTGCATCCTGTTCAATTTTGGTCTAATCTCCTAATATTAGCTCACAAAATGGATGGACGGAGTGGAAACATCACAGTGGGCCCCACCTAAGTTCACAGCCCAGGAACTTCCTGCAAAAGGCTTTCCAGGAAATCCGCGTCCTTAGGACCATTTAAAAAATCATGCGTTCCACTGTGATTTTTTGAGAAATTTACCCTGTCCAACATTTTCGTCAGATCATTTTAAGGGGTGGGCCAATAAATGAGCCAGACCCAAAATAAAAGTAGCCATATGGTATAAAATAGTCAGCATTGAATGCTCACCGTTCAAATAGTCATAGGGCTTATGATGATGTTTTTCAGAAATCCATCCCATCTATCTATTTTTTCCACTCATGTTAAAGAGTGAGCCAAAAAGCTAGGTAAATCTGAAACTCAAGTGAACCATGTGACAAGAAACAAGGAGTATTAAACGCACACCGTTGAAACATTTATGGGACAATTGTAGGCCTACAAATGTTAGGTTTTCGATTAATCTCAGTGGGTATGACTTATGACCGGTTTGGAAAGTATGTAAACAACATGATGGACGTCCAGAGGGTTTTAACATTAAAACATTTCTCTCACTTTTTACTTTCGTTTGGCCCGCTTGCATCTTGGATCTGCATCATTTTTGAGCTCACCCTCTGAGCAGGCGAAATGGATGGGCAAGGTGGATTTTTCCAAAAACTTGTCATCACATGGGCTTTGTGGATGGCACAAGCTTGTCATCCAATCAAATCTCACCACATCGCCCCCTTTAGCTGGAACTTCTTGTGGTCCAAAGTTAGGTGGGTCCCATCCTGATGTTTGCGAAATCCATTCTGTCCATATGTTTTTCGAAATTATGTTCGGACATGGGTTAAAAATGACATAAATCCAAAACTTAAGTGGGCTGTAAGCATAGAAAACAGTGAGTATTGAACATCCACTCTTGACATTTCCACAAATTTTAAAATGCACGGTAACATGCACACCAGTGGAGATAATATTTTGAGAAATTTGCTAGATGGTATATCCTCACATTTTCAACATCTTCACAAATTTTAAAATATCACATTTTTATCATGGTAAATATTATTATATTAGGTAAAAAATAGCAGAAACATTAATAAATTTTTTAATGTATAATATATATATATATATATATATATATATATATATATATAGTTAAACTTTTCATTTATTAATAATTTACATTAAATATTTTAGTTTTATTTTTGGTGAGAAATTATTCACAATATACTAAGATTACCTTTAAAATTTGAAAATATCTCCAGAAAATTTGTGGTTGAAAAATTACCAAGAATGAGATTTATCACCAGGCAACAACATGAAAGAATAGTAAATGTACTAATGAAAGTGACATAGATACCTTATCATTACTCACAACTATTTTCAGCCTTATGCCATTGTAAACAACCAAGTCCTTGATAAGGTGGTGCTATACCACATTTTCTTGGGAAACTTCGGTCCTCTCATCTCGTCCGCAGCCAAAGATTTTTGTTAGATGTGGGCCATTGCTAGATTTATTTAGCCGTCCAGTTTTTTTCGTAGATGTATAGTCAACATATCAATAATGCTGGCCAGACGATTTGGACGCGGGTATCTACATTGTTTTTATTTTTGAAGTAAATGTATTTAGTAAGGTGTATCATTTAAATGGATCATATACAGTACTTGTTGCATTATATTAAATAAACACTACATCGATTGCCGTCCCGACTCAAACCTTTCGATTTAGCCTACCTCTCATTAGACCCTTTCTGAAATTGGTTAATAACATGCTCCTGGCAGCTTATGGAACCACACAAACACGTTACATTGCTTACCTGCGTCGAGGAGGAAAACCAGGCAAATCTGAAATGTATTATGTGTTTGAAACATTTTACAAGATTATCCAACAATCTAATCTTTTTCAGTTCGATATGAGCAATTTCTTACATGGTATGTAATCACAACCATTTCATACGGCCCACTTGATTAATCAAAGTGGTCTCTATCATTTTTAATTACATTTTAAATAACATAACAATTATATTTAACCATAAATCAAATGACTCAATTCATCAGTCCTTAAATTTGGAGCATAAGTAGTATGTTTTTACCCTTTGTCGGTTAGATCGAGTCGAACCAACAAAGTGCATGCTCTATCAATTTGGTAAGGATCTCTCTATTGATTCGGATCGATAATCTTACGTATCAAACTGACAAACTTTGGAATTCTACTTCGTGTTTTAGAGATGAATAAAAGTTTTAAGATTTTTCTTATTTAAGATCTAGAATATACTTTAAATACATCGGTCAGATCCTAACCGATTAATTGCCTGTTAAGGAATGGTTTAAGTAGGGCCAAATAATCAATTTGATTTGAAACCTTAGTAGACCACACGACATTTTTAATACTTATCTTTTTAACAAATACCATTTAATCGACACGATCCACATGATGGTCGGATTAAGGTAATATTTGTGGTTCCAACATAATTCAACCTTAATATTCAGATGGACGGTGTGGATCAGATCTAACACATCTGATCATCCACTGATCATATGGGACAGATCTAAGCTATCCATCGACGTTATAAAATTTCAGATTTATAATGCATCAATAGATCGCTTAAATCCAGACCATTTATATTTTTCAGATAAAAAATGATTCAAAGTATCATAAGTACAATCCTAATTTCTCATCCTTGTGGCCCATCAAACGGTCAAATCTGCCCATATTCTCTGGACAACAATTTACAATTGTTTTAGAATGAGCATACATAGTAGGGATCTGATCTAATATGTCCGATCACCATTTTAGATATAAGGCATAAATGGTTCTTATAGTTAAATCTGATAAAAATAAACCATCTACTGATAAGATCAATATAAAATTTAAGGCACCATTATCTTTTAGTGCTTAAGGTCAAATGACCCATTCAGATCTATCTTAATTAACATGGTCAAGTGCCATTTATTAAATTTATTCCTAAAATATTATTGATCATACTGAAATCATAAAGCATCACTTTGTTAAAATTTTCTCTACACATCAATAGAATGATCATGTGGATGATCCATACCATCTATTGTATAAATCAGGAAGAAACTAATAACATAACAAAAAATTAAAAAGATCTAAGGATTAGAACTTATTTGATCAAGCTCTCTTAGAGATCTCTCTTTTGTTTTTCTTCTAAAAGAAAAACAAAAGAGAGATAGTTAAACCTAAATTTAAAATTTTTATGCCATTTGATAAAAAAATTTATCATTATTATTTTGACAAAAGTCAATCCCTCAATCTTAAAAAAAAAAAAAAAAAAAAAAAAAAAAAAAACTAAGAGTGTCTCTATCAACTCAATTATTGACTTATTTTTATTTTTTATTTAAAAATAAAATATTTAACTATTTATTTTACTTTTTAGTGCATCAAAATTTATGGTTGTTACTCGGGGAGATCATCTCAACCCTTAACTCTAACCTATTCTTGGGCGCTGATAAGTTAGATAAAGTTGGCATATGGGTATAAGATAAGGTACTCAGAGATACTTGATTGCGCCGAGTGAACGACCATTGAGATTTGCACCTTGTCATTAATTGGTGTTTTTATTTTGACTGCCATGGCACACCACCATCCAATATAGGCTAACAGAGATTCACCACTCTACTATTTTAGGGCAACTCTCTTTGGTGCTGCATTGAGATTTCATGTGAATTAGTCTGTAAAGGCTTGGAAAAGTTGTCCGTGAGTCTTTATACTGCATAGTGAAATGAGGTCTACCAATCTAATGCATCACCTCTGAGGGACATTTGAAATAAGGGGGATTCATTCCCTGCCACAACATAAAGCTCGCCACAGAATGCTTACACTTATATCTTATTTTCATTTCTATCTTTTACTTTACATGCACTTTTTCCTTGCCTTATTTCCTTAAGATTTTATTTTATTTTATTTTTATTTATTTATTTATTTATTTTGTTTACTTAGGGCATATAGGCTAATATAGTACTAGTCAGTTACATAATTTATTGAAAATTCCCATAATCCTCTTTAATAATGGTACAACCCACTAAAGTAGAGACCATGTGTGTTGCGCGGGCAAAAAATGTTGTCTAACCACTTTTTTTTTTTTTTTTTCTATCCAAACCCCTTACCTAGCGCAGATCAACTATGGAGTCACTTGAATCGAGAATTCTTAAGATTTTCACTCCTTAAGAGATTCTACAGACTCTACCTGATTGTGAATTTTGAGTTCGTATTTTATCTTGTGGCAACTCTAAAATGATCAAACTATCCAAACACACCATTTTGCAAACCTTAAGGAAGGTATTACACAACCAAGGAAAGAAAAATGAATCAAACATATCCATTTCCCACCATCAAGAGCAGAATGCATCAAATTTTGAATCGAACGGGCCGCCACGATGCCACACAAGTGTTCATAGATCTAAAATTCAAGTTGGCCATATGGTAGGAAACAATGGAGATTGAATGGCCACTGTTCAAACACTTGGAGCCCACTATGATGTTTTTATGAAATCCATGTTGTCTACCATCTTAGCCAAATAATTTTAGGGATGGGCCTAGCAATGAGGCAGATCAAACAATTAAGTGGGCCATACGGTAGGAAACACTAGGTATTGAATGTCCACTATTGAAACAATTGTGAGGCACACCATAATATCTTTAACAAATTGACCCGACCATCCATTTTTCTATCCCATATTAGGGTATGGACCCAAACAACCAGGCATATTCAAAAGTCAAATGGGCCACGAGATAAGAAATAGTAAAGATTAAATGGCTGCTGCTTGAACACTTGGGCCAGAGAAATCCACCGTGTCTACATCTTAGCAAATGACAGGAAAAGCCCAAAAATTAATCAGGCAGATAAAAAACTCAAGTACACCACACCACAAAAAACAATGGATATTAAAATGCCAACTACTGAAACATTCGTGGCAGTCATAGGCCCACAGAAGTTTTGGATCAGGGTTTTCAGTTCATCCAATTGGGAAGGACCTTATTTCGGCTTTGATGGCATATAAATGACACCATGGACCCATGAAGGTTTCAATGGTAGGCATTTTTCCTAATTGTTTCCTTTGTACGGCCGACTTAGACTTTGGGATATGCCTCATTTATCATCCCACCCTTTAGTAAGAGCTGTGAAAACAGATGGACCAGGTGAATTTATCCAAAAACACCAACGTGGCACCAACATCACCAGTCGCATGTATATGGTTAGTGCAGTAAGGTTGTTTTGGTTAATATGAAAATATGACCAAACAAAGTACAAGACTAATGACCAGTGGACGGTGGTTGCTTGATTAATGGTTTAAAGGTAGGCAGTTCCATGAAAAATGCTTTAAAGGTAGCCCGTTTTCCATCAATAGACCAAAAGGTAACCCCTAAATGAAGAAAAAAAAAAAAAAAACAAGTTTTTATGATAGATGTCACCCTCCAATGTCTCCAAAATTTCTATTTCGTGTGTCCCAATTGAGTTACTGATCATCAAGCTTATTTTTGGCATACAGTTCTACCATATGGAGGTGTTTCTAATGGACAGCTTAGATGGTATTCACAAATCACAGTGGGCGCCACGCAGCTACCACAAATTATGAAATACGTTCATTCCCCGTGCCAATTCATTTCTTCTCTCCACCGGAAATGCACGCTATGTGACAGAGTGAAAATCCCGTGAATATATGGTGAGAAATTTTCTGGATGATATATCCTGAGATTTTCAAAATCTCGGCAGATTTTTAAACATTGCGTTTTTAACCTGATGATATGGCGATATAAAAATTTTTTATTTAATATTTTATTTTAAGCCAGAATTTACTGATAATATCCAAGGAAAACTCCCAAAGTTTTAAATATCTCCCGGAATTGGTAAGAACGAGATTTGTCACTATCCTAAAAGGTAAGCATATTGCTTAATGGGTGATCAAATTCCACAAACTGCTATTCTAAAAAGTAAGCAGATTGCTTAATGGGTGATCAAAGGCCACAAACTGCTATTCTTTCCAATGAAGAGGGAGCTGCCAGAGCACTTTTGGTTATTATTTCATTTCTCTTTAAACTTAAAATACTTTTGTGAGTAATGCAATGGCTATCTGTTGCCCTCTCGGTGAATCTTCTGTTCTCACCCTATGTTAGCATGGTGGTCATTGTGCCCCACGTAGAATGTGGGGCCTACCTTGATATATGCATTTTACTCAACATCCATTTTACCAACCCAGAAAAAAAAGTCAAAAATTAACCATTAATGGGAGATTGAAAATAAAAAATAAAAAAATCTCCTGTCAAAAATTAATTTCCGTGTGGAGATAGAGAGATGTATTAATGGGAGATTTGAAAATAGCAATCCCATGGATCTTAAACAATCCAGTGACGTGACAACACCATCATTACCTTTAAATCCCATCCAATCTATCTGCTGCAAATTTTCATGAGTCAGTTTGTTTACATTTCCGTGTGGAGATAGAGATATGTATATAAAGGTAGAAACGCTAAAGGTTGAAAAGCAGAATATAAAAATTTATTGGAATAAACGACTTCTATCAAGTCACTTTTACAATGTGGTGCTACCAAGTTAAAGAAAATAACTTATAAACCTCACATAAGTTAAAAATCTATTTATTGAATGGTATACAAATCCACCCATAATAACTAATCTCATGTAAGCATTAATTATGAGGTATTAGCTCTCCATTAATTGAATAGGTTCCACCACAAGTGACAAGATACGATCCTTGCTCTCATTATCTGGAATACCAAACCCATCGCCGTATTGGTACACGCATTGGGCCATCCGTGCAAGATTTACAGCAGCACCTTTAAATGGCTGAGGCATCGGAGAAAGTGCGACATCTTTGTTCATCTTCTTCCATATGTCACTAATTCGAGCCCTCATCTGTTCCCGTGCAACAGCTTCTGATGCGCCATTTTCATGCATGTAACACTGTATAGATTTTGGCACATCTCCTCTCTCTAGTTCATCCTGTATCAAGAAAAATATACGTAGTAAGGACGTGAAAGGCTGAAGAGGACGTGAGCATGTTGAAGTAGATGAATGTGTAGGAAAAAATATTCGTTTATCCGAGTCATTCATATGGTGGGCCAGACGGTCGATGCAAGTAACCAGAAAAAGCATCTGCGATTGGATCATTGCAACAGTTATACTATGTCCTTATTGAAGTGCATGTTTCTTTGTTATTGATGATTTCCATCATATGGCTACGACCATCTGATAGTAGAGACATTAAGCCATGAACTTTTCAATGGAGTGCTCCGTATGAAAAACTTAAGTGTGCCAACTGGTGGGCCGCCCATCTACAATGTTGTGTCCAACAAACGGTGTTATTTCCTCCTATCAAACAGTATATTACTAATGTAGAGTGGGTCACGGGCACTTTCATGTCCAAGATAGATTAGAGAAGGCATGATCATAAGCAGAAGTCATCAAGACCGTTAAAACCTTAAAACAAACATATCTCGCAAATCAGAATGAATTATTCGATGTACCATATATGATTTTGGGGTAGGACGAGCTACTAGCCGGGTTGTCTATGGTAAATTTGCAAAATTTCATCATATTAATGGTTGAATTCCATGTTTATTTTCGCTTTTACTATTTTTAGTAAGTCTTAGTTTGATTATAACTCTTCATCCGTTGGGCTTTAATAGTTGTGTCCAGCATAAAAAGTGTTTAGAAAAATTATGAGAATAACATGGTTAAGCCACATAAGACACTTACTATAAAAAGTAAATTTACAATTTATAATAAGTTACGAATTTTAGGGAGTTTTAGTTATGGTTTAATTCTTAAACTTTTTCCTAGTCTTGGCATCCCTATTTAAAGGGTTGTAGACTCGTTTATTTATTTATTTATTGTTAGTTGGTTAGTACACCCCACTGTCAGTTCACACTCACCGTTAGCCACCCCCAACTTGGGATCGATATACCAAGACCTTAGTGTTGAAACGAGGTATCTTTCACTCCGTCTACCACTTGAGCTATGGATTTAGGTATGTAGACTCGTTTATTTAATCGATCAATCAAGTTACGAAATTTATTAGAATTTATTTTCACTTCCATGCTTTCTTTCCTGGATGGAAGTTCATGTGAGATTCCAGAAGGCTGTAGGATTCATAGTTATCCTTGAGGAAGACGGTGATCTACCTCATCACGTTCATCCATGCATCAATTACCCAATCAAGAAGCATAACTCTAGCATAGTCAATGAATTATGGGGTAAATATATAGAACAAAAGTAAAGAAGTTCCAGAGAAAGTATGGCATCCATACCGTTGAAGTTGCCAAATCATCGGCAAGACGAAGAATCATTGATGACCATTGCATGATATTTGCATAGCTCCCTACGCAGTCTAATGCCTCCTTGGTTATCATTTGATTCAAAGAGACGTAAGCATGAACTAGTATGACTGGGCCTGATATCGAAATCCATCCGTTGTTGAGATATTCATCAAACGTTGGTGTATATCCGCTGTAGTACCATCTTGCTTCCACCAAGTATGCTTTACATAAATCGGCCCACTACATTAAACAAAAATTCTCTATATTATTAGAAAATTTATAGTCCCTAGTAGATATTAATGATTTATACAAAACCATATAATAAATAAGAAAAAAAGCAAACCGAAAAGTCATACTGATTTTTGTAAGTATGGAATGACATCCAAGCCTTGTTCCTTTAGTGTGTCATAAGCAATTTCATTCACAGTGTTGTAGAGGGCTAAAAAGCAAATCTTCATGTATTCTGGTAGCCCTTCCATGGCATTAGTGTCCCATCTAAACAAAAACAAACATTCAAAGCCTGGTCAGATTTCATGTTTACACAAAAACACTCACATAAATAGAGAAAGCTCCCTTAGTTTTACCTACCTATCAACGGCCTTTGTAAATAGTTCCAGTTCCTCCAACGAACCATAGACATCATAAACATCATCAATAGTTGTTATCAATTGATTGATTTTTGTAAGAACGTCCCTGCATTGTTCAAACTGAGGTTCAAACTTCACTCCAATAGTCCATACGTAGCACTCCATCAGACGGTCTCTAGCAAAACCCAACTTCTGTCCCAGCCCTAGGTCCGTCCACCACCTAAATTTTAATAGAAGAAGAATGTAAGTCCATGATCCATCACATATTCATATATGTACATACTTTTTGTATAATATAGGCTCATAAATAAATGCTATTTTGAGGAATGTTGGTCAAACTAGTATTTATTTATGAGAATTAATATTGCACGCCATTACCTAGACATTTTTCTGACTTGTCCCTGGTATACAGTTTGAACAATGTTGAAATCCAGCTTAGCCAGTTCAAGCAAAAGAGGATTCATATCCTCCATTCTCTCATATGTGTCAATGTACCACCTAGCCTCTAATCTTAGCATCCTCCAATGCAAGGGAAGTTCCAATGCATGTTCTACTAAGCTTTTAAGGTTTGAGTCTATATTCCCTTTGAGACCCTTGAGATGTCTATACGTGAAAGCCTGGGCCTCATCCAAGGTGGTTTCGCCTTCTAAAGCAAGGTACGAAGCTTCATACAAGCTCAACATGCCTTTCACATCATCGCAAAGGCTTGCCTTGAAACTACTTGAATCATCCATGAACCTATTAAAAACACCTGAAAATTAAAAAGAAATTATTATCATGAGAGATATGGATTTACTAAAATTCAAGAGTTTGGTTTCACAACTAAATCACATGAGACCACATATACCCTGTGGGACTTCATATTCATGTTGCCTAAGCAGCCTAAAGCATAAAGCTGTAGCATAGAGATCCCCTTCGATCAAACCCGCGTTGTTGGGCTCTGTCGAAATCATTTTTAGAATTTCCTTGATTTCCTTATCAAAATGATAACCCACTCCAAGACGTTGGATACAATCAACCAGCTCAAGCTGATCCAATAGCCCAACTGATTCTTGCAAAGTACGCCTCACGTCTTCCTTTAGCTTCTCTACTCGTTCCAAGCATGTATAGCCCTGCATATAAGACATGTGAACTCTGTAAGATGTATGAAAATCAAATGTTAATAAACATTCTAAAGTATCTTAATCACCTTATAATCACTAGTTAACGACTGCATGAAATCGTCATCCCAAATGCTTGGATGGTAACTAGCTGAGCGTCGGGCTGTCATCAGCTCTGTGACTTGAGTACTCGCACAGCAACGTAGATTTCTCCTGGCTTTGGCACCACTTGGAGGTCTTCGTAGCACGAGACCGGGTTGCAACGGTGCTAGTGAAGAAGGTGAGCATCGGAAGAGGAGCATATGAGCCATCTTAGCCATGCTATGATTAATGAGTCCTGAGTCGTGTGACTAACCTCATTTCTCCTCGTTTATATAGATATTGCATACAGTATAAAACATACATTTCTATACTTTCCAAGAACCAAACAAAAGGTTCTGCCGACGCAAATTAGGTAACAACAAAATGCAAATAAACGTGCACCATTATGTTTCAGCTGTAAAATTGCTAGGGAGGCCCTTTCTTTTTCACACATGCATGTGGCAGTGTAAAAAGTGCGAAAGATCCAATCGGCTATCCACATTGGCCCAAAGGTGTAAGCGCAGGCAGGTCTGGTTCATATGGGCAAAGTGGTGTAAAATGATTTGAATGGTTAAAACAAATCGTCAACGGTCAGAACTTAAGATGAATGTTAGGCCTACTAGATGGTCAGATCGGCGTGGTATTTGTGATTATGGACCGATGTGATAAAGCCCAACGAATGAAGAGATTGGATCTGCACCACATGTGCCTGTTTC